>CM054930.1:24812143-25412143 GCA_029168755.2 Tillandsia fasciculata
AAACAAAAAGCCAACTCAAGCGTTTTTCTCCGCGCTGAATCCAAATCCAACTCCGTTTGGCCTAAATCCTTTTCTAAAATTCGGCAAAAGCAGCCGAAGGCCAAAACAGCTAACCAAAGCTCACAGGGTCCATCTGTGGCATCCCTTTGATGCACTATGGGCCAAATACACCATCAACAGGTGTTTGCACAGTGGATTCACGGGAAAAAGCTGCATGGGGTTCAGGGGTCCTACATCCTCCCCCAAAAAAAAAAGTTTCGTCCCCGAAACAAGGAAAACAAGCAAAGACGTACCTCAATCAGAAGCCTCGAACAAGAAGGGGTAGGCATCTCTCATCTCTGTCTCCAGCTCCCATGTAGCCTCTCGCTCCTCATGATTGCTCCACAAGATCTTCACATACGGAATGGCCCGATTGCGCAATTCCCTCACCTCACGAGCAAGAATCCGCAACGGGCGCTCCTCGTAGACCAAGTCCTCGCCGATCTCCAACGAAGTGAAGTCAATCACGTGCGACGGGTCAAAAACATATCTCCTCAGAGCTGAGACGTGGAAGACATCATGAACTCCGGCCAGGCGTGGGGGTAAGGCAACTCTGTAAGCCACAGGACCAACTCTGCCAAGTACCTCAAAGGGTCCAATAAAGCGGGGACTGAGCTTCCCCGCACTCCAAATCTCCGGACCCCTTTCGAGGGCGAGACCTTCAAGAAGACATGATCACCAACCTGAAACTCTAGGTCTCGCCGTCGAGTATCGGCGTAGCTCCTCTGACGACTCTGGGCTGTCTCAAGATGTCGGCGAATAACTCTGACTTTTTCCTCAGCCTCCAAAAGCAAATTCGGTCCCAAAGTCCTCCTCTCACCCACGTCACTCCAATACAAGGGAGACCGACACTTGCGTCCATACAACGCCTCAAACGGAGCCATCTGGATGCTCGCCTGATAGCTGTTGTTGTACGCGAACTCGACCAAAGATAAGTGTCGGTACCACCCTCCTCCAAAATCCATAACGCACGCTCTCAACATATCCTCAGGGTCTGTATGGTGCGTTCTGACTGTCCATCGGTCTGTGGGTGGAAAGCGGTGCTAAACCTGAGCTGAGTCCCCAATGCTGACTGTAAACTCCCCCAAAAGCGTGACACGAATCTCGGGTCCCTGTCTGAAACAATCGAAGCAGGTACACCGTGAAGCCTCACTACCTCATCCAAATATAACTGTGCCAGACGCTCCAGTGACCAAGTCATCTGAACCGGTAAGAAGGGCGCCGACTTGGTGAGTCCGTCCACAATAACCCAAATCGCATCTGCCCCGCTCTGCGCCCTCGGCAATCCAGTGACGAAATCCATAGTAACGTGGTCCCATTTCCACTCGGGAATTGGAAGACTCTGCAACTTACCAGCAGGAACGCGATGCTCTGCCTTCACTTGCTGGCAAGTTAAACAATGAGCTACGAATCTCCCAATGTCCCGCTTCATTCCGGGCCACCAAAACTGTGCCTTGAGGTCCTTATACATCTTAGTACCTCCAGGATGGATGGTATAAGGTGTATAATGGGCCTCCCTCAAAATCTGATCTCTAATCTCCTGATCCATAGGCACACATACTCGGTCCCTGTACCGCAGTACTCCCGAGCTATCCACAGAAAAATCCCCTGTCTGATCCGCCTGAAGCTGCGTCCTGATCCTCGTCAAGTGGGGGTCCTCACTCTGAGTGTCCCTGATCCTCTCCAACAGAGTGGGCTGCAAGACCATAGACATGAGTCTAGCAGAGACCCCAGGGGATACTACCTCCAATGTAATCGCCTCATCTGCTCGACCAACGGCGCCTGCTGCGAGATCAATAAGCTCAGACTCGTCCTCCTGCTCAAAGCATCTGCCACAACATTGGCCTTGCCGGGGTGATAAAGGATACTCAGATCATAATCCTTTAACAGCTCCAACCACCGGCGTTGCCTCAAATTCAGCTCCTTTTGGGTGAACAGATACTTCAAGCTTTGTGATCAGTATATCTCGCAATGCTCTCCATACAAATAATGCCGCCACAGCTTCAGAGCAAACACCACCGCTGCCAGCTCCAGATCATGAGTAGGGTAATTTTTCTCATAGTCCTTTAATTGCCGCGAAGCATAGGCAATCACCCTACCATGCTGCATCAACACACACCCCAGACCACTATGAGAGGCATCACTGTAAATCACAAATCCTTCCCCAATAACTGGGAGGGCAAGGATTGGAGCGGTCATCAATCTCTGCTTCAGCTCCTCAAAACAGCTCTGGCAAGTCTCGCTCCAAACAAACTTAACCCTTTCCTGGTCAGACGAGTGAGGGGAGAGGAAAGCTTCGCAAAGCCTTCCACAAAACGCCGATAGTAGCCCGCCAAACCAAGAAAGCTCCGCACCTCGGTGATAGTCGTCGGCCTCGGCCAATCTCGAATAGCATCCACCTTGGCCGGATCCACCGCCACTCCAGCAGCTGAAACAACATGACCCAGAAAGGCGACCTCCCGGAGCCAAAACTCGCACTTTTTGAACTTAGCATACAGCTTCTTCTCTCGCAGAAGCTGTAGCACAGTCCTCAAGTGCTCCTCGTGCTCCAGATCACTCCGGGAGTAGATCAGAATATCATCTATGAACACCACCACAAACCGGTCCAAAAACGGCTGAAATATCCTGTTCATCAAGTCCATGAATGCGGCAGGGGCATTAGTCAACCCGAAAGGCATCACAGTAAACTCATAATGCCCGTACCGCGATCTGAAAGCCGTTTTGGAGATGTCCTCGGCCCTCACTCTCAGCTGGTGGTAACCGGACTGCAGATCAATCTTCGAGAACACAGACGCTCCCTGCAACTGATCAAACAAATCATCAATCCGGGGGAGGGGATACTTGTTCCGGATGGTCACTTTATTCAATTCCATATAATCCACACACAATCGGAGTGACCCATCATTTTTCTTCACAAACAATACAGGCGCTCCCCACGGAGAAACACTGGGTCTGATAAAGCCCCTGTCTAAAAGATCCTGAAGCTGGGCTTTCAACTCCCTCAACTCGGCAGGCGCCATCCTATAAGGTGCCTTAGAGATTGGTGCAGTCCCAGGGACCACATCAATCACGAACTCTATCTCCCTCTCCGGCGGCATCGTCGTCAACTCTGGGGGAAACACATCTGGGAACTCTCGGACAATAGGGATATCCTCGAGTCCCAGTACCGCCGTAGGCACCTCCACCACAGTAGCCAGGAAGGCAGTGCAACCTCTGCTCATCATCCTCCTAGCTCTCACCGAGAAAATGGTCGCTGCAAACAGCGTGCTCTGGCAGCCTCTGAAGATGAACTCCTCCTGTCCTGGCTCGCGAAGAGTCACCATCCTCTCTCTGCAATCGATAGTGGCGGAATACCGTGACAGCCAATCCATCCCTAGCACCAAGTCAAAATCCTGGAGCTGCTACAAGACAAGCAAGTCTGTAGGCAAAACCCAAGGCCCCAACTGCACCGGGCATGCCACACAACGCTCCTCGACATGCAAAATGTGATCAGAAATCCGCACCTCTAATGCAAGTGACAAGGACTCTATCTCTAAACCATGAAGAGATGCAAATGCTCGACTAATGAAAGAGTGAGATGCTCCAGTGTCGAATAAAGTGCGAGTCCTAATACCAAAGAGTAGGATAATACCTGCCACCACCTGATCTGCCGCTGAAGAATCTGCCAACTGGGCGGCATACACCCGCCCGCTCGGTACTGGAGGTCGGGAATCTGTAGGATAGGAGGTGGACAGCCTGCTCGCTGGAGCATAAGGCCGCTGAGCTGGTGGCCGCTGCTGCTGAGGGGGATATGGAGCCGATGCCAAGGAAGGTGTCGAGGAAGTAGTAAGGGGGCAGGTAGCTCGCACATGCCCCGGCTGTCCACAACGGAAGCATCGACCCCATCTCTGATCACAGGTGACGGCGGCATGCTGACCCCAACAGAAGATACATCGGTCAGACGATCGGGGCTGTCTCGGCTGCTGCTGCTGCTGCTGTCTCGAGGTCTGCTGCTGAGATCTCTGCTGCCTCGGCTGCGATCTCTGCTGCTGGTGCTGCGGCGGTCTCTGGGGTCCACCAGGCCCTCTCCTCTCCGAACGCCCACGGCCGTATGACTGGGACTGCGGCAGTCGTGGCGGTCTCCATGAGCTGGCCTGTCCCCCGTCCTCAGGGGCTGGTCGCTTCCTGTCGGAACTCTGCGCGACCACGTCCCTCCGTCTGGCTACCACCTTGTTCCCTCTCTCCACCCACTGTGCATGCTCTGCGGCTGCCTCAAGGGTCTGAAATCTCTGGGCATGCACCAGTGTGTAAATCTCTGGACGGAGGCCTGACTCGAACAACTCCACCTGGTGCGGACCGTCACGAGCGACAAAAGGCACACAGTTGAGCAGCTCCATGAACTCCTGAAAGTAAGTCTGAACAAACCGATCACCCTGCTGAAGGTTATTCAAGTCGTCCTCCAACTTCCTCTTCACACTGGTCGAGAAATAGGTGTCCAGAACCATCCGCTGGAACTCCTCCCAAGGCAGCTGTCGGGTAATCCGGAACTCCAGTGGCTCTACCCGCTGCCACCAAGAATCAGCATCTCCGTCCAAACAGTGCACCGCCATGTGCACTCGGTACCTCGGGTCGATGAAGAAGTCCCGAAAAAGCTTCTCCATCGCTGAAAGCCATCTCCCAACCTCCCAAGGCTGTGCATCCCGCCCTGAGAATCAAGGCGGTCCCCGCTGAACAAACTTGGAAAGTTTGTCAGCAATGTCCTGCTCCTCATCCACAGTAAATGGCTGAATAGCCCCTGGAGCCCCGCTACTAGAAGATGGCGCCGAAGGCATAGAAGGTGCAACAGGAGGCACAGGGGCCTCAGGAACAGCTGGGGGTGGTGCCTCTCTCTGGGCAAGCAGCTGGTCAATCCTCTGCTCCTGGCGGCGCTGTCCCTCCGCCAACTGGGCCACCAAGGCCCTCAACTCAGTAAGCTCAGAGGGTCTGGACTGCTCTGGCTCGTCAGGGGGTGAAGGGGCACCCTGAGTAGGAATCCGGCCTCGAGGAGGCATCCTGCCACAAGAAACCAAACATCAGCAATGAAACCCACACGACCCAATCTGGCGAAAGTCAAAAGACATCCTCCTATTTCTGCAACCTTATGTTGTCTGCAGCCAACATAATTGTGAGGTCCCGGAATCCCCCGCGTAGGAGTTGCTGGTTGTTTGGCAGCTTTCGGTGGCCGTTGGGGGTGTTTGTGCGCGTGTCGGGCCCAGAAATGGATTTGTGATGCAATTTGGGAATTAGTTGCATCACTGGAGGCCTGCGTGGTGTGTCGGTGGTGTTTGCGCGCAATTTGGACACAAGTGTTGGACTTCGGGCTTAAAAGGAGACCCCGTGGGTTTTGGAGGACCCGTCGGGTGTTTAGAAGTGGTTTCGCGCGATTCAGATGTCAAATTGGACTCCGGGCGAAGTTTGGATAAAAGTTTACCTCTCCGGTCGCCTTCGGGAATTTTTAGAGTTGGAATTTGGCAAATCGGACTTTAAAAATGGACCCGGCGCGAAAATCGGATCGAGTGGGCATTCGGCAAATTTTCGGTGAGAATTTGGAGAAACGGACATCGTTTTTGGATTCAGCGCGCGAAATCGCTAAGAATGGACTATTTATTTGTTGGTTTTGGAGCCCGGATGATTTGCGCGTTTTTCGAGGCAAAGCGGCACGTTCTTCGAGGCGAACGCACGCGGATCCCGAGGCGGCGCGGCGGCACGCTGCCCGAGGCGCAGCAGGCGCGCTGACGCGCGCGGGGAACCGCGCTCCGGCGCGAGCGCGCGGGGCCGCCACGTGGCGGGCCCCCGTTGGCGCCCGCGCGGGCGCGGGGGCACGCGCCCGTGTCACGGGCGCGTGTCCCGCGCCTGGGGTGGCGCGGTGTAACGCGCCCGTGTGGCGGGCGCGTTACCGCGCGCCACGTGGCGCGCCCGGCGCGTGCGTGGACCCGGCGCACGCGCCCGGCCTGGTGGACCGGGGAGGGTGGCTCCCCATTGGGTGGTCCACGGTGGACCGGCCCGTGGACCACTCCCTTTTCCCCTTTTCTTTTTCTTCTTCCTTCTCCCCCGCACCGCCTTTCTCCTCCTTTTTCTTTCTTCCTTCTTCAACCGAGCGAGAGAGGGAGTGAGGAGGGGGTTTGTGGGTGGTGCGGCATTGCGTCGTGGACCTCGTGGAGCGTGCGCGGGGTTCCGATGGAGCGTTTCGGCGACGGCGGCGCAATCGGGTAGGTCCCGTGTGTTGGTTTTTCTGTATTTTTGTACAGTTTTTGGAGCGTTCTTTTAGACTGTATTGACCCTTTTGCTCCGTTTTGCGTGCGGATCCTGGCACCGTGCACCGTTTTGCGTGCGGACTCCGTTTTGCGTGCGGATCCTGGCACCGTGCACCGTTTTGCGTGCGGACTCCGGCACCGTGCACCGTTTTGCGTGCGGACTCCGTTTTGCGTGCGGATCCTGGCACCGTGCATCGTTTTGCGTGCGGACTCCTGCACCGTGCACCGTTTTGCGTGCGGACTTCGTTTTGCGTGCGGATCCTGACACCGTGCACCGTTTTATGTGCAGACTCCGTTTTTGGTGCGGACTCCGGCGGCGTGCTCCGTTTTGCGTGCGGACTCCGGCGGCGTGCCCCGTTTTGCGTGCGGATCGCGTGGAGGCCAATTGCAAGTGTCTACGAGCAATTGGTGGTAAATCGAGGTGGGTGGCCTTATCTCCAAGTTTTATGGACTGTACAGTATTTCTACTGTTGTAGGACTATGCATGATAGCTTATTTCATTGTGTAGCA
Source organism: Tillandsia fasciculata (assembly GCA_029168755.2). Classification (NCBI taxonomy): domain Eukaryota; kingdom Viridiplantae; phylum Streptophyta; class Magnoliopsida; order Poales; family Bromeliaceae; genus Tillandsia; species Tillandsia fasciculata. The sequence goes on from CM054930.1 coordinate 24,818,965, forward strand.
TGCTAGATTGTAGGAATTGTTATTCCTGTTATCATCTGTTAATTTAGTTATTTTGGAACTTGACCTAGCACCCCCGTCATATGTTGCATGTGTAACCAGACCAGTAGAAAACCCTCACTTGGGCTAGGGTTATTTATGCTTAGACATCCACACTGTTTTTTCATTCCTGGACATAGTGTTTTCCTCGCCCGGGTAGTGGGCCGAGAGGTCGGGACTTGCTTTTAGTGTGGGATGCTTTTGCACTCTTGCTTGGGAGCAGAGTGGAGTCTGGTAGTTGTAGCGGGTTGCTTATCTGTGCGGGGAGCCGTTTGGGTAAACGGTAGTCCCGAGAGGTCTTGTTTCCCTTTACGCTGTCGTGGGAGGGAGCCGTTGAGTAGACGGTAGTCCCGGGCCGTCGAGTATCTTCCGGTCCGTATTGTTGGGAACCGTTGGGGTTGACGGTGGTCCCAGGTCGTTGAGTGTTGTCCGACCTGTTTTGTTACCCTGAGTTGTGGGTCGTTCCTGGCTGTGGAGTATCTCCAGCCAGTGTGCTTTGTGCTGCGAGCTGTTGGAGAGGCTAGTGTCTCGTGTTTCGAGTTAGCCGATCAGCTGAGTCGTCGAGAGTGCTCCGACTGTTGTGCGAGATATTTGGGGATCTTGAGTCCTACCGTTCTGAGAGTGAGCGTGGATTTTGACTAGCCTGCATATGCCAATGTTTGATACTCTATGCCGCGCCGTTTTCCTCAGTTGGTGTCGCGCCCCCTGAGATGCCGCAGTGGATGCGGTGGTTGGCCTGTTGAGGCAGTTTTGCGCGAGGGGTGAGTTAGGCGGACAGGACGCCCCACGTAAATCCCGTCCTCATGTGGATGTGTGGTAGTGGGCAGGTGCGCTCCTAGTCGACAGGCGCAGGCTTGACTGGACCCTATGAGGCAGTCAGTTCGATTGGGTCGATTGAGCACCTTGTGTGCGAGTGGTTTCATTTACTTTCCTCTGTTCCACTTTTGAGTATCTAGATAGAGGCATGGTAGCTGTAGAGTAGTTCCAGCTTTTCTTGTTCAGATTTCATTGCATTGTTATCTTTTACCTCTAGTAGACTTAGTGGGCAGACCGTTGGGCTTGTTGACGGCACCCACTGAGAACTACTGTGGGAAGTAGTTCTCACACCCGTCGTGGTGTCTTTTCCCCAGGGACTTCTTCTTCTGTTCCTGTGCTCCTGTTGCTGATCCTTCTGACCGAGGCGAGGGAGTCGCGAGCTAGTTCCCTACCCGTCGTTGGAGTGTAGCGGTACCCCTTCAGAGGAGAGCTTCAGTTGATTAGTTTACTTCTTTTACTCTGTTGAGAGACCTTTGTTGTGAGGTATAGAGTTGTACTTTATTTTACAGTTTGAGAGACTGTTGTAGTGAGGATATTTTGTATCGAGAGCTTGTACACTAACGTATTTATTGGAGATATCTCCCTTTTGAGTTTTGTATCAGAGGACTTTTTATACGATCGTATTTGGGAGATGGATATTGTTTTATTTTCAGTTGTACGGTGTTTGGATTTCAGTTTTTAGTAGTTTACTTTCAGCTCTCTGATATCTGTATACTGTAGATGTTTCTTTCTGCAGGTTAGACGCTTCGTCTGTACGGCAGTTTCCGTACAGATGGCGGATCTGTTAGCAAGCCCGGGTCGCAGTTTCGACCCCGGGGCGTGACAGATTAGAGTGGTATCAGAGCCTAGGTTGTAGGTCGTGGTGGACTTAGAAACCCTAGGCTTGTGGTTGGATATTAGGATGACTACGTGAGAGTCGTGACTTTAGCGAAAGTCATGATTGAGTTTTTACCTCTCCCAAGAGACGGGATGAGTGATTGGCATGTTATTTTTCCAAGCGGTTATGTGGCTGCAGACAACATAATGCTATGGAATGGATGACATGTCTTAGACTTTCGCTGGATTGGGTCGTATGGTTGTTGTGTCCTGACGTTTGTTATTGTGCAGTGGTTTGCGATACCCCTGAGACGTCGTGTTGTGAAGAGGACACACCCCGCACCTGATGAGTACCCGAGCAGCGGGAGACAGAGCTATCAGAGCTGAGCGAGACCCAGGAATTTGTGTGTTGAGATGTTTCCCACTTTAACCGAGAAGGACCGAATCCCTGAACGGTAAAGGATCGAGGACTTCGATAGGCTGAGCCTAGAGTCTGTTCTTGTTTGATTGGGGTTCTAGGCACTAGTCTATCGGGATTTTTGGATCTTTGCCGTGTCAGTCAGTTCTTCTCGCCTACGAGTGGGGTGTTGTTGTGGGAGCCGTTTGGAGTGACGGCGATCCCAGCTGTGTGGACTTTTTCCCTGGCCGAGTTGCCAGGAGGGCATTTTCCCTGGTTGGATTACCAGGAGGATATTTTCCCTGGCCGAGTTACCAGGAGGGCATTTTCCCTGGTTGGGTTACCAGGAGGATATTTTCCCTGGCCGAGTTACCAGGAGGGCATTTTTTCTGGCTGAGTTACCAGGAGGGCATATTTCCCTGGCTAAGTTACCAGGAGGGTATTTTTTCCTGGCTGAGTTACCATGAGGGCATATTTTCCCTGGCTGAGTTACCAGGAGGGTATTTTCCCTGGCTGAGTTACCAGGAGGATATTTTCCCTGGCTGAGTTACCAGGAGGGCATTTTCCCTGGCTGAGTTACCAGGAGGGCATATTTTTTCTGGTGAGTTACCAGGAGGGTATTTTCCCTGGCTGAGTTACCAGGAGGATATTTTCCCTGGCTGAGTTACCAGGAGGGTATTTTCCCTGGCTGAGTTACCAGGAGGGCATTTTCCCTGGCTGAGTTACCAGGAGGGCATATTTTCCTGGCTGAGTTACCAGGAGGGCATTTTCCCTGGCTGAGTTACCAGGAGGATATTTCCCTGGCTGAGTTACCAGGAGGGCATTTTCCCTGGCTGAGTTACCAGGAGGGCATTTTTCTGCTGAGTTACCAGGAGGGCGTTTTCCTGGCTGGATTACCAGGAGGACACATGTCCTGGCCGAGTTACCAGGAGGACACTTTCCACTGGCCGAGCTACCAGATGGATACATTGCCCCTGGCTGAGTTACCAGGTGGACATATGTCCTGGCCGAGTTACCAGGAGGACACTTTCCACTGGCCGAGCTACCAGATGGATACATTGCCCCTGGCTGAGTTACCAGGTGGACACATGTCCTGGCCGAGTTACCAGGAGGACACTTTCCACTGGCCGAGCTACCAGATTGGTACATACCCCTGGCCGGGTTACCAGGTGGGTACATGCCCTGGTCGAGTTACCAGGTGGTTGCTTTACTGAGATTGAGATGATGACAGGACGCCGAGATTTGGTGGCGTCGAGTTCGTCCTGTTGGACTACCGGGAGCGCAGTTGTTGACTTGGAACCAGTTTCGTGCTTTGCTGCTCAGGGCCAATTTTCCTGACAGTGTAAGTAGAAACTGGAAGGGGATCTTAGACTCCTGCAGCAGGGGAGTCGACCTCTTCTGGAGTATGTTCGCGAGTTTTGCGATTGTTGAGTGGTGTACCTCATGTCGCCTGGATGAGGCCCAGGAGGTTGAGCTAGTTGAGAAAGGACTGCATCGGAATATCTATCACTTGGTGTATTCTCGGCGGGTGCCAACGTTAGATGCAGCGATTGAGCATGCTCGGTGGGTTGACCGAGGAGCTGTGATCATGTCTTAGATAGACGGAGCGCCAGGGACCAGCTCCGGAGAGAGGCATCCAGTGCCGCCTGTGATTGGACAGTCGAATAGATCGAGACCCCCGGGGCTGCCACGATCCCAGTCTGAGGGTCGTGAGTCTCTGAGGAGACAGAGACCAGGAGGTTCTCCAGAGCCGATGTATCAGCAGCAGCAGCGGGATGATTGTGTCATTTGTGGTGGGCCGCATTCTGCGCCGCAGTGTGACCACAGGCAGGGCACAGATCATGGTCTTGTCGTAAAGCGGGGTCATCAGTCGCATTGGCAGCTTCGGCTCCTCCTCCTCCACTCTTCTAGACAGGCGGAGCTTCGACAGGTTATGGCCAGATAGATAGGGCCACTTCTTCGTGGCAGTCCGACGGACGACCACCCCTGAGCGAGAGCGTCTATGTCGCACAGGATGAGGATTCGGGGGGAGCTAGCCACGTGGTGGCAGGTATTAATCTTATCTCCCCTTCACGCACTTGAGCGTTATTTATTACCGGAGCAGTTGCATTGTTGTTTGGGCTAGAGATAGGACCTTAGCTTGTGCTCGTGAGGTTCAGATACCTGATCACGTGTTGCATATAGATGAGTGTTGTTGGTCCTGCCCTGTGCAGTTGGGGCCCTGGTTTTTGCCTATTGATCTTTTGGCCCTTCCTCAGCTCCGGAATTTTTGAGGGTATAGGACTGTGAGGATCTGAGGCCTTGATGCTTGAGTGATGCCACACCGTTGAGACACGGTGATGATGCCACACCGTTTATACACGGTGGTGATACCACACCGTTGATACACGGCAGTGATGCCACACCGTTGATACACGGTGGTGATGCCACACCGTTGATACACGGTGGTGATGCCGCACCGTTGATACACGGTGGTGATGCCACGCCGTTGGTGCACGGCGGTGATGCCACGCCGTTGGTGCACGGCAGTGATGCCACACCGTTGATACACGGTGGTGATACCACACCGTTGATACACGGTGGTGATGCCACGCCGTTGGTGCACGGCGGTGATGCCACGCTGTTGGTGCACGACAGTGATGCCACACCGTTGATACACGGTGGTGATGCCACACCGTTGATACACGGTGGTGATGCCACGCCGTTGGTGCACGGCAGTGAGGCCACGCCGTTGGTGCACGGCAGTGATGCCACGCCGTGGGTGCACGGCAGTGATGCCACGCTGTAGGTACACAACGGTGAGTCTTTTGGATGTTTCGGACTTTTGACCGCGAGTTTGGGCATCAGCTTTATGATCGCCTTGTGAGCCAGTTTTCAGTCCCGTTCACCGACGGTTTGGTTCCCGTCAGGGTGTTCTTTATTAGTTGAGGGATCTACTTCGACCCGTGGGTCCGTTGGGGTTATGATAGCATGTTGAGCGACCAACTGTGGCACGAGATTGGGCCTTTTGAGGAGCCCTTTTGAGGGTAGCCTGCAGTTGTGTAGTCCACTCGAGTGGTTTCGGATCGGGAAGTAGTCGAGTGAAGACCCCAGCTTTTGGATCCCTTCCTTATTGGATAAATGTGCGGGTATGCTACGGGTCGTCTTGTTGAGGTTGGCACCATGTTGTGGTTTGGTGCGTGTTTACACTTGTGGTTATTTCAGTTTCCCCCAGCCTTTTAGTGGAGCCCTTTAGTTTTTTTCACGTCTCAGCTCAGTGGTGTTGTATTTTTTCCTCGCCCGTGATTTACTTGCCCTTTGAGATCTGTGATTATTGGAGTACGAGGGACGCCCGTTGCAATTTCTGGCTCGAGAGATGAGAGAATTGCACATCGGGTCATACCGTACTTGTTGTTGTTGTTGCGGAGTAATCACGAGGAGCGAGTGGGGTTTAGGGAGCTGGAGACGTATTGTTAGATACCTAGCCGTGGTATTCTTGACTCCTGATGGGCTTGATCTAGTTTCGAGGACGAAACTTTCTTTTAGTGGGGGAGGATGTGAGGTCCCGGAATCCCCCGCGTAGGAGTTGCTGGTTGTTGGGCAGCTTTTAGTGGCCGTTGGGGGTGTTTGTGCGCGTGTCGGGCCCAGAAATGGATTTGTGATGCAATTTGGGAATTAGTTGCATCACTGGAGGCCTGCGTGGTGTGTCGGTGGTGTTTGCGCGCAATTTGGACACAAGTGTTGGACTTCGGGCTTAAAAGGAGATCCCGTGGGAATTGGAGGACCCGTCGGGTGTTTAGAAGTGGTTTCGCGCGATTCAGATGTCAAAATTGGACTCCGGGCGAAGTTTGGATAAAAGTTTACCTCTCCGGTCGCCTTCGGAATTTTTAGAGTTGGAATTTGGCAAATCGGACTTTAAAAATGGACCCGGCGCGAAAATCGGATCGAGTGGGCATTCGGCAAATTTTCGGTGAGAATTTTGTGAAACGGACATCGTTTTTGGATTCAGCGCGCGAAATCGCTAAGAATGGACTATTTATTTGTTGGTTTTGGAGCCCGGTTGATTTGCGCGTTTTTCGAGGCAAAGCGGCGCGTTCTTCGAGGCGAACGCAGCGCGGATTCCGAGGCGGCGCGGCGGCACGCTGCCCGAGGCGCAGCAGGCGCGCGGACGCGCGAGGGGAACCGCGCTCCGGCGCGGAGCGCGCGGAGGCCGCCACGTGGCGGGCTCCCACTCGTGCCCGCGCGGGCGCGGGGGCACGCGCTCCCGTGTCACGGGCGCGTGTCCCGCGCCTGGGGTGGCGCGGTGTAACGCGCCCGTGTGGCGGGCGCGTTATAGCGCGCCACGTGGTGCGCCGGGCGCGTGCGTGGACCCGGCGCACGCGCCCGGCCAGGTGGACCGGGGAGGGTGGCTCCCCATGGGTGGTCCACCGTGGACCCGGGCCCGTGGACCACTCCCTTTCCCCTTTTCTTCTTCTTCTTCCTTCTCCCCGCACCGCCTTTCTCCTCCATTTTTCTTTTCTTCCTTCTTCAACCGAGCGAGAGAGGGAGTGAGGAGGGGGTTGTGGGTGAGGTGCGGCGTTGCGTCGTGGACCTCGTGGAGCGTGCGGGGTTCCGGCGGAGCGTTTCGGCGACGGCGGCGCAATCGGGTAGGTCCCGTGTGTTGGTTTTTCTGTATTTTTTGTACAGTTCTTGGAGCGTTCTTTTAGACTGTATTGACCCTCTTGCTCCGTTTTGCGTGCGGATCCTGGCACCGTGCACCGTTTTGCGTGCGGACTCCGTTTTGCGTGCGGATCCTGGCACCGTGCACCGTTTTGCGTGCGGACTCCGGCACCGTGCACCGTTTTGCGTGCGGACTCGTTTTGCGTGCGGATCCTGGCACCGTGCACCGTTTTGCGTGCGGACTCCTGCACCGTGCACCGTTTTGCGTGCGGACTCCGTTTGCGTGCGGATCCTGACAACGTGCACCGTTTTATGTGCAGACTCCGTTTTTGGTGCGGACTCCGGCGGCGTGCTCCGTTTTGCGTGCGGACTCCGGCGGCGGTGCCCGTTTTGCGTGCGGATCGCGTGGAGGCCAATTGCAAGTGTCTACGAGCAATTGGTGGTAAATCGAGGTGGGTGGCCTTATCTCCAAGTTTTATGGACTGTACAGTATTTCTACTGTTGTAGGACTATGCATGATAGCTTATTTCATTGTGTAGCATGCTAGATTGTAGGAATTGTTATTCCTGTTATCATCTGTTAATATAGTTATTTTGGAACTTGACCTAGCACCCCCGTCATATGTTGCATGTGTAACCAGACCAGTAGAAAACCCTCACTTGGGCTAGGGTTATTTATGCTTAGACATCCACACTGTTTTTTCATTCCTGGACATAGTGTTTTCCTCGCCCGGGTAGTGGGCCGAGAGGTCGGGACTTGCTTTTAGTGTGGGATGCTTTTGCACTCTTGCTTGGGAGCAGAGTGGAGTCTGGTAGTTGTAGCGGGTTGCTTATCTGTGCGGGGAGCCGTTTTGGTAAACGGTAGTCCCGAGAGGTCTTGTTTCCCTTTTACGCTGTCGTGGGAGGGAGCCGTTGAGTAGACGGTAGTCCCGGGCCGTCGAGTATCTTCCGGTCCGTATTGTTGGGAACCGTTGGGGTTGACGGTGGTCCCAGGTCGTTGAGTGTTGTCCGACCTGTTTTGGTTACCCTGAGTTGTGGGTCGTTCCTGGCTGTGGAGTATCTCCAGCCAGTGAGCTTTGTGCTGCGAGCTGTTGGAGAGGCTAGTGTCTCGTGTTTTGAGTTAGCCGATCAGCTGAGTCGTCGAGAGTGCTCCGACTGTTGTGCGAGATATTTGGGGATCTTGAGTCCTACCGTTCTGAGAGTGAGCGTGGATTTTACTAGCCTGCATATGCCAATGTTTGATACTCTATGCCGCGCCGTTTTCCTCAGTTGGTGTCGCACCCCCTGAGATGCCGCAGTGGATGCGGTGGTTGGCCTGTTGAGGCAGTTTTGCGCGAGGGTGTGAGTTAGCGGACAGGACGCCCCACGTAAATCCCGTCCTCATGTGGATGTGTGGTAGTGGGCAGGTGCGCTCCTAGTCGTCAGGCGCAGGTTTGACTGGACCCTATGAGGCAGTCAGTTCGATTGAGTCGTTTGGGCACCTTGTGTGCGGTTTCATTTACTTTCCTCTATTCCACTTTTTGAGTATCTAGATAGAGGCATGGTAGCTGTAGAGTAGTTCCAGCTTTTCTTGTTCAGATTTCATCGCATGTTATCTTTTGCCTCTAGTAGACTTAGTGGGCAGACCGTTGGGCTTGTTGACGGCACCCACTGAGAACTACTGTGGGAAGTAGTTCTCACACCCGTCGTGGTGTCTTTTCCCCAGGGACTTCTTCTTCTGTTCCTGTGCTCCTGTTGCTGATCCTTCTGACCGAGGCGAGGGAGTCGCGAGCTAGTTCCCTACCCGTCGTTGGAGTGTAGCTGTACCCCTTCAGAGGAGAGCTCCAGTTGATTAGTTTACTTCTTTTACTCTGTTGAGAGACCTTTGTTGTGAGGTATAGAGTTGTACTTTATTTTACAGTTTGAGAGACTGTTGTAGTGAGGATATTTTGTATCGAGAGCTTGTACACTGACGTATTTATTGGAGATATCTCCCTTTTGAGTTTTTTGTATCAGAGGACTTTTATACGATCGTATTTGGGAGATGGATATTGTATTATTTTTAGTTGTACGGTGTTTGGATTTCAGTTTGTAGTAGTTTACTTTCAGCTCTCTGATATCTGTTTACTGTAGATGTTTCTTTCTGCAGGTTAGACGCTTCGTTTGTACGGCAGTTTCCGTACAGATGGCGGATCTGTTAGCGAGCCCGGGTCGCAGTTTCGACCGCGGGGCGTGACAATAATGGTTCAACAGAAATAGACTATGTCGATCCCTCTTCACTCACAGGAAGAGTCAACTATAAAAATCACCGACTTTCGCAAAATGTCACGCTACTCTCGCCCTATCATCCTAGGGTCTGTCCAAAAGCCTAGGGTTTCCTAAGTCCCAACTGACCTATCCCTAAGCTCTGATACCAACTTAATCTGTCACGCCCCGGGTGTAAACCAGAACCCGGACCCGTCTACAGATCCGCCGTGCATGCGGTATTTCCCGCGTACACGAAGCGTCGGTAACCTGCTCAGATATAAGAGATGATAATAAAAGAGCATAATAATCAGAGCTAAACTAAAACTACTGTATCTCAGACAGAAGCTGAAAGTAAATGAGGTACAACAGTGGAAATAAATACAGATATCTCTCCTAGCTCACCACAAATATACAAACAGCTGGCAAAAGCCAGACCCAAAAAGAAAAAGTAAAAAGCTGTCTGAGAAAACCGGGTACACCAAAAACTCCAGCTACAGCCCTCGGGTGGCTCGCTATCTAGTCCGCAATCCTCTTACCTCGATCAGCTGCTGACGGCCCAGCAACTCCCGCAGAGGACTCTGCAAAATAAGGGAAAAGAAAGAAACAAGAAAAGACAATGGGGGTAAGTACTACTATAAATAGTAGCCTCCCCTAGTGGGTATAGTCTCAGCTCAGACATGCCCACCAGGTGATCAGAGGCAAAAAGGGAAAGGAAAAAAAAGGGGGTGCAGATAAATATGACAACTGATAAAGTGCTATCCCTAATATGCCTCTACATGATAACCCAACAAAGATGGGAAAAGGATGCATCAGCATCAAGAAGCCTGTCAAAACGACCCAATCTGACCGCCAGTGGACACTGGCACTGCCTGCTCTGCCGCGACGGGTATGCCAGCCTACGCATAACACCGAAGCAAAGGAGTCCCCAGGACTCAGAACTTGTCAGCCGCGCACTCCGGAGTGGCACTCGTAGGGAGCGACCCACACGAGGAAAATAAGTAACCACAAGTAACCTGATATAGCAGGACTGGATCATGACTCAACCAAGTGGGAAAAACCCTCCACAAAAGATAGCTCGATCCCCAATTACCCAATTTGATGCAATAGTACAATCCCGGTCAACCACCAAAGATCCGTGGTTGCCGCAACACCCTGTCATAGAGCCCAGCCTGTCCCAAATCCCCAGCTCGAACCCGAGCAACTATGCCTCAAGTCTATCAATAATAGGAGAAGAAAAAGAATAAAAGTATGGTTTCTCCTAAGTCAAGTCCCAAAAGATAGTATAGCAGTAACAAGATGACTTAAATAAGTGACCCGTTTAATCATGCATTTGTCCCAGTATTTTGTCTATTTTGCAAGAGTAATCAGTTTAGAGCAACTAAAGCTAAGGTGACAGTCTCATATGGATAATCATTAATTTACAGTCTTTATTACTATTCTACCCCTAAACATGCAGTCCAGAATAATTAAGCGATTAAAAGTAATCATGTTAACAATTAACCATTAATTAGCTTCCTAGAGCATGCAAGTCTACCAACAACAGATTTAGCATCATCAAATCAGGGACACTCTGATATTCCTAGTAGGCATCCCAAAGGAGAGGAGTACAACAACCACCCACCTGAAGTGCTATCTGTCCAAATCTCAACTGCTGAAAATACCAGATAAATCCAATCTCTCGCTCCACTAAGTCCAATAAGTCCAATAACTCTCCTGGCACAATACAAAGTCCATCATTACACATACATTCCAAAATCTGCTCTTACACACACATACAACAACTGTCCCAAAGATGCTAAATTTTCACTTGCAGAAAATTCCCAGAAAATTCCCAGAAAAATATCACGGCGATCCTCGCGTCGATACCTTCGAAACGGCTGCTTGCACGCCCAAATCTGAGTTCGGTAAGTCAAGATATAAATTCGGCAAGGTGGTATACACAAACCAAAAATCTGTAAAAAGACTGTACACTGTTCACAGAGAAAACAGGGATTTTCACCTTCAAATAAATCTCAGTAAAATCCAAGAAAAATACGAGGGCGTTCCTTGCGATCTGTAGATGGAAAAGTTGTACAAGCACGTTTCCGTCTGACGCTCGTGCGCGAAAATATGGCCGAAATACTCCGCTGCTGTCTCAGAAATCCACACAGAAAAAGGGGTCACTGTTTGCCTCTGGATCCGTGCCAAAACCTCGAAATGGGAAAGTGTGATCAATACAAAAGATGAAGCCCTACCTCTTAGGAGTCTGTCGGCGCAAGAATCACAGAAAAAGGATCTCGGGGTAGCCCAGGGGAGTCAAAACACTGCCGCTGCGCCGAAGAAGAACACAGGAAATGCAACGTCGCGCCGCGCCGAAAAATCCAGAACCTCGGGATGCGCGCTCCTAAAATCCTAAAACTCTGCAGGAAGAACAAGGATTAAGAGAGGAACAAGTCTTCTTAAGGTTGCTCGGGCAGAAGGTGCGTGGGCTGAGAGAAAAGAGCCAAAGAAGAAGGCTCGGGTGCTATTTATAGGCAAAAGACAACAATTGGGAAAATTCCCATTTTGTCCCCACTTTCGGGCGCCCGGAAATTTCCGGGCGCGCACAGTGCGGCCCGGCCCGTTACGCGCCATCGGACGGGATCCGAGATTCGTCCGACCCACCTCGGGGCCCGCCGCGTGTCACCCGAACAGGCGGCAGCCATGCAAGCTGCCGCAGAGAGTGCCACGTGTCCCTGCCCGCGTCAACGCGGTAGGTGGCGCCCGCGAATCAGCGGGCGCCACGTGGCGCTGCCCACGTCGCCCGTACCTGCCCCGGTACGGCCACCTGCCCCGGTACCTGCCTCGCACGTCGCGTGGACCGCACGCTCGTGAGCCCGCTAATGAGGAGCTGCCACGTGGCGCGCCCCCGGTCCACGACTCCCCGCGCGCGCCCGTGGACCGAGCACGCGTGGGCCGCCTAATCACGCGCTGCCACGTGTACCCCCGCCGGTCCACGCCTCCAGCGGTGCACCTCGGTTACAGACCAAGCTTTCCGTGGACCCAGCCGCGTGCGCCGGCCAATCCGGGCCTGCCACGTGGCACCCCCGCCGGTCCACGGCTCCCCCATGCACCAGAAATCCAATAAATTTTTCGGGAGTCCGTTTTTGGGCATCCGGACTCAGAATTTGGCAAACAAAAAGCCATTTTCAAGCGTTTTTCTGCACTGAATCCAAATCCAACCTCCGTTTGGCCTAAAAACTTTTCTAAAATTCGGCAAAAGCAGCCGAAGGCCAACACAGCTAACAAAAGCTCACAGGGTCCATCTGTGGCATCCCCTTGATGCACTATGGGCCAAATACACCATCAACTGGTGTATACACAGTGGATTCACGGGAAAAAGCTGTATGGGGTTCAGGGGCCCTACAGATGAACTCTAGGTTAATGATTGCAATGCTAAATAGAGTTAATGAACTCTACGTTAATGGTGTAATGCAATATAGAGTTAGTAAACTCTAGGTTAATGTGAAATGTGAAATATAGAGTTAATGAACTCTAGGTTAATGGTGTAATGCAATATAGAGTTAGTAAACTCTAGGTTAATGTAAATGTGAAACATAGAGTTAATGAACTCTAGATTAATGAGCTAATGCAAGATAGAGTCAATGAACTCTAGGGCCAGTATGAAATGTAATGCAACATAGAGTAATGAACTCAAAGTTGAATAAAAGATAAGAATATAGACTTAATGAACTCTAGGCCAAATATGAAATAAGAATATGGAGTTAATGAACTCTAGGCCAAATATGAAATGAAAATGTAGAGTTAATGAACTCTAGGCCAAATGTGAAATGAAAAAGTAGAGTTAATGAACTCTAGGCCATAAGTAATTTGGATCAGTTGGTGTCCTTTAGACAAGATGGTATCATAAGGTTGTAAACATAGGGCTAATGAATGAGTATAAGTAAGTAAAGGAAATAACTCCAACTCAATAAATGGTTTAAGAGACTAGCATGACTATCCTGGAGTTAATGACCTATGGTAAAAGATAAAAGACAGAGACAAAAGTTAAAATGCAAAAGAAGCCAAAAGTGAAAGAGAATGGGACTAAGTGACGCCCTCGGATGGGACGCTTGCCAGTTGGTAGCATGACTATCCGGGTTGGAACCCATTTGGACTAGGTACATCCGAGTGGTACGATAAGAAGCGCCTTTAGGTCAAAAGACTCACCCACGGTAGCATGACTACGATGGTTCGATTCCATCTGGTGAGATACTTTCAAAGGGCCGAGTAACTAAAGGAATGTGTGAACGGTGCCTTTGGCTTTGAGACCCTCCAAGGGGATGTGGTACTCCTTCAGAGGGTCGTATAACTAAAAGCAAGTGTAAAGTGGACAAGAACAACTAAAGTGCAAATAGCACCTTTGACTTCGGGACCAGTCCAAGAATCTACTACTTAACTCTTGCGGAGACTCCTGACGGCTCGGGCCTAAATCAAATCAACTAGTTAGACATGGTCTCACACAAACCCAACTCACTGAACCACACTTGACCAAAAATCAAGACACTGACTTATGTCTAAGTCCCGGATTAGCCGAAATTTCTTAAAATTCGTTGAACGACCACTAATGGTTCGAATAGTGCGTAGAAGCTACAAAATCAACCAAATTAACTTCATTCGCTGCTCCGGAACGCTTCGTTTAAGGCGTCCGAGCAGCAACATATAATATTGTGCCAATATAAAGCCGACTTATTCTAAAATTATCGAATCAACGTCCAAAATCGCCAATTTTAGCTTCGAAAGTCACCAACTCATACTCGATACCTCTTGGTCAACCAAAATAGTGTCGGGACTATCCAAGAACACTTGGCGATCATTAATGGTCAATTAAATTACTCAGGACGCGGATTCCGCACCGAAATGACTATAAATCGACAATTTTGTCAATTTACGATTCGTAAACCTATTTTATCCAACGAAAGCTACCGGACCTCGGACGATCAATCTGGGGGTCACATGCATGCCGCCTGAGACAGCCTACGTGGCTACAATTGCAACTAGACCCCTAACATGTTAACTATTTGCATAAAAACCCTTAATAAAGGAGATTTAGGGTTAATACATTAATCTAGGGGGTTCGGACTGAACCATAAGTGCTAGAAGAATGGCCTTGACTTGCTGAATCCCGTGCTCACTGTCCGGGGTGCAGTCGAAGTTCAGGAAGTCCGCCGGAGCAAGATACAAGTTGGATTAGAACCTACTTAGGAAATCTTCACAATGCTGCCATAACAAGGGAATTTAAGGTGGGCATCATGCTAAGGATGGTCTAGAGGTGCGAGGGCGTAGTTCGAGAGTCGCCGGACCAACCATGGCCAAAGACAAGGAAACTAGGGCTTGGCTTGGGCCAACTCACATAGGTTGGACTCCAGGGAGTTAAGGCTGTATGTAGGGGCAGGAGGAGGTTGAGAGAGGTGCCAAGGGGTCAGCCAGGTGAGGCGTCGATGGCTAGAGGCGATGATGGCCGGAGTTGAAGCTCGCAGCCGCACCTAGGGCAAGGTTGGTGGAGATTTAGTTTCGACGGCTTAGCTGTGCAATCAAGGGCCAAGGGAGGTTGGCTTCAATGAGGAAAGGTCACCGGAGTCCACTGTCAGCAGCTGGAGACGGCGGCATATGGTGGAGATCTGCCGAGATCATGTAGGGGAGCACTTGAGCTTAGTTTTTTTTGCGATATGCTCGGTCAGGAGCACTTAGGAGGTGACAGGGAAGCACCAGAGGACCAACAGAGGCCCTCCAAACCTTTCGAACCTGAGGAAAAGAGGTGCTGGCGGTGTTGGCAAAGATCTGGCCAGATCTAGGGTTTCGGGCTGCAGTTTTTGCATCGTCGGCCTCGGGGTGGTTTGGCAGTGGTGCGACACGTAGAGGATCTCTAGATGATGGATATGAAGGTGGGGTGGTTAGGGAGAAACGAGGAGGTGTTTGGTGATGTGGTGTCCCGGTTGCCTCGGTTACCCGTGTGGCGTGGCCGCGCGTCCGGGGGCGAGAAAATACCTATTATTGGTATTTAGAGTGTGTTGTGCATCAAACAAATGCCAAAAACGGACTTAGCGTGCAAAAACAGTCAAAAATGGCTATTTTTGGATTTTTTTTGGCTTACTAGGCAATTTTTGTTGTACGTTGGTCTACACGTTTGGGCGGTGCACCGGGCGCATCGGAGAGGACTTTGGGACACGTGTCGGTGCCTCATTGGGCACCCCGGGCTATGCGGCAGCCCCGCATAGGGCGACATGCGCGGAAGGGGGTGCACGTCGCGCTGCCCGCCCTGCGGGCGCCACGCGGCGTCGCGCCAATGGTTGGCGCCCGCCAACCACCAGGCGCGACGCGACGCGACGCCATCCGGGTCGTTCCCTGTTTTGCGGGAACCCCTGGATGGCTGCCACGTGGCGCCCCTTGTTCACTGTGCCCCTGTTTGTGTTGGTGATTTTTGAAGCCGAAATCGGCGATTCCGGACGTCATATTAATAATTATCGGACAATTAGAATGTTGCTGCCTATACGACTTAAACGGAGCGTTCCGGGGCAGCGAGTAAAGTTTGGGTTGATTTGACAGCTTCTATGCACTTTTCGAACTATTAGTGGTTGTTTGGCAGATTACCAGAACTTTCGGTAGATTTCGGGACTTGCAAGGCTAACTTGTAGGAAGGTACACATATCACCTCAGCCTTAGAAATCTTGAATTTACTAAAAACTTCATCTTTAGTCTTAATCAAGTAAGCATAGTAATATTTAGAATGATAATCAATAAAAGTCACAAAATACTTGCTTCCACACCTACTGGGTCTACTTCCATCACAAACATCACTATGCACAAGTTTCAAAATGTCACAATCGCTATCTACTGTTGTAAAAGGTTTCCTAGGCTCCTTAGCTTGTACACATATTTCACATCTACGATCAGGTGAAATAGATTTAGGAATCTAACCAAGATGCATCAATGTTTTAATTGTATTAAAATTCACATATTCCAATCTTCCATGCCAAATATAGAAGAAAAAATATTCAAAATAAGAGCACTTTTATTAATAGAAGAAGACATCACAGAAAGTTTAAATAAACCATCACTCAAAAATTTCTTCCCTACAAAGTTCACACCCTTAGTAATCACTAACCTATTACATTCAAAAATTAACTTAAAACCTTGTTGAA
This sequence comes from Tillandsia fasciculata, assembly GCA_029168755.2. Classification (NCBI taxonomy): domain Eukaryota; kingdom Viridiplantae; phylum Streptophyta; class Magnoliopsida; order Poales; family Bromeliaceae; genus Tillandsia; species Tillandsia fasciculata. Next base: position 24,835,053 of record CM054930.1, read on the forward strand.
CTAAAAAAGAATCACTAATCAAATTCTTCCTAAGGTCGGGAACATTATGCACGCCATGCAAGGTAAGGGTCTTCCTAAAGATCAGCTTCAAATCCACTCAACCGGTCCGAAGCATGTGAGAAGAAGCTGCATTCCCCATGTTCACCAATCCTCCACTTGAATCCTGATAAGTGAAAAACCAGGTCAAAGTAAGTATGAATATTTTCTCTAGTATATCTATCCAACAATTAGAAGAACTAAAAGCTAGGTTAATCTTAGGTAAACTAGATCCTAACCTGATAGTGGAGTCAGAAGTGCTAGGCCCAGCAGTCAACATGTTCATCTAGCGCTCAGGAAGAGCTCCCTTTTTCTTCTTTAGCGCGGAAGACCGAGTCTTTCGGTAGTAGCAGTCCTTTGCAAAGTGGTTGGTCCTCTCGCACACAAAGCAACCATAATTAACTCCACTCCCCTTAGGTTTTGGCTTCTTAAAGTTTGGGTTAAACTTCTTATGGTGGAAAGGCTTCTTCTTAAAGTTTCTATTGGATTGAAAGTTTCTACCCTTTGGTTTAGGGTACTCCACAATGTTGGCTTGGGTAGTTGGCTCACTAGGCTTCTTATTTCTAGTTCGGCCAGTTTCTTCTATCCTAATGGATCTTAGGACATAATTCAGAAAAAACTCTTTCTGATTATGGTTAAGGTCATTTGCATTGTTAGACCAGGAGGGAGACAGCTTATCTATAAGGGTGGCAACTAAAAAGCTCTCATCAAGATCTACTCCAATAGATCTAAGCTGCTCAATAATGTACTCAAAATCATGAAACTGGTAAGATATAGGCTTATTATCTACCAACTTAAAACTTAATGGAATCATAAGCTTGGTATATTTTCTCAGTGGGATCAACCTGGTCATACTTATTCTAAAGAAATCCACAGTTCTCTAGCCATTTGAGCACTACAGTATATGTCATAAAGTTTATCATATAGGATGTTAAGAATTCGGTTCAAACAATGATAGTTAATCATGCTCGGATCAATAGGAGAGGTGCAGGTGCAGCTGCAGGGATAGGTGCAGCAATAGGAGGAGTAGAAGTATTCTGAGTTTGGCTGCGAGTCTGAGGTCAATTTACCACAGGCTGAATAGCACCTTCAGGTGCAGTGCCACTGCCACTCTCGACATAATCCAAGATAGCAGAAACTAGCCCAAGTGTAGTGAGCCTTTCTAAAGTTGCGATTATCAAAAGTAAACGACTTCGTCGAATACGAGTCCTTCATCAATTATGAATCTGTTTACAACTCACCTACTACAATGTCACAAGAATACACAATATCTATAACAATAAACAGTTATGTGTTATCTATGTTGACAGAGATAAAGATATAATAACAGTAATTACACTAAGTTTTAATTATCAGTGCAATAATAACATAATATATATAACTATAGCAATATAAAATTATATCAAATTATAATAACACAAAGATGTTAATTAACAGTGTAATGACTAACTATATATATATATAAATATCAGTGCAACAAGATATATGTAATTAACAGAGCAACAAGATGTATATAATTAACAGAACAATAAGATGCCTATATGTATGATTAAACAGTACTATATCTTTAATACTAAAAGAAATCGAAAGATAAAATATTTAAATCTTGCTTCTAGAATGTTGAAAAAAAATTTACAATTTTTTTTAGTAAAATAATAGTTTAAAGTAATTTAAATCTGAAATATTCAAATATAAGTTCAATGCAAATTACTAGTATAATATAAATAAATAAACAATAGGGATTAGATGAAGCCCGTGGGTCGAGGTGTGTGATGCACTATCCTAAAAGCAAAATTGTCTCTCCACGTGTGAGACTACGACAACCACTCCTACCGATACAATGACCACTGTCCACTATCGATACGACTCCGGGATAGCGCAGAACAAACCCGTAGACTTTCAGAGATCGAGCAAAGAATAAAAGTAAAGATCAATAAAGCTCGGTGAAGATGATGGCAAAACAATGTACTTAGTACTTGACTTAACCAATTCCTCCTATATATAAAGACTAGAACCAAGCTCCTCTTGAGCAGCCAAAGACTAGGCAGGGTCTAACGCATAGATCTCGAATTAGCCGTTGGACCTTACCGAGGAGGCCTTTGGGTAGCCTGTTAGGGACTTTCCAAGGCAAGCCTCTTGGATTACCCAAAAAAGCCTTCCCAAGACAAGGTAAAGTCAAGCAAAAAATAAAAAAGGTGACCTGAGTCAAGATCATGAAGAAGCTCTTATTTTCACTTTCTTCTAATCAACTCTCACAAAGAAGAAGGAATATATATATATATATATATATATATATATATATATATATATATATATAGTCCGGCTACTATATTATCGATAGTACCAAGTATTTGGTGCTATCAAGTTTGCTACCCTTAGATCAACCCCTTTAATTATTTTCACCCGTTAGATTTTACTATTTCTCCAACCACCCATTAAACCCAAGGGGCCCACTATCATCTCAACCACACAACTTTTAATTCAACGGTTAAAAACTTAATAGCACCAGTAACTTTGTACTATTAATAGTATTCCAGACTAGCTATATATATATATATATATATATATATATATATATATAATATATATATATATATATATATATATATATATATATATAGTCCGGCTGGAATACTATCGATAGTACCAAGCAATTTGTGCTATCAAGTTTTCAGTCGTTGGATGAAAGGATGTGCGGTTGGGATTATAGTGGTTCCCTAATATTTTTACTATTCAACCAACCACCCACTAAACCCTAGGGAACCACTATCATCGTAGCCGCACATTTCTTAATCCAATGGCTAAAAACTTGATAGCATTAATAACTTGATACTACCAATAATATTCCAGCCTAATTTTATATATATATATATATATATATATATATATATATATATATATATATATATATATATATATATATATAATTGAGCTCCTATGCTTGTAAAAGCACCAAATTATTTGTGCTTGTGAGTTTTTTACTCTTGGATGTAGGAATGTGCGGTTAGGATGATGGTGGGCCCCTTGGGTTTAGTGGGTGATTGGTGGAATAGTATGAGCTAAGGGGTAGTATTAATCAAAGGATTAGATTTAACGGTAGAAAACTTATAAGCACCAATTGCTTGGTGCTTGTACAAGCACAGTAGCCGGACTCTCTCTCTCTCTCTCTCTCTCTCTCTATATATATATATATATGTGTGGTTGAGATGATAGTGGACCCCTTGGGTTTAATAGGTGGTTGGAAAAATAGTAAAAATCTAACAGATGAAAATGATCAAAGGGTAGAAAACTTGATAGCACCAATAACTTGGTATTATTAATAGTATAGTAGCAGACTATATATATATATATATTATATATATATATATATATATATATATATATATATATATATATATATATATATATAAAGAGAGAGAGAGAGAGAGAGAGAGAGAGAGAGAGAGAGTCCAACTACTGTGCTTGTATATTTTTTTATCTGTTGAGATTTTTAGAAGAATATATTTATAAAGATAAAATTAATATTTTACTAATATTCTGTTAAAAAATATATATATTAATAATTTATAATTTTTTAAAAATAAATATAAAAAATTAAAATTTTTAAAAAAATATTTTTTATTGGATATGTTTATATAAAATGTATGAAATTAACTCCTAAAAAAAAAATTAAAGTCTCAACATCATCTGATATTATTATTATTATTATTATTATTTTATTATTATTATTATTATTATTTACATTATCAAATTGTGCCTTGCGTATGCGTATCATGTGCAATCTTGCAAGTCGCGCGTGCTTTGCAAAAAGAAGTTTAAACAACGTCATTCTTTTAAATATATTGTTCCCTTACTTTTGATTCAGTTGCGTGGAACTGGTGCTGGTAAGTTTTTAACCGTTAGTTCTAATTTTTTGATTAATTCTACCACTTAGATTATACAAGCATAGGAGCTCAATTTTATATATATATATATATATATATATATAGCTACTACATGTGATGAATTTTTAATGTGGGACTAAACATCGCACATGAAAAGCAAAGCATTTGGTTCCTAGATGGAGCCTATTGATATTGGACAACCCAGAAAGCCCAACAGGTCAAAATCAAGTTTTAAATTAATAAAAAATTATAAAAGCTAACTGTATGTACTTTCACATGTATTTCGACTTCCTCAATGTAATTCATGAAGAAAACCAACAGTTTTTTGCTTTATAGGTATTAAATCTTTGAATATCAATCGCAATTCACTAGAAAACTACAACCAATTAAGGATGTTTAAATTCTTGGATTTGTTTTTAGTTTGCTTCTTCATAAAAGATGGATAAACAAGTTTTAAAATGCAAATTTTTGAATAATTTAATTATTTTCCTCAGCGTAGACTAAGGTTTATGATGACCTCAACAATGCATTTTGCATTTTGGGGTTGTTCACTGGATTTTAGTTCAAATTACTAATCTTCGTACAAAACTTGCTTTGTATGTTTAGATCAGCTAAAGTATGGCAAAATTCTGGAGAATTTCAAATGATTGCTTCCCATGATTAGTATTTTTGCGTTTGGGAACTGAAACGAAAGAAATTTAATGTTTTCATTGAGAATGTTATCGAACCTAATTAAGTTTGATATTAGAAAACATAACTTGAAACTTTCATTTGAAATATTAAGATCAGATAGCATTTCAATACTTGTGATTAATTAACCAAAACGAAAGTGTTAAAGAAGAATACAATTAATTTTCTTTCCGCACGAAGGAAAAACGACTAGTCAAAAGAAAGAGCAGTAGAAAAATGAGAATTAGAAAGCAAGGGACCTGATGTGCCACCTTGTTCTTTTGTTTACTTTCTACAAACTGGCAAATCTTTCTAGATTTCTTTCGACTATGCAGAATCACGAATTTTCCATACCAATTTTTATGTCGAGTGCTGGAAAATTCGGTTGTCGCCTCGGTACCAGATTTCATGAATCCGCAACTTGCTCCGGTATCGCAATTCACTCCGGTACTGCCTGGAGTTTGGATTCCGCAGCGGAAACGTCAAATTGGATTCTTTTATCAAAAATCCGTATCCTCAACAAAACTGGAACCAATACAACCACATAGAGAAGAAAAACCAAAACAAAAAAATATGCGGGTGAAATAAGATTCATTAACCAAAAGAAAAATTATACCGATTACATCGACTCCTCTTCTGCAATAGAATAGCTTCAATTCGAGCCATCCTCCTGAATCTCTCTCACCCTTCTTACCCTTCCATCTTCTTTTATAAATCTAGAAGATTATGGGTGTGGCTAAATCCTAGCCCCCACCACCTTCTTGGGTGTTATCGTGAATATCACTATATGAGTGTGGCTAAATTCTAGCGGCCTAGTCCCAACCACCTTTATGGGTAGGTGTGGTCATCTTAACACCGGCTTAAAATAATATCACATATGTTATATTTATAGTTTACATAAAAAAGTATCCAAATCTTAGTCTAAATAAATTTTTATTCTAATTAATATTTAAATCTTAATAAATTTATCTCTTTAAAATTTAAATATTAATCTTAATCTAACTATAATTCAACTACAAATCAAATCAAATCCTAACATCCAGTAATATATTCCAGATTTTTTTGCTTATTGTTAAAATTTTTTTGGAGAGGATCACACGGCCACTTCGGAATTATTGAGTTCTAAATTTAGCACCTAACATTTTCATTTTATTTTTGTTTCACAAATTTGAACTCAATAGCAATTTGTAAAATTTTCTATGACTTACGTAGAGGACATAATCAAGAAAGATGGATGTAAAGAGATACGATGACAGCCAGACGTAAGGCCTAGTTATCTGGAAGACATATAAAGTAAGGGTTGTTAAGATTCATCCAGATATCCCAAACACCGACGACCGGTAGCGAGAGAGTCCTACGTCGACAGGGACTCTAGAGAGACAGAGCCCTTCGGCGAAAGAGAGAGAGAACCCTTCGGCGTCAGGGAGGCGCGACGGTAGGGTTTAGGGAAAGACAAAGGGCCGAGGACACGCGCGACGGCAGCCAGAGAACCCTTCGGCAAGAGAGAGAGAGGCCTTCGGCGAGAGAGAGAAAGCCCTTCGGCGACAGGGAGGCGCGACGGTAGGGGGAGAGATAGGGTTGGGGAAGAGAGAGAAGGGAACCGAAGAGAGGCGCGAGGGTAGGGGTGGGGAAGAGAAAGAGAATGCGGGGGGGCAGCCTTGGGAACAGAGCGAGAAGACGTGCGGCAGTAGGTTGGGAAGAGAGACAGGCTCGGATGGAACGAACCGCGAGAGGAAGGAAGAGAGAGAGGGTCGGATGAAACGAACCACAGGAGGAGGCGTGAGAGAGGCTCGGAGGATGCATGAGAGAGGCTCGGAGGAAACGAACCGCGTGAGGTTGGGAGGAAACGAACCGCCAGATGACGCGATGCGCGAGGCTGGGAGGAAACGAACTGGCAGATGACGCCGCATCAGCGAACCGCGTGAGGCTGGGAGGAAACGAACCGCCAGAGGACGCCGCATCAGCGAGATGCGTGAGGAAGCGCCACGTGTGCTGGGAGAACCGGCAAATAAATATTGTATAGATGATAGTAATGGCTGGAAGGACTAGAAAGCAAATTAGGTATAGTGAGAAATGCAATTTTCAACAAGTGTGTTTAATTATCCCGAGTACTCATCACAAAAGATGTTCTTGCTTGGCAAGAAACACTTCTAGAAATAAATGGGAGCATTTACTACTGTGTCATTTCCGGCTTGAATTTTATGATAACTATTCAAGTGCTATCAAGCTTTTCTCATAATTTCCTTTTTTTTTTTCCCCCAAAGTATAATACTTCACTGAAAATATTCTTAGAAATTTTCAACTGGTTCCCAAAATACACCAAAATTTAAAAGACTCTTGCTTATTTAACTCTTACTATTATTCAAAATTTTTAAATATATATTTTTATATCCAAAATACTCTTCTAAAATCCAATCCCAAAATACTCTTACTACTATTTCAAGAATTTTTTGAAATCCAAAAGGGCATTTTGGTCTACCAATAGATATATTAGATTTTTTAAAAAAATTTAGGACATATTAATTAGATATTATCCCTATATTTAAAATATTCGTATAAATTTTTATTTAATCTTATCATCCAATAATTGTTTTGCTTATCAACTGACAAAAAGGTTAATTTTCAAATCTATTTGACATTAATAAATAATTGAAATTAAATAAAAATCAATTTACCGCAATTCTCTCTTATTTTTCTGCTAACTTAGGTGATTAAAAAATAAATAAATAAATTTTACATACAAAACCAGATTCCATCCAAATTCTTAAGTAAATTATTTTTAAATTTAATCTCAATAAGATTTGAATCCACAATCAATACCATTAAACAGGATTTAGACAATTAAAAGGTCTCAACTTTTCAAACTAGGCAATACAACAAAATTTTGTGATTTCAAAATATTATTAATCTAGTGATCATGGTCTCAGATTTACCATATATTAGCCTTTAAAATTTATTAATTTTTAGACCACCGAAAAGCTAGGCAAATAATATAAAAAATTTATAAATTTCAGAACAAAGAAAGTCTAAATAATCTATATCAAGTTTAATGTTACTAATCATCAACTATGATGTTCCATCCTCGAAAATGTGAAACTCTTGAATTTTAAATTCAAAAGTGAATTTAAAAGTGATCGAATATTTGAATTTCGAGAGTATTCGCAAAGAATTGCCTAATGTGACCTAACGAGATCCAAACGTGGCGAAAAAAAATTGCTACTTGATCGGTCTAGTCGAGCTGAATGACCTGGCGATACCCGTTCTTATGTTCGGCGAGTCAAAAGCCACGAAAAATGTAAAAAACACTATTTTGATAGTGTATTTTTGTAGAAATTCCTATATTTATGCACTGAATTGCGTGATATCGCATGTGGAGGGGTGTCTCTACATATTTCACTCACTGTGAAGGACCTAGCTGAAAATATCAAAAGACCAGGGACTTATCTGCACTTTTCCAACTTCTATATAAAAGATTTCAGGGTTTCTCTTTGCAAACCCTAGCCACATAGCATCCTTAGCCTCCTTTGCACCCCCACGCCTCCTCCATCTTCTCTACTTCTTCCTCGACCTCTGCCACCGCTGACCGTCGCCTGTCATCGCTGGAAAAGTGAAAAGGATCAACCTTTTTGCTTGGATCTCGCGTTTGTTGGGAGAAGAAACACCAAACGTTATACCCTTGCACCTAAGCCACCTTGCGGCCTTTATCACCACCAGTTCATGATCCCTGAAGAGTGCCACCGCCTGCCGTCGTCGGAGAAGAAAGATATTTCTCTTATTCTTCTTCTCTGACCAGAGGTGAGCCAATCCATTTTCTTTCTTGTTTTCTTCCAAGAAGCACGCCCCATCGTCTTCCTTACCTCCTGACGATCCTCCCTTCACAGCCCCGTCGCTAGGGAGCCAGCAGATTACCACAAGGAGCAACCTACTCACCGAAACCCTATTCTAGTCGGAGCTCTGCGCGCGCCGCCTCTGACCGCTTAGCTCGGGATCTAGGGGATTGGTTGTCTTCTGCTGGACCCCAAAAGGTTCTTCACCAAGTTTGGAGCCCTCTCGACCAATGGCGGTTCGAGAAAAGGGAACCCTAGTTCATTCTTCTTGATCTTGGTTGTGTTGCTCCGCCCGTAGCCGCCGTCGCCGCCATTTCCCACTGCCGGGCAACTGTCTGGCTAGCTTCCCCTCATCGAGAGCAAGCCCTCTGTGCCCTTGCATGGGTCTCTAAGCAGCTGGGTGAGTCCTCTTCCATCTTTGTTCTTGGTGCGGCCAGATTTGGAAACTCTGGCTATCCGCCGCTCTCTGACACCCACATCGGACTTGGAGGCACTCCTACACTGCCTTTGAGCCCCTGCCAATGCTGCTTCCCTTAGTTACCCACCAGAGCCCGAGGTTGTGCAAGCTCGGCCAACTTGTGCACTTAGTGACTTGGTCTTGGCCGAGGTTGCTTTGGCGACCACTTCGGCAAGCCCACAACCTCTACAAGGTGAGCACTCTACTCCTTTTGGCCTTCTAAGCATGAGGCTCACTTCAAATCCGAATGATTTTGGTTATTTGTGCATAAGTTGCAACTTGCACTCTTAATGACCATTGTAGGTTGACCCCAAGCCTTCCTCGGACTCTGTGCCACCATTAGACAGCAAACACGAGTCCCAGTGTGTCGAGGCCCATCTATTGATACCTTCGGATCAACCCGAAAGTCTTCGGATTAAGGTAACAAGCCAAAAAACCTTTAATTATAGGTTTTTATGCAATTATTGGAGAACTTAGGGGTCTAGATGTAAATTGTTACCACTTGGGCTGCCTCGGGCAGCGTACATGTGACCTCTAAACTTTTCGTTCGAGGTTTGCTAGCTTTTGTTAAGCGAAATTTGGATTACAAGTCGTAAATCGACGAAATCGTTGGTTTATCATCATTCGGCACAAAATGCGGGATTTGAGCAAATTGGAAGATCACTTATGATTGTCAAGTTTCCTTGCTGTTCTCGATGCTATCCTGGCTGGTCTAGTGACTTTCGTTCTGCATTGGTGACTTCCAGAGCCGAAGCCGGTATTTCCGAAAGTGGTTTTCGATAATTATGGCACCGTTTGAGCTTATGGTTGCACAAAGTTAGTTGTTGCTGCCCGGACACCTGAAACTGAGCGTTCTGGGACAACAGGAAAAGTTTCATTCAATTTGATAGTTATACGCAATATTCGAACCAATAGTGGTCAGTCGGCGGATTCCAGGGCTTAAGTTAAGTTCATTGTTTAGTCGTTTTATACACTGTGAGTCAGTGGGGCAAGTTTGTGAGAGTTCGTTACTGATATGTGATTTCAATTTACGCGTGAGCAGTTAGGAGCCCGCACGAGAGCTAAGCAGCAGATTCCAGGACCGCCTACACTGAGGTGGGTATTCCGATCCGGGCATCAGCATAGTATTACATCATTGGGTAACATACTCGATCGGACCCCTGTGATCTTTCTAGTCCTGGTCCTATTCTTCGAGTTACATTGCTTTCGATTTCAGTATATCTAGCTGCTTATACATTGACATATGACATGCTTGCTTGGTCATTACTTAGCGATGTTTCAATTCGGAGTAATTCAGTATCTCCCTATCCTTGTATTGCAAGATAGAGTAGGAGATCAATTATTGTTATACAGTATAAGATGATTTCACACTTGATTGGCATCCCGTTTGGGAGTTTTCGACTTATTGCCAATTGTCCGATCTTTAGAATGCGAGCTTTAGCGAGAGTCCTGATTGAGTTGTAACTCCCCCAGGGGATTGGGGTGAGTGATTTTGCATATTTATTCTCTTAAAGTAGTTTTGTTGGCTGCAGACAACATAATGCTTTAGAATGGGTAACATGTTTTAGACTTTCGCTTGATCGGGTCGAGTGTTCGTTGTGTATTGACGTTTGATTTTGTTGCAGGTATCTACGATGCCTCCAAGACATCGGGCAGTGACGAGGGCACATCCTGTTTCTGATGAGGAGCCCGAGCAGCGGGAGGCAGAGCAGTCAGAGCAGAGCGAGACCCACGAGTTGCGGGCCTAGATGTCACGCCCCGGGTGTAAACCAGAACCCGGGTCCGTCTACAGATCCGCCGTGCACACGGAATTTTCCGCGTACACGAAGCGCTGGTAACCTGCTCAGATATAAGGTGTACAATAAAAGAGCATAAAACAGAGCTGAAATAGAAGAACCACATAGTAACTGAAATCCAAGTAAAGCTGTATCAATACAATAGTCTCCCAGCTCACCAAAATGATACATCCAGCTGGCTATAGCCAGACCTAAAATAAAAGGAAAGCACAATAGTCTGGGTACAATATCTGACTAATACAATCCCTCAGCTCACAGGAGATCTATCTGTTCAGCGATCCCCTTACCTCGATCAGCTCCCGCAGACGACTCTGCAATATAAAGGAGAAGAAACAGAGAACAATAATGGGGGTGAGAACTACTAGATAAACCAGTAGCCTCCCCTAGTGGGTAAAACCTCAAACACTGACGCACCCACTAGGACTACTAGAGGCAAAAGGAAAGGACAGTGGTATACTATAGAGACTACTGAAAAAGAGGAAGCTACCACTACTATGCCTCTACTGCCGTGCCAAAAGAAATGACTATATGTATGCCTCAGTATCTATCCTGCCTGCCTGAATAGACCCAATCTAGTCACCAGTGAAAACTGGTACTGCCTGCTCTGCCGTGCCGTGTCGTATCGGGTATGCCAGCCCACACATAACACCGATGCGAAAAGGAGTCTCAAGGACTCATGAATAGTCTGCCGCGCGCACTCCGGAGTCGCACTCGAGGGGAGCGACCCACACGAGCAAAATGCCTCTGTAATAAGTATCCCTGTAACCAGTATCTCTGTATAGCAGGACTAGATCATGACTATGATCAAAGTGGGAAAATCTGTCCACTAATGAAATCTGATACCCAATCTGATGTAAAGATAATTATCCGGTCAACCGCCTACTGTCCGCGGTTACCGTAATAACCCATAAGACCAAAACTGATAAAATAGTCAACCTCTGGCCAACCGCCTGATGTCTGCGGTTACCATAATGCCCCACAACCCATAATAGAGTCTAACCTGTCCCAGACTCAAAGCCTCAGCTACACTATCCCAAACCCTGCTCAAACCGAGCAACATGAATCCAGATGCGAAGGAGAATAGTAAAACATGGTTTCTCCTAAGTCAAGTCCCAAAAATAGTGTAGCAATAAATAGTGGCCTATCTAGATGTCCAAACAAGCATGCAAAGGGTTACTGTTGAAAACTGAAAGAAAATATCGGATATTTATTTAGAAAAAGATGATTTTGTGATAAGTTTGTTGCATGCGATGATAGGTTCCAGCATATGTCCCGCAATAACGTCCCAGTTTATCATAAAAGATCTGCCATATTATTTGTGGGGTTTTACTTATGAATTTCATGATTAAAACACCGATTATCAGTTTAAAGTCGGGAGTCTCTAATACTCCTAGTGAGATAGTCAGAAGTGAGGTAAGCAACAACCACCCACCTCGAAAAGCGTGATCCACACCCAAAAATGTCTCCTTGCTGTCCGAAGTCTCCTACCCCCACTACTCGTCGAAAAAGAGCACAACTGAACAGAATAATACACCTGGTGTAAACACGGATCCCAAAATACAGCCTTATTATTATTTTTCCAGCCAGTTCACAAAAGGGGATTCTCACCTCTGTACAGTGCTCAGGATAATCCAGAAAAATTACGGTTGCGTTCCTTGCGACGAGTAGATCAAAATCGACTACTTAAACGTCTCGATCCGATGTTCCTAGGCCAAGATATAAATCAGAGAAGTCGGGGCTGTCCAGAAAATATCACAGCAAAAAGGGGGGTCAAAGGTGCCTCGGGAACCGTGCCAAAAGTGCGAAACGGAGCAAAGTGATCAACACGAAAAACGAAGCCTTACCTCTTACGGTCGCGCTGTCGAAGAAATCGTTCAAAAATTCCTCCTGGTTAGCACACAGCGAATTTCCGACTGAACTGTGACGGAAAATGGGCCGAAATTAGAAATCGTCGCAGTGCGCCGTGTCGCAGATAACTCGCTGTCGGAAAATCCCAAAGTTCTGAAATTTCTAGGGTAGATAGAGGATAGAGAGAGGAAAACTTTCATTAAGGGCTCACTGCCAAATTCTCTCTCTAGAATTCGCAAATGGCATAGAGAGAGAGAGGGGGTATTTATAATGGGCCAAAATCCCTATTCGGGCTGCACACCGAATCCGGGCCGAACACGGGACACCGAATCCGGCCACTCAGATTGCGCCGCGTGTTCCAAAACACGAAACAGCCAAACAGGAGCCAATGATATTGCGCCACGTGTCCCAGCCGCCCACGTGTTTCACGCGCCCGGTGCACGTGGTCGGCCGTGCGCCCGCCAATGAACAGTGGCCACGTGTCCCACGTGGTCCACGGGGCGCACGAGCCCGGTCTACGCGCCGGGTCTTCCGGATCCTGTCGGCGAATCACGTGATGCCACGTGTCACAGACAACGCCGCCTCCTTTGACGCCGCCGGACCAATCAGGAGCTGCCACGTGGCATTCCAAATATTCGGTGCACCCGGTGCACGCCTTGCCTGTGGACCCCGCGCCTGCGGCCTGCCCGCGCCCGCCTGCGCCTGCCCGCGCCTGCCCGCGGCCCTTCTCCGCCCTTGCGCCGCCCTGCGCCGCCGCGTGCCGCTGCCCGCCGCCGTCCGCCGGCGCCGCCGACCGCCGGAACAGTGTCGCCGGAGTTACTGTTCCGGTGAACAGTAAAATTTTGCCGAAAATAGTTATATATACCATTTTGATCGTTTTCGCGCGCTGAGTCCGAATCCGCCGTCCGTTTCTGCAAATTCTCATCCGAAATTTTGGCGAAAGCTCCCGAAAGGCCCACTTGATCCGTTTTTCGCGCCGGATCATTTCTGAAGTCCGTTTTCGACGCTGCAAGCTCCATTACACTCAGTGGCTTCTTCTAATCACCGTTAATGCCTCAAAAACCTTTCATAAAAAAATCCGGATCATCACATCCTCCCCCACTAAAAAGAGTTTCGTCCTCGAAACGAAAATCATACCTCAGTCCTGAGCCTCAAATAGGTAGGGGTAGGTGTCCATCATCTTTGACTCGAGCTCCCATGTCGCCTCGCGTTCGTCATGATTGCTCCAAAGGATCTTCACATAGGGAATGGTCCGACTGCGCAATTCTCTCACCTCTCGATCCAGAATCCGCAGTGGACGCTCCTCGTACCTCAATTCCTCACTGATCTCAAGCGGTGTGAAGTCGATGACGTGCGATGGGTCGAAGACATATTTCCTCAGAGTAGAAACATGAAATACATTGTGGACACCAGCAAGTCTCGGGGGAAGTGCAAGTCGGTAAGCAACTGGCCCGATACGTTCCAATACCTCAAAGGGTCCAATGTATCGGGGGCTAAGCTTCCCACGAATGCCGAATCTCCTGATTCCTTTGGACGGCGAGACTTTCAGGAATACGTGATCTCCAACTTGAAATTCTAAGTCTCGTCGCCGAACATCGGCATAACTCCTTTGTCGGCTTTGGGCGGTCTGAAGATGCTTCCGAATCACTCGGACCTTCTCTTCTGCCTCTAACAACACATCTGGTCCCAAGGTTCGCCTCTCGCCCACGTCACTCCAATAAAGTGGTGATCGACACTTGCGTCCATACAACGCTTCAAACGGAGCCATCTTAATGCTCGCTTGAAAGCTGTTGTTGTACGCGAACTCAGCTAAAGATAAGTGTCGAATCCACCCTCCGCCGAAATCTAAGACGCAAGCCCTCAGCATGTCTTCCAGGATTTGTATAGTCCGCTCTGACTGCCCATCAGTCTGCGGATGGAAAGCCGTACTGAACCTGAGTTCAGTCCCCAAGGCTGTTTGCAAACTCCTCCAGAAATGCGAAACAAACCTCGGGTCTCTATCTGATACTATGGAGGCTGGTACTCCATGTAGCCTCACTATCTCATCAAGATATAACTGGGCTAGTCGCTCGAGTGACCAAGTAGTCTGTATAGGCAAAAAGTGTGCTGACTTGGTAAGTCGATCTACAACTACCCAGATAGCATCAGCACCTCCCTGTGCCCTCGGCAATCCGACCACAAAATCCATCGTAATGTGGTCCCATTTCCACTGGGAATTGGGAGACTCTGTAACTTGCCAGCTGGCACTCGATGCTCAGCTTTCACCTGCTGACAAGTTAAACACTGAGCCACAAATCTCCCGATATCCCTTTTCATGCCATTCCACCAGAAGTGTGCCTTGAGGTCCTTATACATCTTAGTCCCACCAGGGTGTAGGGTATAAGGTGTATAATGGGCCTCTCGCAATATCTGCTCTCTGATCTCCGCATCCATTGGCACACATGCTCGGTTCCTGTACCTCAGTACTCCCGAAGCATCCACTTTAAAGTCCCCTGACTGATCACTCGGAATCTGATCTCTAATCCTGGTCAAGTGGGGGTCCTCACTCTGTTTCTCCCTGATCCTGTCCAGCAGAGTGGGCTGCACGACTAAAGAGGTCAGTCTAGCAGAGACCCCAGGGGACACAACCTCTATCTCGAGCCGTCTCATCTCCTCTAATAGTGGCGCCTGATTTGTAATTAACATGGACAAACTCTGCACTGCTCTCCTGCTCAAAGCATCAGCAACCACATTGGCCTTACCTGGATGGTAAAGGATTTCCACGTCATAATCCTTTAACAGCTCCAACCATCGCGTTGCCTTAGGTTTAGCTCCTTCTGTGTGAACAGATACTTTAGGCTCTTGTGGTCGGTGTAGATCTCACAGTGCTCCCCATACAGGTAATGGCGCCAAAGCTTCAATGCAAACACTACGGCAGCAAGCTCCAAGTCATGGGTAGGGTAATTCTTCTCATAATCCTTGAGCTGTCGCGATGCATAAGCAATTACCCTCCCTTCCTGCATCAACACACAACCAAGTCCACTGTGCGATGCGTCACTGTAGATCACATATCCTTTCCCCATAACTGGGAGGGAAAGGATAGGAGCGGTCATCAATCTACTCTTCAGCTCCTCGAAAGCTCCTCTGGCAGTCCTCACTCCAGATAAACTTGTTCCTTTACGCGTCAAACGAGTGAGGGGTGTGGAGAGCTTCGCAAAGCCTTCCACAAACCGACGATAATACCCAGCTAATCCCATGAAGCTGCGTACCTCAGAAACGGTCGTCGGTCGGGGCCAATCCCGAACTGCCTCAATCTTCGCCGGGTCTACTGCCACACCAGCGGCGGAAATCACATGGCCCAAGAAAGCTACCTCCCGAAGCCAAAACTCGCACTTTGTCAGTTTGGCATACAACTTCTTCTCTCGTAGAAGTTGTAGTACAATCCTCAGATGCTCCTCATGCTCAGCATCACTTCGGGAGTAAACCAGAATATCATCGATGAAACTACCACAATCGATCCAAGTATGGTCGGAAGATTCGGTTCATTAAATCCATGAATGCGGCAGGGGCATTAGTCAGCCCAAAAGGCATAACTGTAAACTCATAATGCCCGTACCGTGTCCTGAAAGCTGTCTTCGGACATCCTCCTCGGCCTTCACCTTCAACTGGTGGTAACCGGATTGCAGATCTATCTTGGAAAAGACACAAGACCCTTGCAGCTGATCAAAGAGATCATCAATGCGCGGCAAAGGGTACTTGTTCTTGATGGTCACTTTATTCAATTCCCTATAGTCCACACATAATCGTAGTGACCCATCCTTCTTCTTCACGAATAGCACCGGCGCTCCCCAAGGCGACACACTTGGTCTAATAAAACTTTATCCATCAAATCCTGGAGTTGCGCCTTAAGCTCTCGCAGCTCAGCCGGTGCCATCCGGTAAGGAGCCTTAGAGATTGGCGCAGTTCCTGGAACTACGTCAATCACAAACTCAATTTCTCTATCTGGCGGCATACTAGTCAGCTCAGGTGGAAAGACATCCGGAAACTCGCGGGCAATAGGGATATCCCCGAGTCCCACCGCCGCCGTAGGCCCCTCAACAACACTAGCCAAAAAGGCTACACATCCGCGATGGATCATCTGCCTTGCTCGGGAAGTCGAAATCATAGAGGCAAAGAAAGCACTCTGACATCCCCGGTATACAAACATCTCCTGGCCTGGCTCTCTAAATGTGATAATCCTCGCGGCACAATCAATAGTCGCGAAATATCGAGCCAGCCAGTCCATCCCGAGAACCACGTCAAAGTCCGTCAGCTGTTTCAAGACCAATAGGTCTGCTGGCATAATCCAGGACTCAATTTGCATCGGGCAGGACCAACAACACTCCTCCACGTGCAAAGTGTGATCGGGAATCTGAACCTCTAGTGCACGTGGCAAAAGTCCTACCTCTAACCCATGTAATGATGCAAACGATCTACTAATAAAAGAATGTGATGCTCCAGTATCAAATAAAGTACGAGTCCTAATGTCAGAAAGTAAGGTGATACCTGCCACCACATGATCTGCTGCCGAAAAGTCCTCTACTTTCGCAGCATACACTCGCCCGCTCTGAGCTGGAGGGCGATAGTCTGTGGGATGGGAAGAAGATGGCCTGCTTGCCGGAGCATAAGGTCGCTGCTGAGATGGCGGTCGTTGCTGTAGTGCAAAAGGAGCTGATGTTGAAGAAGGTGCTGCAGATGTCGCCACCGGGCAAGTAGCTCGTATATGACCCGGCTGTCCGCATCGATAACAGCGGCCAATCCTCAAATCACACGTGTTTGATGGATGCTGGCCTTTGCAGAAAACACACGTCTCTGTAGGCTGGGTCGTCTCGACTGCTGCTGTTGTCTCTGAGACCGTTGCTGCCGCTGAGGTCCACGCTGCGATGACTGAGATCTTTGCTGCTGTTGCTGGGGCCTCTGGGATCCACCAGGCCCTCGCCGCTCAGAATGCCCACGGCTGGAAAACTGAGGCCGCGGCGGTCGTGGCGGCCTCCACGAACTAGCCTGTCCCCCAACCTCCGGTGCCGGTCGCTTCGCCCCCGGAATCACTACGGGAGCTGGAGCTACCTCCTCCATTACTACCTCCCCGCACTCAACATAGAGTGCCTGCTTCCATCGAGGCCTCCAAGGTCTGCAACCTACTGAACGAACTAACTGAAAAAGGTCTCGGCGCAACCCTCGCTCGAACATGTAGATCCGGTGCGCCTCATCCCTGGCCACGTTCGGTACACTTGCCAACAACTGATTGAAATTGGCAATGTACTCGTGTACGGGCCGATCTCCTTGTCGGAGGTTTCTCAACTGCTCCTCCAACCTCTGCCGGACGCTTTCTGGAAGAAAGCCCCGAGAAGGAGATTGCGGAACTCCGCCCAGGCCAAGAGCTGAGCCCCAGGCGGACCCGCCGGTCGAACACGCCGCCACCATGCTTCGGCGTTGTGTTCCAAAAAGTTCGTCGCCAATATCACCTGATATCGCTCCTCGATAAACAACGTCTCAAAACGTCGCTCCATTGCCGTGATCCATGACTCTGCCTCCCACGGCTCAATATTTTGCCCCGAAAAATGGGGTGGGTCAAACTTTGCGGAACCTTATCAACATGTCCACCAATCCCCGCTGCTCTGCCGGTGTAAGAGATCCCGTCAACCCAGACGGCTGTCTACCATTACCCCGAGCGACAGGGGATGCTGGGGTCACTGGTACAACTGGGGGAGCCACAGCAGGGGATGATGGTACTGGAGAACTCTCTGGGGTGCTACAACAGGCTGCGCTCTCTGTTCTAACATCTGCGTCAGCCGACTCATAGCCTCCTCCTGACGCCGAACAGCCTCCGACATCTGAGCCATCTGAGCCTGTAGCTCCTGCACCTCACTATGCTGACCCTGCCCGGACTCCTCCTGATCTGGCTCAGGGGAAGAGGGCTGAGAACGCGTCAACATCCTGCGTCGCGGAGGCATCCTGCCACAAGGAACCACCATCAATAACATAACCCCACACGACCCAATCTAGCGAAAGTCAAGGACATCCCCCTATTTCTGTGACTTTATGTTGTCTGCAGCCAACATAACTGTTCACTAGAAATAGGATATGTCGATCCCTCTTCTCCTACTAGAAAAGTCAAACAAATAAATCAACGACTTTCGCAAAAAGTTCCGTCTCTCACGACCTATCATCCTAGGGTCTGCCTAAAAGCCTAGGGTTTCCTATGTCCCAACTGACCTATCCCTAAGCTCTGATACCAACTTAATCTGTCACGCCCCGGGTGTAAACCAGAACCCGGGTCCGTCTACAGATCCGCCGTGCACACGGAATTTTCCGCGTACACGAAGCGCTGGTAACCTGCTCAGATATAAGATGTACAATAAAAGAGCATAAAACAGAGCTGAAATAGAAGAACCACATAGTAACTGAAATCCAAGTAAAGCTGTATCAATACAATAGTCTCCCAGCTCACCAAAATGATACATCCAGCTGGCTATAGCCAGACCTAAAATAAAAGGAAGCACAATAGTCTGGGTACAATATCTGACTAATACAATCCCTCAGCTCACAGGAGATCTATCTGTTCAGCGATCCCCTTACCTCGATCAGCTCCCGCAGACGACTCTGCAATATAAAGGAGAAGAAACAGAGAACAATAATGGGGGTGAGAACTACTAGATAAACCAGTAGCCTCCCCTAGTGGGTAAAACCTCAAACACTGACGCACCCACTAGGACTACTAGAGGCAAAAGGAAAGGACAGTGGTATGCTATAGAGACTACTGAAAAGGAGGAAACTATCACTACTATGCCTCTACTGCCATGCCAAAAGAAATGACTATATGTATGCCTCAGTATCTATCCTGCCTGCCTGAATAGACCCAATCTAGTCACCAGTGAAAACTGGTACTGCCTGCTCTGCCGTGCCGTGTCGTATCGGGTATGCCAGCCCACACATAACACCGATGCGAAAAGGAGCTCAAGGACTCATGAATAGTCTGCCGCGCGCACTCCGGAGTCGCACTCGAGGGGAGCGACCCACACGAGTAAAATGCCTCTGTAATAAGTATCCCTGTAACCAGTATCTCTGTATAGCAGGACTAGATCATGACTATGAGCAAAGTGGGAAAATCTGTCCACTAATGAAATCTATACCCAATCTGATGTAAAGATAATTATCCGGTCAACCGCCTACTGTCCGCGGTTACCGTAATAACCCATAAGACCAAAACTGATAAAATAGTCAACCTCTGGCCAACCGCCTGATGTCTGCGGTTACCATAATGCCCCACAACCCATAATAGAGTCTAACCTGTCCCAGACTCAAAGCCTCAGCTACACTATCCCAAACCCTGCTCAAACCGAGCAACATGAATCCAGATGCGAAGGAGAATAGTAAAACATGGTTTCTCCTAAGTCAAGTCCCAAAAATAGTGTAGCAATAAATAGTGGCCTATCTAGATGTCCAAACAAGCATGCAAAGGGTTACTGTTGAAAACTGAAAGAAAATATCGGATATTTATTTAGAAAAAGATGATTTTGTGATAAGTTTGTTGCATGCGATGATAGGTTCCAGCATATGTCCCGCAATAACGTCCCAGTTTATCATAAAAGATCTGCCATATTATTTGTGGGTTTTTACTTATGAATTTCATGATTAAAACACCGATTATCAGTTTAAAGTCGGGAGTCTCTAATACTCCTAGTGAGATAGTCAGAAGTGAGGTAAGCAACAACCACCCACCTCGAAAAGCGTGATCCACACCCAAAAAGGTCTCCTTGCTGTCCGCAGTCTCCTACCCCCGCTACTCGTCGAAAAAGAGCACAACTGAACAGAATAATACACCTGGTGTAAACACGGATCCCAAAATACAGCCTTATTATTATTTTTCCAGCCAGTTCACAAAAGGGGATTCTCACCTCTGTACAGTGCTCAGGATAATCCAGAAAAATTACGGTTGCGTTCCTTGCGACGAGTAGATCAAAATCGACTACTTAAACGTCTCGATCCGATGTTCCTAGGCCAAGATATAAATCAGAGAAGTCGGGGCTGTCCAGAAATATCACAGCAAAAAAGGGGGGTCAAAGGTGCCTCGGGAACCGTGCCAAAAGTGCGAAACGGAGCAAAGTGATCAACACGAAAAACGAAGCCTTACCTCTTACGGTCGCTCTGTCGAAGAAATCGTTCAAAATTCCTCCTGGTTAGCACACAGCGAATTTCCGACTGAACTGTGACGGAAAATGGGCCGAAATTAGAAATCGTCGCAGTGCGCCGTGTCGCAGATAACTCGCTGTCGGAAAATCCCAAAGTTCTGAAATTTCTAGGGTAGATAGAGGATAGAGAGAGGAAAAACTTTCATTAAGGGCTCACTGCCAAATTCTCTCTCTAGAATTCGCAAATGGCATAGAGAGAGAGAGGGGGTATTTATAATGGGCCAAAATCCCTATTCGGGCTGCACACCGAATCCGGGCCGAACACGGGACACCGAATCCGGCCACTCAGATTGCGCCGCGTGTTCCAAACACGAAACAGCCAAACAGGAGCCAATGATATTGCGCCACGTGTCCCAGCCGCCCACGTGTTTCACGCGCCCGGTGCACGTGGTCGGCCGTGCGCCCGCCAATGAACAGTGGCCACGTGTCCCACGTGGTCCACGGGGCACACGAGCCCGGTCTACGCGCCGGGTCTTCCGGATCCTGTCGACGAATCACGTGATGCCACGTGTCACAGACAACGCCGCCTCCTTGACGCCGCGCGGACCAATCAGGAGCTGCCACGTGGCATTCCAAATATTCGGTGCACCCGGTGCACGCCTTGCCTGTGGACCCCGCGCCCTGCGGCCTGCCCCGCGCCCGCCTGCGCCTGCCCGCGGCCTGCCCCGGCCCTTCTCCGCCCTTGCGCCGCCCTGCGCCGCCGCGTGCCGCTGCCCGCCCGCCGTCCGCCGGCAGCCGCCGACCGCCGGAACAGTGTCGCCGGAGTTACTGTTTCGGTGAACAGTAAAATTTGCCGAAAATGAGTTATATATACATTTTTGATCGTTTTCGCGCGCGCTGAGTCCGAATCCGCCGTCCGTTTTCTGCAAATTCTCCATCCGAATTTTGGCGAAAGCTCCCGAAAGGCCCACTTGACTCCGATTTTCGCGCCGGATTCATTTCTGAAGTCCGTTTTCGACGCTGCAAGCTCCATTACACTCAGTGGCTTCTTCTAATCGCCGTTAATGCCTCAAAACCTTTCAAAAAAAAAAAAAAATCCGGATCATCACACTAGATGTCTCAGATGTCTGAGGCATTGCGTGTGATGTGAGGGAGCTCGGTGGTTGTTGTACTTTTGGGTCGGAGGGCTTTGACCACACTTTTTCGGTGTGTCGGAGTTCTCGGTCTGCCAAATAGACGAGAAAAATGGATCCAGTGCGAAAAATCGTGAAAAAATATACTATTTCTGTGCATTTTTTTGGAGTTTTTTTTTTTTTTAAGTTAGGGCTGCTGGTGCTTCCTGTCTGCTGTGGACCAGTCCACAGCACAGGAGCAAGTGCCGGCGCACGGGCGTGCACCGCGCCCATGCACCGAGGCGGCGCCCTCCATGGGCCGGGCCGCGCGTACGCGTCGCGTGGAGCGGCGGGCGGATCCGAGTGGGCAGCCCCGGATCCCCACCCGTTAAGGATGGCTTAAGGTGGGTTTTTGGTTGGTTTTTGGCTAAATTTGGTTCAATTTGAGAGCTTTTTGAGTTCTGTAATAGAGGGATTTTTGCACCAAAATTTTTTCTAAAAGTTCTTCTTCTTCCCCAGCAAGTAGCAAGGAAAAATATCACCTTTGGAGCATCTTAAGTAGAGCTTGAAGTTTACTTGTTGAATGAACCATTTCGTCACTTTTTCTTCTAGAGGACCTCCAGAACTGTAGAAGTAGAATTTCATGGTGATTTTTATTTTGTGGGTTTTCTTCAAAACTTCAAGATCTTCACTTTGGTACTGAAGAGGAGACCTGGTTTGAGCTCTAAGTCATGTAAAAGTAGTGATCTTTGAGGTACTTGTTTTTTGATTGTTGATTCTGAGCAGTAGTCAGTGTTTTTACTTCTCTGGACAGTACAAATAGAAATTTGAGTTGATTTTTAATGGGAAATTTTCAGGATTCAAAGATCTTCAACTTTTGTATTTGCTAAAGTTTCAAATTTGGGCTTTAAGTCAGGTAAAATAAGCCATCTCTGGGACTTTTGTGTAGAGCTGGGAATTTTCATTAAGTTTTGAGTCATATTCAGTGTTTTTACTCCCCAGGATAGTAGGAGTGAAATTTTGAGCTCATTTTTGTGGAGAATTCATCAGGACTTAAAGTTCTACAATTTTCATGTTGAAGAGAAAGGGTGATTCTTGCTTCTAACAAGGTAAATTTTACTATCTTTGAGCCTCAATGTTCAGATTGTAGTTTTGGGCAGTCGGTAGTAATCTTGAGATATCTTTTTCTCCTCTTTATGAAATGATGAAATTCAAGTTAATCTTCTAGACTTCAAGGGGAACAATTTGATACCTTAATCACAAATTGGATAAGAATTGATACACCATCTTTAGTGTTCTTCTCAGTGCAAGTGTTGCTGAAAATCTACTTGTAAGTTGGAATGAATTATGTGGTTAATTGAGGGTTGGTTATATTTCGTGATTAATTTTGGCTGTGGGGGGTTAACTCAAATGAATAATTGTAATCTCAGAAACATGATGAACAACTTCACTTTTGAGTTCAACTTGTAATTATGTTCATATTGGGAGGTATAACAAGTTGAATTTCAACTTATGATTATGTTAGAATTTTGGAAAAGCATTGATGCATTGTGAGATGAGCTTATTGAAAAAGTTAAGTGTAACTTGTTGTGAACTATTGGCATTTCTATGTTAATTGGGAACTTAGAAATCAAGTTGGGATTGTGGTGCTAGAGATTCATGAGATATATATAGCAAATTTTGTATTCATTACCGACTTGTTCGGAATTCGGAAATTCAGTGCAACTAGTAACGTCTTTGCTATATTTTTTCTGTCCGATGGGAGTTTAGGGCAGGTATAATTTTGTTTGGGAGGTATTGAGTAGTGGATGTAGTCGCCGAAAATTAGATTAATCAGATTTCAAATCAGCAAGCAAACAAGTGGGTTATAGAGCACATCGAAATTGCGACTTACAAGCCGATTCAACTGGAAGTCGGCACAGTGTGGTTTGGATGTTATTATTATTTAAATTTGAGCAAGCATGTTTTAACTTGAAAACTCATGTGAGAACTATTACTTTTTGTGTGAGAACTATTCCCCGATACTTGGACATATAGAGAGGCCATATTCCTTTTATTCATGTTATACTACTCATGTTGGAAACAAACTTAGGAGAAAACCTTTTCTTTTCCTCTTATATTACTATTGCTCGGGTTAGAGAGCAGGGTTGGGATAGTACAGTTGTGTTGTTGAGTCGGGTGGGATAGCACCAGATTTTCGACTCGGGATTTGTCTCAGCAACCATAGATTGTGGGCGGTCGGGCCGAATAGTGTTATGCGTTAGTTGGGACCGGGATTTGCATTGTGGATAGAGTGAGTCTCCACTTCGAGCATTATATTGACTTATGCCTGCTAGACAGAGATACTTGACTTAGGTTACTTTTTACCCGAGCGGGTCGCTCCCCTCGAGTGCCACTCTGGAGTAGACATGACAGTTATAGTCTGTTAGAGAGATATAGACAGTTATAGTCTGTCTGAGAGTTATAGACCGTTATAGTTGGTCAGAGGTTCTTTTGCGATACGAGCGCAGGCAGGTCCGGGTTGTATTCAGGACCATATGATTGGGTTTATCTCGACAGTTTTCTTTTCCGTGATGCATACATACATGTTTACATGATATCATTCTAGTTGACATCTGGCATAGTAGTGTAGATATCATTCTAGTTTTTATTTTCACAGTATTATTGTTATCATCTCCTACTTTGTCATTTTAGTAGACTTGGTGGGTAGGTCGGAGGTTCGATAACGTACTCACTGAGGACTATTTGTATAGTAGTTTTCACACCCGTTGTTGCTCCTAGAGACTTCTTCAGCGGCGGCAACGCAGGTAAATTGCGGCAAGGGAGTCGCGCACTAGCTTGGCCTTTTCTTGGGAGGATTACTAGAGGTGGACCCACTACACCTTTTCTTTCTAGTTTTAGTATAGTATAGTTTCAAACTACTGTATATCTTTGGGTCTGGCTGGAGCCAGCAGTTTGTATTATATTTGGAGTTGTTTATATTGGTGTTGTTGTTAGTGTAGTGGTGATGTACTTGGTGTATATTGTGAAGTTGTTAGTTGTTTAGTACTTGGGGGTGGGGTATTGAGATAAAAAAAAATAGAATTCAAAATTGAAAAAGAAAAAGGAAAGAAAAGAAGTATGAAAATGGATGAAAAAAATCAATTAGATGTTAATTGATGGATACTTGCCCTAGATGACCCATAGTCAAGAGAGGAAAGAAATAAAAGAGGAAGGGAATAAAAAAAAAAGAAAGAAAAGAAATATGAAAATGGAGCAAATGGTGATTTGATTGGTATTACCTTAGATGACCAATCACCGAAAAAGGAAAAG
Organism: Tillandsia fasciculata; assembly: GCA_029168755.2. Taxonomy (NCBI): domain Eukaryota; kingdom Viridiplantae; phylum Streptophyta; class Magnoliopsida; order Poales; family Bromeliaceae; genus Tillandsia; species Tillandsia fasciculata. The sequence goes on from CM054930.1 coordinate 24,860,144, forward strand.
AAAATAAAATATATCATTACCTTATATTTTGAAATCTTTTGAATTATTTTTCAAAACGAAAAGGTCCTAAAATCGCTATAAATTTGGCTATTGGATTCGGAAAAAAAAAAAAAAAAGAGAGATTTTTTTTTTTTTTAAAAAAAAAGAAATAAAACAAAAAAAAAAGTGAATGCACGACGGTAACGACGACGGTGACGGTAACGGCGGCCATGATGCATGGCGACGACGACAACAACGATGTGCGAGGAGGTCTCATGGCCTTTTCTTCCTTCTCCGTCGGTGGCCATGATGGCGACAACGACGACGACAACGATGTGTGAGGAGGTCTCATGGCCTCTTCTTCCTTCTTTGACGGTTGCAACAATGGTGGCCACAAGACTATCCCACCACCAAGATGACGACGAACGGGTCGGTGTATGCACACAAACGACATAGTGGCAACCTTTTTGTCGATTTGATTGTGCGGACATCTTCGTGATAGGCTCGACCGATCAAATTCGGCATTGGATCGTTACTATGTCGTGCGTGCATATTCGCTAAACACATGTCTCCTCGAAACGTGCGCCGAACGACATGACGACGGTTCTCCAATTGATTTGATTGTGCGGCCATCTTCATGATAGGCTCGACCGATCAAATCCGGCATTGGATCGTTACTATGTCATGCGTGCATATTCACTAAACACCCTTCTCCTCGAGACGTGCGCCAAACGACATGACGATGGTTCTCCAACCGATTTGATTGTGCGGCCATCTTTGTGATAGGCTCGACACACAAATCCCTACTCCAAAAAATAATAATAATAAAATTAAATTAAAAATTATAAAAATTAATCAACTCGATCATACCGCCATCTTCTTGATAGGCACGACTCGACTCGATCAAGCCGCCATCTTCGTGATAGGCACCCGTCGAGCCAATCGCCATCTTCATGATAGGCACAGCTCGACTCGATCAAACCTCCATCTTCGTGATAGACACCGGTTGAGCCAATCGACATCTTCATGATAGGCACGGCTCGACTCGATCAAACCGCCACCATATTCGTGATAGGAACTGGTCGAACCAATCACCATCTTCGTGATAGGCACGGCTCGACCTAGTTGAACCCAAACCGAACCACATGAGGTTGAAGTCAAACCGAATGACAAGACGATTCTACTTAAACCAAGTCGTGAAGGATTCAACTTGAATTGAAGTCGGTTCCAACCCAAACCGAACCACTAGCTAGTTCGACTTAAATCGAACTATAAAGGATCCAACTCGGACTACAATCTAGTTCAACCCAAAGCGAACTACAAGAGGTTCGAGCTGAACCGAATTAAACCACAAGCTGGTTCGACTTAAACTGAACCATAAAAGATTCAATTTGAACTACAAACCGGTTCAACCCAAACTGAACCGTGAGAGGATCAAGACAAGCCGAGACAAATCGTAAGCCAGTTCAACCTAAATCGAATCTGGGTGGAATCATATGAACTGGACCATGCATGTCACGCCCCGGGGTCAAGACTGTACCTCGGGCTCGCCAACAGATCCGCCGTCCCTACAGGAAGCCCTGTAGAGGCGTAGCGTCTAACCTGCAAAAAGGAAGATACTACACTAAACAGATATCAGAGCAAAATAAACTGCTAGAAATAAAATAAGTACAACTCTCATAAAACATTAAGTCCTCACCCACAAATACAAAAGTCTCTCAAAGAAAGCAGAAAAGTATAACTCGATACCTCACTACATAATCTCTTAAACATGACACAACCAAAATATAATGGTACCTCTATAACACACTGAAGCTGAAGAAGCTGAAGGGGGAAGGGATCTATCTCGCGACTCCCTTACCTCGTTCTGGAAGAGCAGGATCAGCAACTGGCACCGCAGGAACTGGAGCTGAAGTCCTTGGGGAAAAGACACCACGACGGGTGTGAGAACTACCTCCCACAGTAGTTCTCAGTGGGTGCCGCCAACAAGCCCGACGGCCTGCCCACTAAGTCTACTAGAGACAAAAAGTAACAAAAGAAATGCAGTATGAAAAGCTGGAAAGTAAACATCTACTGCTACTATGCCCCTATCTACAATGCTCAAGGGAAAGAACAGGAGGACGATATGCTACTACTGATACTCAACTCAGAACACCCAATCCAAACTGACTGCCACAACGGGTCCAGTCAAACCTGCGCCTACCTACTGCTGTAGGTATGTCCGGTACTCCAACCCGGTATCTAGCTCAATCTCAAAGCCGGTACTACAACCCGGTCTCGCCTACTCCGGAGTGGCACTCGAGGGGAGCGACCCGCTCGAGTCAAATAACTGCGCAACACTGTCAAGCACAAATGTGGCACATGCAGGCTATGATCCAATCACTATCTCACTCGCTGGCTAAAAATCCACACTGTCACTATGACCATATCCCAAAGATCCCAGGTCCACTATCACTATCACTATGCAAACTGGTCTACAGACTGCTACAGACGCCACTCGGTCCCCAGACGCGAGTGCAAATGCAATCCCCAGCTAATAAACCTCCCGGCCACGACTCGGGGAAAAATCACTATGACCAGAGTGACAAGAGTACTACCACTGTGGAAAGCTAAAGTGATAAATAATCTGATGTATGTTCAAGTTACTGTAGTTAGTGGCGCATGATAATTAAATAACAGGCAAATATGCTAAGTTAAGTTCCCAAGTTGCAGAGTTTATCAAGAGATCGACAGATTTAGCAATTAGCTATAGTGGTTTTCAACATACTGTTTACACATATTATCTAGCTCATATACTATGCATGCTACTATATTTGTAGAATTAGAGTGCAGTCCATAGAATTTGAAAGCAGGATCACCCACCTGATCGCGCTAACTGTCCAGGATGATACAGATAACAAGTCCAGCAACCGACAAATTTCCAAGTCCACAAAGCGGAGAGCACAAGAACGATGCTTACAAAGTCCTGGGTACAACAACAATTCCACATTTACATTAAATTCCATACTAATTCCTTATACAAAAATCTGCAAGAACAGTCACTGTTCAAACGTAATTTCCACCTGAAAATAATTTTCTAGAAATTTCAATAAAAATATCACGACGATCCTCGCGAAGTGTAGATGTCGATAGGCTCTTGAATCGTCGAATTCCGATGTCCGGATGAGGAGATAAAAATCCACAAAGTGAGTGCTGTCCAGGAATCTCACAGCAAAACAGCAGCTCAGTAATGCCTCGAAAACCGTGCCAAAAACCCAAATCTAGGCAAAACACTCAACACGAAAGTCGAAGATTTACCTCTCGTGAATCCAACGCCACAAAAATCGCTGAAAACGGCTGTCGGGGTAGCTCTGTGAAATTTTTAGACCGAAAAGTGACGATGGCGGGCCTCCAACAGTAGAACGTCGCTCCGCACTACGAGGCAGAAAACACAGTCGTCGCGGCTTCCAGAAATTCTGAAATTTCACCAAGAGATGGGCAAGAGGGAGAGGAAGATCTTTGGTTAAGAGCTCAATGACCAATTTTCTCGGAAAAGTGCCCAGAATCTCGGCCCAAGGGGCCTTTATATAGGCTCTCCCCGAAAAGCAGCCCAAAAAGCCAAGTTGACCACTTTCGGGCGCCCGAAAGTTTTCGGGCTGCTACAGTAACGGGCCGGCCCGTTACTGTGCGCGCCCGAGACCTCCACAAGCCGCCACGTGTCCCATTCCTGCTCCCCGCACCCGGCGCACGCACCGCGACGAACCACGGGACGCCACGTGTCGCGACCAGAGGTCGTGCACCGGTGCGCCCGACCAACCACGGGGCGCCACGTGGCACCCCCCACGCCGACCCGGTCAACGCGCACGTCGCGCGACGTACGCGGCCGCGCCGCCCCGGATTCGGGTCGGGCACGCGCCCCGAGGCACCGCCTCAGCCGTCACTGCCGAGTGGACCGAGTGCACCAGAACCCGCCAACCACACAACGCCACGTGTCCCACGGTTCACCGTGCACCAGAGCCGAAGATCCGTGGACCGCGCGCACAACACCGCACCAACCACGGGGTGCCACGTGGCCTACCCTCGGTCCACCGTGCACCCCGCCAAGGCCCGTGGACCGCGCCCGCTGCGCCGGCCAACCGCAGCGCGCCACGTGGCCCGCGCCCGGTGCACGCGCCCCGCGGTGGACCGCGCGCCTGCGCAGGCACCCGCCGCCGCGCTCCGCCGTCCGCCGGCCGCCGCCGGCGGTTCTCCGGCCGCCGGAACAGTAACCCATGCCTCGATTTCCGTGTTTTCGCGTCCGGGCTCCGAAAAATTCAAGTAAATAGTCCATTTCGCTCGTTTTCGCATGCTGAATTCAAATCCGAGGTCCGTTCGGCCAAATTCCACTTCTAAAATTTCCCAAAAATTCCCGGAAGAGTAGACTTGATCCAATTTCCGTTCCGGGTCACATTCTTGGCCCCAATAAGCGCGCAAACACCTCACACACCCAAAATGGACTTCCAGAAAAGAAAACAAGCTCCAAATTTACCAAAAACTCAATTCTGGGGCCCGGCACGCACACACGCACTCCCTGAAGCCTCCAAACCAACAGTAAACCACAGTGTGGGGATTCGGGTCCTCACAATGCATAAGCTCAACCCCAAATCAAAGTCAAAGGGTTTTGAGCCAAACCGCAAAGAGGGTGACTCAAACCAAACTCAAAGGCGTCTTAAATCAAACCACAGAGATTCAATCCAAACCAAATGCAATGGAGTTTCAAGTTTAAACGGATCTCGAACCAAACCATAAGGTTACGATCCGAACCAAACCTAACTACAGTAGGGGTCCAAGTTGAGCCGAACTATAAGGGCCCGACCCAAGTCAATTTCAAAGGGTTTCGAACTAAATTATAAGGGTTCGACCTAAGCCATGTCTCAACGGGTTCTGAACCAAAGTATAACGGTTCGACCCAAATCAAACTCAAAAAGGACAAACCAAGCGAAAGCCTAAGGCAGCTCAACCCAAATCATACACAAAAGGTTCAAACCGATTCAATTTGGACCCAACCTAAGTAAGATTCAGACCGAACTTAAGGGACGAATCGGATCAAAAAAACTAATCCCACTAGAATTGAAGCCTATCAATAATTCAAACCGAGCAGAATCCAACATAACCGGCTAAGTCGGCTTCCTTGACCTATAAGCCAGATTCAACTTAACCACCAAGTCATTAAAATTGAATACATCAAAATCAAATTCAAATTAAATTTGACCACTAAGTCTTTAAACTAAGAAAGTTAAAATCAAACTTATTTTAACTTGACCATCAAGCCTTCAAACTGAACAAATTAATTTCGATTGGCCGCCAAGTCCAGGAACTGAGCATTTTAATTTTACTTATGTACAGTGGGGGTATGCCCCTGCTTAAGCCATGTACACAGTAAATTATATTAATAAATTTTATCCATTCATGCTTTGGTTCTTTTCATATCAGCATTTATTTTTGATCTCTTAATCGAGGGTCCCTTAACACTACAAGTGTGGGGTAATTAACAGCAGATTCTTGAGTTTGTTGGAAGCCATAAGCTTACAAACCTGATTTCAAATAAAATATTTTAAACAAACTCAATCTGTATCATGAATGACCACTCATCGTGAGTCGGTTCATTCGTGGCGGCAGACAAAATGGCACGCCCGGTGGGACATGGCTTCACCCTCCATCTTTGAGACCAAATCTAATAATGCTGATAAGAGATCTATATATAAATGTTTGGCTGATAGCTCTTGCTTTGTCCTAGAGGAGCAATGACATCCAACAACACCACATCCTCTACCTTGGTGGAGAATGAGACAAAGCATGTTGGTTCTTCTCTAATTTGGCACCACCACAAAAGACATTCGAGCGTCTATCATAGCTTGACCTATTGCTCAAGCTGTTAGGGGACAGGACAACTCATGTTGACAATTCTGGTCTTCCCCTTTCGAAGGTCACTTTTCGGCTATTCTTCAAGGGCAATCAATCCTCCGTCATTCCGAGGTCATTAGCTCATTCTCTTTCCTATTCGGTACCAGTACGAAGAATATTACCAACTTGTCACTCAAGCCGTCAGGGGGCAGAACGACTTCCATAAGCAATTCTGATCCTTTATCTTTTGCATCCCATGATTGCTTATTAGCTATTTGTCATGTGTGGAACAAATAGAATAGGGGCAATCAACCCTCCTTTATCTTGGAAGCATCAATTCTCTCCCCGAGGACATACATTTACTCTCATATGGGTTGAAGTTGATCCCTTGGAAAAACAAAAAAAAACAAAAAAAAACAAAAACAAAAAAAAAAACAAAAAAAAAACAAAAAAAAAAAAAAAACAAGAAAAGAAAAAAAAGGGCAAAAAAAATAAAATAAAATAGGGATCGTTGTGGGAAAACCTATTTTAGGCTTCCAGGCAAAAATTAGGGGAATGCTTCTGGCGAAAACCTTCGCGGGCGCTAGTTGCTATAATAAAAATTCTAGCAATGTTGGAACACTAATTCATTCTTGGGTGAGTTATGTACGACAACCATGACACATCAGGTTGTTCCCGGGGGCAAAATAAAGATTATTCATGAAAAGATGCCAAAGAAAAAAGATCAATATGTCGTCTTAGAGAGCTCTGCTTAACTGCATGTGATGGCAACTCCACTGGGGACGTATATATATACTGAAAAGTTTTGGAGGGCACTGCCTAGATGCACATGCATAAAGATGCTCATCTCCCTTCCGTCTAGTTTTGAGGCCCTACAAATATGTCATACGAGGGAAGTCTTTAAAGGCCTCTGTTAAATCGCATGTGAAGATACCCCTTTCCCTTCCATCCCATTTTGGCGCCCTATAAATATGTCATTCTAAGAAGACCTTGGAGAGACATGCCTAACAGTGTATGAAGATATAGATTCAACTCCTTATCTACCAAAAGAATCAATCTCGAGCAAAAACTAAGCCTCTGAAGCAGTTTTTTTTACGAAAGGTATATAAGCGTGTTGGCCTTTCAACGTGATCAATATATGGAAGAAAGATCCTATTAAAGTGTTGGGACCTTATAAAGTGTGACTTTGATATCCACCCCACTAGCGTGTCGTGGTGAAGATCTACGGGCAAGTCATGTGCATCTGAATTGACCCCATAACGAACTGACAGAGTCACAATATTATAAATATGACTTTACACTCATTATGCCCGATTAAAGAATACTCATCATCGTGGAAAGAATATGGCATCGTTAATGAGTTACTCATATACGGCAAGCAATGGGACGACACTGATATTGTACTCATCAAAGTTGTAGTGTTTCAGAGTGAATTTCTCACATATGAGAACAAGAACGTCTCATTATATTTTGATATCCCAAAAAAAAAAATTCGATATCATGATATGAGAAATATTGGCTCACATATATCAATAAATATCATTTTTTATGGGATATCAGTTGAGCAGAAATAATCCTGAAATTATCTAGTCATATGAATTCTTGAGACTACACTTTTTTTCCGCTCACATAGCACTCGCAAAAAAAAGGTGGGGAGCACTTTGTTGAGATAAAAAAAATGGAATTCAAAATTGAAAAAAGAAAAAGGAAAGAAAAGAAGTATGGAAATGGGTGAAAAAAATCAATTAGATGTTAATTGATTGATACCCGGCCCAGCCGACCCGCCCGAACCCGTGGACCTGCTCCACGCTACAGTAAAATCCTGTTTTTCTCATTTGTCACCAAAAATGCACAAAAATAGTGTATTTTGCACAGTTTTTCACGCCGGATCCATTTTCACATCCGTTTTGCACACCGAGAACTCCAACACACCGAAAAGATGTCGTCAAAGCATTGATCCAGTGATAAACTGCTATACAAGTATATAGGTCCTCACAGTGAGAGTTAAAGGCGCAACTCCAGGATTTGATGGAGAAAGGTTTTGTTAGAGCGAGTGTGTCACGCCCCGGGGTCAGAACTGTACCCCGGGCTCGCCAACAGATCCGCCGCCCCTACAGGAAGCCCCGTAGAGACGTAGCGTCAAACCTGCAAAAAGGATTAACTATAGAAACAGATATCAGAGCAGTAAGCAAAAACTACTAAGAACAGAAAATAGTACAGTCTCTCACAATATATATACAACATATCCTCACCAAAATACAAAAGTCTCTCAAAGAAAGCAGAAAAGTACAACTCGATACCTCACTACATAACTCTCAAACATGACACAACCAAAATGTAGGGGTACCTCTATACCACACTGAAGCTGAAAGGGGAAGGGATCTATCTCGCGACTCCCTTACCTCGATCTGGAAGAGCTGGATCAGCAACTGGCACCACAGGAACTGGAGCTGAAGTCCCTGGGGAAAAACACCACGACGGGTGTGAGAACTACCTCCCACAGTAGTTCTCAGTGGGTGCCGCCAACAAGCCCGACGGTCTGCCCACTAAGTCTACTAGAGGCATAAAGTAACAAAAGAAGTGCAGTATGGAAAAGCTGGAAAGTAAAACATCTACTGCTACTATGCCTCTATCTAAATGCTCAAAGGGCGGAACAGAATGAATATGATGCCACGACCAACTCTCTCTCAACTCAGATCACCCAATCCAACTGACTGCCCCATAGGGTCCAGTCAAGCCTGCGCCTACCTACTGCCGTACATCCCAGAGGACCGGACTTATGTAGGACGTCCGTGACTGCCAAAACTGGCTCAGCCAGAGGGACGGCGTCCGTGACTGCCAAAACTGGCTCAGCCAGAGGGACGGTGTCCGTGACTGCCAAAACTGGCTCAGCCAGAGGGACACGTATCTGACCCAACTCCGGAGTGGTACTCGTGGGTAGCGACCCCACCGAGCAAAGTATCTGCATATCTCTGTCGATCTCAAGTATGGCTCATGCAGGCTATGATCTAATCACTGTCTCACTCACTGGCTAAAAATCCACACTGTCACTATCACTATCACTATCACTATCACAATGATGAACAATCTACAGACCGCTACCAACACTACTCGGTCCCCAGACACGAGTACAATGCATCATAGCTACTAAACCTCCCAACCCGCGACCCGGGAAAAATCACAATGTCAGAACGACAAGGGTACAACCACTGGGGGAAAACTAAGGTGACGAGCAAATCTGAATACATGTTCACCTTTTCTGCAGTCTAATTGTGCATGAATAAATAATTATCTGACAATAAAGCTAAGTTGAGTTTTCATGATGTAAGAGTTCAAATACTGCAAGTGGTTCAATGAGGTCATCAGATTTAACAACTGTCAACTGGGGGTACTAACATTCAATTTGCACAGATTAAACAGCTTCTATACGATCATGCATGCACTTAATAATCATAGAATTAGAGTGCAGTCCATAGGTATTGAGAGCAGGATCACCCACCTGACCGCGCTAACTGTCCAGGATGATACAGATAACAAGCCCAGAAACTGATAAAACTCCGAGTCCACTAAGCAAAGAGCACCATAGTGGTGCTTACAATGTCCTGGGTACAACCACAACTCACAATTACAACCAAATCACACATAAAATCACTATTCCAAAATCTGCATGGGCTGTTACTGTTCACACGCGAATTTTACCTGAAAATAAAATTCACAAAATTCCAATAAAAATATCACGACGATCCTTGCGAAGAGTAGATGTCGATAGGCTCTTGAATCGTCGAATTCCGATGTCCGGATGAGGAGATAAAAATCCGCGAAGTTGGTGCTGTCCAGAATTCTCACACAAAAACAGCGGCTCAGAAATGCCTCGAAATCCGTGCCAAAAACCCAAATCCAGGCAAAACACTCAACACGAAAGTCGAAGATTTACCTCTTGTGAATCCAACGCCGCAAAAATCGCTGAAATCGGATGTCGGGGTAGCTCTGTGGAAATTTTAGACCGAAATGCGACGATAGTGGGCCTTCAACAGAAATCCGTCGCTCCGCATCCGAGGTAGAAAACACAGTCGTCGCGGCTTCCAGATTTTCTGAAATTTCACCAGGAGATTCCCAAGAGAGAGAGGAAGAAATCTTGTGAAGGGAGCAGAGGCAAATTCCCACGGGAAAGGGCTCAAAATTGCATCCCAAATGGCCTTTATATAGGCCTCCAAGAAAAGTCAGCTCAAAAAGACAAAGCCCACACTTTCGGGCCCGAGATTCGGGCGCCCGAAAACATTCGGGCGGCTACAGTAACGGGCCGGCCCGTTACTGTGCGCGCCCGAAACACCCAGAGGCCGACACGTGTCCCACCGTACCGCCTCCCGCACCCGGCGCACGACCCCGACGAATCACAGGGTGCCACGTGTCCCGACCAGGCGCCGTGCACCCCTGCGCCGGACCAACCACGGGGCGCCACGTGGCAGCCCCCACGCCGACCCGGTCAACGCGCACGTCGCGCGACGTGCGCGGCCGCGCCGCCGCCGGACCCGGGTCGGGCACGCGTCCCGAGGCACCGCCTCAGCCGCTGCCGCCGCGTGGACCGGGTGCACCAGAACCGGCCAACCACGCAACGCCACGTGTCCCCGGTCTACCGTGCACCAGAGCCAAAAGTTCGTGGACCGCGTGCACAACACCGCACCAACCAGAGACTGCCACGTGTCCTACCCTCGGTCCACCGTACACCCCGCCAAGTCCCGTGGACCGCGCCCGCTGCGCCGGCCAATCGCAGCGCGCCACGTGGCCCGCGCCCGGTGCACGCGCCCCGCGGTGGACCGCGCGCCTGCGCCGCCGCCCGCCGCCGCGCTCCGCCGCGCTCCGCCGCCGCCGGCGCTCCTCCGGCCGCCGGAACAGTACCCCGAGCCTCGATTTCCGTGTTTTCGCGTCCGGGCTCCGAAAAATTCAAGTAAATAGTCCATTTCGCTCGTTTTCGCGCGCTGAATCCAAATCCGAGGTCCGTTCGGCCAAATTCCACTTCTAAAATTTTCCAAAATTCCCCGGAAAAGTAAACTTGATCCAATTCCTGTTCCGGGTCCCATTCTTGGCTCCAATAAGCGCGCAAACACCTCATACCACCAAAATGGACTCCCAGAGAAGAAACAAGCCCCAATTTCACCAGAAACTCAAATCTGGAGCCCGACACGCACACCCACACATCCAAAAGCCTCCAAGCCAACAGTAAATCCTGTCGTGAGGATCCGGGTCCTCACATCCTCCCCCACTAAAAGAAAGTTTCGTCCTCGAAACAAACACAGCTCAAAGGGAGTCTCCAAGCCCAAGGTAAGCCTCCAACACACAAACTCCGACTCCCCAGTCTCTACAAACTCTCCACAAAACGCGTCCAACCGCGGAAACTCAAGAATTCTCAAACACCGAGGACTAAGAAGAACAACCAACACTACGCCTCCAAGCTATTTGAATTACGCTACAAAACTAACAGAAAAGGAAAGAGCCCCGCCAGTAGGAAGGTCATCAGCCTCCAACTCTCAGATTTAGAAAACGACTGAAATTAGCGAACAGCTCGAAAGTTCCGAGAGACTAGTGCCCTTGCCTTAACCAACAAGGACAGGTTCGGGCACTGTCCCTACTCTGGAGTAGTCTTTTGTATTCTTTATCCTGTTCGCGAATTTCAGCACCAGAGTGAGAAAATAAAGGAGAGAAGGGTTGATGCCATTCCTGCTGCGGAAACAAAACAGAAACTACGGTCTATCCGTGCCCCTAAAAGAAACACCACTCTAACCAAGACCCCTAGAGACAAACCCTCTAGTCCTAGGCGTCACCTACGCTCGACAAGTCGCGCCTAACCCAAAGCCGCTGAAGCCACTGCTGCAGGGAAGATGTCTTAGTACCCAGTAGAAATGATCTTCTGTCGTCCATCTTGCGGAAAGGCCACTATTCTCCGTTCGCAATCGAATGTTGTACGATGCCGCACCAACTGGTCCATCCCAAGCGCTCAATCTGAGTCGGGGAGCTGCAACTGAACCAACACATCAATCGGCGCGCCGTTCAAGGCCCAATTATTCTGATCATGTCCAAAAATTCGCCTCTGCTGGAAGATACTAGGATGAATCCGAACGCTAATGCAGGTCACAAGATCTCTACCCCTAAATGACACTAAGATGCACATGCCCCGGTATCATGCGGATAGATGCCAAAAACTCTACTGATGAATGAATGAGATGCACCGGTATCAAAAGAAGCTCGAGCACGGAGTACTAAGATCAGAATAATACCTGCAACGACCTGCTCAACCGCTGAAGTGTCCTCAACCTGAGCGGCATAAACACGACCGCTCGGTGCCGGGGGACGTCGCTCTGGCTGTCGGGAAGAAGATGAGGCAACATCTGGCCTGCCATAGGCCGCTGAAGGATCGGCTGGCTGGTAAGGGACATACGGTGCAGATGCTGATGAAGGAGCTGGGTGGCCGGCTCTAGGGCACACACTCGCAAAGTGACCGGCCTGCCCGCAGCGAAAACAATGGCCCTGTCTCTGCGGGCACTGAGTCGGTAAATGTGGGCCTCCACAGATGACACACCGATCTGGGCGCTGCTGCTGAAAAGTCTGCTGTGAGAACTGCTGCTGTCGTGGGGGTCGACGCTGCTGCTGCTGTATCTGGCGAGACGCCCCCGATCTCTGATGTCCCTGGTTCCCTTGGCCCTGCGAGTGGGAACGTGGAGGTCTCGGGGGTCCCTGCCTACTAGACTGCCCCTCCTCCGGAGAAGCCGGGCGCTTCGCCCCAGGAGTCGCTACAGGGGCCGGAGATACCTCATCCATCACGGCCTCTCCACTCTCCACATACAAGGCCTGCTCCATCGAGGCCTCCAAGGTCTGCAGTCGGCGGGATCGGACAAACTGGTAAATATCTCGGCGAAGTCCTCTCTCAAACATATAAACACGATGGCTCTCGTCCCTGGCCACATGTGGCACACATGCCAGAAGCTGATTGAATTCTGCGATGTACATCTGCACAGGCCTATCTCCCTGGCGGAGATTCTTCAATCGCTCCTCCAGTTGCTGTCGAAGACTCTCAGGAAAGAATGCTCCCAACAACATGCTCCGAAACTCGGTCCAGGAAAGAAGCTGCGTCCCAGGTGGACCAGCTGGTCGCACACGCCGCCACCATGCCTCGGCGTTGCTCTCCAGATAATGGGTGGCCAGAATAACCCTATACCTCTCGTCCACAAACAGACTCTCAAAGTGGCGCTCCATGGTGGTAATCCAAGTCTCAGCCGCCCAAGGCTCAGCACTCATGCCCGAAAAGCGGGGCGGGTCGAACCGCCGCAGTCTCATCAGTAAATCAACAACCTCCCGCTGCTCTGACTCAGTCAACACTCCCATCGTCCCAGCCGGTGGCCTACTCGAAACCGGCTCAGCAGGAACCGCTGGCGCCGGCTGCACTACAGGGGGTGCCACAACAGGGGAAGAAGGTACCGGCGAAGCCTCAGGGGGTGCCACTGCCGGCTGTGCTCTCTGCTCCAATAAGAGCGTCAGCCGCGCCACTGCCTCCTCCTGGCGTCTAGCCGCCTCAGCCAACTGTGCCATCTGGGCACGAAGCTCCTGAATCTCAGCCTGAGGTCCTCGCCCCGAGTCCTCCTGCTCGGGCTCAGAGGACGAAGGCTGCGAGCGCGTCACCATCGAACGTCGAGGAGGCATCCCCACCTGAGGGACAAAACATACAATCAAAACCAAAAGCAACACTCGACCCAATCTAGCGAAAGTCAAAAGGCATGTCCCCCTTTCCGAAGCACTATGTTGTCTGCAGCCAACATAGTCGCTACAAAAGGAAGACATGTCTATCACTCGTCCCTATCCTCTCGGGAGAGTTAAATACCCAATCAAGACTTTCGCTAAAAGTCTCGGCTCTCACGTGGGTCATCCTAGGGTTTAACCATAAGCCTAGGGTTCCTAAGTCCTCAAGACCTATGCCCTAAGCTCTGATACCACTCTAATCTGTCACGCCCCGGGGTCAGAACTGTACCCCGGGCTCGCCAACAGATCCGCCGCCCCTACAGGAAGCCCCGTAGAGACGTAGCGTCAAACCTGCAAAAAGGATTAACTATAGAAACAGATATCAGAGCAGTAAGCAAAAACTACTAAGAACAGAAAATAGTACAGTCTCTCACAATATATACAACATATCCTCACCAAAATACAAAAGTCTCTCAAAGAAAGCAGAAAAGTACAACTCGATACCTCACTACATAACTCTCAAACATGACACAACCAAAATGTAGGGGTACCTCTATACCACACTGAAGCTGAAAGGGGAAGGGATCTATCTCGCGACTCCCTTACCTCGATCTGGAAGAGCTGGATCAGCAACTGGCACCACAGGAACTGGAGCTGAAGTCCCTGGGGAAAAACACCACGACGGGTGTGAGAACTACCTCCCACAGTAGTTCTCAGTGGGTGCCGCCAACAAGCCCGACGGTCTGCCCACTAAGTCTACTAGAGGCATAAAGTAACAAAAGAAGTGCAGTATGGAAAAGCTGGAAAATAAAACATCTACTGCTACTATGCCTCTATCTAAATGCTCAAAGGGCGGAACAGAATGAATATGATGCCACGACCAACTCTCTCTCAACTCAGATCACCCAATCCAACTGACTGCCCATAGGGTCCAGTCAAGCCTGCGCCTACCTACTGCCGTATATCCCAGAGGACCGGACTTATGTAGGACGTCCGTGACTGCCAAAACTGGCTCAGCCAGAGGGACGGCGTCCGTGACTGCCAAAACTGGCTCAGCCAGAGGGACGGTGTCCGTGACTGCCAAAACTGGCTCAGCCAGAGGGACACGTATCAAACCCAACTCCGGAGTGGTACTCGTGGGTAGCGACCCCACCGAGCAAAGTATCTGCACATCTCTGTCGATCTCAAGTATGGCTCCTGCAGGCTAAGATCCAATCACTGTCTCACTCACTGGCTAAAATCCACACTGTCACTACCACTATCACTATCACTATCTCAATGATGAACAATCTACAAACTGCTACCAACACCACTCGGTCCCCAGACACGAGTACAATGCATCATAGCTACTAAACCTCCCAACCCGCGACCCGGGAAAAATCACAATGTCAGAACGACAAGGGTACAACCACTGGGGAAAACTAAGGTGATGAGCAAATCTGAATACATGTTCACATTTTCTGTAGTCTAATTGTGCATGAATAAATAATTAACTGACAATAAAGCTAAGTTGAGTTTTCATGATGTAAGAGTTCAAATACTGCAAGTGGTTCAATGAGGTCATCAGATTTAACAACTGTCAACTGGGGTACTAACATTCAATTTGCACAGATTAAACAGCTTCTATACGATCATGCATGCACTTAATAATCATAGAATTAGAGTGCAGTCCATAGGTATTGAGAGCAGGATCACCCACCTGACCGCGCTAACTGTCCAGGATGATACAGATAACAAGCCCAGAAACTGATAAAACTCCGAGTCCACTAAGCAAAGAGCACCATAGTGGTGCTTACAATGTCCTGGGTACAACCACAACTCACAATTACAACCAAATCACACATAAAATCACTATTCCAAAATCTGCATGGGCTGTTACTGTTCACACGCGAATTTTACCTGAAAATAAAATTCACAAAATTCCAATAAAAATATCACGACGATCCTTGCGAAGAGTAGATGTCGATAGGCTCTTGAATCGTCGAATTCCGATGTCCGGATGAGGAGATAAAAATCCGCGAAGTTGGTGCTGTCCAGAATTCTCACACAAAAACAGCGGCTCAGAAATGCCTCGAAATCCGTGCCAAAAACCCAAATCCAGGCAAAACACTCAACACGAAAGTCGAAGATTTACCTCTTGTGAATCCAACGCCGCAAAAATCGCTGAAATCGGATGTCGGGGTAGCTCTGTGGAAATTTTAGACCGAAATGCGACGATAGTGGGCCTTCAACAGAAATCCGTCGCTCCGCATCCCGAGGTAGAAAACACAGTCGTCGCGGCTTCCAGATTTTCTGAAATTTCACCAGGAGATTCCCAAGAGAGAGAGGAAGAAATCTTGTGAAGGGAGCAGAGGCAAATTCCCACGGGAAAGGGCTCAAAATTGCATCCCAAATGGCCTTTATATAGGCCTCCAAGAAAAGTCAGCTCAAAAAGACAAAGCCCACACTTTCGGGCCCGAGATTCGGGCGCCCGAAAACATTCGGGCGGCTACAGTAACGGGCCGGCCCGTTACTGTGCGCGCCCGAAACACCCAGAGGCCGACACGTGTCCCACCGTACCGCCTCCCGCACCCGGCGCACGACCCCGACGAATCACAGGGTGCCACGTGTCCCGACCAGGCGCCGTGCACCCCTGCGCCGGACCAACCACGGGGCGCCACGTGGCAGCCCCCACGCCGACCCGGTCAACGCGCACGTCGCGCGACGTGCGCGGCCGCGCCGCCGCCGGACCCGGGTCGGGCACGCGTCCCGAGGCACCGCCTCAGCCGCTGCCGCCGCGTGGACCGGGTGCACCAGAACCGGCCAACCACGCAACGCCACGTGTCCCCGGTCTACCGTGCACCAGAGCCAAAAGTTCGTGGACCGCGTGCACAACACCGCACCAACCAGAGACTGCCACGTGTCCTACCCTCGGTCCACCGTACACCCCGCCAAGTCCCGTGGACCGCGCCCGCTGCGCCGGCCAATCGCAGCGCGCCACGTGGCCCGCGCCCGGTGCACGCGCCCCGCGGTGGACCGCGCGCCTGCGCCGCCGCCCGCCGCCGCGCTCCGCCGCGCTCCGCCGCCGCCGGCGCTCCTCCGGCCGCCGGAACAGTACCCCGAGCCTCGATTTCCGTGTTTTCGCGTCCGGGCTCCGAAAAATTCAAGTAAATAGTCCATTTCGCTCGTTTTCGCGCGCTGAATCCAAATCCGAGGTCCGTTCGGCCAAATTCCACTTCTAAAATTTTCCAAAATTCCCCGGAAAAGTAAACTTGATCCAATTCCTGTTCCGGGTCCCATTCTTGGCTCCAATAAGCGCGCAAACACCTCATACCACCAAAATGGACTCCCAGAGAAGAAACAAGCCCCAATTTCACCAGAAACTCAAATCTGGAGCCCGACACGCACACCCACACATCCAAAAGCCTCCAAGCCAACAGTAAATCCTGTCGTGAGGATCCGGGTCCTCACAGAGTGTGTCGCCTTGGGGAGCGTCGGTGCCATTCGTGAAGAAGAATGATGGTTCACTTCGATTCTGCATGGATTATCGGGAATCGAACAAAGTGACCATTAAGAACAAGTACCCTTTGCCGCGCATTAATGATCTTTTCGATCAGCTGCAAGGGTCTTGTGTCTTCTCGAAAATTGATCTGCAGTCCGATTATCACCAATTGAAGGTGAAGGTCGAGGATATTTCGAAGACAACATTCAGGATGCGGTACGGGCATTATAAGTTCACCGTCATGCCTTTTGGATTGACTAATGCCCCTGCCGCATTTATGGATTTGATGAACATGATTTTTCAGCCGTATTTGGATCGGTTCGTAATAGTGTTCATAGATGACATTTTGGTTTACTCCCGGAGCGATGCTGAGCATGAGGACCACTTGAGAATTGTGCTGCAACTTCTACGTGAGAGGAAGTTGTATGCCAAGTTGGTAAAGTGCGAGTTTTGGTTCCGGGAGGTGGTTTTTTTAGGCCATGTGATATCCGCCGCAGGTGTGGCAGTGGACCCGGCGTAGAATGAGGCAGTTCGGAATTGGCCCCGACCGACGACGGGTACTGAGGTGCACAGCTTTATGGACTTGGCTGGATATTATCGTCGGTTGGTGGAGGGCTTTGCGAAGCTCTCCACACCCCTCACTAGTTTGACTCGTAAAGGAATTAAGTTTATTTGGAGTGAGGATTGCCAGAGGAGGTTCGAGGAACTGAAAAGTAGATTGATGTCAGCTCCTATCATTTCTTTTCCTGTTATGGGAAAAGAATATGTGATCTACAGTGATGTATCGCACAGTGGACTTGGTTGCGTGCTGATGCATGAGGGTAGGGTAATTGCTTATGCTTCCCGACAACAAAAGAATTATGAAAAGAATTACCCTACTCATGACTTAGAGCTTGCTGCAGTAGTATTTGCACTGAAGTTATGGCGTCACTACTTGTATGGGGAGCACTGTGAGATTTATACTGACCACAAGAGTCTGAAATATCTGTTCACATAGAAAGAGCTGAATCTGAGGCAGCGCAGATGGTTAGAGTTGTTGAAGGATTATGATGTGGATATCCTTTACCATCCTAGCAAAGCTAATGTGGTTGCAGATGCATTAAGCCAAAGAGCAGTGCAGAGCTCGACCATGATGATCACAGACTAGACGCCATTACGGGAGGAGATGAGGTGGCTCGAACTTGAGATCATGTCCCAGGGGTCTCTACTAGACTATCTTCTATGGTCGTGCGCGTAGTCCACTCTGTTGGACAGGATCAGAGAGAGCCAGAGTGAAGACCCCCATTTAATGAGGATCAGAGATCAGATTCTGAGTGATTAGACAGGAGACTTTACAGTGGATGCTGCAGGAGTACTGAGGTATAGGGACCGAGCATGTGTGCTAGTGGACCCCGAGATTAGAGAGTAGATTCTGAGGGAGGCCCATTATATACCTTATACCATTCATTCTAGTGGGACTAAGATGTATAAGGAGCTCAAGGCACACTTCTGGTGGAACGGCATGAAGAGGGACATCGGAAAATTCGTAGCTCAGTGTTTAACTTGTCAACAAGTGAAAGCTGAACATCGGGTACCAGCTGGCAAGTTACAGAGTCTCCCAATCCCTGAGTGGAAATGAGACCATATAACTATGAATTTTGTGGTTGGATTGCCGAGAGCACATGAGGGAGCAGATGCCATTTGGGTAGTTGTGGATAGACTCACCAAATCTGCCCACTTTTTACCAATGCAGATGACTTGGTCACTCGAGCGGCTAGCCCAGTTATATTTGGATGAGGTGGTGAGATTACACGGAGTGCCCGCCTCTATAGTATCAGATAGAGACCCAAGATTTGTTTCGCGTTTCTGGAGGAGCCTACAGACGACCTTAGGGACTCAGCTCAGATTCAGTACAGTTTTTCACCCACAGACTGATGGACAGTCAGAGCGGATGATACATATTCTTGAGGACATGTTGAGGGCTTTCGTCCTGGACTTTGGCGGAGGGTGGATTCGACACTTATCTTTGGCTGAGTTTGCGTACAACAACAGCTTTCAGGCAAGCATCCAAATGGCTCCGTTTGAGGCATTGTATGGACGCAAGTGTCAATCACCTCTTTATTGGAGTGACGTGGGTGAAAGACGGACTTTGGGGCCGGATATATTATTAGAGGCAGAGGAGAATGTCACAGTGATTCAACAGCACCTTCAGATCGCCCAGAGCCGGCAGAGGAGCTATGTTGATACACGACGACGAGACTTAGAGTTTCAGATTGTGGATCATGTGTTTTTGAAAGTCTTGCCGTCCAAAGGGATCAGGAGGTTTGGCATTCGTGGGAAGCTCAGCCCCTGGTATATTGGACCTTTCGAGGTGTTGGAGCGTATTGGGCCAGTTGCCTACAGACTTGCACTTCCCCCGAGGCTTGCGGGTGTCCATAATGTCTTTCATGTTTTAGCTCTGAGGAGATACGTTTTTGACCCTTCGCATGTCATCAACTTCACCCTGCTCGAGATCAGTGAGGACTTGAGGTACGAGCAGCACCTACTGCGGATTCTAGATCAAGAGGTGAGATAATTGCGCAATCGGGCCATCCCTTATGTGAAGATTTTGTGGAGCAACCACGACGAGCGAGAGGTTACTTGGGAGCTTGAGTCAGTGATGATGGATACCCACCCCTACTTGTTTAAGGCATCGGTTTGAGGTATGGTTTTGTTTCGGGGACGAAACTTTTTTAGTGAGGGAGGATGTGGAGGCCAAATCCTCGTGTCACTTGCCCACGTGGTCCGCAACGAGAAAACACCTATTATTGGTGTATCCAGTGCGTAACGCGTCAAACGGACGCGAAAAATGGACTCAGCATGCAAAAACGTTGAAAAACGGCTATTTGGGCTCACTGGGCTCATTCTGGTAGTGGGCTGGTCCACGGCCCACTGCGCGTGCACCGGGCGCAGCGAACCGCTGCGGGGGCCAGGTGGCAGCAGGGGAGAGGGCGCGGCACTGTGCGGTGGTTGAGGTGGTTGCTGGCGGTTGGCAGGGGGGTTGGTGGAGGTGGCAAGCGGCGCAGGCGGCGTGCCAGGCACGCGCACCACGTGGCGTCGCGTGGTTGGCGGCCACCAACCACCCGCGCATGTGGGCGAGCCATGTGGCGCGGCCCTGTTGGCCGAGCCCCACTGCCGCATTGTTTGGGACACGCGGCGCGCCGGATCAATCCGGGCGCTGCGGCCCGTGTTTCCTGTTCGGCACCCGAAAGTTTCGGGCGCCCAAAAATGTACCATAAATCGGCCAGCCCGAATTTTTTTGAGTTTTGCCTATAAATAGGCCATTCTCTCCTCTTTTTTCAATTTTTTTGGCAAGTTCTTGAACCCCTCTTTGGCTAAGAGCCTTCCTCATCAAGTCTTCTACTTATCCAAGGATCTGGGGCATTTTAAGAGGTCGTGACATTGACGTTTTCCCCGACTCGGCGCACTTCGACGCTTCTCCGATTGCGGCCTTTTCCATCGACGCTTCGTCCTCGGGCTCCCCTGAGCTGACCCGAGGGAGTTTTTAGCTGATTTTTGCGGCGACGTTTCCATGAGAGGTAGGTCTTCGATTTCTGTATTTACCACTTCTCTTCGTTTTGGGTTTTTCTTGGCCTTTTCGGAGCTTCTTTAGACCCCATTTTCTGCGGTAATTTTCTGGACAGATGTGGAGTAATCTTGTCTTTTCTCGGCCTACGGTTGTCGGAACTGGGAGTTTAAGGACTCGATTAACATCTACGCTTCGAGAGGAATACAACCGTATTTTTCTTTGATTTTTTTGAGGGCTCTTTGCACGTGAGAATTTTCATTTTTGGGGACTGTTGCATTGAACAATAAAATACAGATTTTGTAATGGTAATTTTTGCGGCGTTCAGCTTGTGATACAGTTTTTGCTGAGATTTTAGAGTTTCGCGGGGAAAGGGGAAGTTGGAAATTTTCGTCACGATCGAGGTGAGCATTTTTTTTTTGGTCCCGACTGAAAATTTTGTTCGTATTGCCCTCTACTTCGTCTTGATGCGCTCGCTGAATTTCGTCGAACTTCTTGGATAGCACTTCAGTGTTTTGCTTGCCGCCGCCGATCCGGGAAGAGTTTTTGGGAGTTCTTGGATTCGCTGGAATCGTAGGAACTGAGGGAACACGCACGCCAAATTTTAGCCCGATCGGATTCCGAATCTGCGCATTCTAGGTGGGTTATTGAGCACCTCTTTCTACAGCTTACTCACTAAGGCTATTAGAGTGATTCATCGACTTAGTATTTATTGTTTCGCCACCCCATTATATATCATGCATAAATAAATTATTTCGGTTATTTCTTAGCCTATCTATGTGAGACTGGTACACCATGATTATGTATTATGGACATGTGTAGTTGGTTAGTGGTTATGACATGCAGATTTATTCCTATGTGAAATTGATACTTGATGCTTTTCATTTCATGTTACTCGAGAATAATTGCATGTTTATATGGACATTTAGATAGGCCACTTTTTATCGCTACACTATCATATTGGGATTCTTCTCCTTCTCTTCTCCATTTTATTTAGACATGTGATTCATGTTGCTCGGGCGACGAGTAGGGGTTTGGAATAGTGTAGTCAAGATTATCGAGTCAGGGCGGGATTACGCTAGATTGTGGACTTGTGGGGTGTTGCAGCAGCCGCAGATATTGGGCGGTTGACCGGATGTTGACTTTAGCATCGGATTGGGGATCGGGGTTTCATTAGTGGGCGGAGTTTTCCACTTTGAGCATTGTCGTAACTAAGTCCTGCTGTATCGAGATATTTTTGGCTAATTACTTTACTCGTGTGGGTTGTTCCCCTCGAGTGCCACTCCGGAGTAGGCGTTAAGGCCGAGCCGTGTACCGATCAATTGGTTATATTAGGATTCGAGCCGTGTGCCGATCTGTTACAAGGTTCTTGAGTTCAACGGCAGAGCAGGCAGTATCGGGTTTTATACCGGCCCATTCAGATTGGGTTTATATTGGCAAATACTGTTCATTGATGCATGCATACAGTCGTTTTCATTCAGTACTGCATTAGAGGCATAGTAGTGGTAGTTTTTCTTATCAGCAGATTATTTTAGCATACCACTGCACTTTCTTTCTTGCCTCTGGTAGACTTAGTGGGTATGTCGGAGTTTGAGAATTTACCCACTAAGGGCTACTAGTTTTACTAGTAGTTCTCACATTCGTTGTTGTTTTCCCTTTTCTTTTCCTTTGTTTTGCAGAGTCTTCTGCGGGAGCTGCTGGTCCTTCGGCGGCTGATCGAGGTAATGGGATCGCTGAGTAGATAAATCTCCTGTGAGGCTGTGAGAGTATTAGCTAGACTTTTGATGTACCCACTTTACTCAGACTGTTGTACTCTTATTATTTTGGGTATGGTTTCAGCTAGCTGGTTGTATTATTTTGGTGAGCTATGAGATTTTATTGTATTTTTTACAGATTTATTTCAGTTTCAGTTTCAGTTTCAGTTTCAGTCTGAGATGATATAGTTTTTAATTTCACCTCTATACTTGTACTCTTTTATTGTTCATCTTATATATGAGCAGGTATTTAGCGTTTTGTGCACGCGAAAAATTTCGTATGTACGGCGGATCTGTAAATAGGTCCGGATTCTAATTTATCTCAGGAGCGTGACAAAAATATATTAATAATTATTATTTATCTCAGGAGCGTGACAAAAATATATTAATAATTATTATTATTAATTAATAATTATTATTATTATTATGAGAAGAAATCACACGACGTGATATTTATGATAAAAAAAATTTGATTCAAAACAAGTGAACTAAATTATGGCAATTTGCATGGAAAATCAATATATTTTTATAGAAGACTAGATTATAGCTCATAGATACTAGACTCTTAATATATATATATATATATATATATATATATATATATATATATATATATATATATATATATATATATATATATATATATATATGAGTTTGGCTACTGTGCTTGTACAAGCACCAAGCAATTGGTGCTTCTAAATTTTCTACCGTTAGATCTAACTCTTTGATTAATTCTACCCCTTAAATCATACTATTCTACCAACCACCCACTAAACCCAAGGGGCTCACCATCATCTTAACCGCACATTAATTGGTGCTTGTAAGTTTTCTACCGTTAGATCTAACTCTTTGATTAATTCTACCCCTTAAATCATTCTATTCTACCAACCACCCACTAAACCCAAAGGGCTCACCATCATCTTAACTGCACATTCCTACATCCAAAAATAAAAAACTCATAAATACAAATAACTTGGTACATTTACAAATATACAAGTTCAATTCATTAATATATATATATATATATATATATATATATATATATATATATATATATATATATATATATTTATTTATTTATTTATTTATTTAATTTCAGTGAGTCATAATACAACCTAAATTTCAACCCTAATTAAGGAATCATTGAACTTTTGAATTTTACACCAATCCCTATCGTTCTGACGTCGACGTGACAATGCAACAAGAAAAAAAATTTGTTAGACCAATTAAATAAATACATTGTTAGAGTAGGATATGTTTTTTTAATTGTAATGCATGAAAATAAATAATAAAAATTGAAAGATAAAGGTTCATTTATTATTATAACCAGAAGAGAAAAAAATATATTTTTTTATATTCTTAAAGTTTTTTAAAAAAATATTCAAAATATGCAATCAAAATACCATTCACAAGAAGCCTATTTCAAAATTTTAATTTTGGGTTGTAAAATAAACGGGCAATGCTAAATGTACACCCTAAGGATGTGTACATCCTACACCCCCACCCATCTAAGGGTTGGGGTGTTCCCCACCCTTGGATGGGTGGGGATGTGAGATGTACACCTCATTGGGGGTGTACACTTATACATTCCCAAAATATAAGGATTCAGGTCCAATAATAATAGTTTGTTAGGCTCAAATCACAATAAAAAATATTTAGTTCAGTTATTATTAATTCGATTCAGTTATTATTATTAGTATTTATATTTTTTATATACCTACTAACAATTCTATTCCCAATTCTATTTCATTCGATGTGGGACTATTGGGATATCATAGACTCTTCCGTTTAGACCTGACGTTCTCGACAGCTCAAACACACACAGTCCAAAATCAGGTGATGTAAGACTTATCTCGTTAGCCCTATCATCTAGATCCAGACTCAGCCGAGACTCGTTCACTTCCGACTGGTGATTGGCTCTGATACCAAATATAACGAGTTGACCCACTAGCAAAAATAATTTATTGAGCCCATACCACAACCCAAAATATTTAAACTTAGTTATTATTGCAAATCTCATTTTCATCCGATGTGGGACTATTAAAGTGTCACAAACTCCTCTCATTTAGGCCTGACGTTCTCGTCAGTTCAAACACACATCCCAAAATCACTAGACGATGTGAGACTTGTCTCGTCAGTTCAAAAATACACACATCCCAAAATTACTAGATGATGTGAGACTTGTCTCGCTAGCTCTGTCATCTAAATACATGCTGAGCTGAGACTCATTACATACTTTCGGCTGGTGATTGGTTATGATACTAAATATAACGATCCGACCCACTAATAATAACAATTGAATTTATGCATTTTGGGTTATGTTTTGGACCCAACGAGTTATTAATTTATAGTCAAAAAAATGTTTGGTTACAAAATTCTAAAGTGCTGAAAATTTTTGAACACTTTTTTTTTTTTTTTCTTTTTTTATGTTTCCAAAACAATATAAGAAATGCTACTTATATACTCAATTCTTTACTATAAATTAATTTAGGCTCGCACCATCTAATAGTTTAGGTAATTCCAATTTTCAGTATTCCAACTATGCTATTTGTATATAAAATTTATACCTTCTCAATCCAAGAATTTATACAATTTTAGTATTTTTAGTTCTAAAAAAATAATGTGCCACAAAACTAGTGTAAAAATATTAGCACTTCGATGGAAAGGGAGATAAGGTTTACATCAAAAACACATATATAATGGCCAAAATATATACAAATAAAATTTTTAACAGATAAATAAAATTTTACTAACTCAATTTTTCAATAAAAAAATTATTTATTAGACATTTAATGTAAAAAATATTAACTTTATTTTTTTTTATTTATAGTCGTTTAATTTATAATTATTTTATTTGTATTATTCCATTCGAATAATTTAAAAATTTTACTAAATCTATCAGTAATTCATTTAGTAATTTAAATTTTTAGTATTGTATAAATAAAATTATAACTATCAATAACTATTATCTAATAGAGCTATTAAATTTAGCATAATATTTTATTTAGTTAAATAAAATAATTCATCCAAAATAATTAGAAAGTTAAAATATATTAAATAAAATATTTAAAGTTGAAGGACTTATTTTGAAATGCCCTATAATTAAGAGGTTCTTAGTACAATTTCACCCAAACTAAAAGACTTACAAAAACTTTTTTATAAGATAGATTCATATATTTTAGAAATTAACTAAAAATTTATAAGATACCGTAAAATAAATATTAAAAAATTAAAAGAGACTATGATCACTTTGGGTCTATACATGGCTCCTGCCCTGATTTACATCTAAAAGTTTGGTGTACAAGTAGTATTATTATTTTTTACTAATCTTATTATGTTTTAAATATAATATTTTTTTATAAAAATCTTTTGCTTATTTATCACTTATTATTATTTAAAATTTTCAACTTTATCGTAAAATTATCAATATATCCTTGTAAAATTCAATCTCTATCATTAGAATTTATCAATATATCATTCTAAAATTCAATCTCGATCATTAGTAAATTCTAAAAAAATTATTTAATTTGTTTTTTTAATTAATAAAAATATTTTAGTTATTTAGAAATAAATAAAATATTTTTAAAATTTTTATGATCATTCTACATATTCTCTCTAGGCTGAGAAAAAAACAAAACTCTCAATCTCGAACGGGTGGATATTAAAAAGATACTCGTTCGGCATACCTTTCCGTTTGTGTAGACTGTAGTGTAGGTAGCATCATGACTTGGTCCAAAATGACGCCTTACTTTTTTTTTCGAGTAATGAAGGGCCATTTTTTCCAGTGGACTAGGATGCTGGGCATCGCGGGGTCAATCCTCGTAAGTCTTTTGTTGTGTTCTACTTATACTACTAGTCTCCTGCACCTTCTTCATTAGTGCTGTGAGCAATGAGAGCAATGAGAACGCGATCTCCTCCAGCAGCAAAACAGTATGGCCGCCTGTTCCGAGAATAATTTATTTCCCCGTCCCCCCCAAAAAAAACCAAGAATATCTAATTATTCATCTCATAGCATGTATGTTTCCAAGATTTTGTTCTTATCCCTCTTCCAATTCCTCCTCCTCCTCCTCCTTCTTCACCCTCTTCTTCCCCCGGCCGACGCCGCCGACGCTCTCTACCAGATATGCGGCACCACCGGCAACTACACGGCGAACAGCACTTACCAATCCAACCTCAACCTCATCCTCTCCTCCCTCGCCGCCAACGCCTCCGGCCCGGCGCCGGATTCTCCGACGGCATCACCGGCCAGACCCCCGACCAGATCTCCGGGCTCGTCCTCTGCCGCGGCGATGTCAACGCCTCCGCCTGCGGCTCCTGCCTCCGCTTCGGCGCCTCCGACGTCCTCAACATCTGCGCCTACGACAAGGAAGCCATCATCTGGTAACTATCTTTCTGGGGTTAAATTAATTATATGGATTGCCCTTTCTTGCAGCTTGGTTGGATGCATGAGGATTTGGGGATATGAAGAGTGTGATGATATATTTAAATATAGTACCGTATTCGGCCCTTTTAGGTTATTTTTTTTTTTTCCAAGTTTGCTCATGGGCGTCGAGATCTTTCAAGGAGCAACAGTCAAACTCATTACTTTCAATCACATAAGAAAATCTTGAAACTGAAAGAGTTACTACTGAAATCTTATTCTGGCCACTAAACTGTGCCTTATGTTCTTTTTGGACGTCAGAATAAGTTAACAAGTCGAGGCTTGTTTGGTGCGAGTATTTTATATTGTGCTTGGAAGCTTTGAGTTTGATTTTTATTCCTTTAAAGATTTTGGAGTCCATGCTTTTGCATGATATCGTATTTTACTTATGAAGTGAGTTTTCTTATTTCAATTGATGGCCGAATATGGAATGCCATTCTACATATTGTTCTGGCCATATTGTAAGTTAGGAGCTTTTTTAGCTCCTTTTTCATGCTACCCGCTTTGTTTATTTTTGAAATAAACTTAGTTGAAAATGTGAAGCAACTAGGCTTCGAACTCGGGTCTCGGGTATCAACCACCAAGTCCTTTGTCACTTGCGCTAGGAACGGTTGATTTATTGGGATAGCAAATTTCACATGTGGTGATTTATTTTATTCCAAAAAGATGACTTTGAAGATGAATATGGTATACCTTTATAGATATTTGATTATACTTCTCATCTACTAATTCTTGAGTTATACCTTAATAGAAATGAACAAGATGTTCCGTGTAATCCAATTGGACCCTTAACTTCTTTATGCTTATATAAAAAAAATTATGGTTTTTTTTGTATTTTTTAAATAAAATTTTTATATGAAATATTACAATTGTGGATGGTGGATTGTGCTTCGTTTCTTTAGCTTGCAACAAAAGTAACTTCTTTGATTTTTTTTTTTTATTTTATTATTTTTTTTTTATAAGTTGTCTAAAGCCAATAAATCATAGGAAGACTTTGTGTTAGAAAAAAAAAATAAGGAAACAATGTTTAACATTTGTTAACTTATTTGTAAAATGATCTTTTTTTAGCTTGATTGAAATGTAAACAATCACAATCTAGAGTAGTTGGCTGTTACCACAGAGACTATTCTAAATGCGCTTTCACAAAATGGGGTTTTGAACCTTTTGGCCTCTCAAGTTTTACTGGCATTACTTACAGTAGAGTACAAGGTTCTTAGGATAAAAGGCCTACGGACAATGTTGAAAAAAAAAATACTTGTCTGAGATATACTAAAAAACATATCCATTTTATTGACATTTTGTAAAAAAAATTATTTAGATGATCTAAAGTGTCATCTATTCAAAAGTTGGAAAACTCAGTGTTTAAGCCAGAAGTACAGGGACCAAATTGTAGTATCCGGATGGTAGTGGAACCTTTTATACATTTTATACTAGTTCTGCTTGATTTGATTGTATCTTTGCTTTCTCCGGTTTGATCTCAGTGCCAATTATTCCATAGGTATGATGACTGCCTCATCCGCTACTCTAACCAGCACTTCCTCTCCTCCACGGACAACTCAAATCAAGTGTTCATGTTGAACTCCCAAAATATCACCTACAAACCTGATGTGTTCAACAAAATGGTCACATGGTTGATCAATACGACGGCCCACTTTGCGGCATACAACACGACCAGGAGGTTTGCGACAGCGGAGGCAAACTACACTGCTGATATACCATTATACGGGTAAAAGATTTAAAATGGTTTTTAGTGATAGGGTATTTGGTTGGAGTTAAGACTATGGAAGCGAAAAAGTGTAGTTCCGGAAACTTGACTTCACATCCCCTAAGGAGAAAGTTAGCTTATTAGAAGTGCTCCTTTTGTCATTATTTAAGGACTTTCATCATCAATTGCATTTACAGTTTAGTTAAGGGGTGTTTGGTTCTATATAAAACCATGAAAAATAATTTTCAGTGGAAAAAAATTTTTCGGCGGAGAAAAGGTTTTTTGTTTTGTAGTGTTTGGTTTGTAGAAAAAAAAAAGTAGTTTTTCATCAACATTTGTTTGGTTGAAAGGAAAAAAAAATCATATTTGTTTGGTTCGGTGAAAAAAAAATGAATGAAAAAAGTTATAGGCAGCATGAGAGTTTTTGCTTTCCACCGAAAATCGGCGGAAAACAAAAACACTCCATTTTCCTCAAATCTGTAAAATCGGTTTTCCAAATTTTTTTTTACAGCTAAACAAACACATGGAAAAATAAATTTTCAAGCTGAAAAGTAGTTTTCGGTACATTTTATGGCCAACCAAACACACCCTAACCGAAAATTGTAAGTAGTTACACCGGTTTGGAACAATAATCCCTCACAACTTCCCTCCAATGATTTTTATCTTGTATTGAATACCTGAATTTTAAAACTTGCAATTTCAGTATCTATTCTTTTATAATTTTTTTTTTGGTTTTGGTATCTCTTCTGTAGTTCTTGACCAAAACTTAATGGTTTTCATAAAAAGAGTCACTTACAGAAGATTCCATCAAAACAGCTCCAAACATCATTTAGTTTTGATGAAGTTGCGGTGAAATATATAGTTTAGGTACCAAAATTAGGAAAGATTACAAAGTGACCTATAGTTCAGTTAGTGTCTGTATGATTTTATTCACAGGTTGGTGCAGTGTACGCCGGATTTCACGTCAGCTGATTGCTGGCAGTGTCTGCAAGGGCTGATCGGTGAGATGCCCAAGTGGTTCAACGGCAGACAGGGCGGGCGAATTCTCGGACCGTGGTGCAATTTACGGTACGAAGTGTATTCATTCTATGCTGGGACACCCTCATTGAATGCTGTTCTCCCGGGAGTAAGTGCACCAGCGCCTGCTCCTGGAGAGCCCTCAGTAGTAGTTCCGGTCAGGGAGGAAGGTAAGGAAAAAAAAGTTTTTGTTTTTTCAATTTGTTTCAGTATTTAAATACCTCTGAAAAATTGTTCATTTACATTTATAACCTCTCAAAAATATGTATTTTTGACCCACTTCTAAAAGACTCTGATTGCTTTCACAGTTTACAATACCCTTTAAGAACTTGGTTTCTTATATAAATGTCCATCTTTAAAAGATTTATTCTTGTTCAAAATCTACTTCAACTCCCTAATTGAATAATTACCCTATTTAAGAAAAATGAGTCTTCTTGTGTGAAACTGGAAGTTTGTGGAATGTAATTATAAATTCGGTAATTGATATGTTATTTTCTGAAGATCAGGAATTAAGGTTGTCATCAAGAGATGACAAAGAGGAACAAGAAGTAGTGGATATCAGTAAGAACCATTTATTTGGCTATAATAAAAATATAAGAAACCAAAAATAGATATAAGCAAATATTAGTAGTTTTGGCAATATTGTTCCCTGTAGGATAAGATATAATTTTGCTTCTCCCACATTTAGATGTTGGTTGATTTTAATTGAATTATCTGGACGATAATTTTCTGGGGGAAAAGCAATCAGGAAAAATTTAAGAAACCATCCATAATTTTGAGAACATTGCCTACAAGGTAAGTTCTTTACATCTTTCATTCCTAAAAGTCTTGATTAGTTTTGGAATGGAGTTTTGAGAAGAATTATTCATCGAGAGAAAAAAGAAAGATCAATAGAAGTTTTAGAAACTGTCAATAATAAGAAGCACTTCATCAGTATTTCTTATCTTTAGGTCTTACAAATATTAGAAAATGATCTGTTCACTTGAATTAAGTCTAACTTTAATAGTTTATTCTTAAACTTACGTTTATTTATAATGAACTTGTTGTAAACAAATTAATTCAAAAGGAGCAAACATGTGCGTGGAACTAAATGCTTTCAATAGTATTATTACTGTCTTCATTTTTCTCATGGAATTGTTGCCTATTGGTAGAAATGTCAATACGTCAGCTATTTTCGCCCACTTATGTTGACTTTCAATTGTAATTTGATCTGCAGCATGGAGCAGAAAGTTGCTAAGATTCCTCCTTTAAATTAATCCTTCCTTTGTGACTCACCATAAATTCAATAAAAAACCCCTAGTCTAAATCAGATCACTGTCACATGTCATTTCTAAGAGTACACTGTACAATGCATTGTTTCCGGTATCGTCAATAGTCAGTTCTATCACTCTCTTCTATTACTTTCAGTTGAATTATTAGAATAAATTGATTCTCAAGTTCTCAATTAGTAGAGCTGAAAAGATGAAGGAGGCATTCGTATATCAAACTGACTCAGGCACTTAGCGGGTGGGATTCAAGTCTAATTCGAGGAATAGCAGGATTTTAATCCAATTAGCTACAACTTATAAATGATGATCTTCCTCAGATCCAGCCTATCATCCTGAAGCTGAGTCTGAATTTAATAATCTATAGTACTAGTTTTAGGATTATTCATTCATGACAAATCATGTTGCATTTGCACCAAATTGGGGAGTTAGTGGGTATGAGTCATATTGTGTCCCTTTCCTAATTGTTTTTGCCCTGCTCCTTTGGTATTGTTTAATGACATTGCATGACACCATGAAGTGGACATGGTGCTCAATTATTGTAGGCATTAATGTGGAAGACACTTGGGTATTCCTAGTCCATCGTTTTTTTGTTGTGGATTTATGC
Source organism: Tillandsia fasciculata (assembly GCA_029168755.2). Lineage (NCBI taxonomy): Eukaryota > Viridiplantae > Streptophyta > Magnoliopsida > Poales > Bromeliaceae > Tillandsia > Tillandsia fasciculata. The sequence goes on from CM054930.1 coordinate 24,891,506, forward strand.
TCTTGTGACTGCTCAAGTCTAGTCAATGACAAAACAATAAAGGTATGTGACTTTTTAATGGATTAAAACAACCGAACAACTCCCACTCCCTCACACTTATTGATTAGCCAACTTACCCACCAATCACTTTCGTGAACTTCTTATATGTTAAATTTCAAGAGAGTAGCTTGATAACTGTGAAAGAGGCCGATAGAAACTGAAGTACTCTTGCAATGAGAGTTTGAAATACTTGTACTTGAAATACTAGGTTCATAAGGTACAAAATAATTGGAAATTTCATATATCAGCCAATATGCTGGTCGATCATCCCAAAATTAGCAGCCAAGCTCGTCCTGCACGAACAGAAAGTTCAAATTCTTTATTATGTTTTGAAGTAATGCTAACTAATTTATTGTTAAGTATTACATACCACGTTTTGGTGGCCATCCTCCACCAAGTTACTTTATTAATGTTAGGCTAACAATATTTTTAGTTGAGTTGTTATAATTGGAATGAGTTATTGGCATGGGAGAAATTCCCCGTCCCTGCGGGTACCCCGTGGAATTTTAAAAAATATTTTAAATTATTTTTTATTTGAAATTTAATTACATTAAGTTTAATATTAATTAAAATTATTTTAAATTTCATCCAATTATTGTTATATTGTTTTGTCATTAATATTATCTAACGAACATACTTTATAATAAATTAAATATGCCCTCGGAATTTTAGAAATGTTTTAATTTTTTTTTATTTGAAATTTAATTACATTAAGTTTAATATTAATTCAAATTATTTTGAATTTCATCCAATTATTATTCTGCTGTTTAGTCATTAATATTATCTAACTAACATACTTTATAATAAATTAAATATGTTAATAATATTTTATTATATTGAGAATTATCAAGGAAATCAAAGTTGGTATTCTATATGTATAAATAAATTAGGACATATAATTTAATTTATTATATATTTGAGAAGAAACTGTAGTGGGGATCGGAGATTTGCGGGACGGGGAGTAGTATTCCCGTCCCTGCCTTGTCCCCACAAGTTGGGGAAAATGCTCCCCCATTCCCCTAATTTGGGGTGGATTCCTGTGGGTGCCAGGGTTTTGGGAAAATTTGCCATGGCTACAAGTACTAATTTCAGGTTTTAATATGTCAAAGGCACCCATTTTCTGTTTGGTACCAAATCAAGATAGAATTAAATTGATTTTAAATATCTTGAATTTAAGTTAATGATTTTGGGCCTGAATTCTTTTGTTTAGAATGAATGGGATTGTATTGAATTTCATTGTTTACTTCTCCAGTTCAGTCTTTATTCACATGGGTTATAGAGGACTTTGGGTGGGTATATGATTTTTCTTACATGTGCGACACACAAATCGTGGAAATCGGACCTCAAACCATCGAGTTTTCTTATACTTGCTGAAATTATCCGAATTCATGACAATTTCATTTATATCCTACACACTAATGTTTCCAAACACAGGACTCACTAAATTCTGATCTACAATTCAATCCAAATCAGTGAATTGGAGGATTCTGAACAGGGTGTAAATCAATTTACAAAGATAGCTGCAAACATACTCCAACGAAATGCATATGTCTTCAACTTATGATCGCAATTGTCCAATTTTATCACTCTTTGCTATTTTGATATGGATTTACATTATATTGTTATATGGAAATTGCAGGAAAGAAGAAGAATGTTACAGCAACAGTTCTTGCAATTGCCCTACCTCTAGCTACTGCTCTTGTTCTTATATCTGCTATATGCATTTGCTTCTGCAGGAAGAGATCGGCAATAAAACAACCACTATTATGTAAGTAACTTGTATATAAATGGGCTTGACTACTATCCAAGTATACAGCTTGGCTATGTGGGATAAAAACAGAGTTAGGTTATGCAAACAATGTCGCCTATTGATGCAAAAGCTTTCTCAGCATGATTGATGATTTAATTTAGAAACTCTTTGAAAATCCTTATACGTATGCATGCATGTATGCATGCATAAATATGCACAAACATACATATAACCTTATCTATCATACTTCAACAGATGAAACTACCGCAGAGGAGATCAGAAGTGTTGACTCACTGCTTATTGATCTGGCAACACTAAGATCTGCAACTGGTAATTTTGATGAGGTCAATAAACTTGGCGAAGGAGGATTTGGTGCTGTTTATAAGGTATTATGGCATTTTATTTTCAGGAAAGATCCCTTCTCAGTATTTTTGGGCCTAAAAGAATAAAACATTCCATCCTCCTAAAGAAATGAAAGGGAAATAAAAAAGTCATTTGGTAGCAAAGCCTCTAAATTTTATAGACCAAGTCTCTGTAGTTTGTAAGTTGTGTAACAAAATATTCCTACTCAAAAGAATTTTGTCACATAATAGAATTTCTGTGTAAATTTTTGACAACCATTAACGTCTAAGACAGTAAGTTGGTCTTTCTTAAATCAAACTATATATTAGTTGAGAATTCAAAATGACTAAATTTCAGGGACCTGTACATGATAATCTATATTTTCTGGGATTTAGGGTGGAGTGGGGTGGAGGCTTGCTGAGGCACTATACATACAGATTTTCTTTATTAGAATGTGTTGAATAGTCGTGCAAAAGCTTATTGCTATCTTGCCTACTAGACTGTTGAATATCTTAATATAAAAACACATTTTTCGGTAGCTTAAGCTTTTGAAGAACAATGATTATTTCTCATAATTTAACATGGTTTCAGAGCAGAAGATGCTGAGTTCGATTTTCATTAGGTTTCTAGTGTTATTTAATTTTCTTCCATTTAATAAAGTCCACGTCTTGGGCCTATCACAAAGTCTAGAATCCAGACATGAGGGAGAGTATTGAATATAATAATATAAAATACCATTTTCTTTCTGGTAGCTTGAGCTTTTATAGAACAACAATTATTTCTCCTAATTTAACTGACAAAATACATGTTTCTTTCGTTAGTCAGTCCTTTAAGCTAAATATCTAAACTTGTATAGGGGATACTACATAATGGGCGTGAGATAGCAGTTAAAAGACTATCAAGAAGCTCAGGGCAAGGAATAGAGGAACTGAAAAATGAGCTTGTTCTTGTAGCCAAACTTCAACACAAGAATCTTGTGAGACTTCTAGGCGTATGCTTGGAGGAGCAAGAGAAGCTACTTGTCTATGAATATGTGCCTAACAGAAGCTTAGACACCATTCTTTTTGGTAACACTTCACTTCTCCTTTGACCTTTATAAGGAGCTAAATGTCATTGTCGCTAATTTTTGGAACAACTTCTCTACTTTGAGGAGAACAAGCAAGGCATTTAGCAAACAAAAAGTCCAGAATTTTTGCTATTGCAGGAAGCTGAAATGAGCTTCTAGAACCCTACAGCAGATGCTCTAAATTGAAGCTTCTGTTTCTACTGCAATAAGAGGCCGGTAGAATTCATCTTAATGAGAAGCTCCAAAAAGGCTAAGCATGTCGTAAGTCCTAACTATATTGTGTCATTCTGTATCTGCTTTCATTTAGTCCTCTTCTACATTTCAAACCAAATCTAGCGGAAGCACTTCCTAGTTTTTCGAATTGCTCTTCTTCTTTTTTTTTTTTTTTTTTTTTTTCTGAAATTTTGTGTAATGTAATTTGCAAAGATTCTGAGAAAAAGGAGCAGCTTGACTGGGGGAAGAGGTATAGGATCATTAATGGAATAGCTCGAGCACTATTATATCTGCATGAAGATTCTCAGCTGAAAATTATTCATAGGGATTTGAAAGCTAGCAACATTTTACTAGACGCAGACATGAACCCTAAGATTTCAGACTTTGGTCTGGCTAGGCTTTTTGGAGGAGACCAAACTCAGGGGGTCACGAACCGCGTTGTTGGGACATTGTAAGTAAACAATTTTCTCCATTTGCCACATTATAATCTTTTTAAAGTCCTTTTACATATATTTATATCATTGCAAAGTTACCTATTTTTTACATATACACCCCTGTAAAATATGAATTCTGGTATACATCCATTGAATGTGTATTTTCTTGCATAAATACCCTTGTTTTTTGTTGGTCATGGAAGAAAATGGTTTTTGGCATTAGGACAGGTTTTCAGAGAGGCAGTTTTTCTACATACAAGAATTATATGTAGCATCATAAGGTTCTGAAGGAGATATATGAAATTGCAGATGTTGCACGGATAATGTATGTTTAAGTAGCTAAGTTTGCAGAGTTATGTTAGCTTGTATTTTTGTTCATCACTTTTCTTGTTACTTTTCTCATTCTACGTTCCAATTTTGACTCATTCTCATCCGTCATTACAAGTTTCATTAAAAATTATCTTGTAATGCATTTTCAGTGGATATATGGCACCAGAATATGCCATGCACGGCCACTTCTCAATCAAGTCAGATGTATTTAGCTTTGGTGTTCTTATTCTGGAGATCATCACAGCAAGAAAAAATACTGCTACCCTCGAATCTGAGGAGGCTGAAGATCTCTTAACCTATGTGAGTGTTTCAATTGAGCAGCTCCTTTCAGAATAAAGTGCCTTTTTCGTCCAGCTTCTACTTTCTTGAAATAATTGTCTGCTTCATATTTATGAAGGGGAAGCTAGGCAATTGGCAAACTGAAAAAAAATATCCGGAGCTTTTAGTTGTGGTAGGAAGCCAAAACAAGCTTTTGGTAGAAACTCCAAGTTTCTAGCTCTAGAGGAAGAAGTTGATGGGGCTTATATGACAATGCCCTTGGTGCTTCTTTTGACAGCTCAAGTTGAAAGATACTTCTTTTGAAGCTCTTGCAATAGATCCATAATGAAGGGCCCTTTTGGCTTTGCTAGAGCTTCTGTGTAATTGCTATTTGACGAGGCTATTTGAGGAAGCACTAATAGCTTCTTTTTTTCGGAAATCTCCTCGATAGCTTTCTTGCTACGGCAATTACGGACACTTCAAATTGCAGTCTTTGCTTTTGGTGTCCAAAAACAAATTTCAGCTTCCTGTCACAATAAAAGCTCCATATTTATTTATTTATTTTTTTTTTTTAAATATTTTTGACCAAATGCCTAGGTTCTAGAACCTTATGTTTGTTATGCTCAATAGGCACAAAATGCACATTTTTTTTTTTTTTTTTTTTTTCTCGAGTAGAACATAGGATGGATTTTTACATACTAAAACTGCATTCATGTAGATATGGGAGCATTGGATCAACAGAACAATTCTAGAGATAGTGGATCCATCCATGGGCAGGAAATACTCAAGAAATGAGGCATTGAGATGCATCCACATCGGATTATTATGTGTTCAGGAGAACCCAGCTGATAGACCAAACATGTCGACGGTGGTGGTGATGCTAAGCAGTGAGACAGTTTCACTTCAAGCTCCATACAAGCCTGCGTTTTGCATTGGAAGGAGCGGTATTATCTCCGGAAGTTTCCATCGTCAAGATAATCACTATGGAGGTATTGGAGACCAATCCTCGAATAGTTTTATTCCCATGTCGCCAAATGAGGTTTCGATTACTGAACTAGAACCAAGGTAGATGTAGAAATTGTGATTAGCATGTTGGCGGATTTAGCATATTATAACTAGTTCCTATGAAATTTCAGAACCGTGTTTATGTTGTGTGTACTATTTATGGCATATGTGAACTCTTTGTCAGTAAATAACAAAATTACTCAGAATCTAATAAAATGTGAGTAATTAGCATATGTGAATAATCTTATTTTGCAGGAAAATGTGTAAAAAAAACTCTTGCATAGCACCAGAGTCCTTGTATATACTCTCTATTTCCAAAATAGTGGAGCTTCCAAAGGTGTTTCCCTTCCTTGATGTTAACTCTGGAGAAAAGCAACGAAGTTTGCTTCGTTGATCTTAAATCTTTCAATATTCATCGTGCTTCACTAGAAAACAATCATTGTTTAAGGAAATTGTTGGTTTGTATTTTATTTTGCTTTTTAATGCAGATGGATAAACAAGGTCTATAAATATTCAAATGATAGATTTGGGATACTTAATAATCAGATGGATACTTAAAATGCAATTTTTTTGAATAATTTAGTCATTTTCCTTTTCATAGGCTGACTTGGTTTATGATGACCTCAATAGTGCACTCTGGATTTTATGAGGTACTAGATTTTATTTTAAGTTACTAATAATTGTACATTACTTTTTTATATGTTTAGATCATCTAAAATATGATAAAATGCTAGAGAGTTTCAAATGATTGTACGCCGTGATTCATATTTTTCTATTTTGGCCCAAAAAAAAGGAAAAGAAACTTGAAGTTTTTCATTGGGAATTTGGTTAAAGCTTATGAATTAGATTTGGTGAAAATGTATGGACCCCCCAAGGATAGGCCATTTTGAAATGGCCCTCTCAACTGCAAATATTTTTTATTCACACCTGCTTAACTTTTGATTTTTTTTTTTTTTTTTTCGAATTGAGTTACTTTAGTCAAATAAATTAGGGATTTTATCAAATTCACCTTGATTTCGTCAAATTTAATGATTATAATTACTGTTTAGCAGATAAAACTGGAACAATAAATGGCTGATAGCAGTTAAAGCCATTAAATCTATTCCAATTCTCAATTTGACTAACTAAATTAGGGAATTTATCAAATTCACCTGTGATATCATATAAATCAAATAGTTCTATTTATTGTTTAACAAATAAACTAGAATAGTTAATGGCTATTTGCTAATAGAGCCACTAAATTTGTTCTAATTTTTTTACTTAACTAACTAGAAAATCTAGATTCAAAAAAATTAGAAGTTCAGGGAGTGTGAATGAAAAAACTGAAGTTGAGGAGAATTTATTCAGAATGACCTATAGTTCAGGGGATCTCCATACATTTGTACCTTGAGATACCCTAACCTGAGACTTTCAAATGAAAGATTAAGATCAGCAAGGAGCAGCAGCGCATTTAACTTCAAGTTCCAAGTGATTAGTAAATATAGGAGTATTAAAGACGGCTATTATTTTCTTTGCCGTGAAAGATAAACAAATAATAAAAGGAAAGACGTGTGGATAAATTAGAAATTAGAGAGAAGGGAAGAAACAAGGAACAGCAATTCATACTTCTTTAAAAATGAAAGAGTGTGGAAAATGTAATATTAAATATGTTCCGTAACTGATGCGCAGTCTTATTTTCTGTGTTTAGTTTCTTAACTACCTTGCAAATCCTTTTGGACTTCGCTCGATGGTCTAGAATCTCAAACTTGACATTGAACGTCTTACAATCCCTTTACTTTTCTGCTTGCTTTCTAGACTAGTACTTGCCAGGTTATAGTGCTTATTTGAAAATTCCTTCTGTAAAATCATATAGGTGCTACCTGAACTATAGCCTTTGATATGGGTTCCTGAATTTTAAAAGTTTCTATTTTAGTACCTAACCTATAGCTTTCTTTTATTTCACTACCGCTCAATCAGAACTGGTAAGTGAAGATGGAAAATGATTTTTTATAGTTCAATTGGAGAATTTAATCATTTGTAGGGGCCTTCTCATGTGGGGGTGTGGATGGTTCATTTTGAGTTGGTTTTTTGTCAAAACTGAACCAAATCTGATGATTGGTTTACAGTTTTCAAAAAGCATGAACTGAAACCTAACTAATTGGCACTGAAGTAAAAACGAACTGAAAATTTGATTTTCTCAATTTGGTCCATTTGCTTTTAGCAATTTCCTGTTTCCTGCAGATTTTCATCATCGGAGGTGGGTTAGATAACCTCCCATTGTTCATTAGTTCTATTAATTTAGTAATTGAAGTTTAAGTTACAAATATAAAAGAAATAATAAGAAGAAGAAGAACTGGTTTGTCTAAAACTCGAATTTAACTGAACAGAAAATAATTGCTCTGTCCTCTACTAGTTGTGCCTTCTCATGTCCCTATTCGGACTTTTACATGCCATCAGATGTTAAGTACCCTATTCAATTCTTTAAGTCGAACCTTATGCACCACTGTTAACAGCTAATGTCATGGAAAGGAGTTACCTACATTATTAGGTGTCTATTTCGATATTCAGTGGTTTTTCACAGTTCATGACAAAATCATTTACATTTGCTTCATGAGTGGTGGTTTACTTATTTTTTGAGGGAAATGCTAGATGTTGCAATAATATAAATTTCTGGAGGGTTGACGGACAAATTCTTTTGGCATAGCCTTATCACTTCAGATATCAAATGTTGAAGTCATATAGATCCTCAATATAGTATAATGTTTCCTATCCTTCATGGATGAAGGTAGTATTTCCAATTAATTGAAAAAAAAGGAAACTATTTGTAGCATCCTGACTCTTTTGTTTTTCCTTTTTTCTCTTTTATTCGAATTAGTTGGTTTGGGGTCGAAATCTTCGATGTTTCCGGGATCAATCATTGGTGGCTACAAGTTTGTTTAAGTGGTAGAGCTCGCGAAACGGTGCACGGCAAAACGATCGGTTACGGATTCCGAGTCACGGATCTCCCGGAAAGGAGTTTTGAAGGTTTCGGCTCGCGTTTTGTGCATCAGAATCCGTACCGGGAGATCGGCACGCTTTTCGAGGCGATCGGGCCCCCCCATTTGAATTTTAAAACGACTAAGGGATTTTTATTATTTTTATTATTTTTATTCTATTTTCTTTTGTTTCCCCCTCTTTCAAGAAACGTCGTACGAGAGAAAAGAGAAAAGGGAACCCTAGGCGGAACGAGAAAGGGGTTTCCTTCTTCTCGGTGGATCTAGCACGTTGGAGGCGGAGAAGCGGAATCGGAGCGATCCTTCTTCTTCCTTTTCCTTCCCTGCGAGATCAAGGTGAGCGTTTCGTTTCTTTCTTTCGTTTTTCGTTGTGTTAGTTTTATTTGTGGATCCGTCGCGCCGCCGCCGCCACCGCGGAGTCCAGGCCGCCGGCAGCACGGGACTGCCCGTAGGCAACGCACCGCGCGGACTGGTGCCGCGCGCGGCTGCCTGCAGGCAGGCGCCCGCGCGGGCCGATGCCGCGCGGGGCCGCCAGCGGGCAGCGCCCGCAGGCAGGTGCCCGTGCGGGGTGGTGCCGGGCGGGGCCGCCAGCGGGCAGCGCCCGCGCGAGGTGGTGCCGCGCGGGGCCGCCCGCAAGCAAGGCGCCCGCGCGTGCAGGTGCCGCGCGGAGCCGCCAGCATGTAGGCCGCGCTGCGCGGGCTGGTGCCGCGCGGGGCTGCCGCAGGCAGTGCGCACCCGCACGGGCTGGTGCCGTGCGGGGATTTTTGCCGCGCGGGTTTTGTTTAGCCGCCGTCGGGTTCCTAGGACCACATCGGCGTTCCGGTTTCGGTCTGATGTTCGGTGTTTCTTTTTGGGTGTTCAATTTTAGTGTTACTAATACTTGTTTTTGGGGGCCTTTAGGTCCGGGAACCGTACGGGGGACACGAGACGGGTCCGAGTGTTTTCGGTCGACGCACGCTAAGGTGGGTTCCTCTTTCGACAGTTCTTGAGTCGGGAAATGAGGGTAATTGGTAAGAGTAAAGTATTGACATGTTAAAATATTGTTAACCCCTGTATAAGCTTATGTTTTATTATCATTAGATTTATGGCGACTGAGGGTCGCGGTGCTCGATGATACATCATGTTCTGGGTTACGATGCTCGAGGTTGCTTACACGCACACCGGCGGTCTGGCCACCGCACAGGGTGTATTTTTTCGGAAAGATGGTACGTTGACCCGTGTACCCCACAAGGTGACGTAGTGGGGGCCCCTATAGGTGGGCGGTTAAAGGCACCAAGGTGAGAGCGGTGTGGATTACCGAGGCAGGTGCTCGGTCTGGTTTAGCGGTGTGGATTACCGAGGCAGGTGCTCGGTCTGGTTTAGCGGTGTGGATTACCGAGGCAGGTGCTCGGTCTGGTTTCGTTACAGGGGGGTTACGGTTGACCGCACGATGAGGAGTGCGTATGCTTTGGTTCTTTCGGTTGGTTTTGTTTACAGTTTTTACCGCTTATTACTTTACTCTATTCGTCACTGATTTCCCACATTGTGACAGGTTCAGTCGGGGGTGGGATCTGGGACGACGGTGAGGTCGCGACGTGAGGATTATGGCCTTACTCAGGGCCAGATACTTTACTTTCCCTTTCCTTTTGGCTATTTCATTTGAGTTAGTAATTATGTGGGTATGATTTGTTGATGTGGATGATGTGGATGTTGGGACGGTTGCATGTTCTGTGGATGAATGCTTTATTTTATTATGGTCGGCCGTTTTCAAATAATCGAAAAGGATTGCGAAAATGTTTTGAAAAACATAGGTGTCGTGTGGACACTATTTTAAAATCCTGTGAATTTATGGATTGCGAAAATGATTTTAAAAGTATAGGTGTCGTGTGGGCACTGTTTTAAAAACCTATGGATTTATCCTTTCAAAGTTAGTCGGCCTCTTTGATGCTTATGCAGTATTGTTGTATGTACTCTTTTACTCGACTCATGGACTATATGGTTAAAGTGATATTTGTAGTTGTGACGCCGTGCATATACAAAGGAGACTCCGCCCGTTTGCGGAGTGAATTTGTATATGCGGCGGGTCTGGGCGCGCACCGGAGGAAAGGGTTTTCAAAAAAAATTTATGCACCACATATTTGCTTTACTTCCGCTTATTTAAACCCCCGGGGCATGACACTATTTCCCAAAACTCCTTAATTTGATTCTCTATATTGACAATATAGGACTCCTGGAATCTCATATCATTGGATTATTTGTCTTATTCACATCACATGTCCTTTTATGATGATACTTGTCGAGAAAGAAACTAATATCTATCATAAGATTGAGAAATGGTTCTAAAAAATCATGATACCTATTAGGACAATATGTTTATATCACTAAGTAAAATCATACATTTTGATGTATATGTGCATGTGAATTATGAAATTTAGTTGTTTCTTGACATCTGTTCTTCTTTTTGTGGTTCCCGTTCAGTCTTGTGGGCACTCGGATGGTGCAAACCTGGTCACATGCATTTGATTATTCAAAGACACTCAAGGAAATAGGTCCTTAATACTGAAAATCATAGCACATCAAGCCTAACACATTTCTTAGTCTTTCTAGGCTTTGGACGCACTTTGTTTTGCTTAAGAGGAGTTTCTTCTGTAAATATGAAGAGTCAGCATTAGATTATTTCCAATTGCTATATCTGTGATCATCAATTTTCCGATGATTCGATTGTAATTTCTTGGATGGTCATCAATTTTGACAGTGATGAACTTTTCGAGAAATTCTTCCTTTAGTATTTGTTTCTCATTATCTTGATGCTAGTCTGCATATATTGCCTTCCCCTCTCACTCTCTTACTCTAGGCTTTGGGCAAGCAAAGAAATTTTATTCATTTAATAATATAGAGATTACTTCTCATGAAGCTAATTATTACTATAGATAAATCCTTTATTAGCTACTGCTTCACAATTAAGAGGTTTTTAGCAAATTTTATGAGTAATCATCCATAGAATAGCTTAGGAGAATTGAAAGATACGGCAGAATTACACTTACAACATATATTTTTGATTGGATTAATATTTCATTTGTCATCTCTTTAGTTTCTTTACTATAGTTAGCCAAAATGTTCTGGAACACATAACAGGTAATAGGATCATTTAGGTTGGAAAATGTAACTCTAGGTGAACTTTCATTCAATATGTACAAAAGACATATCATATCAAACCACTTCAGAGTGTAAATATGCGACAAAACCAATACATAGCTACATATTTCATGTATTTTTGCCCGCAAAGCAGAATTATTAATTTGATAAAATAGTCCTAAGTAGGCCTTTGTGGTATGCTCCAAATTTTGTTCCCATCATGGAATCAGTAGATCATCTGTTTGAATACCTATTTTCTCTTTATCATAGTACCATTTATTTTCATATAGTTTTTAAATGGAGCTTTATATCCCCATCACTTTGCATTTTTTTGGGAATTAATTTCCATACCAACTTTGTTTTCTTGATGTATATAAAAATTTAGAAACCAATTACGTAACTTGCTTATCCTATTTGGACAAATCTTTACTTTCCTTATAATTATAACACTTCTTTTACTCAAAGTAACATCTGAAAGTTTTGCAAGAAGCTTCAATTTTACCTATCGAGGGTATATTTCGGTATTTGTTACCTCATTGACAGAGATCTGCATGTCTTTTTTAATTATAGGCTGCCCAATTATGCCTCCAAGTGAGTTTGATTCTCTACTGAATATACTTGTTTCTTCACTAGTATCTTCGAAACAGAATGCAGGTTGTGAAGGAGGGCGGAGCTTCATTTTGTTCCTGGTGAGCATTAGACAAACTGACGACATTTGCGGTCTGTCTACTGGGTTCTCTTGAACACATAGTAAGCCAATGTGGATGCATCTCAACACTTCGTGAATCAGGCAATTTTCACTAATAGATGGATCGATCAATTTTGTCGCAGTACTATTTTTCCAGCACTGCCATGCCTGTGGAGAAATCAAGCAGGTATGAACATAGTGATCTTTCAATTACTAACAGGCCCAAATGTATATAAGTCCTAATGCTTTTACGATATTGCAATTTAGTCCGTAAACTTTTGACTTAGAAAATTTAGTTCCTCAACTTTTCTATGTTTTGCCGTCCATAATCTCCAGCACTTATTATATCATGTGCTCCTCTCGTGATCCTTTTTGCACTAAATTTACTATTTTAACTCTTTTCCTATAAAATGAATTTCCACTTCCCATGACATTTATTTGTGAAAGATGGGCAAAAGAGCCTATCCTATGGTTTGTATTAACATCAATTATATAGTACATGAGAAGGTATTTCTATGGTAACAATGACAACCATAGTAATAATATAACTAGGATTACATGCTATATAATCCTACGCTATAGATGGTAAGTAATATATAGTATAACAACCATAGTAATAATATAACTAGGATTACATACTATATAATCCTACGCTATAGATGGTAAGTAATATATAGTATAGAAACAATAAAGATAATACTAAATATATCGTAACATCCCCCCGCAAGCTAAGCATCAGGTGGACGGATGCGAAGATTGAGCCGTAATATCGAAAACCGAGAGGGTGGCAAGGGCTTGGTGAAAATATCAGCAAGTTGTTTATCAGAAGAGATATGAACCAAATCTAAATCACCAGTCTGAACTTTTTCGCGCAAGAATTGATGATCAAGTTCAATATGCTTTGTGCGAGCATGAAGAACAGGATTTGCCGCTAGATAAGTAGTGCTTAGATTATCACAGTAGATGCTAATAGGTCGCCAGAGGAAAACACGAAGATCACGAAGTAGACGACGAATCCATATCGTCTCCGCAAGCGCGTAGGCGACAGCACGGTATTCTGCTTCAGAACTAGAGCGAGAAATGGTGGGCTGCTTTTTGGCGGACCAGGAGATAAGATTGGGCCCTAAAAATATACAATATCCAGAAGTAGACCGGCGTGTATCTGGACAACCGGCCCAATCAGCATCTGCAAATGCGACAAGAGAGGGATTAACACAGCGAGATATAGGCAGTCCATAAGTCAGCGTGCCCCGAATATATCGTAGAATGCGCTTAACCGCTTGCATGTGTGGTTCACGAGGAGCATGTAGATACTGGGCAACAGAGTTGACAGCATATGATATATCCGGTCGGGTGAAAGTAAGATACTGCAGAGCACCAACAAGCTGACGATAGTTATAGGGATCCTCAAGAAGTTGCCCTTCATGAGAAGATAGACGAGAGGTTGGAGAGAGAGGACTAGAGACGGGCTTACTATCAAGAAAACCATGGCGCTGAAGCAGCTGATGCGCATATTTGTGCTGAGTCAGATGAAAACCAGAAGATGACCTATTTACCTCAATGCCCAAGAAATAATGTAGCGGCCCAAGATCCTTCATTGCAAATTCCTGCTGTAAGGTGGTAATAAGAGCCCTTAGAAGAGAGGAGGAACTGCCAGTGACAATAATATCATCAACATATAATAGAAGAATAAGAGTGCCAGAAGAGGAGTGACAGATGAACATTGAAGGATCAGCAGTGCTCCCAACAAAACCAATTTCAGATAGAAAGGACGTAAACCGTTGAAACCAAGCCCGAGGTGCTTGCTTAAGACCATAGATGGCTTTGCGTAGACGACAAATATGATGCGGAAAAGAGGGATGCACAAAACCAGGCGGTTGTCTCATATAAACTTCTTCAGAGAGTGTGCCATGAAGAAAAGCATTCTTCACATCAAGTTGTCGAAGAGACCACCCTGAGGAGAGGGCCACCGAAAGAACAGTGCGAATAGTGGTCGACTTGACAATGGGAGAAAATGTCTCATCAAAATCAATGCCTTGTTGCTGTTTATAACCTTGAGCCACAAGCCGAGCTTTGAGACGCTCAAGAGACCCATCCGCCTTCTGCTTTACTTTGTATACCCATTTACAACCAATAAGATTAACAGGCGAAGGAGGTACAAGATCCCAAGTAGCATTTGTCAGGAGGGCATCAAACTCCTCAGCCATGGCAGCGCGCCAACCTGCATCCTGAAAGGCCTCATGAAATGAGTTAGGCTCAGTAGGTAGAGCAGAATCCGTAGAGGCCAGTAAGGAGGTAGACTCGGTTAAACCCTTAGTCATAGATCGAGTGCGCATAGGATGTATGCGGGGAGGTGAAGAAGGCTCAGACGGCACTATAGTAGGCTGAGGGGAGGGCGGACGATCAGAGGTGGGCGGTGGTGGTTCAACAATAGTAGGTGTAGTAGCAGCAGATCGTGTAATGTGTCGTCTGGTATAGACACGGAGTTCTGATGGACCAACGGCAGTGGCATCGTTCCCATTCCTAACCTGTGAGTCATCAGAATTCAAGGTAGAAGGAAACGTTGATAAATTCTCAGACGGTGAAACAGGTGGACGTGTACCGGAACCACTCTCAGCAGAGGGGCGTGTGAAGGAGAAGCCAGAGATTGCATCAATGGTAGAAGGATTCTCACCCAGCAAAGGAGGATTTGAAATAAATTTTTGAAACATATCAAGGTTGGAAAAAGTAGAGGAAGGAGAAGAAGAGAATTTAGAAAGACAAGAAAACGGAAAAACAGTTTCCACAAAGGTAACATGTCGAG
The DNA here is from genome assembly GCA_029168755.2 of Tillandsia fasciculata. Taxonomy (NCBI): domain Eukaryota; kingdom Viridiplantae; phylum Streptophyta; class Magnoliopsida; order Poales; family Bromeliaceae; genus Tillandsia; species Tillandsia fasciculata. Next base: position 24,906,520 of record CM054930.1, read on the forward strand.
AAATAAAAACCTTGCCAGTGCTGGGATAGAGACATCGAAAACCTTTATGTTTATCAGAGAGTCCTAAGAAGACGCAAGGAAGTGACCGAGGAGAGAGCTTGTGAGCTGCAATATCCTGCACATCAGGGTAACACAAACATCCAAAAACTTTGACAAGTTGCAAGTCAAGGGAAGAGCAACCATGCAGAATTTCATATGGCGATTGTCCTTTTAAAACAGTAAGAGAGGGAATTCGATTCACAAGAAATACAGCAGTTTGAATGGCATCAGCCCAAAAACGAGGAGGCATACAAGCTTGAAATAGTAAACTTCTAACAACGTTAGTTAAATGTCTATGCTTCCTTTCGGCAAGGCCGTTTTGTTGAGGAGTATAAGGACAAGAAAAACGGTGAAAAATTCCATTTTGTGAACAAAGGTTGGAAAACTTATCATTTACAAACTCCGTACCATTATCAGATTGGAAAATCTTGATTGAGCTATGAAATCTGTTTTCCACCATTGCTTTAAATTCGAGAAATTTGTCAAAAACTTCGTGTTTAAATTTCAAAAGGTAAAGCCAAGAAAACCGAGAATAATCATCAATAAATATAACATAATATTTATAACCAGAAACAGATGGAACAGGTGATTGCCACACATCAGAATGCACAATATGAAAAGGAAAAGCAGATTTAGATTCCGAATCAGAAAATGAGAGTTTAACATGTTTTCCCATGTTACAAGCATTGCAAACCGATAATGTCAAAGCAGAATTACCATCAGAAACAATGTTATTATTTTTAATAAATGCCGAAAGAACAGGAAGACTGGGATGACCTAATCGTCTATGCCAAACATCGCTACTAAATCTAGATGCAACAAGACCAATTTGTTGCTTATTCCCTACACTTGCAACTTTAGAAGGAATTGGATAGAGTGATGTTCCTGAGCTAGGGCAGTGCAGAAGCTCCGTCCTTGTTACCTTGTCCTTCACAGAAAAACCAGAAGAGTCAAATTCAAGAACGGAATTATTGTCACGACAGAATTGACGCACCGAAAGTAAATTTCTTTTGATGGAAGGAACAACAAGAACATTTTTAAGAGCAAAGGATTTAGAAGATGTATTCAATTGAGTTTCACCTGTCTGAGTAATATCAAGTAAATTTTCATTACCAACTAGAATTTTCTCATGCCCAGTATAAGGTTTGGAAGAGGAAAGAATACCAGAATTCGCGGTCATGTGATTGGAAGCTCCAGTGTCTGGATACCATACTTCCTCAGCAGGTTCATAGAGATTCATAGCAGCAAAAGTTTGAGGGACATCATCGGCCACGAATGAGTGATTGAAGCGTTGTCTGCATTGAAGAGCAGAATGGTTGTACTTTCCACAGATCTGACACTGTGTGTCAGACTTCGAAAAATAAGATTGTTGATTTGGAGTATAAGGTTGAGGAAGATTATTGGGTGAAGAATGTGGATAGATTCCAGGAGATCCACGACCATGATATGAGTTGTGTCTACCGCGATGTCCTCGACCACCGCGATATCTGCCTCCACGACCTCCACGATTTCCGCGTCCACGATTTGCATAGAGAGCTTCGCTGTCGATAGTGGGAATGGCAGGTGATGTTGTTGAACTAGTACGACGTTGTACTTCTGTTTCTTCTTGCATCAGAAGTGGACGAAGTTGATCAAAAGTAGGCTTGTTTCGGTGTGTATTAAGGGCACTGACGAAACCTCTATATTCTTCTGGTAACCCGAGAAGAACAGTCATGACCAAGTTATGGTCTGACTCAGTTTCACCAATCGCTTGCAGGGCATCGCCAATAGATTTAATCTTTTGCATATAATCGGTCATATTCATTGAACCTTTCTTGATGCTTCGTAATTCAGACTTTAGAAAGAAAGCGGTGGAAGCAGTTTTATCAAGAAAATATGTTTCGATAATTTTCCAAGCATCATACGCAGTTTTAGGAGAGCTAGAAACAACCATCTGTAATATGCTAAGCGAAAGGGTGGCATTAATCCACGAGAGTATAGTGGTGTCTTCTTTTTTCCAATTTAGATATTCCGGGTTCATAATTGTTTTCTTTTCAGAAGTGTCAATAGTCTGAGGCGGTATAATACCAGTTCCGTCCACATGTGGAGTAACACCAAAACTCTCCAAAACATTAAGAAATATTTGTTTCCACACAAGATATGTGGAATCTGTTAGTTCAAGTGGTATGAGAGTTTTGATATTAACCACTGGTAAATTTGAGAAAGAAGACATGTTACCACAAAAAGAAAATATCACCACGAGAGAGTAACCGAGGCAAATCCGACGAGTAGAAAATAATACCAAGCAGTCACAAACCAGAATAAAAACAAGTCAGATTAAAACCCGATGGAAAAAGCTGAATGAATCAAAGTGGACCTTGATTGCACCAGAGAAGAACCAAACTACACCAGGGAGCAAGTACGCATCTGAACGACACCAGAATAATGAAGAAAGGCCGAAATTACTGTAGCGCCGGTACTGTAGCAGCGGCACTGTAGCAGCGGCACTGTAGCAGCAGTTGTGACGGAGAGAGTAATCCAAAGAAAAAAAAAATGGAAGAAGGTGAGACTCGTGGTAGATGGTGGCTAAGGATCGATATTCCCAATATTAGGGTTCCCGCTCTGATACCATGAAAGATGGGCAAAAGAGCCTATCCTATGGTTTGTATTAACATCAATTATATAGTACATGAGAAGGTATTTCTATGGTAACAATGACAACCATAGTAATAATATAACTAGGATTACATGCTATATAATCCTACGCTATAGATGGTAAGTAATATATAGTATAACAACCATAGTAATAATATAACTAGGATTACATACTATATAATCCTACGCTATAGATGGTAAGTAATATATAGTATAGAAACAATAAAGATAATACTAAATATATCGTAACAATTTGAAATATCATTTGTTGTCTGTATCGGACCCTTTTCAATGTTTTCATATACTACTAGCCCTTTTCAATGAAATGGCTTCCCACTTTTGGCATATCTGAAATGGGGTTAGCATGGCTATTTCATGTGAAAAGGGATGCATGTTGAGCACATGACGTAACAAGTATTGGATGGCATGGCAAACAACACTAGGGACATTTTTGGCATATCTGACATGGGGTTAACATGGCTATGTTTCATTAAAAAGGATACTTGTGAAGCACATAACATAACATTGGATGGCAAACGACACCAGGGATGAAATTAGATATGTAGACAAGTATAGAGGCTAAATAGCCTGAAATGAAATGTTTAGAGACTATGTAACAATAACTTGAGGGTTCATGGAGTATCTATGCCTTGTATCCTTAGTTGTATTATAAATAAATCGTATACAAGGATTTAAATGCCTATCGGTGCAGGTTGTGCCTATATTGTCATACCATGCTAACAAGATATCGGTACGGTACGACTCCCATTCCAATGACACAGCTCAAAAACTCTTTTTTCTTGAAATTAACAAGTAGTTATCTCAATCAAGTACAAAAGATTTGATAAAGATATTTAATAAGTAATAAGAATATATTGGTGCCAAAGAAAATAAATAGTTTATGCCATCGTGTGTTAGCACATATGTATTTTTTCTGACCTGCATGCGTTGGCACGATACAGCATGTGTACGCACCAGCATGACACGACGTGCTTCATGTTGTACTGTACAAGCAAGTTTTTGGCATAAGTCCCTATTATGGCACTAAAATCCTTAATCTCCTACGAATATGTTTTATAGAAAACTTACATAGCTTAGAAGATTCTCCACATTTGTGGGATCATAAAAACTTCTGTTACTTCGTCCGCTCACAATTTCTAAAATCAAGACCCCAAAGCTGAAAACATCTGCTTTAGTAGAAACATTTCCTTCTATTGCATACTCTGGTGCCATATATCCACTGCAAAACACAACAAGTAGCTAATAAGAATTTTTTCAATTTTTCAAGGTAATTAACACATGGGTCCTCGAGTTTTTGCGTAGTTTTAGTTCGGTGATAAACCTTTCTATTGTCACAATTGGGTATCTGACCTTTGCCTTTTGGTGCAATCTTACCTTCCTCTTAGGTTTCTCCATCTAATTAAGATGAATATCCTTGTAATTGTCATCCGGTATTCACATAAGCAACTTTTGGACTTCTCAAATGTCGATTTAATGGGCCATTCCCCTCCAATCTAAACAAGAAATTGAGTGAAAGAGGGTATTGAATGAGTTGCAAAGGTTAGGAACCCAATTGAACTAAGCTGGGTTCATAACTGAAACAGATCTTGAAAAAGGTTAGAGGATGCACTTAACCCAATTTTAACAATGATGAGAAATAGGCTCTGAACTCACAATGTTCCTACTACTCTTGTTGTCTTGCTTTGAGTATGGTCTCTTGCAAGTGATAGAATATTGATTGAAAAAGATGATCGTCTCTTCTTTTCTTCTTATTCAATTTATAGGCACATATACAATGCTCATCTCTTTCCTTTTACAGCCGTGCAATCTAATTAAAGAAATATAATGAATATGAAAATATACAATTACAATGAATATGGAAACTAATAAACTATACAAATTAAATATGAGCTTTATGTGGTAACAAGCTATATGTGGTAACATCCCCCCTCAAATTGATGCTGGGTGATCAAGAAGCATCAATTTGCCAATGAGAAATTGATGGCGCTGGCGACTGAGAGACTTGGTAAACACATCGGCTAATTGTAAGGATGTGGAAACATGTGGAAGAGAAATGACACGAGTATCCACAGCTTCTCGAATATAATGACAGTCTACTTCAATATGCTTAGTGCGCTCATGGTAACGCCTGTGGGACACCTGTGAAGAGAAAAGGGGAAAACCCCAGGTTAGAAGTAATGAAGTGAGAAAGGGTAGGAGTAGGAGGTTAAAGGAGGTAGGGTACTTAGCTTTTCTGGTGCCGGAATGCTCCTCTTCAGGGTGATAGCGACGGTCGGAGAGTAGTAACCACTGAGGAGGCGACTACAGGAGCCGCAGGTTGCGTGGGAGTAGAGAGCGAACCAGGGAGGAAGAAAGGTGCAGGCCAGCTGTGGAATGGAGAAGCCTGGAAGGGTGTAGAAGAGAGTAGCGGGTCGGGTTAGGGGAGGATCCGATCCGCTACGCCTTGACAAGGCGGCCCAAGCCCAAGCGACCCGGAGGAAGCGGTTTCAGCCAGACAAGGTGGAGCCCACGCGAGAACCGGCCCAGGAGGGGCCCATATAGGATTACAGTTACACCATAATAGTTGTCGTTCTTACAGTTAGTCCTAGGCTTAGTCTATAAATAAAAGGTTGTAACAGAAACAGTTATGACAATTAAGAATACAGTTCTTCTTCTTCTTCTTCTTCTTCTTCTTCTTCTTCTTCCACGACTCCCTCGCTTCCTCTGAAGCCTCGGAAGTCTACGGATTGGATCCCCAGTCTCGAATCATCATCGTCGCCAAGGCCTCAAGTGATCATCATCGACCTCGGGGACTTCGATCCGAGCTCGAATTGCCGCCGATCATCATCGTCGCCTTCCTCCTCCAAGAACCCCCCACTGGAGCGGTTGCGACTCGGACCGAGCGTTACAAGTGGTATCAGAGCTGTTCTGCTCCCAGGGACTGTGAGAATCGTCGAGGATTCCACCAGGTAACCTTCGCCCTCCTCCCAAGCATTACTTACCTGTACAAGTAGATCTACAAACAGTATAGAGTAGTGGAAGATTAGCCACCCGAGTTCCGATTAGCACACAAGATTGGGAGGAAGAATCATAATCAATTTCGGTTCAATTCCAAACCCCACCCAATGGCTGAGGGCACTAGATTGAGAGACTTAAATGAGCACATCTCGGCGTTGGAATTGAAGATGCACAAGTTATCCACTGATTATCAAGATCGAGTAGCGGAGTTAACTTCCCAGATCCAGGAGGTAAGTGAGACAGAGAGAAAGCATTATGAATCCCTACAAGTGGAAGCAGTGAGGAGACATGAATCAATGCTCAAGGACAATGCAGAAAGGCATGCGGAATTACTGATGCTGTTATCAGCCCAGATACAACCCTCTGTTCCTGAAGGGAAGCCACAACAAGGTCAGTACATGCACAAAGATCAGCCTTACAGTATGAGGAGTAATTTTGTGAAGCTCGAGGTCCCAGAGAGTAAGGGGAAGGGAATATTACCTACGCCTGTGATGGAAAAAGATTCCAGGAATGAGGAGAAAAAGGGAGCTGTGCAGGACAGGAACCCGAACAGTCCACATACCCCGTACCCAAGGTTAGAATTTCCCACCTTTTCTGGAGATGAACCACGGGTTTGGGTAGAGAATTGTGAACATTACTTTGAAGTGTATCAAATCCCTCAATCACAATGGTTGAGCATTGCAACTATGCATATGAATGGGAGAGCGAGAACGTGGAAGCAAAGCTACTTTGTACACCAACAGTTTGTTAGTTGGGAAGAGTTTGTTGATGCTCTTTATCGAAGATTTGCGCAAACAGGGGAGAGGTATTTGATTAGGGAATTCAGTAGCCTCAAGCAACTAGGCACAGTGGAGAGGTATCAAGAGAGGTTTGAGGATCTTAAGACCCAATTATTGTTCTACAATCCCAACTTGACCGAGGAGTATTTCATATCTTGCTACATTAATGGTCTGAGGGAGGATCTAGTTCCCTTCTTGGATATTGCGCACCCAAACAGCATAGAGGAGGCATACGAGCAAGCAAAACTTCATGAGAAGGCCCTGGCAGTTATTAGTAGAAGATACAAGCCTACTACCAGGCCCTTGGGGAGCACTTACCCAAGCAGTAACTACTACAAAACCCAACCCTCACCAGCAGGATCCAGGTTCAGATCTAATAACCCCCAAGGAGAAACTGGTAATCAGGTTCCTTATAACAAGACCCTCATAGACCAAAGAAGAGCCGCCGGGCAATGCTTCAGGTGTGGCGAGAAGTATCATCCTGGGCACATGTGTGCCAACAAGTCACTTAACCACATACAAGGGATGGAGGAATTCTTAGAAGTGTATGATGAGGGTGTATACCAGAAGAAACCCATGAGGCTGAGACAGAAATGGCCAGTCAAGATGAAGAGCTTATAAGCAATCATGAGACAGGGATATCAGTGCATGCCCTGAGTGGAGAGCAGCCTCAAGATACAATTAAGGTACAAGGGGAAGCTAAAGGCCAACCCTTAACGATATTAATCGACACAGGGAGCACTCACAGCTTCATGGACTTACATATAGCTTCCAGTATTAAGGCTCCTATGGAGGCTGCCAGCCCATTGGTAGTAACTGTGGCCAATGGACAGAAGGTCCTCAGTAAATTGCAGTGTTCTGGGTTTAATTGGACTATGCAAGGTCACCCGTTCCAAGCAAATCTCAGAATCATTAGATTGGAAGGTTCGAGTATGATATTGGGCATTGATTGGTTGAGATCTTACGGCAAGGTCACTTTTGATTTCCAGCAGAATTCCATTACTATATTGAGGGGTGGGCAGCCCTAGTTTTGCAAGGTATGGCTGAAGGAGCCCACCTGAGACTAATTTCAGCGAAACAGTGATATCAGGAACTTCCCTTGGGGCAGTGTTGCGTCATCAAGCAATGCATCATTACTGATCATGAAGATGAGCAACAGGTAGATTTCAGGTTACTCCCAGTGTTGGGGCAATATGCTGATGTGTTTGAGGAACCTAAGGGGTTACCCCCACAAAGGTTAGAGGATCATAAGATACCCCTACAGCCGGGTACCACGCCGGTTAACCTCAGGCCTTACAGGCATTCCTATGAGCAAAAGGGAGAAGTGGAGAGGCAAGTTAAGGAAATGTTGGAAGCATCCATAATCCAAACTAGCAACAGTCCCTTTGCTTCCCCTGTTCTGCTGGTAAAGAAAAAGGATGGCAGCTGGAGAATGTGCATTGATTACAGGCAACTAAACAAAGCGACCGTTAAGGATAAGTTTCCGATACCCATTATTGACGACCTATTGGACGAATTGGGAGGAGCTATTCTGTACTCCAAGCTCGACTTACGGTCGGGGTATCATCAAATTCGAGTTCATACGGAAGATATTCCGAAGACTGCATTTCGCACCCATCAAGGGCACTATGAATTCAAGGTTATGCCCTTCGGATTAACAAACGCACCGGCCACCTTTCAATCGCTAATGAATACTGTTTTTAGTTCATATCTGCGGAAATTTGTTCTAGTATTCTTTGATGACATACTAGTATACAGCAAGTCATGGGAAGACCACTTGGAACATTTAATTGTGGTATTGGAGCTGATGAGAAAGAACCAGCTATATGCAAAAAGGAGTAAATGTGCGTTTGGAAGGAGGCAGGTTGAGTATTTGGGGCATATTATATCGGGGGAAGGGGTGGCTACAGACCCTTCCAAGGTTGAAGCTATGACTAGGTGGCCTGTACCAAATTCAGTAAAAGAGTTGTGTGGATTCTTGGGTTTAACAGGGTACTACAGGAAGTTTGTGAGGAACTACGGGGCTATCAGCAAGCCACTTACTGACTTGCTTAAGAAGGAGCAATTTCAATGGTCCCCCAAAGCTCAACAGTCTTTTGAAGCTTTGAAGGTAGCCATGTCCACTGCCCCAGTGCTGCGTATGCCTGACTTTGAGAAGACTTTTGTTTTGGAGGTAGATGCGAGCGGGGAAGGTATTGGGGCTGTACTATCACAGGAGGGAAGGCCTATCGCCTTTCTCAGTAAAGCTATTAAAGGGAAGAATATGAGTTTATCGACTTACGAAAAGGAGTTCCTAGCAATTCTAATGGCCACTCAGCGGTGGCGACACTATCTGATGACGGGCCGTTTCCTTATTCAAACCGACCATGAAAGCCTCAAGTACTTATTGGAGCAGAAGATCATCACCCCGATGCAAGCAAAAGGGAATGATGAAATTGATGGGGTTCGACTACTCTATTGTGTATAGGAAAGGGAAAGAGAACAAGGCGGCGGACGCCCTGTCAAGACAAGGATGGGCCTCGGGCCAACATATGGCTGTTACTGCCATTGCACCAGCCTGGACCCATGAGTTAGAAGAAAGCTACTGTCATGATCCCTACTACGAAGACATAATCAAAAAGATAGCCTTGCATCCTGAGGAATGTGAGCATTACACCTATACTCAAGGTGTCTTAAGATATAAAGGGCGGGTCTGTGTAGGAGGATCAGGGGAATTGCGAGAAAAGTTGATTAGGCATTTTCATCACTCTGCAGTTGGGGGTCACTCAGGGGTATTGCACACTTACCAGCGAATTAAGGGACACTTCCACTGGAATGGTATGAAAAAGCAGATAGAAAAACAGGTGCGGGAATGTGCCGTTTGTGCTCAAAACAAGGTAGATACTCAAGCTTATCAAGGACTGCTACAACCCCTACCCATACCAACCCAAATCTGGGAGGACATTAGCATGGATTTTATTGAGGCTTTACCGAAATCTGAGGGTAAGGACACCATTCTGGTAGTAGTGGATAAGCTGACTAAGTATGCTCACTTTATAGCCTTGAAGCACCCATTCTCTGCTAGGGATGTAGCAAGGGCATTTCTCGACACAATATACAAGTTACATGGGTGTCCCAAAAGCATAATCACGGATAGAGACAAAATCTTCACTAGTGCATTTTGGAAAGAAATGTTTCAGCTGATGGGCACTCAGTTAAAAATGAGCACCTCTTACCACCCCGAAACCGACGGCCAGACCGAGAGAGTGAACAAGTGCCTAGAAACATACCTCAGGTGTATGTGTTCTCAACACCCACGACAGTGGGGAAGATATCTGTCTCTAGCGGAATGGTGGTATAATACAAACCACCATTCTTCTTTGGGCACTACACCTTACCGGGCCTTGTATGGGGTGGAGCCTTCTCCCACCTTGGTGGCCGCCGCCGGTGCGGCTACCCAACCAGAGGTGAGGGATTGGGCTACAGAGAGGGAGAGGCTGACTAGGGAATTAAGAGATCGGTTACAAGTGGCGCAGAACCGTATGAAACAACAAGCCGATAAGCACCGGAGGGAGAAAGAGTATGAAGTGGGGAGCTGGGTGTACCTGCAATTACAACCTTACCGGCAGGTTTCGCTTGCGGCCAGGAAGAACCCAAAACTTGCAGTTCGATATTATGGGCCTTTTGAAGTCAGCGCAAGAATAGGAAAAGTGGCGTATCGCCTGGATCTACCGGCGGGGTCTCAGATCCACCCCGTGTTCCACGTCTCCCAGTTGAAGCCAGGGTATCCTCCGGGCAGCCAAGTCACTCCTACGGCGCCTCTCGTCGGTAGTGAGGGACAACCCCTAGCGGGGCCAGAAAGAATATTAGATAGCCGAACTCGGAAGAAGGGTCGAAGAGAGATCAGGGAGGTGCTAGTTAAATGGGCTAACTTGCCTGATGATGCCGCTACTTGGGAAGACCTTCGAGTCCTGCGTACGAGGTTTCCCGAATACACTCCCTGGGGACAGGTCGCTGCTTAAGGGGGGTGGATTGTAACGCCTGTGGGACACCTGTGAAGAGAAAAGGGGAAAACCCCAGGTTAGAAGTAATGAAGTGAGAAAGGGTAGGAGTAGGAGGTTAAAGGAGGTAGGGTACTTAGCTTTTCTGGTGCCGGAATGCTCCTCTTCAGGGTGATAGCGACGGTCGGAGGGTAGTAACCACTGAGGAGGCGACTACAGGAGCCGCAGGTTGCGTGGGAGTAGAGAGCGAACCAGGGAGGAAGAAAGGTGCAGGCCAGCTGTGGAATGCAGGAGCCTGGAAGGGTGTAGAAGAGAGTAGCGGGTCGGGTTAGGGGAGGATCCGATCCGCTACGCCTTGACAAGGCGGCCCAAGCCCAAGCGACCCGGAGGAAGCGGTTTCAGCCAGACAAGGCGGAGCCCACGCGAGAACCGGCCCAGGAGGGGCCGATATAGGATTACAGTTACACCATAATAGTTGTCGTTCTTACAGTTAGTCCTAGGCTTAGTCTATAAATAAAAGGTTGTAACAGAAACAGTTATGACAATTAAGAATACAGTTCTTCTTCTTCTTCTTCTTCTTCTTCTTCTTCTTCTTCTTCCACGACTCCCTCGCTTCCTCTGAAGCCTCGGAAGTCTACGGATTGGATCCCCAGTCTCGAATCATCATCGTCGCCAAGGCCTCAAGCGATCATCATCGACCTCGGGGACTCCGATCCGAGCTCGAATTGCCGCCGATCGTCATCGTCGCCTTCCTCCTCCAAGAACCCCCCACTGGAGCGGTTGCGACTCGGACCGAGCGTTACAGAAACATGTGGAAGAGAAATGACACGAGTATCCACAGCTTCTCGAATATAATGACAGTCTACTTCAATATGCTTAGTGCGCTCATGGTATACTGGATTAGTGGCAATTTGAATAGCACTTGTGTTATCGGCATGAAGTGGAGTAGGATCATGCTGTGGAAACCCAAGCTCAGTCAACAAACCTCGAAGCCAAGTAATCTCAGAGCATGCAGCAGACATAGCGCGATATTCAGACTCTGTGGAAGATTTAGACATACGGTCTTGTTTCTTACTCTTCCATGAGATCAAAGAGTCTCCAAGAAACATGCACCAACCAGTGACAGAGCGACGTGTATTAGGACATCCCGCCCAATCAGCATCACTAAAAGCAATAAGATGCACAGGAGATTTAGCAGGAAAAAATAAACCTCGACAAGGAGAGCCATGGAGATATCGAATGATGCGACGAACAGCTGCCAAGTGTAGATGCCGTGGAGAGTGCATAAATTGACTAACTTGCTGTACAGCAAAGGAGATATCAGGCCGAGTAATAGTCAGGTAGTTGAGGCTACCCACTAATTGGCGATACAACAAAGGATCAGAAAGTAGCTCTCCCTCATTAGCATAATACTTAACATTCATTTCTAGAGGTGTATCAACAGAGGAAGAATCTTGAAGACTAGCCAAAGCAATCAAATCCTGAATATATTTATGTTGATGTAAGAATATGCCCGAAGAATCAGTTTGAACTTCCAAACCTAAGAAATATGTAAGATGACCAAGATCCTTCATATAAAAAGATTTTTGAAGATATTGCTTAAGCTGAGTAATCAATAAAGAATCTGTCCCAGTGATAACAATATCATCAACATACACCAAAAGAAGAACAACTCCAGTAGTTGATTTTCGAAGAAACAATGAAGGGTCATATTGGCTTTGGACAAGCTTAAACTGAAGCAAAATAGAGCGAAACTTTTCAAACCACGCTCGAGGAGCTTGTTTTAAGCCATATAATGAACGATTCAATTTGCAAACTTTCATAGTAGAAGAGAAAAACAAACCAGGAGGAGGTGTCATGTATATATCTTCATTGAGATCACCATGGAGAAAAGCATTTTTGACATCCAACTGTTGAAGCGGCCAGCCCTGTGAGGCGGCAATAGCAAGAACTGTACGGACCGTAGTCATTTTGGCTACAGAAGCAAATGTTTCATGATAGTTTATCCCATACTCTTGTCGGTTGCCTAAGGCAACCAATCTTGCTTTATAGCGATCGAGGGATCCATCAGAGCGAAGCTTTATTGAATAAACCCATTTACAACCAATGGGCTTAATATGAGGTGGACATTTAACAATGTCCCAAGTCTGATTATCCTGAAGAGCACGAAATTCCTCCTGCATTGCCCGCTGCCAAAACTCATGCTTCACTGCTTCTGAGTAAGAAGATGGAACCGAAATGGAGGACAAAGCAGCAGAAAATGATGTATGATAAGAGTCATACCGAGGAGGAGGACGAGAAACTCGGGTAGATCGCCTCGGTAAAGGTGGGGCAGGAGCAGATGGCGGATCTGGCTCGGGAAGGGGCTTCAGTGCACGACGTCGAGTGTAGACAACTCCAGGTTTGAACCGGTCAATAGAAGAAGACGTGTCATCAAAAGTAGGAAGAATAGCGACTTCAGGGGATGAGCTAACATGAGTTGGAAAGAAATGTTGACTTTCAAAGAAAACAACATTTCGAGAAACACGAAGCCTCTTTAAAGAAGGATCATAGCAAACAAATCCCTTATGATTAGTACTATATCCCAAAAAAGCACATTTCACAGATTGAGCAGAAAGCTTATGGCGTTCATGAGGAGGCAAATGAACAAAACACACACAACCAAAAGTATGCAAATGTCGATAGGGAGGATGCTGATGATGAAGACGAAAATAGGAGAGTCAAGATCAAGAGTTGAGAAGGTAGTCGATTAATAAGATAAACTGCTGTAGATAATGCTTCTACCCAAAAAATAGGCGGAACAGAAGATTCGAGTAACAATGTCCGAGCCACCTCTAAGAGATGACGGTTCTTTCGTTCGGCCACACCATTTTGTTGAGGCGTATATGGACATGAACGCTGTGACAAAATGCCTTTTTGATTCAGAAAATCATGAAATTCATTGGTCATGTATTCTCCACCAGAATCAGATCGAAGAATCTTAACAGTAGCAGAAAATTGAGTTTCGACATACACTAGGAAGGATTTAAAAGTTAAAAAAACTTCAGATTTAGAACGGAGAAAATAAATCCAAGTAAACCGACTATAGTCATCAATAAATGTTACAAAATATTTATACTGACCATGAGAAATAACAGGTGCAATTCCTCACACATCAGTATGAATAATATCAAAACAATTTTTCGCACTCCAATTGAAACCTTCTTGCAGAATGTGTTTGATTGTAAACTCTTTTTAAATATGCCCACATGTCTTTAGCAGTTTTATATGGACGTAAATTAAGAATAATTTGAGAATCACATGACCCAATAATCCAAGACATCACCCTAGCATCTTTGACTTTCCATTGAGACAATTGTGTGGCATCCGTAGGAGCTGGAACAGTGCCATCAATATGTCCCCATAACTCCTTTCCAGTGATAAATAATTGAAATTGAAACTCCCATGCGGTATAATTTTTTCCGGTAAACTTAACACAAAATTCAGAAGTGCTACTCGCCATTGCAAAGAAATAAGAATAGTTCGCACCAAGAAAAAAAATCACCAAAGAAAACTAAAATTTTACCGAAATCGTGAGCTACCTTTCCACGCCAAATTCCAAAACGTAAAGGTACTGCACCCGTGCACAGATCTGCCACCACTTCGCTGCGGCTCACTGTTTGTTTCAGAATCTCTGATCCAAAGAGAGTAGCAGAACAAATCAAACAAACCAAAAAACTTCTAAAACCAGGGCTCCGATACCATGATAGAATATTGATTGAAAAAAATGATCGTCTCTTCTTTTCTTCTTATTCAATTTATAGGCACATATACAATGCTCATCTCTTTCCTTTTACAGCCGTGCAATCTAATTAAAGAAATATAATGAATATGGAAATATACAATTACAATGAATATGAAAACTAATAAACTATACAAATTAAATATGAGCTTTATGTGGTAACAAGCTATATGTGGTAACAGCAAGAAGCCTTGCCACTCCGAAGTCTGAAATTTTGGGGTTCATTTTCTCATCTAACAAAATGTTGCTGGCTTTTAGATCTCGGTGAATTATTCGTATCGTAGAATCTTCATGAAGATACAAAAGACCTCTGGCAACTCCTTGAATGATCTGGTATCGTTCTTCCCAGTTTATTCGTTCATTTATGGAATCATCTAAATAATAACAATGGAGCATGCCAAATCTGAGTTAGTATGCTAGACATGGTTGCTGGAGACAGTAAGTTGCATAAATAATTAATTATCATAACATGAACCATTAAACATGTGTTAGAGTTGAATGTGGAAGATTTTAAGTGATCCTTTCTGGTAGAATTTTTCATAACCAATTGGCTATCCATCATAGACAATGAATGAAATTCAATTGTGCTTTTGTTTCTACGAAAACGAACTCAAGTGTTGATCAAGTGGCAATTTTACATATATTCAGGTAGGTTGATTTTGAACTCGAACTAGTATTGCTGATCTGATGATTGTAGGTGAATAATTGGGAATTCAAACAATACAATATAGAAATATAAGTTGAAATTGCTAATCTAGATGATATTATTGGTTATGAGTCAATGTAAATGACGGCACAAACAATCTTGCACATGAATATTTGAATGTGTTAAGATCAATGTGCGAAGTCACTTAAAGTGGGTGGCCAACGTACCACGCAAGGCATATGTGATAAGCAGATTTATTGAATGGCCATGTATGCTGTATATGCTGTGTAATCTGTATGACTGAAAATAATGTCTGTTGGCTAAATTGATATGATCAACTTAATTGATAGTTTAGTCGATAGGGAGATGAGATAACTTAAGAAAACCCTCCACGAGATTGTGTTAAGTCTAAACTGTACTTTTTTAGTGCCATTTTCAGATTGCTTTGACTAATTTGACTTGGTTTTGGATCGTTCATAGGGAACCTAACAGCACTACAGAATTCTAAAACATATAATGATTTAAGCATGATTCCAACTGGTGCTATAAAAGATACTCTTTTATAGGTTCTTTATCGGGCGTAAATGGAGAAATGTTGGAAGTACCAAATATGAAAGTGTCAAGACTTTTGTTCTGAACGTATTCATAAACAAGTAGCATCTCTTCTTTTGCTATGCAAAAGCCTAATAACTTGACCAGATTTCTGTGTTGGAGGTTCGCAAGAAATTGCAGTTCATTTTTTAATTGATATACTCCTTCGTCTGAACTTTGTGAAAGCTTCTTTACTGCTACTTCTTGTCCATCTGGAAGAGTCCCCTGTTAGAGATAAGAGGCAATTTAATATCTCTTTGTTTTTTTTTTCAAAATGTGGAAAAGTTACTTAGATAATTTGAGTGTTTGGTGGATAGTTTATTTGCTAGAAATATTAGGGTTAAGCAACATTTATCGATTAATACCTTATAAACTGCCCCAAACCCGCCTTCCCCAAGCTTATTGGCATTGGAGAAATTGTCAGTGGCTTCTTTTAGTGCAGACAAATCAAATACCAAAGAGTTGTTTCTTCTAGGATCCTCCTGAACATCTTCCCCTACTAGCAAAGTGAGAGGGGTTGTATGTGATATGTCTCTTTCGATTTCTATGATAAGGGAAACTAAATTGAACTAGAGATACAAAAGAAAGTGAAATCAATTATTGATATAGAAGTAATGAATGAAGTAATGAATGCGGTAAGCTCTATTATCATGTCCATAGTGTGCATTATTATCATATCCACAGGTGAAGTGCTGAAAAAGTCAAAATTAAATTGCAATTTCTACAAAATAGTACACATAGTTGGTGAGAGTGGACAATGCTTTTCATATAAGTAGAAAAGAGATTTGCAAAATTTTGTAGCCACTCACAGTTTCTCTTCTTAATTTTCTTCCTCATTAACGAGGAAATGTATGAAGAACATGCAACGAGCAACAGGAGAACCACAAAAACGCATATAACAATAGTGGCAGTTACTAATTTTTCTTTATGTCCTGCATCAGATAAAAAAGAAATAATCCATCATTATGTCTAGTAAGGCAGTCTGAAACAATGACATAAGTAGTTAACTTAAAATACGACAGCAAAATTGTGGTGAAGAACTGCAAAAGCCGAGATTTACAATAATATGGATTAAGTTAACAGTATTGCCGTACAATTTAGGTAGTTATTCATCTCTTTGTGGTTATTGCTGGCATTTGGGTTTTAATCTTTCTTGAGAATAATAGAGTTGTTTTCAGCTAGTTTTCTCTTGAAAAGATTAAGGCCTTAAACCTTGTAAGAAAACAAAATCAATAAAAAGGTATTTACATATGTTTTTGATGGCCTATTTGGAAGCATAAACATCTCGTTCAAAATATCTCTTTTATCTACTCAAAATGGCATGTGATAATTGGTTGATAATAAGTGCGAAAAGATGTTTGCAACTGCACAAAGCAGATGGCCTCTACATCTTTTTTGTAACAAATGGTTAATTTTCTCATAGAAGGAATGCTGTTCCTGAAGGTTCGTAATTATGAGGACAATGCAACAAGACTAAAATCAATCTCTGATATATGCATCCTTCCACATATTTAATGACTAAAAGGCCTATATAAATATTTGGAACAACACTGACAACTTAGATGAGGATAAAGATGTTAAGGGATATCACAAAGGATCCAAACCATTGACTTCACAACCTAGGAGTTTTTGTGCCGAATAGTACTAATGACATTATATTTCTGCCTATCCACATGCGCTAATTTGTCTTTCTGTTTCTGTATCTTCATTATTGGGAGTTGAATTCACTTTTCAAAGTTCAAATATATTTTTGTTCGAGTGTTTGCTTTTAGGTACTTCAATCCTCAGATTGCTCTTAAATTCTTGCAAAGTGATATTATGTTCCACATTATCCTTACAAGAGCTCTTCCCCTGCCAGATTGTTTTCTTAGATATATTTTTGTCTCTGCCTCTTTAAGCAATATAAGTATTTGCTATCAACTCTCTATATTGCTAATTGTTCTTTATTATAGGCTACAAAGCAGGAAGACCTCTTGAAAGTATCATGATTTACACTTCATCCCTTTTGGCAATTAAAAACTACCCCTAGAGATATAATGTAGTACATTGAACTTTAGCGAATTACGGAGTTCTAGTGTGTGGAAGAGTGTTTGATACTCTTCGGATGTTTTTATAAGCTTCCGGAAGGTTTTAGAAGGTTTTCGGAGAGTTTTGGCGCGAATCGAGAATTTTCAGAAAAATCTAAAAATTTTAAGTTTTGGTTTTGGGGTCCGAACCTTGGGAAAAAAGTCCGGATCTTCTGTGCGAAATTGAGGATTCTAGCTTTGGGGTTCGGACCTTTTTGGAAAAGTCAAGACCTTTGCCGTGAAGCTAAGGGTGATCCTTCGGGGTTCGGACTTTTTTGGAAAAGTTCGGACTTTTTTTGTCTGGGTAGACTTTTAAGAAAAATAATTTCTTTTCTTATAGGGACATTTGGGGATATT
This sequence comes from Tillandsia fasciculata, assembly GCA_029168755.2. Lineage (NCBI taxonomy): Eukaryota > Viridiplantae > Streptophyta > Magnoliopsida > Poales > Bromeliaceae > Tillandsia > Tillandsia fasciculata. The sequence goes on from CM054930.1 coordinate 24,924,411, forward strand.
GTTACATTAGCGGTTTTAAACCCACTTCTCCATTTCTCCTCTCATTCGGAGAGAGTGCAAGAGGGCTTTGGAAGTGAGTTCCTTGTCCCTTTTGCCTTAGATTTTCTTCTCCAACTCCACTCGTATCTTGGTTTCTTCTTCCTCCTCTCTACCATTGGAGCTTGCACCAAGATCTTGGAGGGAAGCAAGAGCTTGAAAAAGGAGGTTTGGAGTCCTAGTTCCCATTCTTGGCCTTTCAAGATGGGATTTGAGCTTAAGAGGTTAGAAACACTTATTTTCCTTCTCTTTGGGATTTATCTTGTTGGAATACCTAGTTTTGAAAATTAGGGTTTATTTTTGGGCCTTTTTGATTTAGAGGTTTTGGGGTGGAATTGATGGGTGTAGAACACTTTTATAGGTTGGTTTTGAAACTTCTTTTACTTTAATTCTAAGATTTAGAAGGTTTCTTGGTCTAAGTTATTTTCCACCCATTTTTCGTATGATTTTTGAGGAATTTCGTGAATAGCTCTTTGTGATGATTTGATTCTTTGGGAACTTGTCTTAGGGCATAAGTGAGCTTGTGGGCAACTTGGTTTTGATCTTCCACAAGGATTTGGCTACTATCCGGAGGGTTTGACCTCTCCGAAATGGGTGAACTCCTTCTATACTTTTTTTAGACTTTTAGGGTATAGTTGTTATGTTAAACATGTATCGTTTGATTTATTATAATTTTTAATCATGCATTTGAATCCTTTTATGTGTAGAAAATTTCATACTCTATGTAGTAGAGGTATACATTGCATGTGCATGGGCACTATAAGAAATGATTGAATAGTCATTTTCAAAATTTTACGAGTTTGATATGAGTAGAGAACATCTATACATGCTATAGAATAATTGGGACATGTTATGCTTATGATCATATACATTTGGACAATATGATATTAGTGCCATCTAGTGTAGTTGAGATACAAGTAGGACACTTCTAAACTTGTGTAACTAAGAGGAAAATTGTGAGTTACCATATTTGAGATATGATGACAACTAGTGTATGATTAACTCTTTCATTATGTAAGACATTTCCTACATTGTATACATAACATTGACACTACGAGATATTATATCCCGACCTAAAGGTCGATAATACTATTCCGTGTTTAGACACGATGATCGGGACTTGCTTGCTTGTCGATTGTGCTCATTCGCACATGTTTGGTAGGATTGCTCTCTCAAAGCCGGCACTCCGGAGTTGGCCATTGCGACATCATGCTCGCCGTGCGAGATTCGGTGCCCGATTGGATCGCCGTGGAATAGGCATAGCTCTGTTGGGGGGTGCCACCATGGGACCACATAAGGTATGACTCAATCTAAGACTCAAAGAAAGTTTTCAAGAGAAATAATTAAAGTTAATTAAACTTGACATTAAACATCACATAGATGATGCATTCATAGTAGTTGAGCATTCATGTTAATATGATAGTTTCATACTGTTATTACCTTGTACTTGAGCATAGAGATATAATATTAGTAGAGTTATTTTATTTCAGTTGTTTATTTACCTGCATTTCATTTCAGCTGTTATACTATTTTTTGTCTCAGTTGATCTAGTGGTGTATTTTTCTTCTCTCGGCAGCAAACTCATGGGGAACTACTAACTAATAGTTCTCACCCCTATTGGTTTGTTTTTATTTCAGAGCCATCCACAGCGGAAGAGGCTCGGGATCGTGGCAAGGAAATAGTGCATAGCAAGATCCGTCCCCTTCGTGTCATTTGAGGTGGTTATAGGATTCCTTCTATTTTTTATTTTTGTTGTAAGAGGTGTTTTTGTATGTTGTTATACAGACCACCCATGTATCTTGTAGGATATACTTGTGAGGATCCTTATTGTACATTGTTTTAGATATTATATGGTTGTAGTTATTTCTTCTTCTTTTATACTTAGTTTAGTTGTACTTGTGTTCTGATTACTAGTATTTGTATATTATCTTCTTTCCACTTTATTATTGTAGACGTCTTGTGTGTATTAAAAGTGCCTTGTGTATATGGCGAGTCTGTACACGTGTCGAGTAGGCTTTCGTTGGATCTCGGAGCGTGACATATAAAATATTTGCATCAGATTTGTAAAAATCAAGAGGGTAACCTTTGTATTTTTTATATCACGGAGGTAAAGTGCTAATTTCATATTGTCAGCGGATTTTCTCCATTATCATATTTTATAAAATTTTGGGTGAGTTAGGTTGCCTTATCCATATTGGCTTCTGGTGTTTGAGTTTTCCTTATTTCCAATTTTTTATTATTGTCATCAAAAGTTTATCAGACAGATGAATTTATGGTTGGTTGGGGAGCAAAATCCCATGACTCTCAAGGAAGACAAAATTAGGAAAAAAAAAAAAACTCCATTATTAGAAAATATAGTGCTATTTAGTAAACTAGCCTTCATAAACAAAATTTATTTTAAAAATAAAAGATTCATAATTTTATTTATAAAAATAGGCTCGGAAGGATGTGCGTCTTAAAAGCGAGGATGTGTATATTAAAAGCAGTCGCTTTCTCTATAAAGACGAGGATGTGTATATTAAAAGCAGTCGTTTTTTCAAAGACGGTAAATGATTCACCACTTTTATAATGTACTAGTGAAGTAATTCGGGCGATGTGATGGGTAGTGAATTAGAAAAAAAAAAAGTTACTAATTGAAAAAGTATAGAAAAAAAATATTTAATATGATGTAAGATTACAAAGAGTAACAATTAAATTTTAATTGAAAAAGTAGATAAAATTAAAAGAAAAATTTATAATATGTGTGATAATCTAAAAAGAAAAGAGCAAAATTCAGATATGATATATCAAAAAGTTGAAAAATAATCTATGATCTACTCTATTCAATTGAACATCATGTCCATAATCACATTTTATAAAATATATGAAGTTCTAAGCATATAAATAAATGTATAAAAAAAGGATAAATTTAAGAGAAAACTTAAAAAAAAAAAATTAAACGCTACTACTATTATTCAAAAGAAATTTGGAAAAAAAAAAATCAAATCCATGTATGGAGAGAGAACTCAAATTGGCAATAAAAATGAATTGTTCTTGTTTGGAGTTTTCTTTGCACGCTGCTAGAAAGAAGAAAAACTTATCGGAAAGAAAAACTTATCGGGTAGCATATCGGGTTGGAAATCGAAAGTTGATGATGTCTTTGGCTCATAGTAGAAGGAAGCATTTCATCAAACACCTGACATTCAGCAACGAAGTATACAAATTCTATTGAAATTTGAGGAGGCTATAAAAAATTTGACAGAGTAGGAAAAGAGCCCTTAAAAGTTAAAATAATTATATATTTTTTTAAAAAATTGTAGAAAACCACAGTAGATCCAATCGGAGATCAATGGCAATCGATGAAGAAGGATGATGCAACATAAATTGACAGAAGGAGGATAGATCGAGAAAGTGGGCTGGATGACCTTAGTCGTTGGCGGGCTCAGCGCAATTGTCGACGACTTCGGCCTTGACGATAATCAACAGGATGGTCGCAGCTGCCAGCAGGCTCGTCGCCCAACGACCTCGTTGATGTGGTGCCTCGTTGATGTGGTGGGATCTACATGAGAAAGGTGGGTGGTTGCATTGTGGAGGAGCGGACGAATGCACGATTAGAGAGTAGAAATTAAAAAGGTGGGGAGTTGAAGAGGTAGCAGTGTAATTGGAAAAATTAAAGAGGTGGGGAGTTGAAGAGGCAATGATATAACTAAGAAGGCGAGTGTACGCATTGTATTGTATTGTGGAAGAGAGTAGAAATTAAAGAGGTGGGAAGTTGAAGAGGCAGTAGTGTAATTAAGAAAATTAAAAAGATGGGGAGTTGAAAAGGTAGCGGTATAACTAGGAAGGCGAGTGGACGCATTGTATTGTATATTGTGAAGGAGTAAAAGATCCGCATTTTTAGAATGAGATGAAGAAAATGTTGCCACGTGGCAAGAAAATATGAGAAATAATAGATAGGTATAGATATAGATAGATTACATAGTTGAAGTTGGAATACTATTAAAATTGAATATAAAAAACGAATCCGATTTCAGACGGAACGGATTTACCCGATGCTAAACGAATAAAGTTTTGAATACAGATATAAAAAATAAAAATATGACAGATTTGAATTGATTTACATTATATAATATATTATAAATGTTCAATGCCATATTTAAATTTGTATTTTAAAATTTTAAATTTAATATAATAAATATACTATATATAAAAGCGAATATAAATTGATAGACCGAATCCTAATAAAAAAAATAAAAGAATATGCCACTATTAATTATGTAGCGAAATTAAATTTTACATTCTTTTTTTCTCTAATAGATAACCTTGTATTTTGTTTATTAAATATTAATATATCATTTCATATTTTTTTTATATTTTCAGATTATCTCGAATTAAAAATAAATTGAGACAAATTAAAAAATAAACTCCTACAACTAATGACTATTTAAATCAAAAATCAAATTTGAATAAAAAACAAATCGAAGCAAATTAGATTTAGAAAATAAATTAAATTATTAAATTTGAATTTAATTTCAAAATATTTTTTTCCTTTCAAATGAATATTTTCAGATTTTTGTATTTTTTTACTAGAAAAATAAATCGAAACAAATCAAATTAAAAAAATAAATTAATTAAAAAATAGAATCATACCACTAATAATTATTTAAATCAAGAATCAAATTTGAATTAAAAACAAATTAAAACAAATCAAATTCAAAAAATAAATTAATTAAGAAAAGACTCATGTTACTAATGTTTAATAGTGGTGAATGGTTCACCGCATTCTATATGCGGTAGACCATTCGTCGTTTTTAAAAACGGTGAATAATTCATCGTTTTATAATTTCGCTTTTCAAAAAATTATTTTCAAAATTATAATATAAAATAAGATTATTTATAACATTTTTTTTGAAAATATAAGGTGAAGCAACCCCATAACATTTGCATAATTCTTGATCATCCAAAGGTTCAAATGTAAGAAGTGTGCAGAACAGAAATAGTTTAGCTAGTAAATGAAAGGTACTATGTTTGTTAAAGTTGTGGCATGCTTACTCTTATTTGTTGCACCAGGTAATGGAGGAGGAGAAAATGGCTCTTTTGATGGAGGAGCTGTACTGACAATAGATGGAGCAGTCCAAAGTGGAGTTGACTTAAAGAATTTATTCAATTCATACCTCAATATACAGCTTGCCTGTAGTGCTATCCCTCCTGGACGGGATTTTTTTAAAAATAATCCTCTAAAAATTGTAAATTTATAAAATGACCCTGGCAAAATTTTTTTGTAAAACTAACCCTACTTTTGCCACCTCGGCGCCATGTAGGGTAGACAGCGTGAAGGCGCTGAAGCGGTCAGCGCCTTCACAATAATCCTATGAAGGCGCTGAACCCCTCAGCGCCTTCATGCCATGTGTTGAAGGCGCTGAAGGGTTCAGCGCCTTCATAGGATTTCTTGTGAAGGCGCTGATGGTGTACGCTGAAGGCGCTGTTTCATTCAGCGCCTTCAGCATACACATAAGGCGCCGAGGACTTTGGCATTTTTCGTCGCGAAATATGCCTAAGTCCTCAGTGTAAGCGATAAATGGATTCTCTGTAAAGGCGCTGACTCGCTCAGCGCCTTTAGTACCACTAAAGGCGCTTATCCGCTCAGCGTCTTTAGTATAAAACACTAAAGGCGCTGAGCAGATCAGCGCCTTTAACTTAATGTTAAAGGCGCTGAGCGGATCAGCGCCTTTAACTTAATGTTAAAGGCGCTGACCGCTTCAGCGTCTTCTTCACCACCATAACCCCGCGCGGGCAGCAGTGTGAGGCACTTCATCTTCTTCATCTTCTTCATCCCGCAGAGAGCTCGTGCCGATCTCGCCGTCGCATTGCCCCTCGCCGTCGCCGTCGTCTTCGCCTTCGCCGTCGCCGTCGCCGTCGCATTGCTCCTCTCTCACTGTGAACTGTGAGTTCTCTCTCTTCTCTCTCTCTCTCTCTTTCTCTCTCTCACTGTGAGAGATCACTCTCTCACAGTGATCTCGCTTCACTGTGAGAGAGTGATCTCTCACTCTCTCACAGTGAAGCTCTCTCACTGTGAGAGATCACTCTCACAGTGAGAGAGCTTGATCTCTCACTGTGAGAGAGCTTAACTCTCTCACAGTGAGAGATTAGAGTTATCTCTCACAGTGAGAGAGCTTGATCTCTCACTGTGAGAGCTTCACTCTCTCACTGTGAGAGTGATCTCTCACACTGAGAGAGCTTGATCTCTCACAGTGAGAGATATTGATCTCTCACTGTGAGAGAGCTTCACTCTCTCACAGTGAGAGATTAGAGTGATCTCTCACAGTGAGAGAGCTTGATCTCTCACTGTGAGAGCTTCACTCTCTCACTGTGAGAGTGCTCTCTCACAGTGAGAGAGCTTGATCTCTCACTGTGAGAGCTTCACTCTCTAACTGTGAGAGTGCTCTCTCACAGTGAGAGAGCTTGATCTCTCACTGTGAGAGAGCTTCACTCTCTCACAGTGAGAGATTAGAGTGATCTCTCACAGTGAGAGAGCTTGATCTCTCACTGTGAGAACTTCACTCTCTCACTGTGAGAGTGCTCTCTCACAGTGAGAGAGCTTGATCTCTCACTGTGAGAGAGATTGATCTCTCACTGTGAGAGAGCTTCACTCTCTCACAGTGAGAGATTAGAGTGATCTCTCACAGTGAGAGAGCTTGATCTCTCACAGTGAGAGAGCTTGATCTCTCACTGTGAGAGCTTCACTCTCTCACTGTGAGAGTGATCTCTCACAGTGAGAGAGCTTGATCTCTCACTGTGAGAGAGCTTAGCTCTCTCAGTGATTAACCCCCCCCCCCCAAAAAAAAAAAAATTAAACGATAAGAACACAACTTATAATTTTGCTGCAAAGTCTATTTAAACAATACTGTAATTTAGGGCTAGAAGCACTGTGAACTCACTATGAACTCACTGTGAGAGAGTAAACATCACTCTCTCACAGTGAGAGAGCTTCCCCTCACAGTAGTGAGAGATCGCTCACTGTGAGAGATCCCCTCACAGTGAGAAGTTAAAAGTAGTATTTTGAAGTGGTTAAATTTTGTTTTGTAGTTGAAATGGCTAATCGTCGCATGCCCATAAGTGTTCATTGGGATGGACAGTTAGTTATCGATGGGAATGGTCCACGATATATCGGCGGTCAAAAAAGTTAATCGCGATACCTTCTGATTGTACATATAGTAGGTTTGAGACGAGAATGTATCGTTTAGTAAATTGTACAAGAGAACAATTTCGTTTAAAATTTACTATTGGTTGTCCCACGATCGGTAGTGGATATTTAGCTCACGAAGTACTAGATGATGAATCATTGGAGGGAATGATAGGATTATGTGAACATCATGGTGTTGTGACGGTATACATTGAGAAAGAGTTACAACCGGCGGAAAATTTTGAACCGCAAGGTTATTACACGAGAATGCTCCACAATTATATTGATTTGGGTCCTTCCGCCAATGTAATGAGTGATCAACATATTCCACACGAAGGTGGTGTCAGAATGACAAGGTTAGAACAACAACCTAATAATTTTGTCATTTAGCATATTCTTTAAATGGACTTAAATATTGTATATATTGCAGAGAAAGTGAGTATGACCCTATTGAGAGTGTTGTACCTTGCTCGTTTAGTAGTGTGCCACCAACGACCACATGTGTGGCACCTACGACCACACACACGCAAGCCACGACCTCACGCAGACACACGCAAGCCACGACCTCACGCGGACACACGCAAGCCACGACCTCACGCGGACACCGCATGCATGCCACGACATCACGCAAACAATGCACGACCTCCCGTACTGAACCAAGGATGTCTCATTTACAACTAGAACCTTCTGATTGGGGGTAAGTACAAATATAAATTAAATGTTAAGTTTTAAATTAATGACAATGTTGGAATTTGAGATTTACCAAATTTGCAGGTTATCTAATTCCTATGAACATTGGAATCCACCTGCTATTAATGAATTTGATACTAATGTAGAGGAAGGAGGTGATAATGTTGACAGGGGTGGTGATAGTGATATTTGTGGTGACCCGGATCCTTGCAGGGCTTCTACAGTGTGACCGGCAGCTTCGGGAGGCCTACCGAGCATGTCGGCGGTGTTCGCGCGCCAATTTGGATTCAAGTGATGGATTCGGGGCTTAAATAGATCATGTGGATAACCGGAAGACCCCGTTGGATGTTTAGAAGAGTTTTCGCGCAAATCGGATATCAAATTTGGACTCGGCGCGAAATTCGGAATGAAAATACCTTTCCGGGAGCCTCCGACAAATTTTAGGATTGGAATTTGGCAAAACGGACGTCGTATTTGGATTCAGCGCGCGAAAACGGTCAAGATGGGCTATTTACTTGGATTTTTCGGAGTTTGCTACAGTATTTTTACTGTTCACGGCCGGAACAGTGCTTTCCGGCGATCGCCGGCGCCGGCGGCGGCGGCGGGCAGCACCGGCGGCGGCGGCGCGGCCTCGGGCAGGCGGAGCAGCGGCGGCGCGCGGCGCGGGCAGGGCGCGGGCAGCGCGCGGGCGCGCGGGCAGGCGCGCGGTCCACGGCGGCGGCCGTGCACCAGGGCGCTGCCACGTGGCGGATGGTGGTTGGTCGGCTCACAGCGCGCGGTCCACGGAGTTCTTCGGGTGCACGGTGGACCGACGGTGGGACACGTGGCGGCTTGTGATTGGTCGGTGTTGTGCGCGCGGTCCACGCAACGGGTGGAGCAGGTGCCGTACGCGACGTGCGGGCGGGAGCAGCGTGCGCGGTGCACGGGCGGTGCACGGTCGTTGGGGCCACGTGGCGCGCCACCATTGGTGGGCTCACGTGCACCGGGCGCAGCGAATGGATTTTTCTGGATTTCCTCTATTTTGCTATCCGAGGGCTCTTCAAATGGGAATTTCGACCCCTTCGAGGCCTCAGCTCGAAGGGGAGGTGAGAGGATGATTTCTTCCCCATGAAGTGAGGATCAATCCTACCAAGTTTCAGATTTTCGGGTGGCACGGATTTCGAGATCTCGATTTTACGGCGCGGCGCGACGTTGCGTTTTCTGTGTTCTTCTTCGGCGCAGCAGCAGTGTTTTAGCTCCCCCGGCTTACCCCGAGCTCCTTCTTCTGTGATTCTTGCGCCGATAGACTCCTAACAGGTAGGGCTTCAACTTTGATTGTGATCACTCTTTCTGATTTTGCTTCTTTGGCTCGGATCCCGAGGTAACAAGGGTCCCCCTTTTTCTGTGAGGAATGTGAGGACAGCATCGGAGTATTTTGGCTATATCTTCGCGCACGAGCGTCTGACGGAGACGAGCTTATACAACTTTTTCATCTACAGAACGCAAGGAACGCGCTCGTATTTTTATTGGAATTTTATGAGATTTATTTCGAGGTGATAATTACTGTTTTCTCTGTGAACAGTAATCTGTCCTTAATACAGATTTTAGTGTGAGTGTGCCCCCTTGCCGAATTTTTATCTTGATGTACAGAACTCGGATTTGGGCGTGCAAGGTACCGTTTCGAAGATATCGACGCAAGGATCGCCGTGATATTTTTATTGGAATTTTCTGGGCAATTTCTGCAGGTGATAATTTAGCAGTTCTGAATTCGGGGTTGTATGTGATAATTAGTGCTATAATTGGGAGCCTAAGTGTAATTAGTGAACTTTGTACTGTACCAGGAATATTTCGGGTGTGCTGAAATTGTGGAAGCAAGGATTTGAAGTTTTGGTATTTTCTAGCTGTACGGACTTGGACAGTTGCACTTCAGGTGGGTGGTTGTTGTACTCCTCTCTTTGTATGCCCACTAGGAATATCAGAGTACCCTTGCTATGACAATGCCAAATGTGTTGATTGGTAGACTTGCATGCTCTAGGAAATTGATTATTGGTTATCAGACCTCTAATAAATTATTGTTAGATTAATCACTCGATCTAATCGCTTATTGATTTGGGAATTGTATACTTGGAGACAAATAGAAATAGAGGACTGCAAAACTGATGTTTGTTCATGTGAGACGGTCACCCTAGCTTATGTCACTTCAAACTGTTTAGACTTGGAAATTGGACAAAATATTGGAACACTGCATGATTAAATTGGTCACATGATTATTGCTATCTTTTACTGCTACACTATTTTGGGACTTGACTTAGGAGAAACCATGCTTTTTCTCTTTTCTTCTTTCATTGTTGGCACTAGCGGCTTAATCGCTCAGGTTCGAGCGTATGTTGGTCAGTGTAGGCAGGTATTGGGGATTTGGGACAGGTTGAGGTTGTCAGGGGGTTGCGGCGACCACGGATCTTGGGTGGTTGACCGGATTGTTTCTATTGCATCAGATTGGGTGTTCGGGGATCGGGCTTACTTTAGTGGAGGGTTGTTCCCACTTCTTTGAGTCTCGATCCAGTCCTGCTATTATGATACAGTGGTACTTGATACAGTGATACTTGATACAGTGATACTTGATACAGTGATACTTTACTCGTGTGGGTCGCTCCCTCGAGTGCCACTCCGGAGTAGGCTTTCCACGGTGTGAGCGCCGGCACCCCTTGAGTTCCACGGTGTGAGCGCCGGGCACCATGCTGGTTTCTTGAGTTCCACGGTGTGAGCGCCGGGCACCATGCTGGTTTCTTGAGTTCCACGGTGTGAGCGCCGGGCACCATGCTGGTTTCTTGAGTTCGACAGCAGAGCAGGCAGTGCCAGTGTTCACTGGCTATCAGATTGGGTCATTATGACAGGCTTCTTGTTTCTGATGCATCACTCTCTCCATCCTTATTGGTTGGTCATGTAGAGGCATATTAGGGATAGCACTTTATCAGTCGCTTTACTTATCTGCATCTCCTTTCTTTTCCTTTCCCTTCTTCGCCTCTGATCACCTGGTGGGCATATCTGAGCTGAGGCTTTACCCACTAGGGGAGGCTACTGTTTATAGTAGTACTTACCCCCATTGTTTTTCTTGTCCCTTTCTTTCCCCTTGTTTTGCAGAGTCCTCAGTGGGAGTTGCTGGGCCGTCAGCAACTGATCGAGGTAAGCGGATTGCGGACTAGATAGAGAGCCACCGAGGGTCGTAGCTGGAGATTTTTTTTTGGGTACCAGGACTTCTCAGACAGTTTTCTTGTATTTCTTTTTGGGGGCTGGCTTTTGCCAGCTGTTTGTATTTATAGTAGTGAGCTGGGAGAGACATCTGTATTTTATTTTACTGTTATACCTTTTACTTCCAGCACCTGTCTGAGATACAGTAGTTTTAGTTTAGCTCTGATTATTATGCTCTTTTATTATTATTTCTTATCTGAGCAGGTTACCGACGCTTCGTGTGTGTGGGAAATACCGCATGCACGGCGGATCTGTGGACGGGCCCGGGTTCTGGTTTACACCCGGGGCGTGACAGATTAAGTTGGTATCAGAGCTTAGGGATAGGTCAGTTGGGACTTAGGAAACCCTAGGCTTACGGCGGGCCCTAGGATGTTAGGGTGTGAGAGACGCGACATTTTGCGAAAGTCGGTGATTTGGTTTTGACTCTTCCTGTGAGTGAAGAGGGATCGACATACCCTATTTTTGTGGGACAGTTATGTTGGCTGCAGACAACATAAAGTTACAAAAATAGGGGGATGTCTTTGACTTTCGCTAGATTGGGTCGAGTGTTTGGGATGTGCTGATTTGCTGTTTGTCGTGGCGAGCGGTGTCTCCCCGACTTTGGGCCCTGACCCGGGTGCACTATGGTGCAGCAGTTGGGTCTGAGCTAGTTGTTTCGGGCCGGATACCAGATTGGAGTCAGAGAGCTCCGGACCCAGGTGACAGGATTGTCTGAGGCTTTTCAGCGGCAGAGTGAGCGAGCGTCTGGTTTTGTGACACAGTTGTCGGAGCAGCGGGCAGCTCGACAGTGCTTCCTTCTGAGACCACCCGATTGCAGTATCCTCAAGGGCGAGGATTTCTGTGGTATTGATGGAGTGAGTAGCCCCATTGTGCCAATGTTTAGTGCCGAGGCACCGAGGCAGGGTGGATAGTTGACAGCTGAGGAGTTATGGGACACCATTGAGCAGTTGAGCCAGTTTCGGCAGATAAACCACCCCGATCCTTAGGATTATGTTTGGAGCCTCTTGGGGTAGGATCGTGGTTGGTGGTGATGGAGAGACTGCTTGAGAGCCTCTTAGTGTCAAAAGGGTTTACGCAGTTGTCAAACTGCGCGCTCTATGATTTGAGGAACGAGGCGCATAGGATATGCGTGGCTGAGAGTGGATTGCGCCAGGATACCTTTCCGTTTGTTCGGACCATCTTTTGCAGGTTTTGGACTTTGGGGTGCTTCGATGGTGGAGGCAGTGTTTATGGAGCTGGCGCTGCAGTTCTTTTGGATGGGTATCTGCCGTCAGAGGCATGTTCTGGATAGAGGCGTTTGGTGCCAGATGTTGGAGGATAGATCGGCCGGCAGAGACATTTTTGTTTTCCCTTCCTGGTTGGTGGATATCCGTGTGGATGGAGTATGTGAGTTTATCTCTGGGGGATGTTACCCTGTGTGTTTACTAATTGGCATGTTTGGGGTGCAATAGACGTGATTGAGGAGCTGAAGCAGAGATTGATGACCGCTCCAATCCTTGCCCTCCCTGTTATGGGGGAAGGATTTGTGATTTACAGTGAAGCCAATGGAATGACTAATGCCCTGTTGCCTTTAAGATTGAGGAACTCTGTTTTCCAGTGGGACGTGAACGGATTGATAGCAGCGGTCTTTAAGGATATTTTGGCTTTACCCTCTCCCTGAGTGATTTAGAGCTTGTGGAGCATTTGTAGATGCTGTGGCAAGGTTTGTGAGGAAGAAGCTTTATGCCAAGCCGTTGTGGTACAAGTTTTAGCTTCGAGAGCATGTCTTCCTGGATTGCCTATTCAAGCCATAGGGGCGACTGTGGAAATTCGGCCAGAATGGATGTTATTTAAGACTGGCCGAGATCGACGGTTATTGTTGGGGTGAGGAGCTTTTGGACCGGATAGTGCTAGCAGAGCCTGATGATCAGATGACGAGTTTGGTACCAGCGCCGATTTTAACCTAGTCAGTGGTGGGAGATGGATTTGTGAGTTATAGTGATACCTCCCATAGTGGCTGTAGGGCTATCTTTGGATTTTGATGAGCATCCTGTATCACCCCGACAGGGCCACTTTGGTGGCGGATACCTGGAGCAGAAGAGCTTTGGGGTTGTGCTTGTTGATTCTATAATTGGCGCTGTGTGGGGCCATCTTGGTGTACAGGGTTGGAGTTTGTGTCCTAGAGGATATCTTTTGTTTAAGGCTGCGGCTGAGCAATCCACTTGGGTGATTGAGTTTTGAGGGCGACCGAGTGTGAACCCCTGCTTATTGGGGCCCCTATTCTGTGCAGGTGTTGTGTGTTTGTGTTTCGGGTCGCTTTGGTTGAGTTGGCTCTTGGGTGTGATTCTTGAGCATGTTGCTCGGGCTGTTCGTTCCTTTCCCCAGTCTTTTGTTGGAGTTCTTGAGGTTTTTCCTGCGTCTCAGCTCAGGAGTGTTATGCTTTGGGCCCCTCGCCCGTGATCGACTCGCTTCTTTTGAGCCCTATGAGAGTTTGGTGTACGAGGGACGCCCGTTGCGAATTCCGGCTCGTGTGGTGAGGGAATTGCGCAATCGGGCTTTGCCGTTCTGGTTGTTGCTGTTGTGGTTGTTGCGGAGTAATCACGGGGAGTGATAGGTGACTTGGGAGCTGGAGACGGCGGTGTTGGGTTTTGACTTTGGTTTTTGAGACTCCTGGGGAGTTGCTTTAGTTTCGAGGACGAAACTTTCTTTTAGTGGGGGAGGATGTGGTGACCCGGATCCTTGCAGGGCTTCTACAGTGTGACCGGCAGCTTCGGGAGGCCTACCGAGCATGTCGGCGGTGTTCGCGCGCCAATTTGGATTCAAGTGATGGATTCGGGGCTTAAATAGATCATGTGGATAACCGGAAGACCCCGTTGGATGTTTAGAAGAGTTTTCGCGCAAATCGGATATCAAATTTGGACTCGGCGCGAAATTCGGAATGAAAATACCTTTCCGGGAGCCTCCGGCAAATTTTAGGATTGGAATTTGGCAAAACGGACGTCGTATTTGGATTCAGCGCGCGAAAACGGTCAAGATGGGCTATTTACTTGGATTTTTCGGAGTTTGCTACAGTATTTTTACTGTTCACGGCCGGAACAGTGCTTTCCGGCGATCGCCGGCGCCGGCGGCGGCGGCGGGCAGCACCGGCGGCGGCGGCGCGGCCTCGGGCAGGCGGAGCAGCGGCGGCGCGCGGCGCGGGCAGGGCGCGGGCAGCGCGCGGGCGCGCGGGCAGCGCGCGGGCGCGCGGGCAGGCGCGCGGTCCACGGCGGCGGCCGTGCACCAGGGCGCTGCCACGTGGCGGATGGTGGTTGGTCGGCTCACAGCGCGCGGTCCACGGAGTTCTTCGGGTGCACGGTGGACCGACGGTGGGACACGTGGCGGCTTGTGATTGGTCGGTGTTGTGCGCGCGGTCCACGCAACGGGTGGAGCAGGTGCCGTACGCGACGTGCGGGCGGGAGCAGCGTGCGCGGTGCACGGGCGGTGCACGGTCGTTGGGGCCACGTGGCGCGCCACCATTGGTGGGCTCACGTGCACCGGGCGCAGCGAATGGATTTTTCTGGATTTCCTCTATTTTGCTATCCGAGGGCTCTTCAAATGGGAATTTCGACCCCTTCGAGGCCTCAGCTCGAAGGGGAGGTGAGAGGATGATTTCTTCCCCATGAAGTGAGGATCAATCCTACCAAGTTTCAGATTTTCGGGTGGCACGGATTTCGAGATCTCGATTTTACGGCGCGGCGCGACGTTGCGTTTTCTGTGTTCTTCTTCGGCGCAGCAGCAGTGTTTTAGCTCCCCCGGCTTACCCCGAGCTCCTTCTTCTGTGATTCTTGCGCCGATAGACTCCTAACAGGTAGGGCTTCAACTTTGATTGTGATCACTCTTTCTGATTTTGCTTCTTTGGCTCGGATCCCGAGGTAACAAGGGTCCCCCTTTTTCTGTGAGGAATGTGAGGACAGCATCGGAGTATTTTGGCTATATCTTCGCGCACGAGCGTCTGACGGAGACGAGCTTATACAACTTTTTCATCTACAGAACGCAAGGAACGCGCTCGTATTTTTATTGGAATTTTATGAGATTTATTTCGAGGTGATAATTACTGTTTTCTCTG
This sequence comes from Tillandsia fasciculata, assembly GCA_029168755.2. NCBI lineage: Eukaryota > Viridiplantae > Streptophyta > Magnoliopsida > Poales > Bromeliaceae > Tillandsia > Tillandsia fasciculata. The sequence goes on from CM054930.1 coordinate 24,939,611, forward strand.
TGAACAGTAATCTGTCCTTAATACAGATTTTAGTGTGAGTGTGCCCCCTTGCCGAATTTTTATCTTGATGTACAGAACTCGGATTTGGGCGTGCAAGGTACCGTTTCGAAGATATCGACGCAAGGATCGCCGTGATATTTTTATTGGAATTTTCTGGGCAATTTCTGCAGGTGATAATTTAGCAGTTCTGAATTCGGGGTTGTATGTGATAATTAGTGCTATAATTGGGAGCCTAAGTGTAATTAGTGAACTTTGTACTGTACCAGGAATATTTCGGGTGTGCTGAAATTGTGGAAGCAAGGATTTGAAGTTTTGGTATTTTCTAGCTGTACGGACTTGGACAGTTGCACTTCAGGTGGGTGGTTGTTGTACTCCTCTCTTTGTATGCCCACTAGGAATATCAGAGTACCCTTGCTATGACAATGCCAAATGTGTTGATTGGTAGACTTGCATGCTCTAGGAAATTGATTATTGGTTATCAGACCTCTAATAAATTATTGTTAGATTAATCACTCGATCTAATCGCTTATTGATTTGGGAATTGTATACTTGGAGACAAATAGAAATAGAGGACTGCAAAACTGATGTTTGTTCATGTGAGACGGTCACCCTAGCTTATGTCACTTCAAACTGTTTAGACTTGGAAATTGGACAAAATATTGGAACACTGCATGATTAAATTGGTCACATGATTATTGCTATCTTTTACTGCTACACTATTTTGGGACTTGACTTAGGAGAAACCATGCTTTTTCTCTTTTCTTCTTTCATTGTTGGCACTAGCGGCTTAATCGCTCAGGTTCGAGCGTATGTTGGTCAGTGTAGGCAGGTATTGGGGATTTGGGACAGGTTGAGGTTGTCAGGGGGTTGCGGCGACCACGGATCTTGGGTGGTTGACCGGATTGTTTCTATTGCATCAGATTGGGTGTTCGGGGATCGGGCTTACTTTAGTGGAGGGTTGTTCCCACTTCTTTGAGTCTCGATCCAGTCCTGCTATTATGATACAGTGGTACTTGATACAGTGATACTTGATACAGTGATACTTGATACAGTGATACTTTACTCGTGTGGGTCGCTCCCCTCGAGTGCCACTCCGGAGTAGGCTTTCCACGGTGTGAGCGCCGGGCACCATGCTGGTTTCTTGAGTTCCACGGTGTGAGCGCCGGGCACCATGCTGGTTTCTTGAGTTCCACGGTGTGAGCGCCGGGCACCATGCTGGTTTCTTGAGTTCGACAGCAGAGCAGGCAGTGCCAGTGTTCACTGGCTATCAGATTGGGTCATTATGACAGGCTTCTTGTTTCTGATGCATCACTCTCTCCATCCTTATTGGTTGGTCATGTAGAGGCATATTAGGGATAGCACTTTATCAGTCGCTTTACTTATCTGCATCTCCTTTCTTTTCCTTTCCCTTCTTCGCCTCTGATCACCTGGTGGGCATATCTGAGCTGAGGCTTTACCCACTAGGGGAGGCTACTGTTTATAGTAGTACTTACCCCCATTGTTTTTCTTGTCCCTTTCTTTCCCCTTGTTTTGCAGAGTCCTCAGTGGGAGTTGCTGGGCCGTCAGCAACTGATCGAGGTAAGCGGATTGCGGACTAGATAGAGAGCCACCGAGGGTCGTAGCTGGAGATTTTTTTTTTGGGTACCAGGACTTCTCAGACAGTTTTCTTGTATTTCTTTTTGGGGGCTGGCTTTTGCCAGCTGTTTGTATTTATAGTAGTGAGCTGGGAGAGACATCTGTATTTTATTTTACTGTTATACCTTTTACTTCCAGCACCTGTCTGAGATACAGTAGTTTTAGTTTAGCTCTGATTATTATGCTCTTTTATTATTATTTCTTATCTGAGCAGGTTACCGACGCTTCGTGTGTGTGGGAAATACCGCATGCACGGCGGATCTGTGGACGGGCCCGGGTTCTGGTTTACACCCGGGGCGTGACAATATTAATCATGAGGATTCACCAATCCATGATGATCAAAATAGTAGTGAGGATGACGAACTGGATGTTTCATTTTCAGATATAGATGAAAATCATGATGGAGGGTTAAATGATCTTGCAAATGCAATTTACACTCAAGTGGACAACCCACAAATCAGCAATGATTACGTAGACAATCCTGACGAGGAAAATGAATTTATTGATCATCCGGATCGTTTTCTTTCCGATACTAATTGGATTAATCAGTATGCTGTAGATCATACAGATCTTAATATTCGACAAATCAATACTGGTCGACCTAGCATCGACGAGAGTTGGGCTGGACGTGTCTTTCAAGATAAGCCATCTTTATTGGATGCACTAGACCGGTGGCATATTGAGCATAATGTACAAATGAAAGTATTGAAATCTACAAAAACGACTTACACTGTCAAATGCTTAGTAGAGGAATGTTCTTGGAGATTACATGCTTCAGTACCCAAAAATACGACATATTTTAGGGTAAAAACATATGCTGGTCCACACACATGTGTAATTCCAATACTGAATGCGGCGAACCGTAACTGTAATTCGACCCTTATATGTCATTGATCCTTCCGGTATTAAAAGTTAGACTTAATATAACGCCAAAAGAAATTCGAGATATGGTGCAAGCAGAGTTCCATACTGACATAACATATTAGAAGGCTTGGCAATCAAAGAGTAAAGCATTACAAATTATTTACGGGAGCTGGGAGCAATCGTACACTGACTTGCCTCGTTACCTTTCAATGGTAAAGAATTATAATCCTGGTACTGTATGGCGTCTGGATCATAGGTGGCCGCAAGATGGCATTTTTACCTTTGGTCGTGTTTTTTGGTCATTTGGACCTTCGATCCATGGATTCGCACATTGTCGGCCGGTGGTTAGTATTGATGCCACACATTTATACGGCAAATATGAAGGTCATGCTTTGATAGCGACGGCTGCAGATGCAAATGATGGATTATATCCTTTGGCATTTGCAATTTGTGAGGGAGAGAATGCCGGGAGTTGGCAATGGTTTTTGCATAACTTGCGTCACTATGTTACCCGTGATAGAGAAATTTGTTTAATATTTGATCGATTTCCTGGATTGAAGGAAATAGTTGCTGATATCTATCGTCCAGCACGAGGGCACGCGCATCGTTGGTGTCTTCGACATATGAAAGCAAACATGAAAAAGCGCTTCAAGACCGACATATTGTTAAATAAATTATGGGATATCGGAAAGGCTGCAACACCGACGGCATATAATCAGCTGAAGGAAGAATTAAAGGTGTTGGATAACGATGCTTGGGAGTGGGTCCATAATCTAGACAGATATAAAGAGTACTGGGCAAGAGCATTTGATGGAGGCAGACGGTTTGGATTGTTGACTACAAATCTTTCTGAATCCTTAAATGGGGTTCTTAAGGACACTCGTGGTTTGCCTATCACAGCTTTTGTTGCGTCTACTTTTTATAAGCTTAATACCTATTTCTGCAGTCGCCGTGTGGCCGGTGAACATTCGACGGACGCTTTTGTCACTAAAGTAAAAAATCTGATTACTGAAAATTTAGATACGGCGCGCGCACATAATGTTGTAAGATTTGGACTCACAGAATTTGAAGTTCAAACTGGAGATTTCGACTACAAAGTGATCGTCAATGGAACAAATGTCGAATGCTCATGTTGTGAATTATATCTAACAGGAATACCTTGCTCGCATGTCTTAGCAGTTTGTAGTACATCACATATGAGATTACCATACGAGAATTTTACTTCACCCTGGTATAGTACAGACTGCTATCGTGCAACGTACGCACCACAATTTCATCCTGTTCCTGATAGACGGCACTGGCCACGACCCCAAGGTCCCCCGATTGTACCGCCCCCTTTACGAAGGAAGAAAGGTCGTCCACGATCTACACGTATTCGTAATGTAATGGACGAGGGGGGTGGCCGACGAGGGAAATGCTCCATTTGTAAGCAGGCAGACCATTATAGGAGCACTTGTCCACAAAATACAGAAATAGCGCAACGAGGACGCCGGCGTATGATTTACACAATTATATTTATCTTGTCTTAATATTTAATTATTTCTAGCTATCATGTTACTAATATGTCGATTGCTAATTGCAGATGGCAGATCACGATGACGCGGGGCCAGTTGATGGGTCTGTACTGGTAGACCAGCATCGCCATTGGTCGGCCTTTATCACGACTGAGGTAAGAGATATAATTTTTTATTTTTTCAAATATTATAAATAAGCTGACTATATTTTATATGTAAGAGCTAACTATATTTTTTTTTGCATTACAGGATTATCGTCCCGTCCTGTTCGCAGAGCACGGCCGCAAGATGAACCAGTGGGAGCTAGATCATCCAGGGGTACTCGACCTGCTTCGCCAGTCGGGATTCTACGGGTTATCCCGACTGCGACGGTTGGTACTGGATCAAGCTCTACTGGGCGCTCTTGCCGAGAGGTGGAGACCGGAGACCCAGACCTTCCATTTCCGCCACGGATTGGTTATATCAAAATTTTCATGATATACCTCTGGATGCCCCCGCCGGATTAGTCGCAGCTACCGCCCGCGCTTATATGCTATATCAGATCGGCGGTAGTCTGATTCCAAACCCCAGCGGATACAAAGTTCATCTAAAGTGGCTCCCACTTTTAGCTGACTTTGATATCTGCGGCGCTTATGCGTGGGCGCTGCGACACTGGCGTATCTATATCGGGCACTAGCAGATGCCGCGGTGAACGGGAAGGCCGAATGCTGTTGTTTTGCTACCCTATTGCAGGTATAAAATCTGATTTCTGAATTTCAGATTTATCTTTATATTGGTAATATATATTTGTTTAATTAATTTAACCTGTTGGCGTGAATTTACAGATCTGGGCTTGGGACCATCTTCACATCGGCCGACCTACGCGCATCCTAGATCAGCCCGAGATAGTCGATCGACCCCTCGGTTGCCGGTAAGATATTTTTTTTCATGAAGTAGATTTTTGTATTTCAATTATAAATGCAACTAATATATGTTTTTTATAATCTAGATGGGGCAACACTGGAGGGCTGCGTTACGGAACCAATGTCAAGACGTGTGACATTGAGTTCTACAGAGACGAGCTGGATCAGCAGCGAGAGGCGCAGGTATGTAGATCTTTTATTAAATACTTTAAGTATATAGATGTTTTATTCAACACTAATCATTTTGTCGATTAACAGGTTATATCGATGCCCTACACAGATCAGGTTATAGAGACATTACCTGATTTCTGTGTGCATGGCTCAGCGGTCTAGCGTGCACGGACAGTCCTGATATGCTTTCATATCGTGGAGATGCACGTGCCAGACCGAGTCATGCGGCAGTTCGGTCTTCTGCAGCATATACCTGTCAATGTGGAGTCCATCCCACGCATCACAGGACGTGGGCGTGCGGATGAGGACTGGATAGCATTTCATGCTGCCCACATTGAGAGGTGGTCCGAGAGGCTTGATCACATTTTTGATCAAGCCCCGGCTGCTGGTGAGGACCCACTGCAAGCGGCATCCATATACATGCTGTCACGCCCCGGCGTCGAGACTGCGACCCGGGCTCGCCAACAGATCCGCCGCCCATACGGGAAGCCCCGTATAGACGAAGCGACAACCTGCAAAAGATCAACTATACTATACAGATATCAGAGCTGAAAGTAAAACTGCTAGAAATAAAAACTAAGTGAACAACTACAACTCTCAAAAGTACAATCCACCTTACCAAAAAAAGAAACAAAAGTCTCTCGAGCAGTAGAAGATAAATACAACTCTATACCTCACTACAAAGTTCTCTCAACATGGACTCTAGAAGTAATAAGGGTACATCTACTCTCTGGACGATGACTGGTAGGGAACTATCTCGCGACTCCCTTACCTCGATCAGAAGAAGCAGCAACCGGAGCAGCAGGAACAGGAGTAGAAGTCCCTGTGGGAAAAGACACCACGACGGGTGTGAGAACTACGTCCCAAGTAGTTCTCAGTGGGAGCCGCCAACAAGCCCGACGGTCTGCCCACTAAGTCTACTAGAGGCACAAAGTAACAATAATAATACAGAAATGAAAGGGCTGGAAAAGTAACTCTACAGCTACTATGCCTCTATCTAGATGCTCAAGAAAATGAAACAGATGGAAACATGATGCATCTACTAACACACACAATATACCCACCAAATCTATACTGACTGCCGCAAAGGGTCCAGTCAAACCTGCGCCCACCTACTGCCGCACATCCTCAACAGGACGGGTCTACCGTAGGGTGTCCGTGAAAACTGGCCCAGCCAGAGGGACGGCGTCGACAAGTCGCGATAGCAAGTAACAGGCCCAACTCCGGAGTGGCTCTCGAGGGGAGCGACCCCACCGAGGAAAGTATCCGCGTATCTCTGTCGAGCTCAATATGGCTCATGCAGGCTAAAGTCCAAATCACGATCAACAAGATCGACCAATAACAGCAACGCTCAAACACAGGCTGAAAAAACCACACAGCTGGGGCCACCGTCCACCAGACGGCTCCCACAACAGAACACTAAACTCACAGGAAAGACCGACACCATAAGGGTTCGGAAACCCGATAGGCTGGTGCTTAGAACCCTATCAAACAAGAACAGACTCTAGGCTCCGCCTATCGAAGTTCCCGCCCCCTTATAGTTCGGGAACACAACAGCCTCGGAACAACAAGCAGAAGACACCAACAGGGCCCGAAAGTCCGGGAGACCTACACCTACAACCCTATCAAACAAGAACAGGTTCCAGGCTCGGCCCCCGTGGCTCTCGTCCCGACAAAGGAACGGCCCCTAGAACCCAGACCACTCGAATCCTTTCGAGTGGGGAGATTTACAGGAAAAAGGTGACATTTGTTATTGAAAATCATTTTGATCTAGAAGAAATCCATATTTAATGATTTTAGTTCTTTTTAGGAAAACAATTAGAAAAATAAGTGTTTTACCCAAACCCCGAAGGGCTGATGCCTTTGTCCAATCAAACAAGAACAGACTCCAGCGGCCCTTCGATGCTTGGAAGAAAACATTGGTAGACTAAAATCATGTGTATGTCGAAAAGGGTTCTGGGTTCTAGGTCCGGCTAACACTAATAAACTACTACCACAAACACAGTGGCGACAACCCCAAACAGGGGAAAACAAGACCTCCCGGGATCACCGTTTACCCCAAACGGTTCCCGGTACAGACAAGCAATCCGCTACATCTACCAGACTCCACTCTGCTCCCAAGCACGAGTGCAAATGCATCCCACACTAAAAAAAAAGTCCCGACCGCTCGGCCCACTACCCGGGCGAGGAGAACACTAAGTCCAGAGTGATAAAGAATAGCGATGTGGGATGTCTAGAGCATAAAAACCTAGCCCAAGTGAGGTTTTCTACAGTCTGGCTGAACATGCATCATATGGCAGTGGTGCTAGGTCAAGTTCCAAGATAAATAATAAACAACAGCTTGTAGGGAGCAAGATAATAATCACGGGATCATCTAACAGCAACAGGAACATCAATTCACACATTCTAGCATGCTGGACATCAAACATTAAAAAATATGCAAGTCCCTAAAGCTAGAATTAGTACACAGTCCGCTGATCTTGAAAAAGAGGTCACCCACCTGAAGCGCAGATCTGTCCAAGTCCTACAGCTGATAATACCAAAATAACAGCAACTCACTGACCCGTAAGCTCAAAACAGTCCAAAATCCCACCTGGGTACAACATAGGCTACAGTTATACACAAATCTCCAAAATCTGTCCAAATATCACATGCTGAATTTCAGCTGTACAGATGCTGAAATTTTACCTGTAGATAGAGCTCAGTAAATTCCAACAAAAATACCCCGGCGTTCCTCGCGTCGATAGCTTCGAAACAAGTACCTGCACGCCCAAATCGGAGTTCCGTAGGCCAAGATATAAATTCCACAACACGGGCGCGCGAAAACACACATCCACATAACTGTAAAATCTTGCACAGATGAAAAGGAAAATATATACCTCCAGGAAGATCTCATAAAATTCCAAAAAAAATACCACGATGATCCTTGCGTCGAGTAGATGAAAAAAGTCTATAAGAGCGTCTCAATCCGATGCCCGGTTGCGGAGATAAAAATCCGGCAAGGTGTCGCTGTCCAAAACTCCATCAGAAAAAGGGGTCCCAGTAAGTATGGAGAAACTCCTCGAAACGAGCAAAACTAGGGGAAGTAGAAAATACCAATATCGTAGCTCTGCCAGTTACGAATCCAACGGTACAAGAATCGCCTGAATCGGAGGTCGGAGTAGGCCGGGGGAGCTCGTGCACCGAAACGCGACGAAGAAGAACACAAACGGACGAGTGTCGCGCCGCGCAACCGCTCCAACGAAACACCTCGCACGCAAAACGAGGTTCGCGACGCGTCGCCGCACCTCACGCAACCTCCTCCCTCACTCCCTCTCGCTCACGGTGAAGAAGAAAAGGAAAAAAAAGAGAATGGCGTGCGGGTGAGGAAGAAGAAGAAAAGAAAGAGGGAGAGAGAAGGTCCACGGGGCCGGTCCACGGCCCCGGTCCACGGCACCAACCAATCAGGGGGGCTCCAACCGGCCGGTCCACGGCCAAAACGGTGCACCAGGCGCAGCGCGCCCCGCCCGCGCCACGTGGACGTGCCACCGCGCGCCACGCGCGCGCAGCAGTCACGCGCCACACGCACGGCGCGTGACACCCAGCGCCGCGCAGGCGCGGGACACCCAGCGCCCGTGACACGGGCGCGTGCGCCCACGCGCCCGCGCGGGCACGAGTGGGAGCCCGCCACGTGGCGGGCTCCGCGCACTCCGCGCCGAAGCGCGGTTTCCCCCGCCGTACCGCCTCGGGAATTGAGCCGCTCCTCGGGTTCCGTGCCACGCCACACCTCGAAAAACGTGCCGCTTGCCTCGAAAAACGCGCACTTCACCCGGGCTCCAAAACCAACAAATAAATAGTCCATTCTTAGCGATTTCGCGCGCTGAATCCAAAAACGATGTCCGTTTCTCCAAATTCTCATCCAAAAATTTACCGAATGCCCACTCAATCCGATTTTTACGCCGGGTCCATATCTGAAGTCCGATTTGTCCAATTTTAACTCTAAAAATTCCCGAAGGCGACCGGAGAGGTAACTTTTATCCAAACTTCGCCCGGAGTCCAATTTTGACATCCAAATCGCGCGGAACCACTTCCAAACCCTCAACGGGTCCTCCAAAACCCCACAGAATCTCCTTTTAAGCCCGAAGTCCGACACTTGTGTCCAAATTGCGCACAAACACCACCAACACACCACACAAGCCTTCGAAAGCTGCCGAACAACCAGAAAACTCCCCCATGGGGAAACCAGGTCCTCACACATGCAGTGGTACTGGAGCATTACACGACGATGGATTTCTCATCCAGTACAGCGTCCTCCGCTGACTTTCCACCCTCGTGGGCATGTCGAGAGATCACTGGTATTAAAATTTATATATATAAATTTACTATATTCAGCTTTCCTCATATAAATTTAATTTTAATTTCTAATTTATAATGCAGGCCGACACACTACGACATGTTCAAACCATTGTCGACCAGATAGTGCAGGACCCACCGCCGACTGATACTATTCTTCGGACTTTGAGAGAAATGAGCGGCGATATTCAGATGGTACTACAGCATGTACCATCTGAACCTACGGCCAGAGAGGCAGCCCGACCTTCATATGAGGGAGCGACCTCAAGTCATCAGGTACCATTTAGTATAGAATTCAAATTAAGATTTCAAATTCATATTAACAAACTATTTACACTCTTTCAGGTGCCACGAACTCCATCTCCTACCATTCAGGCACCGATGACATTTCCTTCGACGTCAGCATCGCTCCCGCCGCCAGTCTCACGGACATCTTTTGCATCTACATATTCACGCCGTCGTCCAAGGTCATCATTGCCACAGGAGATCGAGCATATTGCGTCACAGGATGAGGGTGGTATCATCGAGGAGCTCGATCAGTCGGCAGCAGTCGAGCTTCTCGATGATATACCTATCATCGACCTTGCTGTTCCCCGTGGGCGAGGGCGAGGGCGAGGGCGTGGACGTGGGCGTGGGCGAGGACGTCGAGGTCGAGGACGTGCTCAAAATTGAGCTTTTGAGTTCAATTTTTGTAAATTTTATTTTTTGATGTTACTCAAGCCTCAATTTTTGTAAATTTTATTTTTTAATGCTATGAAATGATTGTTGGTTGATCAATTGCTGTTTGTGAATGTAGTTTTTATTTTCTCAATGTTATTTGTCAATGTTTGAACTTGTTGTACAAATTTGGGATTTTTTTAAGGTGATTTTAAGTACTGCTAGTAGGTGCAGGTAAAGGCGCTGAGCCAGTCAGCGCCTTTAGTGTTCTGCACTAAAGGCGCTGAGCCGCTCAGCGCCTTTAGTGTTTTACATTAAAGGCGCTGATCCACTCAGCGCCTTCAGTGCAGAACACTAAAGACGCTGACTGGCTCAGCGCCTTTACAGAGAATCCATTTTTCGCTTACACTAAGAACTTAGGCATATTTCGCGGCGAAAAATGCCCAAGTCCTCGACGCGTTATGTGTATGCTGAAGGCGCTGAATGAAACAGCGCCTTCAGCGTACACCATGAAGGCGCTGATGGGTTCAGCGCCTTTACAAGAAATCCTGTGAAGGCGCTGAACCCTTCAGCGCCTTCAACGCATGGCATGAAGGCGCTGAGGCGTTCAGCGCCTTCATACGATTATTGTGAAGGCGCTGACCGCTTCAGCGCCTTCACGCTGTCTACCCTACGTAGCGCCGAGGTGGCAAAAGTAGGGTTAGTTTTACAATTTTTTTTTTGCCAGGGTCATTTTGCAAATTTACAATTTTCAGAGAGTTATTTTTAAAAAAATCCCCTCCTGGACTGTCATAACAGCATTTCTGAAGATCACTCAAAGAGTCATTAAGACATTTGAAGCATTGATCTCTTGACAAATCTCTCGTGCACTGTGCCAGCCCATACTCCTCCCCAATGCCTGTGATGTTAACTACCCCGGTGGCAAACATTTGAGTCGATGTATTAAAGGCCGCCATCTTAGAAATAACAGTCATCATCTTCACTGATTGGTAATTGAATTCTTTTGGGTCCGAGACATTTTGGTTATAATGAAGACGAACCGTGAGGGACTCATCTAAGTTGGAGAAGAATTCTGTGTCCGCGTACCGCAAATGGCATTCATAGTACCATGCAATTGCACTTCTCTTGTATGGGCAAAGCTGAGGAAGATCTTGAGAGGCAGTCTGAAGGCATTGGGTACATTCTTGCGAATCGATATCTACACGACAGAGCGCGAGGCCATATACTTGATCAGGTATTGTCCCTATGGTGTTATTGAAGAAACCGGAATTTGGAGCGCTTGAGGTCAAGGAAGAGAACAAGAGATTGAGGTTTCTGTCAAATGTGCTATTTGTGGTGTAACTACCGAAGTTTTGGCACAAATTGTAGAGAAATTGGGCCTTGATGCTGGTAGAGAGGAGAATAATGGACGAAGAAAGAAGTAGAATTGGGACTCTTTGGAGAAGAGACATCATTTATGTGACTGAGAATTAACAAAATGAATACAAGTGATTGCTGTAACGTACTTGGCGAAGTTGGAGCTTCTGCTGAAGCGTTGTTGAGTAAAGTTGTTCAAAAGAGCACCAACATACTCTCGTTGATATCCTCCTCAGCAGCTTCCGCTGCAGCCGAAGTGGAAGCTTTAGTTGGGGTTCAAAAGCTCATTGCAACTTCGCGCCGCAGCGAAAGCTGAAATTTTTGCAGTTTCTAGTCGATCTTCGTTTCTCTTTAATGGGCATTTGAAGTCTTGGGTTAGTCTTTTCGCTGCTCCTTTCGGCAAACTACGAATGGTGGGATGAGATTGTTTATGAATTCCAGTTTATGTGGCTGAAAATGTGATCAATATATGATCAGTGGGTCTAATTGATTTGGACACTTATGCAATGCGAGTGTAGTTGATGTCAAACATTAACTTTGTCAACTAATCAGAGTTTATTATTGCCGAGTACTAGTCAGGAATTTGACAGGGACATGGGAAGATGACTTTTAATGCAGAAATTTATTGGTGAGTAGATGCTTCCGCCAAACTGAAATGAGTTTTTGCCCTCAAAAAGCGGAAAAATTGATTAACAGTTTCGGTAACAAGTTGTTCTGAACTTTTTTTTTTAATATATTTTTTAGTAGTGCAGAAGCTCGGAAAGAAAAATACCATTCTTGCCAAAAATTTTTATTTTGGGTTTTTTTTTGAAAAATAGCCCTCTCAATTTTTATTTTTTAAAATAATTCTATAAAATTTTAAATTATAAAAATAGTCCTATTGGTACCATATGTGAACATTTTTATTTTATACGAGAATCATTCCCAGTGTTTCAGGTTGTTAAGATTTTGAAATTTTTTGATAAGTTAGAATTTTATTGATAAATTGTTGGAAATTTTTTTAAATTGTATTATTTTTTTGATGCAATTTCCTATATATCCCTAAAAATTTTTCTGTTTTCATATTTATCCCTCTTAGAAGGCTAATATTAAAACTACGTAAGAGGCTAATATTTTTTTTTTTTGAGAGAAAGGTAGCATGCTACCCGCTTCGTTTATTTTTTAAATAAACTTAGCTGGAAATGTGAAGCAACTAGGCTTCGAACTCGGGTCACGGGTATCAACCACCAAGCCCTTTGCCACTTGAAGTTAGACTCTGTTAGTGTACCATTTGGAACTGCCGTTATCTATGTGTAATTACTATTTTGCCCTTTCAAATATACCCTAAACCCTAAACCCTAAAACCCTAAACTCCTAAACCCTAAAACCCTAAAACCCTAAATCCTAAACCCTAAACCCTAAACACTAAAACCCTAAAAAACCCTAAACCCTAACCCTAAACCCCAAAACCCTAAACCCTAAATCCTAGAACCCTAAAAAACCCTAAACCCTAAACCCTAAACCCTAACACCCTAAACCCTAAACCCTAAAACCCTAAAAAATCCTAAACCCTAAACCCTAAACCCGGACAAAATAGGTATATCTGATAGTTTTCAACTCTGATTATTATTTAACTCTAATTTAACTCTAGTTAACTTAACAAAGGGAAACGGTAGGGGTATTTTTAATAACGGTGGAACGTATGAAGGGTATATTGAAAAGGAAAAAATAAGAGGGGTAAATCAGATATTTCTTCGGATTTCAGGGTTACACAGACAATTATTCCTATTTTTTTTTTATCATATATAATTCTAACAATCATATAAAAATTTTAACAAATCACATATAATTCTAGCAATCTAAAAAATTTCAACAATTTACCAATAAAATTCTAACAATAAAATATTATTCAATTCTAACCATTTAAAAAATTCTAACAATCTATCAATAAAACTTAAAATCCTAACAATCTAAAATATAAAAAATAGTCCAAATAAAAATATTGAACACGGTAAACTATTCACCGTGTTCAACTTAACCCCCAGCCTGCCCGCGTGGTGCAAACATGACTCGCGTGGCAGGTATAGATAGGGGTGGCAATCCAGCTCGCTGTTCGCGAGCTAGCTTGTGTTCGGCTCGAAATGAGCTCGAGATTGAATCGCTCGTTTAGTAAACGAGCCGAACACGAGCCGAATTTTTCAGCTCGTTTAATAAACGAGCCGAACACGAGCTGGGGTCAGCTCGCTCGTGTTCGGATCGATAACAGCTCGAATATATATATATATATATATATATATATATATATATATATATAATTATATATATATATAGATATATATATATATATATTACTATTTACATTTTAGGTCCTCAATTTTTTGTAAATTTTAATTATTAATTAAAATTTTAATTTTTTAATTGTCTTTCAACTTTAAACCTAATAGTAAGAATGAAAATCAAACTTGTTGTTCGCGAGTCAGCTCGTGTTCGGCTCGTTAATAACGAGCCGAACCCGAGCCGATTTTTTCAGCTCGATTTTAAACGAGCCAGCTCGTGTTCGGCTCGTTTATTAAACGAACCGAACACGAGCCGACCCCAGCTCGCTCGTGTTTCGCTCGTTGACACCCCTAATATAGAGTTATTTTTATAAATTTAATATTTATAAAAATTTTGTAAAAATAAATTTTTTAGAAGACTAATGAAAAAAAAAAAAAAAAAAAAAACCTTCTTATTTATTGTTATTGGCCCGAACAAGTGTAGAAAAATAATAGTGAAAAAAAAAAAAAAAAAAAAAGATGAAAAAAAAAAATGAAAGAGAAAATCCCAAAAGGATCAAATATATGGAAATTCCCTCATGTATAGAACTCCCCGACTTTTTATTGTTTTGATTGAGACTGTACCCAACTTCGAGATGTTTTCTGCTCTCAAACTTTACATTGGGAGAGAAAAAAAGAACCGAAGCGGATAAGAAACAGAGAAAAAAATTAGCAATGACGGTTAATTTTATTCTCTTAAAAATAAAGAAAAAAGGGGAATCATACAATTTTTAATAAATAGCAGAAAGAAAGAATTTCGTATAGAAAGGAAATTTGGAAATATCAGAAAAGGAGCAGGCTGAATCTTCTGACTACCTTTCAGGGAACAGCTCAAATCCAGGATTGAAGACCTCGAACACAGTGCTATCGAATCTGAAAGTCAGAAGAGCCGCAAATCATCTATCTTTCACAAGCAAAGCCGCAAATCATCTAACTTTCACAAGCAATAGAGGTGCAAAGCGGACCCTTCTCTTTTCCCAAAAAAGGGAAAAGGTTATTTATTTTCATGCTCTACTGGGTAATATAATGGAATTCGAGGAGTGGTTTATAATTCCAAACCTACTCTTGACCATTTTGGCTTGTTCACTCCAACCACTTTCATGGATGATCCGGTTATTTGCATACATTGTACGTGACGTGACAAATTGGGCGCAATTGGTGACCACTTGCTCTCCTCTTGTGACCACAAGATCCAAGCAGAATTAGTTCAATCCCACTATGAAATTATCTATCAAGAAAATGAATTTACATGTTGATTTGTAAGTTTTATTATGACGTTAGTCATGAAATTTATACCGTGATTTCAACTCATAATCTTAGAATAACAATTTAGTCCTTGGAATTCATTAAAAGCACTCTTCAACTTGGAGAAGTCACGTCAGACTATTTCATTGAAACTTTAAGGAGAAAACAAATGTCAAGATAACTTTACAGAAAAAAATTGAATTTGCAATAAAGTTTTAGAAAATAAATTGCCAGATTCAAAAAATTGAGTAGATGAAGTTGATATTGAACAAAATTTTGACCAGTGCTATCGGTAAATGTTAATAGAAGTGTAAATCATATATCATATCTATCAAATGAATAAAGTTTGGTTACTAGTCACATCAATATGGTCAAGTAAGAAATTCTATATGTTGAATGAATGGAGTGTAAAATTTATATTACATTTTAGGATGTATGATTAGCATTTTTCTCAAATGTTATGCATTAAATTTTAAATTGATCTTTTTTTAAAAAAAAAAAAATTCGTCTTAACTTATCAATGTATTGGCGGAGGAAAATTGTGGCCGCACACAAGTCATCCGTCAATAGGTAATGTCCTCCGTATGAAAGGCACGATTGGCATTTTTGTCTTAAGCATGGATTGAAGAAGATTGAAACTTCGGTTCGAGAATCGGCAAAATTGTCGATTTAACGACGTCCCGGTGGCAATCGTGCAATTCGGAAAATTGCGGCGGTTCCGCCTAGCCGACTGTTGAGTCCCAGTAGAATCTGGTTGAGCCAGCGGCAAAGGGTTAAAGCCCGAGTCTCCCGAAAATCCAAAAGGAATTTCCGAGAGGGGCATTTTGGTAATTTTATTACCATAAGGTTGTAACTAGCCAAGTGATATCGTCGAGTGTTATTGTTGGAACATTCCAACGCTGTAGATGAAATCGGATTCTACTATTCGGGTCTAGGTGAGTTGTTGGTCGGGTTTGAGTTTCCCCTGATCAGTATTTTTGATTCAGGTTGGCACAGTCTTCGAGCTTTCTGTTGGAGTCAATAGTTCGCCTGCAAACGACAGGTGGGTTTATCTTCGGTCCGGGCTTTATCATTTCGGCCCTCTGGGGTATAGTATTGGTTGGACCCCTGTTCTTGTAGCCTAGATAATATTTTGAGCCTGCCTTCCTTTTGATCAGTTTTATACTGTTATACATATGATTTTAGTCAACCAATGTTTTCTTCCAAGCATCGCAGGGTCGCCTGAGTCTGTTCTTGTTTGATAGGACGAAGGCATTAGCTCTTCGAGGTTTGGACATAAAACTTGTTTTCAAATTGTTTTCCTAAAAAGATTTTTAGCCTTGCATGATTGATCTTTAGTTGCTTCCAGTTATTATGACTTAATTCTTGGACATTTGCCATGCCTGATTGGTCATTAGCTAGCTTGCACATTTATACTTGATTATCAGTATATCCTGATCCATGCTCTAGTAGTTGTTGATTATATTCTGCATATGATTGAGATTTAGTGGCTATTCTGCATTGCACCCTTGTTGGGATTTTGGTCATTTGCCAGTTTGCATACCTGATTATCAGTACTCCCTGATTATATCTGATCCATGCTATAGTAGTTGATGATTATTCCTACATATGAGTTGAGATTCAGTTGGTTTCTGATATTGCATCCTTGTTGGATTGTTTCGGCTTGTTGTTGATCATTTGAGTTGAGATTCTGTTGGCATACTACTGTTGCATCCCAGTGGGGATTTCCCGGCTTATTGCCGATTACTCGGTCTGTGGACCGTGAGCTTGAGCATTCGCATTTGATCGCCCGCACCGCTGTACTTCACGAACATTTCCGAGGTCGCTTCCCGTGCGCTATGTTCTTTACCGGTAAAGTGGTTTGTTGAAAGACCCGTGACCCCCAAGGGGGGAATGTCAGCCAGGTGGTGCCAGGTGGGCATTTTCCCTGAGGTCTTGTAGACCAATATGGTGGCTTATGATTGGGTATTTGTTTTTCAGTTATTGATGCATAGTACCTGTTCAGCATGCTTTCTTGTTATGATTGTTCAGTTCCTTTCTAATTGCTTCAGTATACTCTTGATTAAATCATTATCTGCTTTACTAATTGATTAATCATCCGCTTCAAAATCATGCTTACCTAATATGTTGATTTTTACTATCCTCTAGTATTGTATGCCAGTAGGTACGATCTGCTATTTTTCGGCTCGTCGTGCCCACTAGGATACACTGTCGATGTATCTCACACCCCCTGGGTGATCATTTTTCAGATCGGTCGGGTGCTGGGATGTCGGGACGTGTTGGTGAGATTCCGAGTTAGCAAACGACCCTGAACAACCGTTATTTTATTAGCAAGTTATTAAATTGTAAATTAATTATTTAAGTTGTTGTAATAACTTTTAGTAGTACGTAGTTAGACTACTCTGATGTTGTTGTAAAAGCTTAGCCGTGCATATATAGAAAAGGCTCAATCCCAAGGGGGATTGGAACTTTTCTATATATGTGGCGGTCTGTCATGCCCTGGCTTAGTTTTAAAACTCTGATTGAAAAAAAAAAAAAAAAAAAAATTTAGACGCTGATTTTCGAACTCGGGGCGTGACAGCGCACGTCGCCCAACGCAGACATGCCGCGTGGCCGGCCGCCCAATCACCTGCCGACACGTGGCATTGCAGATTTTTGGCGCTCCCGGTGCACCGCAGTAGCTGTAGACCCGCGCACACTAGAAAATACACCCGAAAGGCATTTTTCGCTCGGAAATAACTATTTTTGACCGTATTCGCGCGCTGAGTCCATTTTTTGCATCCGTTTAATGCACAACACACTCTATACACTGATAATAGGTGTTTTCTTGCCGCCAAACACGCGACCAAGCCATACGGGCAACCGGAACAACCGGAACACCACATCCTCCCCCACTAAAAGAAAGTTTCATCCCCGAAACAAAAACACCGCAACGGGAGCCTCGAAACAGAAAGTTGGTAATCCATCAACACCGTCTCCAGCTCCAAAATCACCGCTCGCTCCTCGTGATTACTCCTCAACCAAAAACAAATACGGCATGGCCCAGTTGCACAATTCTCTCATCACACGAGCCAGAATTCGCAACGGGCGTCCCTCGTACTCCAAACACTAACAGATCTCAAGTGGAGCGAGTCAATCACGGCGAGGGATCCAAAACATAACACCACTGAGCTGAGACTTGGAAAACATCGAGGACTCCAACAAATTGCAGGGGGAAAAACAATAAGCTCCAAAATTCAAACCCTCTATACCAACTCAATCAGGACGATCCAGACTACACTCACACAACCAAACAAGAAAGGAAAAAGCCCAACATCAAGAACATCATCAACCCCAACTCTCAATTTAGAAAACTGCCGACAACAGTGAAAGATCCGAAAATTTTGAAAGGCCAATGCCTTCACCCCAATCAAACAAGAACAAGCTCCAGCACCGTCTCCATTTCTGGAGCAGCCTTTCAAAGTTTTCGGCCCGTTCGCAAGCCTTAGCGTATAGACATGAAAAAGGGAAAGAAGTGTTGAAGCTGTTCCTGTTGTGGCTGCACAAACGAAGGCTATAATCTAACTGCGTCCCCTAGGGACACAACCTCTAGCCCTAATCGTCTCAACTGCTCCAGTAGCGACGGCTGTCGCGCGATCATCAAGCTCCAACTCTGCACTGCCGTCCTGTCCATGGCATCCGCACACATCCAAGGCCGCTGTGGGGGCGTCATTGCAAGTCAACCTCTTCTGACTGGCCAAATAATCCACTATCTCTTCTTCCACAAAAAGAAAGTGCTCCCCAACAACTATGCCATCAGTCTCTCAGCTTTACTAGTGCCATCCAATAAGGTGTCTTCGAGATCGGCGTGGTTCCCAGCACCACGTCCATCGCAACTCATCTCCTTGTCCAGCAACATCATCATCAGCTTTGGTGGACTCACACCCGGGATCTCACGGGTAATAGGGGCACCCTTGAGTTCCGGTGCCGCCGTAGGCATCTCTAACACTGCCGCTGAAAGGGCAATACATTCTCGGCTCATCATTAGACCGTCTCTCACCGATGAAAGTGTCACTACATACAGTGTACCCGAGCTGCCTCTATAGGCATACTCCCCCCATTCGACTCGTAGAAGGTCATCGTCCTCTCTCCGCCGTCCATCAACGCATGATATCGCGCCTACCAATGCATAACACTCCGACAAAGTCTGTGGGCTGCCGTAAGGCCAACAAGTTTGCCGGTAAAATCCACGGCATCAACTGCACTAGACATGATCCACCAGCCTCTTCCACATGCACAACCTGACCCGAAATCTGTACCTCAAGTGTACGTGGCAATGGTCCTACCTCCAGTCCATGCAGGGATGCAAATGCTCTGTAACGACGTCGTCTACTGCCATGGCATCCTCCATTAGGCTGTGTAAACTCTCTGGCGCAAAGAGGCTCTCAAACAGTCTCTCCATCACCGCCGCCCATGACTCTATCTCCCAAGGCTCCAATGTAGTGACCCCGATCCCCATGCAGCTTTCCCCATGACCCATGCAGTGAAACACCTATTAGTGGTGTATCGGACCCGCAAAGCGTCAAATGGACACGTTGGACGGACTCGGTGAGGTTTTTGGATTAAGCCTATCCTTCGTCTGCTTTTTCCAAATTTTAGAAAGGGTTTCAGGCTAATCCGAGACCGGATTTGGATTCAGCGCGGAAAAACGCCGAAAATCGGCTATTTACTTGCCTTTTTCGGAGTCCGGATGCCCAAAAAGGACCCCCGGAAGTTTTCTGCGCGTGTTGGTGCATGAGGGGAGCTATAGACCGAAGGGAGGACACGTGGCAGCCCGGGATTGGCCGGCTCACGCGCGCGTAGTCCATGGGAGCACGCGCGAGGAGCTGTGGACCAGGGCGGAGCCACGTGGCATATCTGGATTGGTCGGCTCACGCGGCTTGGTCCACGCGGTGCTGCGGGTGCGCGGTTCATGGACCTGGCGCGTGCGCCGGGCGCAGCGAGCGCCGAGGCGGGACGCATGGCGGCTGCGGATTGGGCCGGCCGCTGTGCGGGTCGTGCACGGCATGGCGGGGCAGGTGGCCGTACTGGCGGGGCAGGTGGCCGTACGCGCGGGGCAGGCGGGCGCGACGTGGGCGTGCCACGCGTTGCGCGGTGGTTGGCTGGCGCCAACCACACGCACGCGTGGGTGCGCCGCGTGGCGCAGCCTGGGTGGCCGTGCCTCGCTGTTGCGTGGGACAGGCCATGTGGCGCGCCGGGGTGAATCCGGACGCTGCCGTGGCACTTCCCTGTTCGGCGCCCGAACATTTCGGGCGCCCGAAATCGTACCCCAAAGGGGTATTTTCTCCCCCCCCTTAGGCTATAAATAGGTGGTTTTCTTGGGCCTTTAGACCCTTTTCCCGAGCTCCTCTATGACAGAGCCCTCAAGCAACTTTGTTCCTCATCTTGTGCTGCATCTCTCGAGAGAGTTTCAGAATTTTTGGAGGGCGCGGCATCGACGACTTCGGCGATTCGGCGCAGTGCGACGTTTCTTCTTCAGTGGCCTATTTCCGTCGCGTTTCGGTCCACGAGGTCCACATAGTTACTCCGAAGGAATTTTTGGACGATTTTCATGGCGTCGGTTTCACGAGAGGTAGGCCTTCGATTTCCATGTTGATCACCTTGATTCATTCTGAGTTCTTGGCACGGTTTACAAGGCATCTTTGAACCCCTTTGTTGCTGGTGGTTTTTCTGGACAGTGGAGGCTTGTCGGATTTTTATCTCTGCGCCATTATTGCCGGTGCCGTCAGCATCGTCTGCGTCGGCAGTGGCATCGGTAGAGCTGATGGAGATCTCGATGGACCTCCGCGGTGTTGGGTTATGTATAATAAGGGTCTACAAGGATCTAAATAGGTACTATCAAACAACTAGAGGGGGGGTGAATAGGTGTAATACTTATAAAACCAATCTCAGTGCAAAATAAAAACCAATGCGGAAAATAAAAATAGCACACCGAGATATACGTGGAAACTCCAATCCAGGAGAAAAACCACGGGACCAACACGCAATAACAATCCACTAAGAATAGAAGAATAACAAGGTGATTACCGACTCCACGGACTCAACCCCTCCTTCAACTTCTTCGGACCTTGCGCTCCACCAATTGCACGTCCACTGCACACGTTCGAATCCACGAACGCCACTCGAATCCACGAGCACACGTTTCGAATCCACGAAACGCCTTCAACACATCGAATCCACGATGCCACGTCGAATCCACGATGCAAATAGCCGATAAAGAATATAGGCTTCGATGGTGATCCTTTGCTTAGATTATCAATGAAGAACCATGGATGGAATCTCTAAGCAAAGATTAGATCAATTCGACAAAAGATATGTTCTTGAAAGAACCATCGAATTGACCTAAAAGAGGCTATAAAGAAGAACGATAAAAACCTAGCCTCTAGGGTTGCTCTCAAGTGTTTTATATTTTGAACGGTCATTTTTGAGAAACCCTAAATGTCTATTTATAGTTTAGAAACCTTTGAAAAGAGATAAGCATCAAAAACTGACTTAACAGAATTTTTCCCGCACGACGATCCGGATCGGATTTACGGCGATCCTGACTGTCGTCTTTTTTCAGCAATTCCTGAAAAAACAAGGTTCGGGATCCGGATCGGAATTCTGATCCGGATCGGTTCAGGATCAGAAATTCTGATCCGAACTCTGAAATCCAATTTGTCCAGTTTTTGATTTTTATGCAATGAAACCTTATCCAAGTGTTTCTAAACTACTCAAATGTATTCGGATCACCAAAAATATTTAGTTAAACGTACCTAATCAATCCGAATCCATTTTCTCTAAGATTGATGTATATGATCCACAATTCTTCAACTTCAATCTTCAAGACTCAAGACACAGAGTGTCAACTTGAGCTCTTGTTGAATCTTCTCTAAGTCTTCGATTGCTGATTGACAATTTGATCACTTCAAGACTCCGACTCAACTTACTGACTTGACTCACGAAATATGCCAACACCAAAATGCCGTAACACGCGGCTTGGTTCGTTTCGGGCTAAAAATCGCCCGAGTCGAGAAATACTCTCGTCTGAGGCCGTTATGCCGGTCATTGCGTCCAAGGCTTTGGCGTTCCTCTCGAGAGACAGCTGGGTTCTCTCAAGGGATCTAATTATTCAGGCCATTTGCCCAAGTAGTTCCAACATGGTCAGCTCTAGTTGAGCTGATCAGCCACTGGTACTATTGCCTTCTGGCATTTAAATGGTAGGAGAAGGTAAAATTTACTTGAGTGTCCCACCGAGCGTGCCACTAAAGTTGTTGGGGCCGAAAATGTCGGTCGTCGATCGGCCCCTAGGGTTGGTTGACCCTCTGGAATGTGATGCGACGCGTGCCAATGGATCAAGCGATCGGGCCAAGGAGGGATATGCTCGGCCAGGTTCTTCTCAAAAGTTCTCGCGACTGTCCGGCTTAGATTAGCCGAATCGGGATATGGAGATAGAGAGAAACTGAGTCCGGCCCAGAGTAGCCGAACCAGATAATAGAAACAAGAAATTGACACGACTAAGGAGCCGATTAATGCTTTGTATTAATTGGAAAAGAGATACAGAGAGGAAAGGATGAAAATTATAAGTAAGGCTACTCCTAGAAAATACAGTAAATACAAATATGAAAGATATGAAAAAACAGAGTGGTGGTCCTGGCTTACGAGATTGCAGAACCCCGCTCCCTTCGATGGTTCGGGTATTTATACACTTCTCGAACCATGTTTACAGGCACCAATTTGAAATATCGGCGGGATTTGGAGGAAGTCGCCATGAAATCCTCGACTACTTCCTTTTGAGTCGAAATCTTCTCATATAGAATAATAGTCGTTCTTCCATCCAGGTTCATCCCCTTATTAGCGCGCCGGAACGTGATCTTCGGCGCTTTCCAATGCTGGATGCCGCTCGCCGTTCCGGAATCAGTTACGAGATTCGCGCCCCAATCTCGCACTCCTTCCTTTCAGAGTCTTTCCATCTTCGTTTTCCAACTGAAGGTTGACTCTGATTCCGCCTTCTTCGTCGTTTGACCGAGGCGGTTTGATGTCTCTCCTTGGCCGAACATTGCTTCTGGATGAGGTAATCATCTCCTTGTCGGCTGCTTCTCCTATCGACTGATGTCTTCAGCTGATGGTATGCATCGCATGCTGCGTTCTCACGCGAAAAGGTGTCAACAAGGGGGTGTGAGAAACAACTGAATATATCATAGTGGGTATAACGAGCCAAAAACCAGCAAGTTGTACCTACTAATATACAATAATTGATAGGTAGGTAAACATATGAAATCAACAGGTAAGGTAGCGTGTATAATCATCAGATATGAAGTAGTCAACTAGAATCTGAAATAAAAGTAGGGTATTGAACGTATCATGCAAGATAATAAACAAGCAACTGAAATAAGCAACTGAATGATAAATGCATCAACCATTGGAATATAAAAAATACCCAATCGTGCCACTGTTGGTCACAAGGACCTCAGGCTACTGCCATGATAGGCACCTTGTAGTGGCCCTAGTTCCCATGCAGTGTTTTTCCGATGAATCCACTGTTGGAACACCTAGTATTGGTGTATCTGGCCCACCGTGCATCAATCGGATGCTACTGATGGACCCTGTGTGCTTTGATTTGCTGTTTTGGCCTTCGGCTGGGTTTGCCAAAATTTCTGGAAAGATTTAGGCCAAACAGAGGTCGTAGATGGATTCAGCACGGAAAAACGCTTGAAAACGACTATTTATTTGCTTAATTTGGAGACCGGATGCCCAAAAACGGACACCCGGAAGTTTTTAGTGGAAAATGGTGCATGGGAGGGGCCGTAGACCGCCGGGATGCCACGTGGCGGCCTGTCATTGGCCGGCTCAGGATACGCGGTCCACAGAGCTGCGCGGCGGGGTGCACAGACCCGGCGCATGGACACGTGGCACCGCCTGATTGGCGGGCCCAGGGCGCGCGGTCTACCGGGTGTGCGCGGCGGTGCATGGACCAGGCGGGGGGACACGTGGCAGCCTCCGGTTGGTTGGTGCACGCGGCGCGGTCCACGGAATTCCTGTCGAAGGCGTGGACCGGGTGCAGGGGACACGTGTCACTCCCTCATTGGTGGGTGCAGCACACGCGGTGCACGGAACGCGCGCGGTCGGTGCCTCGGGAAGCGTGTGCACGTGCGACCCACGTCGCGCGACCGGGCGCACGTCGCGCGGTCGGCGGGTCAGCCGGGGACACGTGGCGCCCGCTCATTGGCGGGCGCCACCGCCTTACTGTGCTGGCGGGGTGGACACGTGGCGGTCGCTGAGTGGTCCGCGATCGGTGTTCCTGTTCGGCGGGACACGTGGCAGTCGCTGAGTGGCCTTGCACCGGTGTTGCCTGTTCGGGGGACACGTGTCAGCACGTGGAACTTCCGGGCGTGAACAGTGTTGGGCCGGGCCCAACACTGTAGGCGCCCGAAAGTTTTCGGGCGCCCGAAAGTTGGGCCCGAAATAGTGGGCTTTGTTTTTGGGCTGTTTTCTTTGGGAGCCTATAAATAGGCCCCTTTGGGCCGATTTTTCCTGCCTTTCTCGTGGGAATTAGCTCTTGAGCCTTATACAAAAATTCTTCCTCTCCCTCTTGTGCATCTTCCGGTGAAGTTTCAGATTTTCTGGAAGCCGCGACGACTGCATTTTCTGCCTCGTAGTGCGGAGCGACGGTATACTGTTGGAGGCCCATTTCCGTCGCAGTTTAGTCTGGGAGACCTGCAAAGCTACCCCGACCTCATTTTTGGACGATTTTTCGACAGCGGTTGCACGAGAGGTATATCTACGTTTTCCGTGTTGATCATTTTTCCCAGAAATGAGCTTTTATGAGGGTTTGGGGTACATTTTTACACCCCTTTGCTACAGTTTGGAATCCTGACAGCAGCAACTTCGCGGAATTTTATCTTCACTTCTGGATATCGGATTTCGACGATTCAAGAGCCTATCGACATCTAAACTTCGCGAGGATCATCGTGATATTTTTATTGGAATTTCTAGAAAATTATTTTCAGGTGAAATTTTCGTGTGAACAGTAACCTTGCTTGCAGATTTTGGAATAGTATTGTTGTGTGTAAATTGTGTGTAATTGAGAAGTGTTGTTGTACCCAGGACTGTAAGAGCACTTTTTCTGTGCTCCTTGCTCTGTGGATCTGGGAAATTGTCGATTTCTGGACTGTTTATCTGTACCGTCCCGGACAGTTAGCGTGTTCAGGTGGGTGATCCTGCTTTCAATATCTATGGACTGCACTCTAATTCTGCGATTATAAATGCATGCATGATAGTATTTGAGCTAATTAATCTGTGCAAACTGTATGTTAGTAACCACAGTTGATAATTGCTAAATCTGATGATCTTATTGGAACTCTTGCAACATATGAATCATTTAATCTGAGAACTTGACTTAGCACATCTATTATGCATTGTATACTCAGACGACTACAGTTAGATTTATGCATTGCTTTAGGTCTCCCACTTTGCTTGTTACTTTTGTCACTCTGGACATAGTAGTTTTCCCCTGAGTCGTGGGTTGGGAGGTTTAGTAGCTGTGGATGCATTGTACTCGCGTCTGGGGACCGAGTAGAGTTGGTAGCAGTCTGTAGATTGTTTATCATTGAGATAGTGACATGTTGGATCTGGGATCTTTGGGAGATGATCATAGTGACAGTGTGGATTCTTAGTTAGTGAGTGAGACAGTGATTGGATCATAGCCTGCAGGAGCCATACTTGAGATCGACAGAGATGCGCGGATACTTTGCTCGGTGGGGTCGCTACCCACGAGTGCCACTCCGGAGTTGGGCTTGCTACTTCTATCGCGGCTTGTCGATGTTGGTGTCCCTCTGGCTGAGCCAGTTTTGGCAGTCATGGACATCGTCCCTCTGGCTGAGCCAGTTTTGGCAGCTACGGACATACCTACAGCAGTAGGTAGGCGCAGGTTTGACTGGACCGTTTTGGCAGTCAGTTTGGATTGGGTGATTTGAGTCGAGTATCAGTAGAGACATATTGATCTTCAGTCCTTTTCCTTGAGCATTTAGATAGAGGCATAGTAGCAGTAGATGTTTTACTTTCCAGCTTTTCTATACTGCATTTTCTTTTGTTACTTTATGCCTCTTGTAGACTTAGTGGGCAGGCCGTCGGGCTTGTTGGCGGCACCCACTGAGAACTACTGTGGGAGGTAGTTCTCACACCCGTCGTGGTGTCTTTTCCCCAGGGACTTCAGCTCCAGTTCCTGCGGTGCCCGTTGCTGATCCAGCTCCTACAGACCGAGGTAAGGGAATCGCGAGATAGATCCTTTTTCCCTTTCAGCTTCAGCGAGAGATAGAGGTACCCGATGTACTTTTGGTTGTGTCTATTTGAGAGATCTTGTAGTGAGGGATCGAGTTGTACTTTTTTATTTTCTTTTGAGAGACTCCTGTATTCTGGTGAGGATTTTATGTATATTTTTGTGAGAGATTGTTCTACTTCTTGTAGATAGTTAGTTTTCTTTTCAGCTCTGATATCTGTTAGTATAGTTGATCTATTTTTGCAGGTTAGACGCTACGTCTCTACAGGGCTTCCTGTAGGGGCGGCGGATCTGTTGGCGAGCCCGGGGTACAGTTCCGACCCCGGGGCGTGACAGATTAGAGTGGTATCAGAGCCTAGGATGTAGGTCTTTGAGGACTTAGGAACCCTAGGCTTATGGTTAAACCCTAGGATGACCCACGTGAGAGCCGAGACTTTTTAGCGAAAGTCTTGATTGGGTTTCTAACTCTCCCGAGTGGATAGGGACGAGTGATAGACATGTCTTCCTTTGGTAGCGACTATGTTGGCTGCAGACAACATAGTACTTCTGAAAGGGGAACATGCCTTCGACTTTCGCTAGATTGGGTCGAGTGTTGTTTCTGGTTCTGATTGTTTGTTTTGTCCCTCAGGTGGGGATGCCTCCTCGACGTTCGATGGTGACGCGCTCGCAGCCCTCGTCCTCAGAGCCCGAGCAGGAGGACTCGGGGCGAGGACCTCAGGCTGAGATTCAGGAGCTCCGTGCCCAGATGGCACAGATGGCGGAGGCGACCCGACGCCAGGAGGAGGCGATGGCGCGGCTGATGCTCATGATGGAGCAGAGAGCACAGCCGACAGTGGCACCCCCTGAGGCTTCGCCGGTGCCTTCTTCCCCTGTTGTGGCACCCCCTGTGGTGCAGCCTGCACCGGCGGTTCCTGCTGAGCCGGTTTCGAGTAGGCCACCGGCCGGGGCGACGGGATCTTTGTCTGCGACAGAGCAGCGGGAGGTTGTGGATTTGTTGATGAGATTTCGGCAGTTCGATCCGCCCCGCTTTTCGGGCATGAGTACTGAGCCTTGGGCAGCCGAGACTTGGATTACCACCATGGAGCGCCACTTCGAGAGCTTATTTGTGGATGAGAGGTTTCGGGTTATTCTGGCTACCCATTTTCTGGAGAGCAACGCCGAGGCGTGGTGGCGGCGTGTGCGACCAGCTGGTCCACCTGGGACGCAGCTTCTTTCCTGGGCCGAGTTTCGGAGCATGTTGCTGGGAGCCTTCTTTCCGGAGAGTGTCCGACAGCGACTGGAGGAGCAGTTGAAGAATCTCCGCCAGGGAGATAGGCCAGTGCACATGTACATAGCGGAATTCAACCAGCTGTTGGCATGTGTGCCTCATGTGGCCAGAGACGAGAGCCATCGTGTCTACATGTTTGAGAGAGGACTTCGTCGAGACATCTACCAGTTCGTCCGCTCCCGTAGACTGCAGACCGTGGAGGCCTCGATGGAGCAGGCTTTGTATGTGGAGTGTGGAGAGGCCATGATGGATGAGGTATCTCCGGCCCCTGTAGCGACTTCTGGGGCGAAGCGCCCGGCTTCCGCGGAAGAGGGGCAGTCTAGCAGGCAGGGACCCCCGAGACCTCCGCGTTTCCACCCTCAGGGCCGGGGGCACCAGGGACGCCAGAGATCGGGGGCGTCTCGGCAGACACAGCAGCAGCAGCAGCGTCGACCACCGCGACAGCAGCAGTCATCCCAGCAGACTTCTCGCCAGCAGCGCTCGGATCGGTGCATTATCTGTGGAGGCCCCCATCCGCCGACTCAGTGCCCGCAGAGACAGGGCCGGTGTTTTCGCTGCGGGCAGGCCGGCCATATTGCGAGCGCATGTCCCAGGGCCGGTCATCCAGCTCCTTCATCAGCATCAGCACCATCCATTCCTTACCAGCCAGCCGGTCCTTCTGCAGCCTACAGCAGGCCAGATTTTGCCTCCTCTTCTTCTCGGCAGCCAGAGCGACGTCCCCCGGCACCGAGCGGTCGTGTATATGCCGCTCAGGTTGAGGACGCTTCAGCAGCAGAGCAGGTCGTCGCAGGTATTATTCTGATCTCAGCAGTCCGTGCTCGGGCTCTTTTCGATACCGGTGCTTCTCATTCATTCATCAGTAGATCATTCGCATCCCTGCATGGTATAGCAGTAGCTTCTTTATCTCATGCATTAGAGGTTCAGATACCGGATCATGTTCTGCATGTCGAGGAGTACTGTAGAGATTGCCCCATACAGTTGGGATCCTGGATTCTGCCGGCCGACTTGCTTGTCTTACGACAGCTCCAGGATTTCGATGTTGTACTGGGTATGGATTGGTTGTCGAGATATTATGCCACCATTGATTGCCGCGAGAGGACTGTTACTCTTCGTGAGCCGGGGCAGGAGGTGTTTGTCTTCCGGGGCTGTCAGAGTTCCTTGTTCGCCCTGACTATTTCTTCGGCGAGGGCCAGGCGGTTGATGAGTAGAGGATGCACCGCATTTCTGGCGACGATTGTAGAGGTGCCTACGGCGGCACGGGGACTCGAGGATATTCCAGTAGTCCGCGAGTTTCCCGATGTGTTTCCCCCAGAGCTGTCGACCATGCCGCCAGAGAGGGAGATTGAGTTCGTGATTGATGTGGTACCCGGAACCGCACCAATCTCGAAGGCACCTTACAGGATGGCGCCTGCCGAGCTGAGAGAGTTGAAGGCCCAGCTACAGGATCTTTTGGACAGAGGCTTCATTCGGCCCAGTGTTTCGCCGTGGGGAGCGCCTGTTTTGTTCGTGAAGAAGAAGGATGGGACACTTCGCTTATGTGTGGACTACCGGGAATTGAACAAAGTGACCATCCGGAATAAGTATCCTCTGCCACGGATTGATGACTTGTTTGATCAGCTACAGGGAGCCTCCGTGTTTTCGAAGATTGATCTCCAGTCAGGTTACCACCAGCTGAGGGTGAGGGCCGAGGACATTCCCAAGACGGCGTTTAGATCCCGGTATGGACATTACGAGTTTACGGTTATGCCGTTTGGTTTGACCAATGCCCCAGCTGCATTCATGGATCTGATGAACCGGGTTTTTCAGCCGTACTTGGATCGATTTGTGGTTGTGTTCATTGATGACATCCTGATTTACTCCCGGAGCGATGAGGAGCACGAGGAGCACTTGAGGATAGTGCTGCAGCTTCTACGTGATAAGAAGTTGTATGCCAAGCTTAAAAAGTGCGAGTTTTGGCTTCGGGAGGTTGCTTTCTTGGGCCACATTGTTTCAGCCGCTGGAGTAGCGGTCGACCCGACGAAGATTGACACAGTTCGGGATTGGCCGAGGCCGACGACGGTTACTGAGGTACGGAGTTTCTTGGGCCTAGCCGGTTATTATCGTCGGTTCGTGGAGGGCTTTGCGAAGCTCTCTACTCCCCTGACCAGTTTGACGAGGAAGGGGACGAGGTTCGTTTGGACCGAGCAGTGTCAGCAGAGTTTCGAGGAACTGAAGAGAAGATTGATCTCCGCACCTGTTCTTGCACTGCCGGTTATGGGAGAGGGTTTCGTGATCTACAGTGACGCCTCGCACAGCGGTCTGGGTTGC
The DNA here is from genome assembly GCA_029168755.2 of Tillandsia fasciculata. Classification (NCBI taxonomy): domain Eukaryota; kingdom Viridiplantae; phylum Streptophyta; class Magnoliopsida; order Poales; family Bromeliaceae; genus Tillandsia; species Tillandsia fasciculata. Next base: position 24,969,451 of record CM054930.1, read on the forward strand.
GTCTTGATGCAGCATGGTAGGGTAATTGCCTATGCTTCACGGCAATTAAAGGATTATGAGAAGAATTACCCTACACATGACTTAGAGCTTGCAGCTGTTGTTTTTGCACTGAAGCTGTGGCGGCATTACCTCTATGGTGAGCATTGTGAGATTTATACAGATCATAAGAGCTTAAAGTATCTGTTCACCCAAAAGGAGCTGAACCTTAGGCAACGCCGGTGGTTGGAGTTGTTAAAGGATTACGATCTGAGTATCCTTTATCACCCCGGCAAGGCCAATGTGGTGGCAGATGCTTTGAGCCGGAGGTCAGTGCATAGCTTGAGTTTGATGATTACCCAGCAGGCGCAGCTGATAGAGCAGATGAGGCGACTTCAGATTGAGGTAGTATCCCCTGGGGTCTCTGCGAGACTTATGACTATGGTCTTGCAGCCCACTCTGCTGGACAGGATCAGGGAGACGCAGAGTGAGGACCCCCACTTGGAGAGGATCAGGGCACAGATTCAGACAGATCAGAGAGGGGATTTCTCAGTGGACAGCTCGGGAGTACTACGGTACAGGGACCGAGTTTGTGTGCCATCGGATTTGGAGATTAGAGATCAGATATTGAGAGAGGCCCATTATACACCTTATACCATCCATCCTGGAGGTACTAAGATGTATAAGGACCTTAGGGCACACTTTTGGTGGTCGGGGATGAAGCGGGATATTGGAAGGTTTGTTGCTCAGTGCTTAACTTGCCAGCAAGTGAAGGCAGAGCATCGTGTTCCTGCTGGCAAGTTGCAGAGCCTTCCAATTCCCGAATGGAAGTGGGACCACATCACCATGGATTTTGTGACTGGGCTACCGAGATCACAGAGTGGAGCCGACGCAGTCTGGGTGATTGTTGATAGACTTACCAAGTCAGCACATTTCCTGCCTGTACAGATGACTTGGTCCTTGGAGCGCCTGGCACAGCTATATTTGGATGAGATCGTGAGGCTGCACGGAGTACCAGCGTCCATTGTTTCAGATCGAGACCCGAGGTTCGTGTCACGGTTTTGGGGGAGCTTACAGTCAGCCATGGGTACTCAGCTTAGTTTCAGCACGGCATTCCACCCACAGACAGACGGTCAGTCAGAGCGCACCATTCAGACGCTAGAGGATATGTAGTGTGCGTGCGTCATGGATTTTGGAGGAGGTTGGCACCGACACTTACCCCTGGTTGAGTTCGCGTACAACAACAGCTTTCAAGCGAGCATTCAGATGGCTCCGTTTGAGGCGTTGTACGGACGCAAGTGTCGGTCGCCCCTATACTGGAGCGATGTGGGTGAGAGGAGGACGCTGGGGCCAGATTTACTGCTGGAGGCGGAAGAGAAGGTTCGAGTTATTCGTCGGCACTTGGAGACGGCCCAGAGTCGCCAGAAGAGTTATGCAGATGTTCGGCGGCGAGACCTTGAGTTCCAGGTTGGTGATCATGTCTTCTTGAAGGTCTCGCCCTCGAAAGGGGTCCGGAGGTTTGGAGTGCGTGGGAAGCTTAGTCCCCGCTTCATTGGACCCTTTGAGGTGCTTGAGAGGGTAGGCCCTGTGGCTTATAGAGTTGCTCTACCTCCCCGCTTGGCTGGTGTTCATGATGTCTTCCATGTTTCGGCCTTGAGGAGATATGTGTTCGATCCGTCTCATGTCATTGACTTCGCATCCTTGGATATCGGCGAGGACTTGGTTTACGAGGAGCGCCCGTTGCGGATTCTGGCTCGTGAGGTGAGGGAATTGCGCAACCGGGCAATACCTTATGTGAAGATCCTTTGGAGCAACCATGAGGAGCGAGAGGCTACCTGGGAGCTTGAGACGGCGATGCGAGATGCCTACCCTTTTCTGTTCGAGACTTCTGGCTGAGGTACGTTTGTTTTTGCTCTGTTTCGTTTCGAGGACGAAACTTTCTTTTAGTGGGGGAGGATGTAGTGGCCCTAGTTCCCATGCAGTATTTTTCCGATGAATCCACTGTTGGAACACCTAGTATTGGTGTATCTGGCCCACAGTGCATCAATTGGATGCTCCTGATGGACCCTGTGTGCTTTTATTTGCTGTATTGGCCTTCGGCTGGGTTTGCCAAAATTTCTGGAAAGATTTAGGCCAAACAGAGGTCGTAGATGGATTCAGCACGGAAAAACGCTTGAAAACGACTATTTATTTGCTTAATTTGGAGTCCGGATGCCCAAAAACGGACACCCGGAAGTTTTTAGTGGAAAATGGTGCATGGGAGGGGCCGTAGACCGCCGGGATGCCACGTGGCGGCCTATCATTGGCCGGTTCAGGATGCGCGGTCCACAGAGCTGCGCGGCGGGGTGCACAGACCCGGCGCATGGACACGTGGCACCGCCTGATTGGCGGGCCCAGGGCGCGCGGTCTACCGGGTGAGCGCGGCGGTGCATGGACCAGGCGGGGGACACGTGGCAGCCTCCGGTTGGTCGGTGCACGCGGCGCGGTCCACGGAATTCCTGTCGAAGGCGTGGACCGGGTGCAGGGGACACGTGTCACTCCCTGATTGGCGGGTGCAGCACGCGCGGTGCACGGAACGCGCGCGGTCGGTGCCTCGGGAAGCGTGCGCACGTGCGACCCACGTCGCGCGACCGGCGCGCACGTCGCGCGGTCGGCGGGTCAACCGGGGACACGTGGCGCCCGCTCATTGGCGGGCGCCACCGCCTTACTGTGCTGGGGGGTGGACACGTGGCGGTCGCTGAGTGGTCCGCGATGGTGTTTCCTGTTCGGCGGGACACGTGGCAGTCGCTGAGTGGCCTTGCACCGGTGTTGCCTGTTCGGGGGGACACGTGTCAGCACGTGGAACTTTCGGGCGTGAACAGTGTTGGGCCGGGCCCAACACTGTAGGCGCCCGAAAGTTTTCGGGCGCCCGAAAGTTGGGCCCGAAATAGTGGGCTTTGTTTTTTGGGCTGTTTTCTTTGGGAGCCTATAAATAGGCCCCTTTGGGCCAAATTTTCCTGCCTTTCTCGTGGGAATTAGCTCTTGAGCCTTATACAAAAATTCTTCCTGTCCCTCTTGTGCATCTTCCGGTGAAGTTTCAGATTTTTTGGAAGCCGCGACGACAGCATTTTCTGCCTCGTAGTGCGGAGCGACGGTATACTGTTGGAGGCCCATTTCCGTCGCAGTTTAGTCTGGGAGACCTGCAGAGCTACCCCGACCTCCTTTTTGGACGATTTCTGCGACAGCGGTTGCACGAGAGGTACATCTACGTTTTCCGTGTTGATCATATTTCCCAGAAATGAGTTTTTATAAGGGTTTGGGGTACATTTTTACACCTCTTTGCAACAGTTTGGAATCCTGACAGCAGCAACTTCGCAGAATTTTATCTTCACTTCTGGATATCGGATTTCGACGATTCAAGAGCCTATCGACATCTACACTTCGCGAGGATCGTCGTGATATTTTTATTGGAATTTCTAGAAAATTATTTTCAGGTGAAATTTTCGTGTGAACAGTAACCTTGCTTGCAGATTTTGGAATAGTATTTGTTGTGTGTAAATTGTGTATAATTGAGAAGTGTTGTTGTATTCAGGACTGTAAGAGCACTTTTTCTGTGCTCCTTGCTCTGTGGATCTGGGAAATTGTCGATTTCTGGACTGTTTATCTGTACCGTCCCGGACAGTTAGCGTGTTCAGGTGGGTGATCCTGCTTTCAATATCTATGGACTGCACTCTAATTCTGCGATTATAAATGCATGCATGATAGTATTTGAGCTAATTAATCCGTGCAAACTGTATGTTAGTACCCACAGTTGATAATTGCTAAATCTGATAATCTTATTGGAACTCTTGCAACATATGAATCATTTTAATCTGTGAACTTGTCTTAGCACATCTATTATGCATTGTATACTCAGACGACTACAGTTAGATTTATGCATTGCTTTAGGTCTCCCACTTTGCTTGTTACCCTTGTCACTCTGGACATAGTAGTTTTCCCCTGAGTCGTGGGTTGGGAGGTCTAGTAGCTGTGGATGCATTGTACTCGCGTCTGGGGACCGAGTAGAGTTGGTAGCAGTCTGTAGATTGTTTATCATTGAGATAGTGACATGTTGGATCTGGGATCTTTGGGAGATGATCATAGTGACAGTGTGGATTCTTAGTTAGTGAGTGAGACAGTGATTGGATCATAGCCTGCAGGAGCCATACTTGAGATCGACAGAGATGCGCGGATACTTTGCTCGGTGGGGTCGCTACCCACGAGTGCCACTCCGGAGTTGGGCTTGCTACTTCTATCGCGGCTTGTCGATGTTGGTGTCCCTCTGGCTGAGCCAGTTTTGGCAGTCATGGACATCGTCCCTCTGGCTGAGCCAGTTTTGGCAGCTACGGACATACCTACAGCAGTAGGTAGGCGCAGGTTTGACTGGACCGTTTTGGCAGTCAGTTTGGATTGGGTGATTTGAGTCGAGTATCAGTAGAGACATATTGATCTTCAGTCCTTTTCCTTGAGCATTTAGATAGAGGCATAGTAGCAGTAGATGTTTTACTTTCCAGCTTTTCTATACTGCATTTTCTTTTGTTACTTTATGCCTCTTGTAGACTTAGTGGGCAGGCCGTCGGGCTTGTTGGCGGCACCCACTGAGAACTACTGTGGGAGGTAGTTCTCACACCCGTCGTGGTGTCTTTTCCCCAGGGACTTCAGCTCCAGTTCCTGCGGTGCCCGTTGCTGATCCAGCTCCTACAGACCGAGGTAAGGGAATCGCGAGATAGATCCCTTTTCCCTTTCAGCTTCAGCGAGAGATAGAGGTACCCGATGTTACTTTTGGTTGTGTCTATGTTTGAGAGATCTTGTAGTGAGGGATCGAGTTGTACTCTTTTATTTTCTTTTGAGAGACTCCTGTATTTCTGGTGAGGATTTTATGTATATTTTATGTGAGAGATTGTTCTACTTCTTGTAGATAGTTAGTTTTCTTTACGCTCTGATATCTGTTAGTATAGTTGATCTATTTTTGCAGGTTAGACGCTACGTCTCTACAGGGCTTCCTGTAGGGGCGGCGGATCTGTTGGCGAGCCCGGGGTACAGTTCCGACCCCTGGGCGTGACACACCTGGTCGAGCTGACATATAACCCTGTACCCACTCGGTACTAATTGGGGTTCATGGGTCAATCAGACCACTTTACTAGTAAAGAACACCACAATGGGGACCAATTGTGCTCAACTGCTGGGAAGCGCGCCGGGGCAAGTTAAAGGTTGGTTTCAGGGCTAACTTGTGAGATTGACTTCCTACAGCAACCAAGGACCAAGGTAACGTGAGCACGATGTTTAGAGGGTCCAGGAGGGGGCGGGGCTCACTTACCCGAAGTCCGGAGGTTGCCGGAATCATTGTGGGAGCAAGCTTGGCCAAGATAGGGCAAGCTCTGGCTAGGGCTTAGGCCGGCTGCTCAAGCGCAAGATCCAGAGGTTTGGGGGCACGAGCACAGGCCTAGGAAGGTGGAATCCAACCCAAGGGCACTGACCGGGGTCTTAGCCGGCAGCCTGAAGCGACTGTGGAGACTCGAATCCTTGTCGTCGGATTGATTTCCCTATCCGCAGCCTGACGACACCTATTTTAGGTGTTGGGTTGAGTAGGAGACCTTTACGCACAAAATGGACGCAAAAAATTTGGGTTATGGGATCCAAGGATCTAAAATAGAAAAAAAACTACCTAGAGGGGGGTGAATAGGTGCAAACAATAAACTTAAAAATCCTTACGTAAAAATAACCCAATGCGGAAAATAAAAAGAGTACGCAAGATTTTACGTGTAAAACTTTAATCCAGGAGAAAAAAACCACGGGACCAATCGCACAAAAAAATCCACTAAGATTAAAACACGTACAAGGTGATATAACGTAAACCTACGACTCAACCTTTTCCATACGCTCCAAGTAGATCTTCTTCGCTCGTCCTCAACGCGCTTCGATCACACGAATTGCGTCCAACTTCGAATCCACGAAGTTCAACTTCGAATCCACGAAGTCCAACCGAATCCACGGTCTTCACCAATATAGCACGTACCGATCACACGAACGCGCCTAACTCCGAATCCACGAAGTTGATACCTTGAATCCACAAGGTCTTCACGCGAATCTATGCGCCGATGTTCCTTTCGGAACTCGTTGAAAGTTTATTGGTGGTGATAATTTTGAATACTTAAAAAATTATAGATAGACAAGAAAAACACCATCTAAGTATTCATCAATTTGATTCTTGCATAAGAATAAAGAGTTGAAAAAATCCAAGAATCAAATCGATAATATAGAAGAAGAAATTTAGGTTAGAACGTGTTTTTCTTTTCTTCTCTATATGTGGATTACCCTAAAATAAAATTTCTAAGGTTTATTTATAGGTTAGAAGCCTTAGAGATAAGATAAGAATCAAAAACTAATTATAACTGAATTTTTTGAATTCACGGTCCAGACTGGATTCACGACGGTCCGGACTATCGTAAAAATTTTAAGAAATATGGTTCGGGGTCCGGACTGAAGAGGGTTTGATCCGGACTGTTTCATGCGTAATATGAATTTCAATGTTCGGGGTCCGGACTGAAGTAGTTCTGATTCGAACTGGAATTTCGCATGGAACCAATTGTGTTCGAGGTCCGGACTGAAGTAGGTCTGATTCGGATCAAGAACTTCCAAAGTTCCAGTTTTTTATTTTTAAGTCATAGAAATATTCTAAGTGCTTCTAATCTATTAGAATGAATTCAAATAACCAAAAATATTTAATTAAACGTACCTAATCATTATGGATTCATATTTTTTGAGATTGATGTCAATATTCTTAAAGTCTTCATCTTCAATTTTCAAGACTCATAGCACTTATAGCAAAAAATTAGGCAAATTCACTCTTTTTTTGGTGGATTCGAGCGCCCGATGTTGGAAATCCGGGCGCCCGATTTTGCATGTGAGGTTTTGGGCCGTCAGGATGAGTTTTCGGGCGGTTGTATCCTGGTGCCCGAATCTTTTCGGACAGCCCAAAAGTGAATTTGGGTGCTTACCTCGGGCACAGCATCGGCGCGCGACACGTGGCAGCGGCTGTCAGCGCCGATTTGACTTTTTGGGCGCATAATTCGGGCGCTCCCTGATGTTTCGGGCGCCCAAATGTGGGGATTTTAGCTATTGGACATCTTAAGCTTATTTTGATTCATAGGCTCTCTATACACCAAGGATTTGGACATATAAGGACTCCTTGCGACCCTAAAAAGCTCTTCTTCTTTCTCCACCACTTTGGACTAAATTTTAGATAGGTTTGGTACCTCCTTCTTCATCTTCTTCCTCCATTGGTGATCTTGGAGCTCTCTTTCAGCTGTTGGCAGTATTGACACATTGACTTCTTCATCCTCCCCTGGGCTCTAGGAGTGGAGTTTGGCCTGCTTTAAACTTTTTGGAAGCTTCACTACTGAGAGAACTTGAAGTTTGGAGCTTGTTGAAGGTCTTCCTACAAGCTAACAACAAGTATTTTAGGTTTTCTTGGAGCATTTGCTTGTATGCTAAAATTTTTGGACATATTGAGATTTTTATGGGATTTCTTTGGCTTTTTCTCATTAATCTGAGATTTGAAGTGCATGTGAATGTTCTTGACTCCTTTGTGAACAAGGAGAGACCTTGTTTATGAGATTTTGAAGGTGCGTTGTAGGTGATAATTGGATTCTTCTTAGCTTAACAAGCCAAAAACCTACATGCAAGATTTTTAGTGTTCTTGAGCACTTTATCACTTATAGATGTAATTTTGTGGCATTTATTGAGTTTTTATGATGGCTTGGGAGATTGGTTGCATTCTCAAAGGTGTGCTGAGCATTTTTATTTTTGGATTCACCTTGAGATTACTTTGGATTTTAGCTCTACAACATAGAGAACCTTGCATGTTGAAATTCTTGCAGTTTCTGGACAATATTGAGGTGTTTGTCTTATTCCTTTGATTTTGGACTTGGGGGTTGTGATCTGTTACGGAATTTGAGTTGGCGTATTTCGTGAATGTAATATGTCTTGAAGATTGAAGATGAAGAAACTTCGGATCGTATACCTCAATCTCAAGAAAGAAGAATTCAAAAGGATCAGGTACGTTTAACTAAAGAATTTTGATGATCCGAATACTTCTTATAGTGTAGAAACACCTGGAAGAGGTTTTAATTGCTTATTCATCAAAAACTGGACATGGGACATGTTCAGGATCCGGATCGTGGCTTTCAATCCGGATCCCGAAAGGTGTTTGTTCATACACTGGTTCAATCCGGATCGCAGCACTCTCTGATCCGGATCCCGAACACTAGTTTTACCTGTGTGCTTCTTCGATCCGGATCAGGAATTACAATCCGGATCCCGAACATGATATTCTGGTAAAACTGTATGAACGATCCGGATCGGGGACTACGATCCGGATCCCGAACAGGCAATTTTCTGGAAATCGTCTTTGTGCTTCTGCAATCCGGATCGCCAAATCCAATCCGGATCGCCGTCGGTAAAACTTTCCAGAAAAGGCTGTTTTTGATCCGAATATTCTTCCTAGGGTTTCTAACCTATAAATAGCCCTTCCATTTCATTTCTAGGGCATCCGCAATAGATCGTCATTAAGAAAAATAGCCGAAAAGAAAAATCCACATATAGAGAAGAACGGAAATCATTAGATCTATTCTATGGTTCTTCATCTATATTGATTGATTTGATTCTAGGTTTTCCATACTCACATTTTGAGTAGAATCAAATCAATGAATACTTAGATGGTATTTCCGATCTATCTTTAATCTAAGTATTCGGCGGATCATCACCACCCAAACAAACAACGATTTACCCCAAAATCGGCGCGTGGACTCGCGTGGCCTTGTGGATTCAAGGTGCAACCGCTCTCGTGGATTCGGAGCGAGGTACGTTCGTGGATTCGAAGCGTGCCATTGGGTGAAGACCGTGGATTCGGTTGGACGTCGTGGACTCGACGTTGGACGCTGTGGATTCAGCGTTGGGCGCGGATCGTGGATTCGAGAAGCGTCGTGGAGCGAGCGGAGAAGATCTACTAGGAGCGTATGGTAAAAGGTTGAGTCGTCTGTGAGTACGTTATATCACCTTGTACGTGTGTTAATTCTAGTGGATTTCGCCGTGTTATCGGTCCCGTGGTTTTTTACTCCGGTTTGGAGTTTTTCCACGTAAAAATCTTGCGTGTTCTTTTATTTTTCCGCATTGGGTTTTATTGCGCAATGATTTTTTGAGTGTTTATTGTTTACACCTATTCACCCCCCTCTAGGTGTTTTTTCCCCTATTTAGATCCTTATTAACCTAAACCCAACAAGTGGTATCAGAGCGGGAATAGGGTTGTAAACAATGGTTGAAGGTGGAAACATCAATCGACCCCCTTTCTTTGATGGAACAAATTATGCGTACTGGAAAGTACGGATGAAAGCTTTTTAATTTCCATCGACGAAAGGGTGTGGCAATCAATTGAATTAGGATGGTCTAATCCAACTGAAATTTTAGATGATGTTCGCACCTTAAAACCTAGGTCGAAATGGACCAAGGAAGAGATAGACTTATCTTCTTACAATGGCAAAGGGATTAATGCTCTATTTAATGCTTTGTCACAAACTGAGTTCTCTCGCGTCTCGGCATGTGAGACTGCGAAAGAAATCTGGGATGTTCTTCAAGTTACGCATGAGGGAACTAACTTAGTGAAGATTCAGAAACTGCAAATGCTCACGAGCAAGTTTGACTCTATCTCTATGGCAGAGAATGAATCCTTCACTGACTATTACACACGATTGCAAGACATCGTGAACTCATGTGCTAACTTGGGAGAGAAGATTCCAGAATTTAAAGTTGTAAGAAAAATTCTAAGAACTCTTCCTGAACGATTTCGCCCGAAGGTCGCAGCCATTGAAACAATTAAACACCCGGACGAAATGCGTGTAGAAGAATTAGTAGGTGCTTTACAAACTTATGAAATGACTTTTCCTACTAACTATTCTTCTGGAAAGGCATCCTCTTCTAAGTCTTCAGGTTACGCATTGAAATCAACTAAAGAAGAAGACGCGGATTCATCCTCCTCGGACGACGACGAGAACATTTCTATGGAGGACTTTGAGAAGCAGCTCGCTCTCTTGACAAGGAAGTTTCGCCGCAACTTTCGAAGGGGAAATTCAAGCAAAACTCAATCCTTCGGAAAGTCGAAGAAAGGCAAGGGTCCTTCAAGTCACAAGTCAAGAAAGCAAGAGAACTTCTCAAAGGATAAGAAAAGTTCTGAGGGACAAGTTCAGTGTTTCAAATGTCGAGGCTACGGCCACATTGCAACGGAATGTCCCAACAAGAATCCGGCTAAGAAGAAAGCGATGCAAGTAGTTACTTGGGATGACAACTCCACGTCAAATGAGTCATCGTCAAGTGATGAAGAAGACAACGCGACAGCTTTCCACGCGTCCACTACATCTTCACCCTTCATGTGCTTAATGGCAAGTACATCCGACTCACTGTCCAACTCCACTGTTGAAAAGATTGCAACGGACGATGAATCAGATGATTCGGAAGGTGAAGATTTTGTTTTAGCCTACCATAAGCTTTTGAGGGATTCAAAGAAACTGGCTAAGCAAAACAAGGGGTTGAAAGAGAGATTGCAGGATCTTGAAGATGAAGTAAAAAGGGTAACCTCTATCTCAACCGATCTTGAAGTGGAAAGGGACAATCTGATTAAGACAAATGTTTCCCTTCAAGAGTCCAATGAGCAACTCGAGAAGAATTATATGGATATGGTGAACAAAGCGAATTACTTCTTGAAGCTCAACGGCGAGGCTCGACAGGAAAAATTGGAAATGACGGAGACCATACGCCAACTGAAGGATGACTTAAAGAGATTTTCTTCTGGAAGGAGTAAGTTGGACAGACTTCTTGGTCTCGGTCAAAGAAATAAGTTCGGCCTCGGATACACTCAAACTGGAGACATTCCAAGTTCGAGTGGTACAGTATTTGTGCCTCAGTCGGTATCTCCTCCTCCGACACCGGTGTTCACGACAAGCAACGACAACGAACCTACTACATCTTCCTCGGAATCGACAAGAACCAAGGTATGTTTTCGTTGTGGCATTTCAGGGCACATAAGAAGAAATTGCAAGACGGAAGCCAAACGCACACCTCAAGCACATCTTGCAATGACTACCAAAAGGGCTATTCCTCGAAAACAACTGCAATTCATTGAAGGAAAAGAGCCTTGGTAGTACACCGCTCAAGACGACATCATCAAGGAGCAGCAATTCTTCAAGCAAGACGCTCTCACCTAGGAAATCAACTTCACGACCATTACCGACGCACTTCAAAAAGGTTTGGGTGCGCAAAGGTGAGATCTTTCCCTGTCTTGCTACCAATGTTTCTTGCATGCATATGATAGTTCGTCTTGGTACCTGGATAGCGGGTGTTCCCGTCATATGACCGGCGATAAAAACTGTTTTCAAACATTTGAGAAAAACTCCGGAGGACTTGTTGTTTTCGGAGATGGTCGGTCTTCCAAAATTGTTGGAAAGGGAACGGTAGCTATTCCAGATGGCCCGGTTCTAGATAATGTGTTATTTGTTCATGGCCTTAAGACTAACCTCATAAGCATAAGTCAACTGTGTGATAGTGGTTATTCAGTTAATTTTTCATCTGATAAATGCACTGTAACTGACATGAACCATGCTTTCTTTTTAAAGGGGGTTAGATCAGAAAACAATTGTTATGTAGTTCCTTCTAAGATTTCTGAAAAATGTAACCTAGCATCTTTGAAAAATGAAACACTTTGGCATGAAAGGCTAGGTCACATAAACTTTAAGGAACTTGCTAGAATTTCAAATAAAGATGTGGTCAAGGGGGTTCCGAAACTTTCTTTTGAACAAAACCTTGTGTGTGGCGGTTGCCAAAAGGGAAAACAGTCTAGGACTGCACACAAGAATTTGAACCACATAGGTACAAAACGGCCTTTGGAACTTTTGCATATGGACTTAATGGGGCCAACTCGTCAACCATCTCTGGGAGGTAAATGGTATATTTTCTTGTTGGTTGATGACTTTTCTAGATATACTTGGGTAGCCTTCTTAAAAGAAAAAGCTGATACCTTTGATTCTTTTCTCGAAATCTGCAATCGTATTATGATAGAAAAGAATGATAGGATTACTCGAGTTAGGAGTGATAGAGGTGGGGAATTCATAAATTCCAAATTCATTGATTTTTGCACTTCTAATGGCATTAAACATGAATTCTCCGCACCTTACACACCTCAACAAAATGGTGTAGTCGAGCGCAAAAACAGGGTCGTACAGGAAATGGCACGTGTTATGCTTCACAGCCGGAACTTACCTTTTTATTTTTGGGCTGAAGCGGTGAACACTGCTGTTTATGTTATCAATCGCGTGTATTTGCGCCCGGGGACATTGAATACACCATATGAACTTTGGTTTTGTAGAAAACCTAACATCAAATATTTTCGCATCTTTGGGAGTCGGTGTTTTATTTTACGTGATCGTGAGAATCTTGGAAAATTTGACTCTCGAAGTGACGAAGGGATTTTCTTAGGTTATTCTACAAACAGCAGAGCATATCGAGTTTTTAACTTAGAATCTAAGACGATCGTAGAATCGATAAATGTTAAGGTAGATGAAGCTTTTCATTTTGAATCTGAAAAATCTACCCTCGATATCTCTCTTGATGATGATACACCTGCTAATGCATCTTCTTCTAACAATTCTTTCGATAATAATGTTGATGCATCTAACGGTTCTTCAAGCTTATCTGATGTGCAGGAATCATCTCGTGTACCTCCGCCTACTCCTCTACCTCAAACGTTACGCATCTCCAAGGATCACCCTGAATCGAACATAATTGGAGATCCACAAGAAGGAGTTAGAACACGGAGACAATTGGTTTGCGGATTTGCATGCTATGTATCTCAAATCGAACCAAGAATGTTGATGAAGCTCTCCAAGATGATTATTGGATTAAAGCAATGCAGGAAGAGCTCCATCAATTCGAGCGAAACAAAGTCTGGGAACTGACGAAGCCTCCGAAGCAACACAATGTGATAGGTACCAAATGGATCTTCAAGAACAAGAAAAACGAAGAAGGTACTATCATCAGGAACAAAGCAAGGTTAGTTGCTCAAGGCTATTCTCAAGTAGAAGGTATAGACTTTGATGAAACCTTCGCCCCTGTAGCTAGACTCGAGTCCATTCGTATATTGTTTGCGATCGCTTGTCATTTTAAAATCAGATTATTTCAAATGGACGTTAAGAGCGCCTTTTTAAATGGATTTTTAAATGAGGAAGTTTATGTAGCTCAACCGAAAGGTTTTGTGGATCATAAACTACCTAACCATGTTTTTCGTCTGAAAAAGGCTCTTTACGGTCTGAAACAAGCACCGCGAGCATGGTACGAAAGGTTGACAAAGCACCTTTTGGAAAAGGGCTACACTCGAGGGGGAGCTGACAGGACTCTCTTTGTGAAGCATTATCAAAACAATTTCATAGTTGCTCAAATCTATGTTGATGACATTGTTTTTGGAGCAACGAGAGATAATGATGCTTCTAAATTCGCGGAGACCATGGAAAGCGAATTTGAGATGTCCATGATGGGCGAGTTGAATTATTTTCTTGGATTACAAGTTAAACAAAACGATGAAGGAATTCACTTGTGTCAATCCAAGTATGCACTGGAGTTGGTCAAAAAGTTTGATCTTGAAAATTCTAAGGATTTTCCGACTCCAATGGGAACTAGCCATAAGGGACTTGGAAGTGAATCACAAAGTGAGAATGTAGACGAGAAACTGTACCGCAGTATGATTGGAAGTCTACTATATCTCACGGCTAGTCGCCCGGATATATCCTTCAGTGTTGGGATTTGTGCGAGATATCAATCAGCACCGAAGGAGGTTCACCTGAAAGCGGTGAAACGGATCATCCGGTATATCAAAGGTACAATCAATTTCGGAATTTGGTATCCTATGGGAACGACTTTGGATATTGTTGGATACTCAGATGCCGATTGGGCTGGATCGGTGGATGACCGGAAAAGCACGAGTGGTGCATGCTTCTATCTCGGCCACTGCCTTGTTGCATGGCACAGTAAAAAGCAGAACTGCATAGCACTCTCGACTGCCGAAGCGGAGTACATTTCTGCAGGAAGTTGTTCAACCCAATTGATTTGGATGAAGAGCGTGTTGAGCGATTTCCGAATTTCAACATCTTCGGTAACCATTTTATGTGACAACACTAGTGCTATTAACATTTCTAAAAACCCTGTGTTGCACTCTAGAACAAAACATATTGAACTTAGATATCATTTTCTTAGAGAGCTAGTTGAATCAAACATTCTTCAACTGTCATATATTTCAACTGAGGATCAATTAGCCGACATCTTAACAAAACCTTTGGATCAAAAACGTTTTATTCACTTGCGTAAAGCAATTGGCATGCTTTCCTTGAAATAAACTCTTTTGAAACCTTTGCTTAGATTAGGTTTTGTTTTTGTTCTTGTTTTTGTTTTGTTCTTTATCTATGTTCTGTACATAGCACACTAATTGAGCATAAATCATAATTGACTTTAATTGCATCCTTTTATGCATTTAGAAATTTATTATGTTTTTGATGTCATAATATTTCAATGTTGCAATGATCATTTACGTTAATTAAACCATCTTTTAAGTGATCAAAGTCAATTTCTCTCTCAATGATCTCTTGGTATAGTCATTATCATATTTGATTGCTTAGTCGAGTATGAATTCGAGATCAATGGTTTGGTTGAATACTTATATATTAAATAATTGATAGCCAATTGAGGGGGAGTCAATGAAATGTGAAATGCTCAAAAGATGTGGAAAGAGTTACATCCCAATGAGGAGTGTGAAAACTACCACCACATGGAGAAAATGAAAAAAAAAGATACTCCATGAATGAAAAGCAAATTTTTGTTTGAAAATTGTTGATGAAATTCATATTGAAATACTTGACTCAGTCGTATTTCATGGTTGGTATAAGGTGGGATTTTTAGTAAAAGATGCTCAAAGAGCCACTCCTTCAACAGATTGTCTAGATATATTATCTAACTTATCTGGGATTTCAAACATCTATTGATCTTGGTACTTCATTTTCTTTACTGAAATTGATGATTTGATAAAGACATTACACATAGGATCAGGATAGATGTAATTGAAGTTGTTCAACTTTAAGTGTTTTAACTTTCGTAAATTTTCGTTTCATTTTTGGATATTTTTGATAGATTTTGCATAATCTATTTCTTGTTGTATGAAACGATGTCATTTGTTTAAAGTTGACATGGTAAAGTGCTTACATACTTTTTCTGGATTTTATTGTATTTTTCTAAATTTTTCTGAAGAAAAAGTGTAGCCGATCCGGATCGGGCAAGTGATCCGGATCCCGAACGCAGGATTTTCCTGCGGGTAGCCGATCCGGATCACATTCTCGGCCGATCCGGATCACGGCTAGGGTTTTATATAGAAACAAAGATTTTGATTTCTTTACCCTAATCTCTGGTTTTCAAGCTTCTAGAGTTTCTCTCTCTAGATTTCTTGCTTCTTGGTGCTTCAAAACTCAAAGTTCTTCGGATTCAAGTAAGTTTTCATGATCAAAACTCGGTTTTTCACAGTTTTTATGGTTTTTCATCAAACGTGAGTTGAAAAATTGGAATTTTTCGTTTGTGAATGGTTTTTGATCAAATTTCTTTTGAAATAAGAACTCTGGGTCAATTAGTTTTGCTTTTATGCTGGGATTTTACTTGATTAACGAGTTTTTAGGCTTCGATTTCTAAAAATTCGGTTTTAGGGCATAAAAGAGGAATTTTTGTAAATCATGGAATTGATCTATTTTTAAAATTCTTTTTGGAAAACTAATTTGATTCTTGGCTTCTCTACATGATTATGATTGTCTAGGTACAATGTTTTCAAATTTTTCAAAATTGACGATTTTTCATATGTTCTTGAGTTGGTTTCACAGGACACTTTCTTAAACTCAAAGCACTAGAGCAATGGCATTCTCCTGGTTAATTCTGCTACTGGTTACAATGGTGCTCACCAGAGCAACTAATAAGTTGAAAAGAGCCAAGAAACTCCAAAGAAAAGGAGAAGTCGATGTCATAAGTGACACTGAACTTGAAGAGAATGAGATGAGATTCATTGGGACATGATAACAGATGATGAGATGATGAGGTATTGCCGACTAACTCAACACGAAAAGGAAAAGCTCCCTTGGACACTGGGAAAGCTCCTATGCCTGCCCCAACTATCTCTATAAAAACGTAAGCGACTTGCTCGACGTTTTGGACTGAGACAGGAGACCAAGGTTGACCCACCAATAGCTCCTGACTCTCCGCCACGTGTTGAAGAAGTATTTGTTAACAATGACCGTCTTAGAGCTTTGAACATCGCGAATGCATTGGCGAAAGGCACGTGAACATTGAGGCTCTACAAGGTCACTCCCCTGAATTTGGTACTTGATTGAACAAGCAAATCTCATTCAAGTATGTCGCTTCCCAGAAAACTCTCGGTTACTGCCTGCACTGTGAGGACCTTCTATACCAACGCACGGCATCTTCGCGAATTTGAAAACGGTCCTATGGAGTTCTACACGAATATCCAAGGCACGAGATCAAATCACTCCACAGTTGATTGGCGAGGTTTTGGGAATGGAAGCCAGCAAGAAAGGAGTCCACTACCTGAAAGGGATAAATTTGACAAATACTTTATGGCGAAAAGTTATCGAAGGAATTTGTCTCGAGGGAACACAATCAACCGAAAAATCAGTTCGATCTAAAGAACTTCGTCTTGAATATCGCTTCTTAACTTCATCACGTGTTACAATATACTTCCAAACATGCAGACGAAGGTTGTGAGATGGGAACGATTGTTGTTCTTATATCTCATAGGACATCCATCAGAGGCAACGGCATTGAATATGAACATCCGTACATCATCTGGAATAGAATGACACGATGTTGAGCATCCTCACCCCAGCGAAAGACTTCCATTTCCACTGATTATAATGAGGATCTTAAAGAAATTTCAAGTTGACATCACCTCACACCTATCATCAATGTCTGAACATGATAGATGAGTCAACAATTGTCAAATCCCTTCACAAGTTGCCACATGTCACTCAAGCTTCTGCATCTGGGAAGAAGCCTGACCCAAGCACGGCTGCATCACCATCTCATCAAGCACCTGGCACAGATGATGACGCATCATTGAATTCAATTTCAAGTTACAGCAACGACTGTCTATGCCAGCAGGAACAAATTTTGAAAGAGCAACAGCGGATTACCAATGAGCTAGAAATATCAACAGCAGCTCACATCACCATCACGAAGAAGATAAATTCAATGGACAAGCGGATGCGAAAGATAATGTCCAAGATTGGTTGCACAAGTTCTGAAGATTCAGATTCTGATAACTGACCTTTTCTTTTTGTGCAGGATTTTTGTTTTTAACGATTCTTTTAGTTTAGTTTTCAGTTTGTGCATACTATTAGGACTTTATGTTTTCTTTACTCTCCTTACATATTGTAGCTCATGCTACGTTTTGGCTTTGTTTTGTGACAAAAAGGGGGAGAGAGTGAGAGAGTTAGAAAGAACTCTGAACAATGAATGATGTGAACAATGATTGTGAATATCGATGATATCAAGGTAAGTATGAACTCAACTCAACTTTGGTTTTTCTTTTGTGATTTGTGACATGCTTCTATACTAACTATTCGACTAACTATTTGGGCATGTAATATGACTAACAAGTTGATGTTGGACTAACATACTTTGACATTTGGTTTTCAACTGCTTAGAAGATATGTTGGTTTTTAACTATGATTCTTTCACATATCTGAATTTTTCAAATGTCATGATGAGATAAACTCTATCTCTGTATTTGGTTTTGTATGTTCCAATTCTTGAGGTATCTAACGAATTTGTTTGTCAAGAATGTTTTCTGTGTGCAGAGATTACAGATGTCTAAGTCTAGAGTCTGTTCTAGGAGTTTATCTCATGTTTTTAATTTCTGGAACTCTTTTGTAAATTTTTGTTGTATGGTGATAGCAACAAAAATATCTTTTTGAATTTTCTTTGTGGATTTGTGTTTTGTCACGAAACCGCCAAAGGGGGAGATTGTTACGGAATTTGAGTTGGCGTATTTCGTGAATGTATTAAGTCTTGAAGATTGAAGATGAAGAAACTTTGGATCGTATACCTCAATCTCAAGAAAGAAGAATTCAAAAGGATCAGGTACGTTTAACTAAAGAATTTTGATGATCCGAATACTTCTTATAGTGTAGAAACACCTGGAAGAGGTTTTAATTGCTTATTCATCAAAAACTGGACATGGGACATGTTCAGGATCCGGATCGTGGCTTTCAATCCGGATCCCGAAGGGTTTGTTCATACACTGGTTCAATCCGGATCGCAGCACTCTCTGATCCGGATCCCGAACACTAGTTTTACCTGTGTGCTTCTTCGATCCGGATCAGGAATTGCAATCCGGATCCCGAACATGATGTTCTGGTAAAACTGTATGAACGATCCGGATCGGGGACTACGATCCGGATCCCGAACAGGCAATTTTCTGGAAATCGTCTTTGTGCTTCTGCAATCCGGATCGCCAAATCCAATCCGGATCGCCGTCGGTAAAACTTTCCAGAAAAGGCTGTTTTTGATCCGAATATTCTTCCTAGGGTTTCTAACCTATAAATAGCCCTTATTTCATTTCTAGGGCATCCGCAATAGATCGGCTAATTAAGAAAAGATAGCCGAAAGAAAAATCCACATATAGAGAAGAAAGGAAATCAATAGATCTATTCTATGTTTCTTCATCTATATTGATTGATTTGATTCTAGGTTTTCCATACTCACATTTTGAGTAGAATCAAATCAATGAATACTTAGATGGTATTTCCGATCTATCTTTAATCTAAGTATTCGGCGGATCATCACCACCCAAACAAACAACGATTTACCCCAAAATCGGCGCGTGGACTCGCGTGGCCTTGTGGATTCAAGGTGCAACCGCTCTCGTGGATTCGGAGCGAGGTACGTTCGTGGATTCGAAGCGTGCCATTGGGTGAAGACCGTGGATTCGGTTGGACGTCGTGGACTCGACGTTGGACGCTGTGGATTCAGCGTTGGGCGCGGATCGTGGATTCGAGAAGCGTCGTGGAGCGAGCGGAGAAGATCTACTAGGAGCGTATGGTAAAAGGTTGAGTCGTCTGTGAGTACGTTATATCACCTTGTACGTGTGTTAATTCTAGTGGATTTCGCCGTGTTATCGGTCCCGTGGTTTTTTACTCCGGTTTGGAGTTTTTCCACGTAAAAATCTTGTGTGTTCTTTTATTTTTCCGCATTGGGTTTTATCGCACAATGATTTTTTGAGTGTTTATTGTTTACACCTATTCACCCCCCTCTAGGTGTTTTTTCCCCTATTTAGATCCTTATTAACCTAAACCCAACAAGTGGTATCAGAGCGGGAATAGGGTTGTAAACAATGGTTGAAGGTGGAAACATCAATCGACCCCCTTTCTTTGATGGAACAAATTATGCGTACTGGAAAGTACGGATGAAAGCTTTCTTAATTTCCATCGACGAAAGGGTGTGGCAATCAATTGAATTAGGATGGTCTAATCCAACTGAAATTTTAGATGATGTTCGCACCTTAAAACCTAGGTCGAAATGGACCAAGGAAGAGATAGACTTATCTTCTTACAATGGCAAAGGGATTAATGCTCTATTTAATGCTTTGTCACAAACTGAGTTCTCTCGCGTCTCGGCATGTGAGACTGCGAAAGAAATCTGGGATATTCTTCAAGTTACGCATGAGGGAACTAACTTAGTGAAGATTCAGAAACTGCAAATGCTCACGAGCAAGTTTGACTCCATCTCTATGGCAGAGAATGAATCCTTCACTGACTATTACACACGATTGCAAGATATCGTGAACTCATGTGCTAACTTTCATTTGCATGCTTAAACTTGTTGTTTAATTGAATGAAAATTTTAGTTAGTAGTGGTTTATACTCTGATGTTATTCCGCACTAATCATTTGTTTTCATTGAGATGGATGTTACCGTTCCTTTCAGGTATAGAGAGGTCATGCCTGATTGGCGGGTCTGTTGGTGTGCTCGAACTGTCCAAATTGGCGGTCTCAGTGCGTGACAACCGATGGCCAGAGGCGGTGGCGGCGAAGCTGGGGAACCCGCAGCTAAGATCAGAGTTTCTTGGGCCATTCTTCTTGCATGCTCCGGCGACGAGGGTGGCTGGGGTTGCTCCAGGCAGTCACCTGGGGATGCAATGGGGTCCCCAGGCTCCAGCTGTGACGCCATGGTGCTGCGATGGCGGCTGGAACAAGCACGAGTCTAGATCTACCCTAGATCTGGACCGGGGTGTGTTGGCTAGCTGCGGCAGCGCCGGTGGCGACGGGGTTTGTCATGCCCCGGGAGCACTTTAAAAGCGGAAAGCGACCCTATTTTTTTTTTTTTTTTTAAAAAAAACTTCCACCCAGTCACGTGCACAGACCCGCCACATATAGAAGGTCTCCCTTGTATATGCACGGCGTCCTTATGTACTTCATATAGCCTGAAGAAAACATCAACCACCTTTGTCTTAAAAGTTACAAAGGCCAGAGTATGATTTGAAAACACTAATATCTCGTTTCATAAAACGGCGCATACCTGGTGTCACGTCCCGGCGTCGAAACTGCGACCCGGGCTCGTCAACAGATCCGCCGCCCATACGGGAAGCCCCGTATAGACGAAGCGACTAATCTGCAAAAGATCAACTACACTATACAGATATCAGAGCTGAAAAGTAGACTGCTGAAATAAATATATACAACTCCTCAAATAGTACATGCTAAGACCTCACAAAACATAAGTCACTCCAAAAGTAAAACTCTCAAAAGTAAAAATATACATGATACATCCCAAAATCACTGACAGTACTAGTACATCACCAAAAGGGTACATCTACTCTCACTGGAAGAAGACTGGTAGGGATCTAGCTCGCGACTCCCTTACCTCGATCAGTAGGATCAGCAACTGGAGCAGCAGGAACTAGAGTAGAGGTCCCTGGGGAAAAAGTCACCACGGCGGGTGTGAGAACTACATCCCACAGTAGTTCTCAGTGGGTACCGCCAACAAGCCCGACGGTCTGCCCACTAAGTCTACTAGAGACATAAAGTAACAAATGCAGTACTGAAAGTAAAGGCTGAAAAATAACTCTACAGCTACTATGCCTCTATCTAAATGCTCAAGGAGTGGAACAGATGGAAACATGATGCATCTACTATCTCTCACATATAATCACCCAATCTACACTGACTGCCACATAGGGTCCAGTCAAACCTGCGCCTACCTACTGCCGTTACATCCAAGGAGGACCGGACTTACGTAGGGCGTCTGTGACTGCCAAAACTGGCCCAGCCAGAGGGACTGCGTCGACAAGTCGCGATAGCAAGTAACAAGCCCAACTCCGGAGTGGCACTCGAGGGGCGCGACCCCACCGAGAAAAGTATCCGCGCATTTCTGTCGAGCTCAAATGTGGCTCATGCTGGCTACAGTCCAAATCCATGATCACCAAGATCGACAGTAACCAACAATACCAACTCTCACTCACAGGCTGGAAAACCACACAGCCGGGACCCACCGTCGACTCAGACGGCTCCCAAAATAAAATACTGATCTAAACACTGCTACTAGACTCCACTCGGCCCCCAAGCGTGAGTGTAACATGCATCCCACAACAACCTGACCACTCGGCCCACTACCCGAGCGAGGAAACTCTAAGTTCAGGTAAAATAATAGATAACAGTGTGGGAATGTCTAAAGCATAAATAACCTAGACCAAGTTGGAGTTTTCTACTAGTCTGGTTAAACATATAGCGTATGACGGGGTGCTAGGTCAAGTTCCAAAGATAGCATTTAATTTAATATATTTAGGAAGCAATAAATCAATATGATCATCATAGCAATACAAGAAACATCAATTCTCTCTTATTAGCATGCTTCCTAATACACTCACAATCATGCATGTTTCCTACAATATAGAATTAATGATCAGTCCACCGGTTTTGTCAATCGATCCTCGCGATCCTCGCAAAGCGTAGATGTCAATCGAGTCCTCACACGTCGAAATCCGATGCTCGAGTGCAGAGATAAAAATCCAACAATGCGCTGCTGTCCAGTAAAAACCACCAGCAAAACAAGGGGCTTAAAGATGTACCAGAAACCCTTAAAAAAATTCAAATCTGGAAGAAGTGAAAAATAAAAAAATCGTAGATTTACCTCTCGTGAATCCGACGCCACAAAAATTGACCAAAAATTCTGTCGGAGTAGCTCTGTGGACCTCGTGGACCGAAACGCGACGGAAATGGGCCACCAACGAAAGAACGTCACACTGCGCTAACTCGCCGAAGACGTCGATGCCACGGCCTCCAAAAATTTCGAAACTCCTTCGCAAGATGCAAAATAAGATGAAGATCAAACTCACTTGAGGGCTCAAAGGCAAAAGAGCTCAAAAAAAAGGGGTAAAAGGCCCAAGAACTCGGCATATTTATAGGCCCTCACCAAAAAGTCCAAAAATCCACCCTTATTAGGCTTTTGGGCCCAGATTTCGGGCGCCCGGAACTTTCGGTGTCACGCCCCGGGTGTAAACCAGAACCCGGGCTCGCCACAGATCCGCCATGCACACGGGATTTTCCGCGTACACGAAGCGCTGGTAATCTGCTCAGATATAATATAACAATAACAGAGCATAATACAGAGCTGAAATAGAAGAACCACATAGTACCTCAGACTGAAAATACAAATAAAACTATAATAAGTACAATAATCTCCCAGCACATCAAATAGTACAACCAGCTGGCGGAAGCCAGACCCAAATAAAAGGAGAATACCACAGTCTGAGTGAAAGGTACAGCATCTATCTACAGCTCTCAGTCTCACAGGAGATCTATCTATTCGGCGATCCCCTTACCTCGATCCGCTGCCGATGGCCTAGCAGCTCCCGCAGATGACTCTGCAAAAATAAGGAGAAGAAAGAAACAGAAAACAACAATGGGGGGTGAGAACTACCAGATGAAACCAGTAGCCTCCCCTATTGGGTAAAACCTCAACTCTGACGCACCCACTAGGACTACTAGAGGCAACATGAAAGAACAAGTGGTAAATTATAAAGGCTGCTGTAAAGAAGGAAAACTATCATACTATGCATCTACATGCCATGTAGCACGAAACGACTGGATGCAACAATACCAAACATGCCTGCCTGAAATAACTCAATCTTGTGTCACTAGTAGAACTGGTACTGCCTGCTATGCCTTGCCAAATCGGGTGTGCTGGCCAATGCCTATCACCGATAGGGATAGTTGCCAAATCGGGTATGCATAACACCGATAGGGGATAGGAGTCTCAAAGACTCTAAGCATGTCTGCAACACACTCCGGAGTGGCACTCGAGGGGAGCGACCCACACGAGTAAAATATCTCAGTAATAAGTATCAGAAGTGCCATAAAACAGCAGGACTGGATCATGACTATGATCAAAGTGGGAAAACCATCCACTAGGAAACCCGATCCCCAACTGATGCAATAAACCAGACTCAACCCCAATCTGATGCAAGGATAAACATCTGGTCGACCGCCTACTGTCCGCGGTCACCGCAATACCCCACAAGTCCACAATCTAGCACAACCTTGGCTACACTATCCCAAACCCCTGCTCACACTTGAGCAACAAACATCTGAATGCAAAGGACAACAATGAAACATGTTCAAATCCCAATATGATAGTGTAGCAATAAATAGTGGCCTTACCTGATGTCCGGGCATGCATGCAACTGTCTTTATTTTTAAAAGTTGTAAAATAGTGTCAAAGGTTTAAAACAATTGATTTACTGAATAAAAGTCATTTGCATGCGAGATCATAGCCTTTGTCTCAATCACAGTGTCCCAATATAAGTCATCATATCATTTGTGGGGTTATATTAAATTTTAGGGGAGTTTGTCCCAGCGGTCCTTGTCATTTGTCATATTAATTTGTCCCAATGGTTCTCATTAATTGTCCTGTTAGTTGTCCTGTTAGTAGTCCTGTTAGTAGTCCTGTTAGTTGTCCCAATGGTTCTCATTAATTGTCATATTTTAGGGGATTTCTAGTAATCCCAGTGAGCTTGTCAAAAATGAGGTAAGCAACAACCGCCCACCTCGAGCAGCTCAAACAACACCCCAGGTAGTCTCCTGGCTGTCCACAGTCCTCAATCCTGCAAATCAACACTCCCGGTATAAATACAAATCCCAAAAAGTACATTATTTGCTGTTTTTCAGACAGCACGGGAAAAGAGAAGTTTTTCACCTCTAAAATGAGCTCCTAAAATCCCAGAAAAATCACGGTTGCGTTTCTCGCGAAGAGTAGATCAAAAATCGACTCTTTGAACGCCTCGATCTGATGCTCCTACGCCAAGATAAAAATCGGAGAAGTCGGTGCTGTCCAAAAATTACCATAGTAAAAAGGGGGGTCAAAGAGGACTTGGGAATCATGCCAAAAGTACAAAACGGAGCAAAATAATCAACACGGAAATCGAAGCCCTACCTCTTACGGTCGCGCTGCCACAAAAATCGTCCAAAAATTCCACCCGGTTAGCCCGCAGTGAATTTTCGACGGAACTGCGACGGGAAATGGGCCTAAAAAGAAAATTGTCGCAGTGCGCCGCGTCGCAGATAACTCACTATCTGTAACTCCCAAAATTCTGAGTTTTTTGAGAGAGAGAGAGGAGAGAGAGGAAAATTTTTCGTAGAGGACACATTCTCTGATTCTCTCTCTACAGCACGCAAAACGAGGTGGGAATGAGAGGGGGGGTGAGGGATCTTATATAGTGGGCCAAAGGGAATATTCCCACACGGGATCCAGATCCGAACAGGAAACACCGAAACGGACCAACCAGAACGCGCCATGTGTCCACATAACAGGGAACAGCCTGTGCAAGCCCAATGAAAAGTTGCCACGTGTCCCACGTGGTCCACGTGCTCGGTCCGCGCTCCGGGTCTTCCGGAAGTTTGTCGTCCAATCAGGGTGTGCCACGTGTCAGCCGCCCACATGCCTTCTAGAAGCCGGCTGGCCAATGGGGAAGCGCCATGTGGCACGGGAGGTTTTCGGTGCTCCCGGTGCACGCCATGTCGTGGACCGCGCACCCGAGCCCCCTGCCCGCGCCTGCCCGCGCTGCCCGCGCCTGCCCGCGCCGCGCTCCTCCGCGCTCCGCCGCTGCCCCGCCGCTGCGCCGCTGCCCGCCGCCGTGCGCCGCCGCCCGCCGGTCGCCGCCGGCCGCCGGAACAGTAATTCCGGTGGTTGGAACAGTAATTCCGGCGTGAACAGTAAATTGTGCCGAAAAATTAAAGTAAATATACCGTTTTGACCGTCTTCGCGCGCTGAGTCCAAATCCGCCATCCGTTTCACCAAATTCTCATCCGAAATTTTGCCGAAAGCTCCCGAAAAATTCCATTTGCTCCGATTTTCACGCAGAGTCTATATTAAATGTCCAATTTTGATTCTACAAGCTCTGTTTCACCGAATAAGCTCCATAGTCACTGTTTTAATGTTGCACAGTTCCTGCGGGAGTCCGGATCATCACATTCGGGCTGCTACAGTGAGCCCAAAAGACGCCCCGGCCTGGCCCATGATCAGCGCCCGAATCCTCCTGGCTCCGACGCGTGTCCCGAACAGCGGACAGCGCGTGAGGAGCCAGCAGGCTTGCGCCACGTGGCCCCGACCGCCGAACGTGGGGCGGTGGCGCCCGCCAATCGCAGGGCGCCACGTGGTGCCCCCACGTCGGCGGTCACCTGCCCCACCTGCCCCGCCTGCTCCCCCTGGCGCGTGGAGTGCGCGCGCGTGAGCCGGCCACTCCGAGGCCGCCA
This sequence comes from Tillandsia fasciculata, assembly GCA_029168755.2. NCBI lineage: Eukaryota > Viridiplantae > Streptophyta > Magnoliopsida > Poales > Bromeliaceae > Tillandsia > Tillandsia fasciculata. The sequence continues at coordinate 24,995,336 of CM054930.1, forward strand.
TGTGGCCCGCCCCGGTCCATGCGCCAACCGGCGCGTTTCTGTGGACCGCGTCGCGAGAGCCCACCAATCACAGGCTGCCACGTGTCCCCCGCGCCCGGTCCATGCACCAGCGCCAACTCTCTATGGAGCGCGCCGCGTGCGCCGGCCAATACGAGGCTGCCACGTGGCACAAGGTCGGTCCACGGCTTCCCCCATGCACCAAAATACGCAGAAAATTTCCGGGAGTCCTTTTTGGGCATCCGGACTCCGAAAAAGGCAAGTAAATAACCGATTTTCGATGTTTTTCCGTGCTGAATTCAAATATGACCTCGGATTAGCCTAAAGCCCTTTCTAAATTCTGACAAAAATAGCCGGAAGGTAGGCTCAATCCCGAAGCCTCACAGAGTCCGTCCAACGCGTCCATTTGACGCGTTGCGGGTCCGACACACCAACAATAGGTGTTCTACATCATGGGTCATGGGAGAAGCTACATGGGGATCGGGGCTACTACACCTGGTGCCTTAATATGTTCGAAGGGATAAATCCCATGGTTTAAAAATAGTGCCCACACGACACTTAATTTTCTAAAGCCATTTTCGCAATTCCTTTTTGAGTATGAAAACCCGCGTCCACATGTCGTGTCCATAAACCATATTTTGAAAGCATAGTTCTATAAAATATATTCATTTGACAAAAACATAAGGTCTGTCTCAACATCCACACCATCCACAATATACACGTCCACATGCATAGCATTCGACCATAAAGGAAATAACCAACCCTTTTATTTGTATTTTGTTTCAGACTACTGTACTTTGGGTCTAGGTTTTTACCAGCTGGTTGTATTTTTTATTTTTATTTTTGGGAGATGTACTTATATCTTGAAGTTTTATGGTATAGTTTTTAATCTGACATTTACTTTTAGTTCCGCTCTTGCAATACCCACGGTTTTTCTTTCGAGTCGCTTTTGATGTGTGTGTGGTTTTGCATATTCTTCACTTTTATTGGTTTTATCGGTTTTAGTTTTCTTGTTGTAGAGCTCGTTAAATGGAGAACGACGGTGCGATCGGCTCGAAAATCCGACGGACGGATCTCCCGATAGGATTTTTCAAAGTTAATGGGTGGAAAAAGAATTTTTAAATACCCATTAATGATTATTGGTGCTTTAAAATCCGTACCGATGTAGGAGGGATTTTTCGGAGATTTTGGTATGCAAATCGAGGAAGAATCGATTAAATAAAAGATAAAAGTGGTTATAAAAGATAAAGGTGGTTACAAAAGATAAAATCGGTTATTATTGGAGCCATTTGGGGACGGTGGTCCCGAGCTGCTGAGTGTTTCCGGCTGATGTGGTTAGTATTGAGTTATTATTTCCGATCTGATTGATCGTATATTTGGATTTTAGCCTGCATGAGCCGTATTGAGCTCGACAGAGATGCGCGGATACTTCCTCGGTAGGGTGGCTCCACTTGAGTACCGCTCCGGAGCTAGGCCTGTTACTTATCTTTCGCAGCTTGTCGATGCAGTCCGAGTGGGACCGCCTACGTAATTCCCGTCCCAGTGGGGATGTGTGGTAGTAGGTAGGCGCAAGTTTGACTGGACCCTATGTGGCAGTCAGTGTGATTGGGTTGATTGAGTATACCGAATTAGAGTCGATGCATCATTTTCATCTTTATTATCCATTGAGCATTTTAGATAGAGGCATGGTAGCTGTAGAGTTATTTTCAGCCTTTTATTTTCAGTTATACTGTATTGTTATCTTATGTGTCTAGTAGACTTAGTGGGCAGACCGTTAGTCTTGGAAACGGTACTCACTGAGAACTACTATTTGATTTAGTTCTCACACCCGCTGTGGTGACCTTTTCTAGAGGCATCCACCCCTGTTCCTACTCCAGTTGTTGCACCTGCTGATCGAGGTAAAGGAGTTGCGAGCTAGTTCCCTATCCGTTCTTGGAGTGTAGTAGTACCCTCTTTGAGATTTATAGTACAATCAGCTGGATTATTATATATTTTACTTTTGAGAGTTTTATTTTGAGAGATTGATGTATTGTGAGGATCTGACATGTACTATTTGGAGTTGTATCTTTTTACATTTTAGTAGTTTACTTTCCTCGCTCTGATATCTGTATAGCTGTAGTACTATCTTTTACAGGTTAGACACTTCGCCTATGTGGGGCTTCCCGTATTGGCAACGGATCTATTGGCGGTCCCGGATCACAATTTCGACCCCGGGGCGTGATAGGGCCCATTGGACAAGGCCTTTCCAAAGGGATAAATAACTTGAACTAAAGCAAAGCAAAGAGTATGTAGAGTAGCCAGGGTGGCTGGGTTTAGATATAACCCTTGTGTAGCGGCATAGTGACCGAGCTTATGGATAGTAGCCTAGTATGGCATGATATGGTAGCATTAGGACATTGAATATATAAGTAGTGTAGCGATATTTTTATGTTTGTCATCATGCTTGTATAGAAGTTTACAATTTTTCTATTATCTTACAACTAATGCTTTCATTGGACCAAGAGGTGTAGAGCATATTTCTCGGTGGATGAACCCACTGGGAACTATTCGTAGTTCTCACACCGCGTTTTGGTGACCACATTACAAGGCCTGGTACATCGGGCGAGGCGTACGACAGAGCAAGGGCCTAGGAGCATAGAGACCTAGTGGGTCTGGCAGCTATTACCATTTTGTGTTTTGAGTGAACTATGTATTGTAAGGAAAAAGATGTAAATTATAATATTTGTTTTATTCAAGTTGAGAGCAAAATGTAATTAATTATATTGTGGTTCACTCATGTTGTATACTTTCATTTGCATGCTTAAACTTGTTGTTTAATTGAATGAAAATTTTAGTTAGTAGTGGTTTATACTCTGATATTATTCCGCACTATTTATTTGTTTTCATTGAGATGGATGTTACTGTTCCTTTCGGGTATAGAGAGGTCATGCCTGATTGGCGGGTCTGTTGGTGTGCTCGAACTGTCCAAATTGGCGGTCTCGGTGCGTGACAACCGATGGCCAGAGGCGGTGGCGGCGAAGCTGGGGAACCCGCAGCTAAGATCAGAGTTTCTTGGGCTATTCTTCTTGCATGCTCCGGCGATGGGGGTGGCTGGGGTTACTCCAGGCAGTCACCTGGGGATGCAATGGGGTCCCCAGGCTCCTGTTGCGACGCCCTGGTGCTGCGATGGCGGCTGGAACAAGCCCGAGTCTAGATCTACCCTAGATCTGGACCGGGGTGTGTTGGCTAGCCACGGCGGCGCCGGTGGCGATGGAGTTTGTCATGCGCCGGGAGCAATTTAAAAGCGGAAAGCGACCCTATTTTTTTTTTTTTTTTTTTTTTTTTTAAACTTCCACCCAGGCACGCGCACAGACCCACCACATATACAAGGTCTCCCTTGTATATGCACAGCGTCCTTATGTACTTCACATAGCCCAAAGAAAACATCAACCACCTTTGCCTTAAAAGTTACAAAGGCCAGAGTATGATTTGAAAACACTAATATCTCGTTTCATAAAACGGCGCATACCTAGTGCCTTAATTTGTTCGAAGGGATAAATCTCATGGTTTAAAAACAATGCCCACACGACACTTAATTTTCTAAAGCACTTAATTTTCTAAAGCCATTTTTGCAATTCCTTTTTGAGTATGAAAACTCGCGTCCACATGACGCATCCATAAACCATATTTTGAAAGCATAGTTCTATAAAATATATTCATTTGACAAAAACATAAGGTCTATCTCAACATCCACACCATCCACAATATACACGTCCACATGCACATCATTCGACCATAAAGGAAATAACCAACTAAAAACGAAAGAAGGAAAAGGAACCTGACCGAGGTAATCTCACACCTCACCAAATAGCGTCCTCACCATCGTCCTGATCCCCAGACCCGACCAAACCTGTCACACAGTGGGAGTCAGTGACATGAAGAGTATAGATAAAACACAACTACAAGTACGATGCTAAAAGGTGCGGATAATAAAACAAACTGTAAAACCAGAGCATCCATAATCCCATCCTACAATCAATCATATCACCCCCGAGGAACTGAACTGAGCACCTTGCCATGTCGGTCCGGAGACCTCAGGCAAAAGAAATCCACACCGCTCTCACCTTGGAGCATGTAAACCCCCCGCACTGCACAAGTGCATCACCGTAAATCACCGCGAGGGGCCTCTACTAACGTCACCTCGTAGGGTTCACGGGACCGCAGACCACCTTTTCGAAAAAGTACACCGACACGGTAGCCAAACCGCTGGTGTGCGTGCAAGTGCCATGAGCATAGTAACCATAATAAAACGAGTGTCATAAACACCTGCGACACTCGTTGCTCCAAAAAGTATAAACACCGATGCACATGCATAACATGGGATTAGTAATCAACTCATAACATCATTCAGATCCACATCCATGTGTCGCGACGAAAGTCGCCCAAGTGATGTATCATAATATGTCATAAAGAAAACCAATAAAGTGTAAGGTCAGATATTACCAGTTCACCAGAGTTCCCAACTGCAAGTCGGGGGATCAATCTCTACCCGTAAGTCATCCTGAGTACGAGGCTCCTCTACGAGCTCCTGTAAATCCCCCTGGACCTACCCAGGGTCCACCAATAGCACCAGATTTTACCTTACCGAAACCACCTTCCGACTTCCAAAAAGCCGCCACGATCACTCACAATATCCCTTAATATGATGCAACATAATAATAATAAATTATGCAACAAAGGGGTTCTAAGAGTGCACCCACCTGAAACGGAGATAAACGACCGCGCCAACGACCCTCCTAAGCATTTAACACCACACGCGGGCCTAATAAAATATCCAAAAACACAAATCAACACATTACCCCAAACTGGCAAATTCGGTGGTCCCGACTACTGTACAAGAAAACCCTTCTATCCCAAAATAGAAACTGCCTCCGGTGTCCCGATTGTCGCACTGATCGAAAAACTGATCAACTAATTCCCCGAACAATTTTACCATTGTTCGGACATGGGCAAACAGCCCACCGGACCCCATACAGCGACAACCGGCCACCCGGAAGGTAAAACATTCTAGCAATACCCCTAACGTCAAAAGATAAGAAAACCGTGCGAAAACCCAAAATTATCGAAAAAGGGGATTCTACAGGTGTACCGAAAATACCAGATAAAATTCCGGTGGCGAAACAAAAGACCAGACTTTAAAAAAAAAGGTGCCCAACAAAATCCAAAACAATAAACCGACGAAAGACTCCCTATCCAAAAATCCCTCCGATTGCAAAACCGTACCTCAGACGCGATCTGATTGTCGACGAGGCAATTGATGGAAATCAGGCTCCAACCGTTGCCTTGATGAAGTCCACGACGAAAAAACAACCAAGCGGAGAATCATCTGACGAAAAACGAAAACAACTACGTCAAGCGGACTGCACCGTCAAGCGGACAGCACCGACAAGCGGACTGCTCCGTCGAGCGGACTGCACCGTCGAGCGGACTGCACCGTCGAGCGGACTGCACCGACAAGTGGACTGCACCGTCGAGCGGACTGCACCGTCAAGCGGATTGCACCGTCAAGCGAACTGCACCGTCCAGTGGACAGCACCGATAAGCGGACTGCACCGTCAAGCGGAAAAGCCAAATAAAAACCGTCACGCAAGGCTGTCGACGAAACACCAAGAGCACCGTCAAACCAAAAACCGTCCCGCCCCAAAAACCGTCAAGCCAAGCTGTTGACGGTAGCGGCTTGACCCGTGCGGACATAGCGGCGGCGCGGTAGCCCCGCGCGGGCACGCGCAAGCAGCAAGCAGCAAGCAGCGCGGTAGCCCCGCGCGGGCGCCGCAGCGGCGCGGCAGCCCCGCGCGGGCACGCGCAAGCAGCGCGCGCGGTCGCAAGCAGCAGCGGCGGCTAGGGCATCCGGCGACGGCGACTCGGCTAGGGCATCCAGCGGCGGCGGCGGCTATGGCATCCAGCGGCGGCAGCCTGGCAGTGCGCAGCCCCTGTGCGGTGCCCTAACAGCGCAAGAGCGGCGCGCGGGCGGCAGCGCTCCCGGCTACCCGCAGCGGCAGCGCCAGGCCGCGCGCGGGCGGCAGCGCGGCGCAGCGCCTCAGCGGCGCGCGGCCTGCGGTGGCAGCGCGCGGCGCAGCGAATCGGCCGCGCGCGGCCTGCTGTGGCAATGCGCGGCGGCGGCGGCTCGGCTAGGGCATCGAGCGGCGGCGGAGCCACCGTCGATTAACCTTAATCAATCCCGCTGAAAAACCCAAAAAAACTCCAACAAAAACCTCCTCGAACAAAACCGAAGAACAAAGTCAACCGAAAACATCAACGAACGTCAATCAAGAACAAAACCCAACGATCAAAACCAACGAACGAACCAACGATCAAAACGATAAAAGAGGACTAACAATCGCTAACCTTGCTTCGACAGAAAAGACAACGCGATCCCGATCTCCGCAGACGGTGGTGTTTCTGGATCCGCTCCCCGGTATTGGCGACGCTTCCGGTCTCGGTCTTCGGCGCACACGGCGAGGAAGAAGAAAGAGGAGGCGGTCTTTTTCCCAAAACAATTAGGGTTATTTATTATTTAATTATTATTTTCGTTGTATGTACAAGTAAAACCAAAATCCGGTATTTAAAATCAAAAGGAATTTTTCTATGACTTCCTCGATAAGCGTGCCGATTCTCCGAAACGCCCCATACCCACTAGCATGAATCCCGATGCACCGACAACACCTAACGGGTCCCGAAAACTACTGAACTTACCTTTTCAGACCCGCTAACAAAGAAACCCTCGCTCCGGAAGATCCGTAAGTCGGATTTTCGATCTAATAAAAAGTCAGCGTCATTACAGGGTTACTCGGGGTAGATCACCATAAGGCAGATGGAGGTGTTGGTGATATCTCCAGGTGACGCGGCTACTTTTGGTGGTTTCAGGTTCCACCAAACTCGAGAGCAAGAGATGGAGAGGGAGAGGAAGCTTCTCCGGCAATTTGGCTGCGGTGGCCAGTGGCGGGGCTTCTTGAGGAAGGGGGTGCGCAGGTGAGGCGGGGAGGCACAGGTGGCTTGCTCGTGGTGAGGGTGTGCTGCTAGGGTTAGGGCAAGAGAAACCCCAGATGGCATCTATATAGGGTTAGAAAAAGTCGCTAATAAGTCCCTCTACAATCATAATTTTTATTTCAATCTTTTACCGCACGTGTATTTTGCAATGAGGACCCTCCACGTACGATTTCACGTGATTTGATATATAAAATATTACAACTTTTTCGAAAAAACTCTAAAAATATATATTTTTTTTGCATTTTTTTTTTTCATGATTTTGTTTCGCCGAATTCAATATCGGGCTTCACCACAACATTCAGTGCGATCCGACCGTTCAGGTAACAACTTTATTTCGTTGGATTCGAATCTCATTTCGTGGAGTTAGCCTTTTTTTTATAAATACTTTTCAAAATTCAATTTTTAAATTTTAAAAATTCAAATAATTTATTTAAATTTTAATAATTCAAAATTAATTTTACTTTTATTATATAATGATTCTTCGTCTTTTATTATATCTTTTATAATACTTTCTCATTTTATGAAGACGGTGAATAATTCACCGTCTTTCAAAATACCCCAAGTAGCCTCATTGAAGAAAAATATTCTCAATCTAGCCTTACTTTTAAAATTTTTTCCAATCTAGTCTCATCTCTATAGATTAGAGAAAAAATAATAATTAAGAATATTTATACTTTACTTAAGAAAAAAAATATTATTTTTTTCTCTCTCCTTCACCCACTTTCTCTTTTTCTCTCTCTCTCTCCTCTGCACACACACTCTCTCTCTCTCTCTCTCTCTCTCTCTCTCTCTCTCTCTCTCTCTCTCCCGCCCCTCCCCCTCCCCTCTCTCTCTCTCTCTCTCTCTCTCTCTCTCTCTCATAATAATTAATCTTTTTCTCTCTTTTTCTCTCTAAAAAAATATAAAAATAATAATTAATTTTTTATAATAATAATATTTAATATTTAATAATAAAATTATTAAATTATTATTATTATTATTAGTATTTAATTTTACTATATAAAATCAAATAATTATAGATAATATTTAATAATAATTAATAAAATTATACTTATTAGTTTAAATTATTATTTATTTATTTATTATTATTTTTATTTTTATTATTATTGCTATTATAAGTATTTAATTGATCAAACAAATCAACGTGATCAAATAATTATAGATAATAATTAATAATAACTAATAAAAATTATATTTTTAAAATTTAAATTATTATTTAATAATATTATTATTATTAATTTAACTAAGTAATTTATATTATTAAATATCTAATTGAACTATATACTAAAAAATAAATATAATATAAAATAATATAATTGTATATTAAAAATAAATAAAAATACTTATAACAGTTGACTACACACTGAATATAACAGTTTATATAATTAAAAATAATGTGACTATACACATTTAACTACACATTAGATATGATATAAAGTTGACTACACTTGATATAAAGTTCGACTTGACTACACATTTGACATAAAGTTGACTACACTTGATATAAAGTTCGAGTTGACTACACTTAATATAAAATCCGACTTGACAACACAATTGATATGATTATACAACTGATAGGACTATACACTAGCTGTACAAAACTCTAGAGATGTTATGGCTATATCCTATACACCTATATCTAATACACTTTGATTTTAATATAAAAAAAAAAAAAATCTCCTCTATAAATAGTTGAACATTTGTTAATTTGAACCTCTCTCATTCCTCTTTTCTTTATACACTTTAGAATACACTCATTTCTATTCTACTTCTCTATTTTTAATGCATATATATCTTACTTATATAATCTAAAGGAATTATAAAAGCATCAATTGCTTTGAATCAGATTCGTGAAGCCCATTTGTGCTCCTCTGGAATTTTCTATGCAGATCTTTTCTACACATTTGCACCAATTGCTTTGAATCGGATTCGTGAAGCCCATTTGTGCTCCTTTGGAATTTTCTACGCAGATCTTTTCTACACATTTGGTTTTATTTTGTCGGTATGTTTTTTATTTCAGAATTTATTTCTCAATAAATTATTTAATTTTAAAGTATAATTTATCTTATATCGATTTATTTCAAAATAGGGAATTTTCATATGGCGCATCAACCAATTCCAATCTTCTTATATTTTGATGGAAATATTGTTCATGGTCCCGAAGGAGTTGATTATAATGGTTCTGATCCAAAAACTATTTGGGTTTCTCGTATTATAAGATTTAATGCATTAAAATATGAAATTTATATGCAAACCGAATGGGACCGAGATTATTTTGATATAAAAATTAATGGGAGATATCAAGTCGGTGGGAGAAATAGACTTTATTTCATGCTCGTTCCTATTATCGACGACTCTTCTTTGCATGCTTTTATTGAAATATTCCAAACAGAACATGCGTGCTGGGGTGCTGTCCAATTATATCTTGAGAAAATTAGCAAGATGAATGTTGTTGTAGATCCATTTAGTTCACAAAATATTGGCGAAGGACCATCTCAACCATTATCATTCCCATATTCTGAAATTGCTACGTCAAATCATGAGAATAATGATAATGAACCGAAAAATTATGAGGCTACTGAATTGTTAGGAAATACTAATATAGGCCTAATGTATAATATAATAGCAAATTAGGATAGAAATCAACATTATGACGATACTTGTGTAAATAATGAGTTAACTAATGATAACGACGAAGAACTCGATATTGATAGATTAGAAGAGCCAGATAGTCCTATAGCACCTCGAGCAGCTACAGCAACTGAGTTTGAGGATATTCAGTGGATTGATAATGCAGTAGTAGAAAATTTTGCAACACAATCTACATCAGGAACGGGTAACTATGAGTTGTATAAAGGCCAACAATTTTCTGATAAACACTCATTACAACATACTGTGAAAATATTCTCCTTACAACAACACAGGGAGATTATAGTTGATCATTCTAGCACTAAGCTATTATCAGTGAAGTGCAAGTTTGCCCCAGAATGCAAATGGAGTCTTCGTGCTAGCATTCCTAAAAACAAAGACTACTTTAAGATTAAGACCTTAACAGGCCCTCATACTTGTGTAAATGCCTTAATTGATCGTGACCATAGACAATTAGATTCTATTGTAGTCGCGCATCATATAGTAGGAATTGTAAGAAAGCAGCTTAACTTGAGTCCAGCCGCAATTATTGAGAATATAAAATCTTCTTATAATTATGAGATATCTTAGAAGAAGGCATGGCTTGCAAAACGAAAAGCAATTGAACTACTTTTTGGAGGGTGGAAAGAATCATACGCTGCACTACCACTATTTATGGCGGCATTGCAAGAATCTAATCCAGAAACAGTTGTTAAGTGGGTTACAGAACCAAGCACCGAGCCAGGGAAGGAAGTATTTAAACGTGTTTTTTGGGCATTTGGTGCAACAATTGAAGGTTTTAAGTATTATAGACCGGTGATTAGTATAGACGGCACATTTTTATATGGAAAATATAAAGGCACAATGCTTATTGCTGTTGCTCCTGACGCTAACGACCAATTATTTCCGCTTGCTTTTGCAGTTGTTGAGGGTGAAAATAATAGCAGTTGGGAATGGTTTATGGCTTGTATTAGAGAGTACATTACCGATCGTCATGAATTATGTGTTATTTCTGATCGTCATGCAGGTATATTGAAAACAATGAACAATCAATACTGCGGTTGGGTAGAGCCATTTGCTTATCACCGTTTCTGTACGAGACACTTTGCCACTAATTTTTTTAGCCATTTTCGTGACAAATCATTGATGAACAAACTTAAAACAATCGCTACACAAAGACAGATCCGAAAATTTGAGAAGTCTCTAAAGGAGCTGATACAAGTAAGACCAGATCACTACAAAAAACTTAAGCTTTAGCCGCGGTCGAAACCGCTGGAAAAAATATTTAAAACCGTTGGGAAAATATTTCCCAACACTTGTAAAACCATCGAAATTTTTTTTGCAACCGCTGTTAGATCTCCGTCGCAAAAGATCTTTACCGATAGTTTACACGACCGTTGGAGAAGATGATAACTTTAGCGACGCTTCTCCGACCGCTACTAAATATAGTAAAAAGTGCTACTATAAATAATAAATTTATACCAACAGTTTCATAATTGTTATAAATTCAATTCAAAATATGAAACATACAATTAAAAATAACCGATACAAAATTTTAAGATAAAATTTTAAGAACAACATGCAGCAAAGTCCAAGAATTTCTCTAGAATATGCTGCTGAGATTAAATGAAGAAGTTCAATGAAATCTATTTTTATTCTTCAAGAAAATACTAGTCAATTGGGCTGCAATTTATTCTTCTACAAAGTTCTCAATCCAAATAGCCTTCAATGATAGCAGCCGAGTAGTACTGGCTGATACAACAGACAATCAGAACTAGTCTAAGATAAGGACATCAGGGTAAGTTAAACACATCACCAACACGCAAAAGATCGCGGTGGGTACAATAAGATTGATCGGGACATATACAATTGTGTTTCATTTATGGCCGTTATCCACCGAGCTGCACAGTGCATTGGCTTCTCTTTGCTGCCTTGCACTTCTCATGATCATCAGGTTGCTGTAACGAAAGTAAGGAAAAGAATGGTTAGACCCATGCTCAATTTGATGCAAAATACCTTGCTAACTTATTTGCCATTTTTATTTGAACCATAAAGCTTAATTTAATAAAGAAAATTTACTAAATATCTGGAATTACTGAGTCTGATTTGATGCAAACAACTAAATTCCGCTACCAATTATGTTTAATTTGGTCTAAAAAGCCTAACCAAAGGACTTGATATATTTACAAAAATTTCTACCGTCCATGAATAGCTGCGCACAAAAGTCAAAAAACTAACAAATAAAAGAGATTTTTGAACAGCAAAGAAACATATTAAAGCATTCCGAGGAATTAAAAAGCTTCAGAACTAATCTATTAAAGTGATCAGAGCATAGGAACCAATCATCACTCTCTCAAAAGTTCAGAAACTCTCTCTACCTTTTACTCAAAATAAATTAAAGGGAAAATTCAGAGCAGTATTTGCACCCACTTACCTGCTGAAGAAGAAAATGTGGGACTTGAACTCTTTTGGAGCCATCTGCCAACCGCTTGCAAGGTAAATGATTTTCAGCAGAAGCAAACTCAAAAAGGTTCACATTTAGACTACCACAAGCAACTGCAAAAAGTCCGAGACACTTCATTTTGTTTGTACTAGATAATTTGCGTAAGGGCCAAAGACTTCTAGAGCATGTCCCTTCCATTCTTGTCCCACCTATATGTTAACATTAATGTCTATCACAGCAAAGCCATCATAACAGCCTGCATTTAAGACAACTGTTTATGACATTGATAGCATTATTATTTCCCACAAAGAGGCTATGCTTCCTAGCCAACAACTCCTGAACTTGAAGTTATCACAGAGTGCAAAAACTAGTCAAAAACAGATTTCGAGCACTGATGGAGACGAGCCAGTTTAACTTAAACCTAAATCTTACTCGTTCAATGGTAAACCTCAGAAACAATGTTCTAAAGTATGCAAAACTGAAGAAATGCTTAGGCACAAAGTATAAGATTTGTTCTCTGTTTTCTTGTCTCAACACATCGAAAGCCACAAACTCACCACTGGAGTATCGATAAATAATAAGATTTATATAAAAAGGAAGACTAATAGGGACTTCAATGGTAGTAGAGAACAAACTTGGGACGATTTCTACCTACTTTAATTAAAACTACTTAAAAGCCATGCCGCCAGACTAAACATATATAAATCAATATAATTCATTTGATTAAACACAAGAACCAACAGGGAAGGCAAAGACATTAATAGAGAACAAGGTGCTGAAAAGAGGCATATGTCTCGCTGATCAACTTTTGAACTATAATATAATTACTTGGAAGGCCAAGGCAGCTATAGGACCTTTTCAACAAGGCATTGACGATGATGCAGAGTAATGTAATTTTCCACAGGTTCATGTCACTCAAATTCTCACTTCCCTATATGCTTAAAGGTCTACTAAAAGCATTATGATTGATGGTTTGCTAAATTTGGATAGAAGAAGCAAAGAAGAAAATAAAATCTAATTGTGTATCAAAAAACACATACCATTCAGACAACAAAAATATCATACATGGTTCCATCACCAAATCAACATAACATTACCAATACATGCAATCATACTAAAATTCTCAGTTGCTTGGGATATGTTAATGGCCAAACAAGCTAGGATACTCGATTATTCGGTAGGCCAAGAAAACAAGCTGGATTTTCTTTTAAGCTAATCTACTACAGAGATCTTTCAAGAAAATACAGGTACAACTTGATTGGACATAACTCTTCTTCTCATTAAATTTCTATGCATGCAAGAATATATAAAACAGTTATGTAACTTACGTTAAATAGCTCCGATAATAATACAGGCCACCTGATACGATCACCATGCATTTGTTCTTTCATATATTGGTTATAATCTCATATTTTGGTTTATAAAATATTGTAAGCTTAGAACACAAAACATTCGGCAATATAGGACTCTGACATCTGCTTAATATCTTAATAAATTCTAATCCTGCTTAAGAAAAATGAGTCTTTAATCTTTAGGCATATATATTAACTTACAGATAGAACCAAGTTGACACTGATAGGCTGCAAAAAAAAAATATGTAGATAAAATAGGAACTAAATCTTTTTATTTGGGTGTCGGATGGATATCGTCTAAAGAAGATCTGAATCAGAATGAACCGTGATCTTCTCCTCGACGGCGATGTTCGAAGTGCTTATTAAACCGCCGAAACTCATTGCCGTGTCATCTGAAAAATCAAAGGAAAGAAATTTTGAGGTTTAAGAGATAACACTGTATTCAATTGAATATGAAATTTAAGTTAAAAGGAAGTACAGAGGCTCCTTTCAATCCAGTCTGAGCACAACTTTCAGCATTCTTCCATCTTCGCAACATTAGGCTACCCAAAGCAAAATAGTTAATCATTTTATCTTTTTACCCTTAGTCATATGTGTTGTTACTAATTAATCGTCTCCCTAAATTCAGAGTTAATTCTAGGCATAAACATATAGCATGTATAGGAGATGAGAAGATCACCCAAAAAAGCAAAAGATGCTTCACTCTCCAGTTTTCTAATATTCAAAACCCTCTTAATCTCCATGGTGTTAAAAATATGAAAACATGTAAAATTAGGCTTTTTTTTGAAAATGACCTGTAAAAATTTAAATTTTTAAAAATGGCCCTGCAAAATTTGTATTTGCAAAAATGGCCCTCTTCCTGCCAACTGGGCGCCATGTTAGCGAGCCACGTCAGCCGGACCGCCACGTCAGCTCGCCACATCAGCCGGTGCGCGTGGGGTGATAAGTTAAACACGCAGGTACAACCTGCGTGTTCTAAACATTATAAACACGTAGGCTGAGCACATTGGAGTTCCGGAACCAGCAAGGCTGTTCCGGAACCCAAGCAATACCCAAACACGCAGGCTCAGCCTGCGTGTTTACAACACGCAGGTTGTACCTGCGTGTTTAACTTATTGACATGGCGAGCTGACTGGCGCCCCGGCTGATGTGGCACGCTGACGTGGCGCCCAGTTGGCAGAAAGAGGGTCATTTTTGCAAATACAAATTTTGTAGGACCATTTTCAAAAATTTAAATTTTTACAGGGTCATTTTCAAAAAAAAACCCTAGATTGAGAATATTTTTTTTTAATGAGGCTACTTGGGCATTGTATCGAACGATTCACTGCTTTTAGAAAGCGCATCTGTTAGGCTGGTGTGTATATATATATATATATATATATATATATATATATATATTCAAATAAATTTTTAGAGAATTATTTTATAAATTATAAATATTTTAAGGTTCGTTGCGAAAAAAAATTCCCATAAGCCGCTTGGTTCTTTTACGCAAAGGCATAAGCCGCTTGGTTCTTTTACGCAAGGAACAATCGAACTAGCCACCACATCTTTTCTTTATGCTCCGCTCGACTCGTCTCCTTAACTCGCCCGAGTCGCCCCTCCTCCTCCTCAACTTGGCCCCTCCCCGGCTCCGTCGCCTCCTCCCTCTCCCCTCCGTACAAGCCCTCGCCGCCGCACCTCTGTCCCGGATCCCACATCATTCCCATCCCAAACTCTTCTCCTGCCCCCTCCGCCGCCTCCCTCCGGCGATGGACCTCGCCGGAGCCTCCCCTGCTGCCGCAGCTGGAGAGTTCTCCCCCCTAAACCCTAACCCTAGCTTGGATCCCGAACTCAATCGTCTTCTTCGCGCCGAGGACGCCTCTGAGGGCGAGGCGGCGACGTCGTCGTCTTCAAGCGGGGGATCGGATGGAACGAGGGATCTCCCCGAGGAGCTCGCCAAGGGCGTCGTGTTGTTGCAGTGCGAGTCCTCGGCCAAGGGCGGCGCGTGCGACGTTTACCTTGTCGGGACCGCGCACGTGTCTCAGGTGATCTCCTTGCCTCTGATCCGTAGTTATCCTAATTTCAAATCAAATTTTCTTGTGCCCTATTCAATCTTTAATAGATTTGAATTTTGGTATGAGAACGCATGATCTTTATTTATCTTTTGGTTATAATTTAATGAGTTGAAACAATTTATAGGTCTTTTTTGCTAGGTGTGACAATTTGTTCTTACTGATGTCCATGTAGGAGTCATTCAAGGAAGTCAAGGCCGTAATCAATTACTTGAAACCGGAGGTTCTTCTCCTCTCTTTGAAACGTATCAATCACTTGTCTACGGCTTAACCTTATATATATGGATTCCTTTTGTAAAAATTCTGTTTCCATCTCTTCATATGTAGGTTGTTTTCTTGGAATTGTGCGCAAGCAGGGTTGCCATTCTGACACAGCAGAATCTTCAGGCAAGTACTTCTTGAATAGCTCATCTTATATTTCACATTGATATAGCGTCAGTGGCTAGGAGCTATTGCTTTTGCAATGATGATATACTTAAGAAGAAGTTCCTTATGTATTCAAGGTATATTAATGATCAATGTTGGGCCTCTTTCACCTGAATGAAGTTTCCTCAAAAGTTCTAAGTAAAGCCGTTCGAAGAAGTTTTTGTAGTTTTTCCATTAAAATTGTAGAAAAAGTTGGCTATTACAACAAAAGTAGAAGCTACAAAATGGAGCTTATGTTTTCAGAGCCTAAAAACTCATTTCAGCTTCCTGCAACTTCTTAAGGGGCTTAGACATTTCTATCGTAAAGTGTACTGTTGCTTGACAAGATCTCAGAACTGCTGTTGTGAGAAGCGTTAGAATGAGAAACTTTGAATTGGGGCTTCTTCTTTTCATTTCTGCTCTCTACTACAATAGATGCTCTAGATATTTCTGGTTTCTAATGACTCTGCTACAAATAGTTGCAACCGAAACCGAAAACGAGGGCCAAAGAGGCCGAAAGTGCTTCTTAAAGTGCAAATTGCTTGACTGCTGCTTCTTAAAATTGAGAAATTGTTCTAGAAACTAGGCCAAACAATCATTTATGAGACATAGCGCTGTAAGAAAATAAAAAGTAAATGAAATATAAGGTACCATAAATTGGGGTTGCTTTGAAAATTATCTGTTATCTAATTTTGTCTTTGATATACTCAAAGCACCGTAATGTTGATCCTTAGACACATTGATGTTCTTTAAAATTCTTGGGACTTCAATATAAATATAGGGAGTATATATCTGTCAAACAAGCCTCTGTTAGCATTCACATTCATCTAAATTGGTATTTACTCTATTTTTCTCCAAAACATTATGAATTTGCACCAAGGATTTAAGCACCTATCGGCACAGGTTGTATCCTCTGTGCCGTATCGTGCCAACAAGATACCGGCACGATAGAGCTCCCGTACCGATGGCACAGCTCAAAACATTTTTTTCTTCAAATTACTAAGTATTCTTTTCAATGAAGTTCAAAATATTTGATAAAGATATATAATATGCAATTAGAAAATTTTGTTGCTAAAGAAAATAAATATTTCATGCCATTATGTGTTGGAACACAAGTATTTTTTGTGACCGGCACTCATCAGCACGGCACGACACGCACCGTGCCGTCAAGTTTTCGGCACGACTCCGTGCCACGGCCCTTAAATCCTTGATTTGCACAAATGCCATACATTCAACCTCAATGATGATGTTTACATGACCAAATGTAGCTAGATCGGAGTTGCGCAGTAGGCCGAAATAATCAAACTTAGTGTTATCGGGATTGAAGACCTCCTCCAAACTATGATCTGAATCGTATGTTCTGATTTCTGGTGGATTCCTGATTCAGGTTGCAAAATGTGGCAAAGTTTGAGGATAATAGAAATGTAGAATACTATATAGATTTTAAAGAGAAGTGTTTTACAAGATAGAATAATGCAAAAGAATCATACTTTGCAAGGACAGAGAGCCAACTTTGATTAGGAGAGCCAACCTGACCTTAAATAAAGCAACAAAAAAATATATATAAAATAACAATATGTATGTTATTTATGTGGGGATTAGTTTTTACGTTTTCAAAACAAACCATATTTTGTATGAATGATCTAACCAAGGATTTAAGTATCCATTAGCACGGTCCGTATCCACCGTGCCGTATCGTGCCAACAAGATACCGGCACGATACAGCCCTCGTGCCAATGGCATAGCTGAAAACCTTCTTTTCTTTAAATTACTAAGTAATTTTCTTAATAAAGTTCAAAAATTTGATAAAGATACATAATAAATAATTAAAAAGTTTTGTTGCTAAAGAAAATAAATATTTCATACTATTATGTGTCGGCATACATGCATTTTTTATGACCGGCACTCATCGGCGCCGCTCGGCACGCACCGTGCCGTACCGTGTCGGCAAGTTTTTGGCATGACCCTGTGCCACGGCACTTAAATCCTTGGATCTAACTAATACTGCCCTGATAAGTATGAATGATCTGACTACCCCTACCTAGCTCGTACCTCATTCCTGAGAAATTGGCTTACAACGTCACTGTGTCGATGCTACGAACGACATTGTATATCGATCCAGTTTACACTGAACAAATCACATCCATGGTAAATGTAAAATGAGATGGATAACTAGAAATCCATCATGAGTATTAGAGGTCTAAGGAACAAATCTTCCTTCATTAGAAATCCATCATGAGTATTAGAGGTCATCGAATCATTGCTTATAAATAGTACTAACTAGATAGACAACCTTCTAAAAAATTGTATCCATATCTTATTCGATAAGATTCACCAACTTAAAATTAGTTGACATCCCTACAAATCTATTCATATGAGATACAGGATTGAACTTCTTAAAACCATATTGTGGAAGTCTAAACAAATCCTATTTTGTAGGATAAGCTCTACTATTTTGAAATTAAATTTCAGCCCTAACCTAATAGTTTGTTATACTCCACACCCATCCTACGGGTGGGATTTTTCCAGTAGTCATATTGGTGTGACTAGTGGGGAAACCCCACCAATAGGATGGCTAGATGGGTGGTGTGTATGATTTACACCCTAAAGAGGGTATATGGGTAGCATTTTCCAATGAAGATTATTTGAAAATTCCTATAGGCAATAGAAAATTCAGATCTAACTAGAACTAAACCAAACAGAACTCAATTGTAACTAAACTAGACACATATAACTACCTGGTCAGGTTCAGGCTGCTTCATATTGTTTTTTATTTTACTGTTTTCCGTAGTTAAAGCTTCAAATAGGCAAAATGAAACCTGCCAAAATAAATTAGCTCCAGTTATTTAATTCGATCTAATGACCAAATTTAGGACATTGTTGCAAGTTTTTGTAAGTTGTATTGTCCATTTGTTTGCAAATGCTAAAATTAGATGGCATTGGCTCAAAGGACAACTTTGAAGTGTTGATTATTACTTGTAGTAGAACATGTGTCCCTGTATGCACTGTGAAGTAGCTGTTTCCTTCGAAAGAACTATTGCAATAAACCTTTTTGTACCAGAATTCATTAAGTTGAAACTTTGTTGCTTACCACTTAATTTAAGGCATGGCTTGATGGTTTTCTAGGAATTCAATCATTGTGAATTGTACTATTAGTCTCTGAACTATAGTCGAGATTCATTTTAGTCTGCAAACTTTTAAGCTGGACATTGCATATCCCAAATTCTTGGATATGTTTCACTTTAGTCCTTGGCCTCATCTATTGTTTAAGGGATAATTATTGTTTGCAGCTTGTGCAGCTGTACGTTCATGTGGCACGCATCTGTCCACCCTCGATACCTTCTCAGTTCTCATATTTCAATCTCTAGGCACTTATTTGTTCTCTAATAGAATATGGCAATAAGGATTAAAGTGGAGCACTTTCAAAAGTTTGTGGTGTTGAATTCTACCTTAGAAAGTTCAATGACCAAAGTCAAAATTGACTGAAATTTCAGGGGCTGCTGGCGCAATCTACCTGTTTTTCACAATGAATGTCTTTTTGGTTATATAACATGATGTTATGAGAGGCATCGCTAAATATTTCTCTTGAAAATGAGGGCCGTCTGCCATTTATCTTTTGATTGAATTATATTAATTTAATTCTATGAGCATGTTAAGACAACAACAATTTGTTCTATAAAATCTACCATATAATTTGACCTGGGCAAACAGCATAAAGGCAGTAGTTCTGCCTATCATTTTTGTTTTTGGAATGTCGGACTTTCATCTTAACTATGAACTCAGGCATTTCCTTAGATTATTTTGGCTTAAACATTTGTCTGCTCAAAATCTTTAGGTTTAAGATACAAGTATACTTTGTTTTTCTTCGGTCTGTTGTCTCATAAGAATTTGCATATTCACCAATTATTTGATAAGTTACAAAATACATTTCTGTTCTAGATATTCAAGAGAAGGGTTGTATTATTTATTGATGATAGTTGTAATTTCACTAAATTTTCTTTTGTTAGTGATCAAATTTTAGAGATATGAATTCTAGTTGCTTCATATATAGTATTGTCATGTGCGGACGCACATATGCCAGGCGCGGACCGGCTGAGCGCGAGGAGCACGTTGGGAAGGCGCTGCATGGGTTAGCCTCTAGTGGCTAAAGATAGAAACTTAGATTAGGTAAGTTGTTTGGAAATTCCTTAGATTAGGTAAGTTGTTAAGTTGTTTGGAAATTCCTTAGATTAGGCAAGTTGTTAAGTTGTTTGGAAATTCCTTAGATTAGGTAAGTTGTTTTGGGAATTCCTAGAATCAAGGAGAGCCTTCTCCATTTAGGTTGGGCCAGTGGCTATATATGCTTGTGATCACGGGACAATAAGGCAATAAGAATTATATCCCTAATCTCTCTCTCTCTCTCTGTTAAAGCCTGCGGTTGAGGGGAATAACCTCACCGAAGAAGACGGCCGGCGGTTACGAACTACGTAGCCGCGGCCCAGCCAGTCGGGGATTCGACGCCCTTGACAACCTGGTATCAGAGCTCGCCCGCTCCACCCAAGCCGCCGCCCACCACCCTAGCCCTCCACCACCGCCGCAGCCCTCCGCCACTGCCGCCCCGCAGCCAACAGCCATGGGCGATCCCACCGTCGCCGATGTGATAGAGATGTTGAAATCCATCACCACGGAGATGACAACCATGAAGGCCGACATGGCGGCTATGAAGGAGAAGTCGGCCTCGTCGTCGGACAACGGCGCCGGCGGCCGCCCGGAGGGGCCGCGCGATCTTGATCGCCCCCCAAAATTCCACAAATTGGAATTTCCCCGCTACGACGGCAAGACCGATCCGATGCTCTTCATCAACAAGTGCGCATCCTATTTTCGCCAACAGCGCACCATGGCGGAGGAGCGCGTGTGGATGGCCTCGTACAATTTGGAGGACGTCGCGCAACTCTGGTACATCCAACTCCAGGAGGACGAGGGCACGCCGTCGTGGGGGCGATTCAAGGAGCTCCTGACCTTGCGGTTTGGGCCTCCCCTCCGCTCGGCTCCGCTGTTCGAGCTCGCCGAGTGCCGGCGTACAGGGACCGTGGAGGAGTACTCCAATCGCTTCCAGGCACTCCTGCCTCGCGCGGGCCGCCTTGATGAGGCTCAGCGCGTCCAGCTCTTCACTGGCGGACTCCTGCCGCCGCTCAGCCACGCCGTCCGCATCCACAACCCGGAGACACTCGCAGCCGCCATGAGCCTGGCGCGACAAGTAGAGTTGATGGCGAGCGACCGGCCGGTGCAGCCTTCTCCTCGGGCGCCCCAGCGTGGCCTCCTTCCCGCCCCCGCGCCACGGCCAGCGCTTCCGGGGCCACAGCAGCTGCTGGCGCTCCCTGCTCCTCCGGTGGCCGCCCAGCAGGGTCGCGACGAGGGCAATCAGAGGCGCCTCACCCCGGACGAAATGGCGGAACGGCGCCGTCTGGGTCTCTGTTTTAATTGCAATGAAAAGTATACCCGTGGCCATAACAGATTTTGCCGGCGCATCTTCTTCCTTGAAGGCGTGGAGATCGAGGACGCCACGGACGCCGCGGGCGACGCGGAGCACGACGCCGAGGCGCCCTGTTTTTCCCTGCAGGCCGTGGCTGGGGTTCCCATGGCGGGCACCATGCAGATCGCCGTGGCACTCGGCTCCGCGTCCCTCGTCGCCCTCCTCGACTCCGGCAGCACGCACAACTTCATCTCGGAGGAGGCGGCGCGGCGCTCCGGTCTGCCCCTCCGCCAACACCCCCGCCTCACAGCCTTGGTCGCTAATGGCGAGCGGGTCACCTGCGCCGGCGTCATCCGCGACGCGCCCCTGCTCATCGACGGCAATTCATTCCCGGCCGACCTCTACGTCATGCCACTGGCCGGGTACGACGTCGTCCTCGGCACCCGGTGGCTCGGCGAGTTGGGGCCCATTGTTTGGGACCTCGGCCGCCGGCGCATGTCCTTCCAGCGCCGGGGGCGTTCCGTCTCCTGGACCGGCATGGCCAGCCCCGCCGTGCCGACCCTGGGCGCAACAACAGAGGCCGGTTCCCTCCTGGAGGCGCTGCTGCTCTCGTTTGGGGGGCTCTTCGCGGACCCCGTCGGTCTGCCCCCCAAGCGTGCGCACGACCACCGCATTGTTCTCAAGCCCGACGCCCAGCCGGTCGCCGTCCGCCCTTACCGGTACCCCGCGGCGCACAAGGACGAGTTGGAGCGCCAGTGTGCCGCAATGATTGCTCAAGGGATCGTCCGCCGCAGCGACTCACCGTTCTCGTCGCCCGTCCTCCTCGTCAAGAAGGCCGACGGCTCGTGGCGCTTCTGCGTCGACTACCGGGCGCTGAACGCGCTCACCGTCAAGGATGCCTTCCCGATCCCGGTGGTCGACGAGCTCCTCGACGAGCTCCATGGCGCCAAGTTCTTCACCAAGCTGGACCTCCGGTCCGGGTACCACCAGGTGCGCATGCGCCCGGAGGACGTGCACAAGACGGCGTTCCGCACCCACGACGGCCTGTACGAGTTCTTGGTGATGGCGTTCGGGCTGTGCAACGCCCCGGCGACATTCCAGGCCTTGATGAACGACGTGCTACGCCCGTTCCTGCGCCGCTTCGTCCTGGTATTTTTTGATGATATTCTAATTTACAGCAAGACGTGGGCTGATCATCTTCGCCACCTCCGGGCCGTCCTCGACGAACTACGACGCCACCAACTCTTCGTCAAGCGCTCCAAGTGCTCGTTTGGTGCCTCCTCCGTCGCCTACCTCGGCCATGTCATATCCGCAGCGGGTGTGGCCATGGATCCGGCCAAAGTGCAGGCGATCCATGATTGGCCGGCTCCACGTTCGCCCCGGACTGTGCGCGGTTTCCTCGGCCTCGCCGGGTACTACCGCAAGTTCATCCACAACTACGGGGCGATCGCTGCACCACTGACGGCCCTACTCAAGAAGGAGGGCTTCTCCTGGGACGACGCGGCGGCCGCGGCATTCACAGCGCTCAAGGCCGCCGTCACGGCCGCCCCCGTACTCGCCATGCCCGACTTCGCCAAGCTGTTCACCGTCGAGTGCGACGCGTCCACGCTCGGCTTCGGCGCGGTCCTAATCCAGGAGGGCCATCCGGTCGCTTTCTTCAGCAGGCCTGTGGCACCTCGCCACCGCTCGCTTGCCGCCTACGAGCGCGAGCTCATCGGCCTCGTCCAGGCGGTACGGCATTGGCGCCCGTATCTCTGGGGGCGGCGCTTCATCGTCAAGACCGACCACTACAGCCTGAAGTACCTCCTCGATCAGCGCCTCGCCACGATCCCTCAGCACCACTGGGTCGGCAAGCTCCTGGGATTCGATTTCTCGGTGGAGTACCGGTCGGGCGCCACAAACGTCGTCGCCGACGCCCTCTCCCGTCGCGACAGTGACGGCGAGGAGGTGATGGCTATTTCGGCACCCCGCTTTGACTTCATCGAGCGCCTCCGCCACGCCCAGGCCACTGATCCGGCCCTGGTCACCATCCACGATGAGGTCCGGGCTGCCACCCGCACCGCTCCGTGGGCGCTGGTGGACGGCATGGTCGCCTTCGCCGGCCGCCTATACATTCCCCCGGCGTCGCCGCTGCTGCAGGAGATCCTAGCCGCGGTCCACAACGACGGCCATGAGGGCATCCACCGCACCCTCCACAGGCTCCGGCGGGATTTTCATTTTCCCAACATGCGTCGCCGGGTGCAGGATTTCGTGACGGCATGCGTCACCTGTCAACAGTACAAGTCCGACCACCTCAGGCCGGCCGGTCTGCTGCAGCCACTGCCGGTTCCGACTGCTGTGTGGGCTGACATCGGCATCGACTTCATCGAGGCGCTGCCCAAGGTGCAAGGCAAGACGGTCATTCTATCCGTAGTGGATCGCTTCAGCAAGTACTGCCATTTCATCCCCCTGGCGCACCCCTACACCGCCGAGTCCGTCGCTCACGCCTTCTTCGCCGACATCGTTCGCCTCCATGGCGTTCCGCAGTCCATCATCTCGGACCGCGATCCAGTATTCACCTCGACGTTCTGGCAGGAGCTCATGCGGCTCACAGGGACGAAGCTCTACATGTCGTCCGCCTTTCACCCGCAGACGGACGGCCAGACCGAGGCCGCCAACCGGGTCATCGTCATGTACTTGCGCTGTTTCACCGGCGACCGTCCCCGGCAATGGCTCAGGTGGCTGCCATGGGCAGAGTACACCTACAACACCGCCTATCAGTCATCGCTCCGCGAAACTCCGTTTCGTGTGGTCTATGGCCGGGAACCCCCGACCATCCGCTCCTATGAGCCCGGCGAGGCCCGCGTCGCAGCGGTCGCCCAGGAGATGGAGGAGCGCGCTGCCTTCCTCGCCGACATCCGCTATCGCCTTGAACAGGCGCAGGCGGTCCAGAAGCGCGTCTACGACCAGCACCACAGGCCGGTGTCCTTCCAGGTCGGCGATTGGGCTCTTCTTCGCCTTCGGCAGCGGGCAGCAGCATCCCTCCCACGCACGGCAACAGGGAAGCTCAAACCGCGATACGTCGGGCCGTACCAGGTGGCGGAGCTCATCAACGAGGTGGCTGTGCGGCTACAGCTTCCTCCCGACGCTCGCATTCATGATGTGTTCCATGTCGGCGTCCTCAAGAAGTTTGTCGGTAACCCGCCGGCCGTTCCACCGCTGCTGCCTCCACTCCTGCACGGTGCTGTGGTGCCTGCACCTGCCCGGGTGACTCGGGCACGGCTGGCCCGGGGAGTGCGCCAGGTGCTCGTTGAATGGCAAGGACAAACGCCTGCGTCGGCTACATGGGAGGATCTGGACGACCTCCATGCTCGGTTCCCTTCCTTTCAGCTCGAGGACGAGCTGGCCTTCGAGGCGGGGAGAGATGTCATGTGCGGACGCACATATGCCAGGCGCGGACCGGCTGAGCGCGAGGAGCACGTTGGGAAGGCGCTGCATGGGTTAGCCTCTAGTGGCTAAAGATAGAAACTTAGATTAGGTAAGTTGTTTGGAAATTCCTTAGATTAGGTAAGTTGTTAAGTTGTTTGGAAATTCCTTAGATTAGGCAAGTTGTTAAGTTGTTTGGAAATTCCTTAGATTAGGTAAGTTGTTTTGGGAATTCCTAGAATCAAGGAGAGCCTTCTCCATTTAGGTTGGGCCAGTGGCTATATATGCTTGTGATCACGGGACAATAAGGCAATAAGAATTATATCCCTAATCTCTCTCTCTCTCTCTGTTAAAGCCTGCGGTTGAGGGGAATAACCTCTCTCTCTCTCTTTAGTCAATACATCTCTCTTTGTCAGGTTCCTACTGTGAGTGAAATGATTGACATGTGGAAGAAAAAGAAAATGAACACGTTTGGAATCCTCTATAGCTGGTTTCTTGCCAAGGTATGCTTTTATGTGCTTATTTTGCTAAACAAATTACACCTTTCATGTTACCTTGCAATTTGATACATTCATTTGGTTGATTGTAGGTTGCCAGTACACTTGAGGTTTTACCTGGTTCCGAGTTTCGAGTGGCATTTGAAGAAGCAATGAGCTATGGAGGCAAAGTTATTCTCGGTGATCGTCCTGTCCATGTATGAAGCTCTCTTCTGTAAGACAAATACTTATGTTTTTGGTTGTATTTGTGATGTCGCCCTAAATTTAATTAGGTCGCTTTGGAGCTCTGATACCAATATTGATGCAGTCAGAAATATAATAAATCAAATAAAAGCAATAGTACTCTGTAAATTAAATGTTCCTATGCAATACTGTTAAAAACTGAAAAGATAATAAATAAATCGAGGAATGAAAGAACCTATCGGTGTGCTCGGAGCGCTCATGACTTCTTTTATCTTTAGAAAATTGTCAAATAATAATAATTTTGAAGTCGTGAAGAGTTACGGTTCAGTCTGGATCAATTCCAACCCAAAACCACTGTCAATTGGCTAGATTTGAAAGAACAGCAGCATAGGACAACAGCAAAAATGCAGAAGCAAGAGGAAGGCATATAGGAGAAGAAAACCCAATCCAGGACGGTAGGAGAAGAGAGGAGAGGAGAGGATGCCCTATCCAGGGACAGCGAAAAACAAGAGAAGAGAAGGCCCAATCCAAGGCTAAAAGAGAGAAATAGAGGCCCCTAATCCAAGGCAAGAAAAAGAGGGGATTAAACTACGGTTAAAAAAAGCACCATCTCATGCCTGAAAAGATACTTTTTAATCCTTCAATACTTTTCCTAACTTATCTACTATCATAATAAAACTCTTTTGATACCAAATAAACCAGGTTAGGTCCCCTACTAAGGAAACAAGATCAAATGGGATCCGAATCATCGTAAAGGTCCTAATTAGCCTTAATGGAGTCCAATTAGGACATTCTAAAAGCTACCCTGAAAATATGGATGGAAATTATTCGAAAATCCTTTAAAAATAAAAAGGTCAACCCAATTAAAAACCTAATAGGCATGAATAAAATTAAATCAACTCCATTGAACAAGTAATGACTCAAATTTGATCACAACTCGAATTTGAAGCATCAATTTGTCAGCATGTGTATTTGCTTAACTAAGAAGCCTCTTTTGGTTCTGTGATCTCTTATTGCTCCTTTTGCTATGTTGTATCTATTTTTTTAATGTTAGAGTGATAATTTGCTAAACTGAAATTTCAGTGCTTGATAGGCCTGTGACCAAGCAGCAAGCTCAAAATTTTGCTGTTATGCATTGTTGTTCTATTCTTCACCTATAGTCAACCCAAATATATACAGTTAAACTTAAACATCCAATAAGGTTTTGCTGCAAATTACAGCTTTTTTGAGAGCCCTTTGTTCATATATAGGATTTGAGAGGCAGAACAGGAAAAATGGCATGTGATAGGATTATCTGTGAAGGTTTTCTCGAATTACAGATTTTTTGATAGTAATTGATGTGAAAAAAATAGGTTGAAGGAATTGCTGCGTATGGAGTGATAAGTAGGCATCCTGTTTCCTTGTTATGCTAGCTTGACAAGCGCCAATTAAAAGCAAACATGACTTTCTGCATGACAACACTAGGATACGAAAGCATGATATATTTGAATTGGATGAGTCGTATTAATCATCTTCATTTTTTTTCACTGCAATCCACCTACTGGATTTTGTATTTTTGTCATTTTCACAACTTCAAAGTTTAAATAAGATTTCAAAAGAAGCCAAAAAAATAAGAACATAGTAGGAGTCTCGGGCAGCAATTATTTGTAGTTAGGCAATGAAATAAGAGTAAAAAAGAAGAGATAAAAGGAGGGAGTGAGAGATACTGGGCTTTTAGCTAGAAAACAGTACGAGGAAGAGGAGAGATGCATGGCTTTCTAGTATGGTTTCCTTGCTATAAAATGAGGACTTAGAATCCTAATGAAAAAAAAGTTTTAGGATCGTAATGAAATACAACCCCGAAGAGAGAAGGGAACCTTCACAATCATAACTTCAAATGTCTTGTTTAGACCTGTGAATAATAAAAATTTGTGAAAGGGGCTATAATTTCTTTCCTAAGTAGGATTCAATAGTTGCCCCTCGTAAGAAACTGCATTGAACTTGGAAAAAGTCAAGACTGGCTATTTTTCTTGCCAAACTGGTTTTGATTTTCCTTCAGTTGTGTTCAAATTGGGTTTCTAAATTTCAACTTTCAAGGTTCATTAACTAACAAAAAATATCAAGTTAATTAAATCTAATCACCTATCTTGTACTTGAATCTTTTTTTTTAGTCAGCCTAATTTAAAGCTGTAATCATCGAACTGCGAGATTTCGACAACTTCCTGCTTAAAGTTTTAACGTATGTCATAATAGAAGCCGGCTAGCTAACTTTATGGCAGATGCTAGTATCATTATTCTAGTGGCTTGTTTTGTATCTTGAATGATCATGTTGGTGTACATTATTTTTATAATAATCTTAGTGTGTTGTTATAATATTGGTTTTTACCTCTTCTTACGAACTGATATTTGGTAATATTTTGTGTTATGATTGCTTGTTATCTTTCTGTAAGCTATCAACATTTTGTGAAATTGTCCTTGTCTAACAGATTACCCTGAGGAGAACATGGGGGAGTATGACATTGTGGCATAGGCTGAAATTTCTATACTGCATATTGTTTCAAACTATCTTCTTGCCAAGCCCTGAAGATCTCACTAGAATTGTAAGTTATGCTTGTAATTGCTTTTAACTTTTTTTTTATTCTTGATTCTTATACTCTGAACCATTCTTTTTGGATGGCTTTCTTTCTATCATGCTCTTTGGTGGCTTCGCAAGCAGCATCTTGTGTTCTTGGAAGTAATAGCTGTTAGTCTATGCAACCACTAGATTATGGCTTGACTTTGTTAGTACTTTGTTTGAAGCAAGGATTTAAGTATCGGCACAAACTGTATCCACCGTGTCGTATCATGCTGTAATAGCCATGGTAGAGGAGAAGAGCCAAGAGGGAGAAGGAGGAGGAGGCCTCTGTGGGAAGAGAGGAAAGAGTAAAGGCATAGATGGTAGGACAGGGGGTGGTTGGGGAGGAGGCAGGCGCCCCAGGTCTGGAGAGTTCCATGTGGAGCGGGCAGCAGAAGTGAAGCGGATCCAAGTCCGATTAGGAGCAAGCTGAGAGTAGTAGCAGGAGTCACGGGCCCAATCTTGGCCCAACCAGCAGAGTTAAGGCCCAGTCCGGGCCCGTTTAGCACTCATATTAAGTCCAATACAGTATTTCTCTTTTTGCTAAACAGTAATTGTAGTAAGCGAAATTACAATGGAGTCCGGAGTAGGAAAGTATATATAGGAGAATTGTAAAAGAGAGAAGTATGAAAAAAAATTATGAATGAACTTCCAACTTCTTCTCAAATCTTCTACTGTTCACCTGCTTCTTCCTTATCTTCTTCCCCAAACCCTCTCCAACTCTCCCCAATTTCCCCACCATTCACCTCATATCTTCAGATCTCAGCACCCGAAGACACCATCATCCTCTCCGCCTAGTCGATCTCAGAGCAGTGTCATCACAGACGGCTGCGGGTCGTCCGGGTTGTTACAAGTGGTACCAGAGCTGTTCCGATCCCAGGGATTGGAGTAACAGAGCTAAAGGCAACAAGGCAACCAAGCATTAAGAGCTAAAGGCAACAAGGCAACCAAGCATCAAGAGCTAAAGGCAACAAGGCATCGAAAGCTAAAGGCAACAACACAACAATCATCAGGCAACCAGAGATCGAAGGCAACCCTCAGCCACTATTGGCAATTCGATTGGAAGGCAACAAGGCTACCAGGAGCAGTCTGCAGGGAGGTATTGATCCCACCAATTACCTCAATTCTTTTATCCGACAATGTTATCTCTCTTTAGCTTGAATCTGAGTAAAGAAAGAAGGCATAGCATCAGTGAGCATCAATTCCACAATAGGGAAAACCAAACACAACCGGTTCCATTACAACACAAGAGAGCCTTACCTGGTAGAGATGGCAGAGGGAACAAGACTCGAGGAGGTAAGTAAGCACCTCAAGGTTGTGGAGGAGAAGATGCAGTCATTTACCACTGACTGTAATTCCCTATTGGAAACTAAGATGCAACAGTTTGGGCTAGAGTATAACAAGAAGCTTGGTGTCCTGACTCAGCAGTTAGATGAGATTCAATTGGAAAACCAGCAAAGATATGTATCTCAGCAAATCGAAGCTGCTAGGAGACATGAGCAATTGCTAAAGTTGATCAATTCCTAGCCTGTTGTAGCCAGGAATACTATCAACCCTTCTCTCCAGATCAAGGAATGAAGGAGCTCAGGAGCAGAATTCCCAGGCAGCAGTAGCAGGGCCCAGTATAGGAATGAAAAGGGGAAGGGAGTCCTACCAAACCCACATGTGGGCGATGATGGCCTAGCTGGACAGTTGGGGCCAAGGAATCACATCCACATACCTTACCCAAAACTGGATTACCCAACCTTCAGTGGAGATGAACCCATAGAGTGGTTAAGCAAAAGTGAGCAATATTTCAAACTCTATCACATACCTGAGGAGCAATGGGTGGAGGTGGCAACCTTACATTTCAGTGGAAAAGCTCACAGGTGGAAGGAAGGCTACATGCTGGATAAGCCAGACTTGGCATGGGAAGAATTGGCAGAAGCAGTGTGTAGGAGGTTTGAAGGGGCTTCCATGAAGACCTTAGTGAGGGAGTTTAATAAATTAGTGCAAACTACAACAGTGGATAAGTATGCGGAAAGGTTTGAAGACCTCAGGGCAAGGATGCTATACCTGAACCCAACACTGAGTGAGGAGCACTTTATCCAGAGCTATATCAGTGGGTTGAAGGAAGAGTTGGTGCCATTTATAGACATTTCAAATCCCATATCATTGGAGGTGTATGAGCAAGCTAAGCTCCATGAGCAAGCCCTCTCCATGATGTGGAAAAGGCACAGGTTCTGTAGCAGACCCCAGAGCAATCAGCCCCAAGTGCATATGAACCCAAGGCCATATAACCAGAAGGTGGGCACAAGGTACCAGGAACCCACTAAGGTTGCTAATTCCAAGAACACTGACTGGCAACCAGGGATTAATAGGCAGTTATGGGAGCAGAGAAAAGCAGTTGGCCTATGTTTCAAATGTGGAGACAAGTTTCACCCAGGGCATCAATGCCAAGGGAAGGCCTTAAATCAGATGGGGGGTGAGGATGAGATAGAGGAGGTTTTTGATGAGTTGATGATGCAAGGAAGAGAAGAAGAAGAAGAAGAAGATGAGGAGTAGAATGGTTCAGAGGAGGTGGGCATCTCATCTTAGGGATTGATTGGCTCAAGAGGTATGGGAAGGTCACCTTTGACTACACTAACCACTCAGTGACCTTCAGCAAGGATGGGAAGTCTGTCATAGTGGAAGGGATCACTGAAGGGGCCCAGCTTAAGACTATTGGAGTCAAGCAATGGGTAAAAGCTAGCATGCAGGGATATTGTTGTGCCATTGCTCATCTCAAGAACCTAGACAGTGAAATAGAGCCCTCCATACCAGAGGAGATACAAGAGGTCCTGAGATTGTTTGAGGACATCTTCCAGGAGAAGGAGCTGCCCCCAAGGAGAGAACAAGATCACAAGATACCTCTACAGTCAGAAGCTTAACCTGTCAATGTAAGACCTTACAGGTACAGCCATGAGCAGAAGGAGGAGATAGAAAGGCAAGTGGCAGAGCTGCTACAGTCAACTTTTATCCAAAAGAGTACCAGCCCCTATGCCTCCCCAGTGCTATTGGTGAAAAAGAAGGACAACAGTTGGCGGATGTGCGTTGACTACAGGCAGCTAAACAAGGCCACAATGAAAGATAAGTACCCCATACCCATCATCGATGATCTATTGGATGAATTAGAGGGTTCTAGATTATTTTCCAAGATTGATCTAAGATCGGGGTATCACCAAATCAGGATGCATGACAGCGATGTGAGTAAAACTGCTTTTAGAACTCACTTGGGGCATTACGAATTTCTAGTAATGCCCTTTGGCCTAACCAATTGTCACGCCCCGAGTCCGCCAATTTGTACGGTTCAGGCACGCCAACAGGCCCGCCAATCGGGTAAAACCTTTTTCTATCCGAAAGGAACGGTAACATCCATAATAACACAACCAGTGTAGGCGGAAGCTCGATATCAGAGTACTAAAAATCACTACTAATTTAAACTTTCATTCAATAACAAACAGTTAAAGCGAAAATGAAAGTATGCAAGAATGAACCATGAATTAAATTATTACACTTTACATCTCTGAACTTGTAAATAAAATTATTACAATTCCTTTTTACATAAATTCCTCACCATACAAGGTTCACTCAAGAAATAATAAAAGGAATACCTCTGCTAGACCCTCTAGGTCTCTAAGCTGCTGGGCACTTGCCTCTATCGAATACTTCTCTGACTGCACCTGTGTCCGTCTCGACCGCTGCATCCATACCTGAACCTGTGGGGAGGTCACCCAAGGGGTGTGAGAACTACGACAGAGTTCCCAGTGGGTTCAACCACCGAGAAAAAGTGTCCTACACCACTTGGTCCAATGGAAGCAATAATAATAGAGTGCTAGGAATCTAAAATCCTCAATATCAAAATGCGGCTATGCAATATATATATCACTACACTATCTGGGTATACTGACCCAGCACTCCTCTGTCTAGCCACACTAGGCCACTAAGCACCAACTCGGCCACTATGCCGCTGTATACAGGGTCAAACTAACCCGGCCACCTTGGCCACTCAGTTTTTCTTTATTCTTTAAATTCTGGTGCTTTAGTTCAAGTTAACCCTCAGAAATTCTTATCCAACGGGCCCCAGCCCGGTAGTCCTGCTACCATAAGATAAGATTTCTAAGGTTGCCGATAACACCCGCAAGTGTTACCTTGTCCTACGGAAGAAACGTCCCGAACGGGTCTCTGCTCGGGAGAGGGACACTGCCTGCTACTCCAACATGGGCCGCGTTTCCCCCGTAGGTACGCCCGTTTTATCTTTATCTTTTCTTTTGCCTTTAGCGCTTTGCTTTGCCTTTACTTGGGAAGCTGAGTCTTGCTCACACACTTCCCCCGGGAGTGACATATGCTCAACCCTCCCGTTGGCAACTTAGCTTTAACTCTTTAATTCACTTGGGAGTGACATATGCTCA
The DNA here is from genome assembly GCA_029168755.2 of Tillandsia fasciculata. Taxonomy (NCBI): domain Eukaryota; kingdom Viridiplantae; phylum Streptophyta; class Magnoliopsida; order Poales; family Bromeliaceae; genus Tillandsia; species Tillandsia fasciculata. The sequence goes on from CM054930.1 coordinate 25,027,801, forward strand.
ACCCTCCCAATGGCCATTTAGGCTTTTTCTTTACAGGGTCCGAGGGTTCCAAAAGACGAATGCCTACAACCCCAATCAAACAAGAACAGGTTGTAGCATCGCCTCCCGTAGTGCTCGGCCCAATGTATTTTATCTTATCCTTTTTACCTTTCATTAATCATTCTCTTTCTTTAACCATTCTCTTTCCACTTTAGGTTCAGATGAGTTTAAGGCACCTTGGCACTCATCTACCCGGGAGTGACATATGCTCAACCCTCCCGTTAGTATTCATGCCTCAATGCTTCTATTTTACTTTTCTCTTTTTATTTCAAGCAATTTGCTTGTCTTGCTTATTAACCACTTTTAGCTCTCACTCGAGCAATTTGCTTGTCTTGCTTATTAATCACTTTTAGCTCTCTCTCGAGCAATTTGCTTGTCTCGCTCATTAGCCACTTTTGGCTTCCATTAAGCTTTATTTCTTTTATCCTAAGTTCTTAACTCTAGGATAATTTGGGTGTCTCTAACACCAGTTTAAGTTTGAACAACTTGTTCATTTCCATTTCCACTTATTTTGCCACTTGGCAATATCTTTAGTTTCCTAGCCACTTTTACACTTTCCTTGTTCTCAATTCACAATCCTAAGCTTCAATTACCCTTAAGGTTGCACTATGTCACTGCACTATGTCACTAGGACACTAGTTACTTTCAGTTTTATCTAACTCAGAGCTTATTAACCCAATTTCCATTTTCTTTTATTTAACTCAGATTAAAGTTAAACTAATTGATCCATTTACCCAGACGTCCTATGACTTTCTGGGGTTACATTATTTAATTCTTTAACTTGGGAATCTAATCCCCCTTTTTCCTGATTCTTCACTGAATCCTAGAGTTTTACTAACTCTATTTTCCTGTTCCATGTTTAACCTAGGGTTGCACTAACTCTATTTCATCACTAGAGTTTAACCCCATTAGTTCATCTTAGGTTCCTTTACCTAAGTTCCATAACTTGTTTAACCTAGAGTTCTCTGGCTCTATGTTTAACACTCTATTCTTAACCTTAGGTTATTCCCTAAGTTAATGCCACTCGTCCACCTAGGTGTATCTCCTAAGTCATCATGCCACTCGTTAAACCTAAATCTAGGTTTTCTCCTAAGTCTTACTACCAACATGCATTTCTTTTCCCTTATTCTTTCACATAATTCTTAGGGTTACACCCTAACATGATCACAACAATTGTTACATCTACGCATGCAATTATTTCCATATTCATCATAAATAATATTTATCTCCTACGCATGCCACTATTATCATGATTCCCTAACGCCTCTAACAGGCTACTATCATGCTTCTGGATCGAAAAGCAAAGAAGCAAGGGGAGAGGTCACCCAATTTCGGCAGAATCCCCCACCTTGTGGTGTACCCAATTGCTTGTAGACACTTGCAATTGGTCTTCGCGCGATTCCACTTGTTCCCTCGAGCTTGCACGCAAAACGATGCGCATCCCTCGAACCCGCACGCAAAACGGTGCACGTTCTCCAAACCTGCACACAAAACGGTGCATGTTAATAAAATCCGCACGCAAAAGATGCACGTCATTTCAGCCTGCACGCAAAACGGTGCGCGTGAACTCAATCTGCACGCAAAACGGTGCACTTCCCTCAAATCTGCACGCAAAACGGTGCACGCTTTACTGTAGGGTTGCACGCAAAACGGTGCACATTTTTTTCTAGCCCTGCACGAAAAACGATGTATATTATTAGAAACTGCATGCAAAACGATGCGCGATAACACAACCTGCACGCGAAACGGTGCACGTACCTCAAATCTGCACGCAAAACGGTGCATGTGTAATTGTAGGATTGCATGCAAAACGGTGCACGTTTTTCTAGCCCTGCACGAAAAACGATTTATATTATTAGAGACCGCACACAAAACGGTGCGCGATAACACAACCTGCACGCGAAACGGTGCACGTACCTCAAATCTGCACGCAAAACGGTGCACGTCTAATTGTAGGATTGCACGCAAAACGGTACACATTTTTCTAGCCCTGCATGAAAAACGATGTATATTATTAGAGACCGCACGCAAAACGGTGCGCGATAACACAACCTGCACGCGAAACAGTGCACGTCTAACTGTATGGTTGCACACAAAACGGTGCACATTTTTTGAGTCCTGCACGCAAAACGATGCAAAATATTAGACTTTGCACGTAAAACGGTGCATTTCTTCCACAACTTGCACGCAAAACAAGGCGTGCCCAAAATGCCCGCAACAGTCCGGGGAGCAAAACGACACAGTAAAACTCGGTCCCTAACACGCACAACGGCATGGGGTCAAATCCAAAATCCAAAAGGACGCCTCAAAATTGTGTCAGAAATATCACAAAATTAACACGCGGGACCTACCTCGACAGTGTCGCGCCGCCCATCTGATTTTTGGAGCACTTCGCGCGCTTCACGAGGTTGCCGACGTGCCGCTCCAACCCACGAGATTCCCTCCGCCTCTCTCTCTCTCTCTCTCTCTCTCTCTAGTGCTCGGGTGGAGAAGAAAAATGAGAAAAGAGAAAGCTGCGCGGGGAGAAGGAAGAAAGAAGAAGAAAAGAAGAAAAAGGGGTTCGCGGACCCGGTCCACGAAGCCCTCCAATAGAGAACCGCCACGTGGCGGTTTAAATTTGAATTTCAAATTTGAAATCCCCCACATCCGCGCCTCCTGCGCCACGCGGGCGCGACACCCGCGCGCCACATGGGCGCGCGCCCCCACGCGGGCCTGCTGCCACCCGCAGCAGCCAGTGGGGCGCTGCCACGTGGCGCCCCACCGGCCGCGCCCGCTCATGTTTTATCCGTTTTCGCCTCGTTTTCTGTCCGTTTCTCGCCCGTTTCCGTCCAAATTTGACAGGCAAGTTTCTGTCAACTTAATCTATTATAGAAAATTTTAAATTTTCAATTTGAGCTATTTCTGGGTCATCAAAAGTCTCGCTGTATCCAGAATCGTTGGCGGACCCCGTTCTCGCAATCCGGGTATCTGATCAACACGAAATTTTTACTGTGGGCTTAAAACAATATTACGGAGCTCCCCAAATTTTCTCAGAATTTTCCGACACTGTTGGCGGAGCCCGTTCTCACTATCCGGCATCCGATCAACGCGAAACTTTTACTGTGGCCTTAAAACATATTTACGGGGCTCCCGTAATTTTCTCGGAATTTTTCGACACTGTGAATTTTCTACTAAAAATCTGGGCTCCCTTTCTCCAATAAAATTCTAGATCTCTTTATTTTATCCCGATTTGGGCCCAACTCGCTTCCAAATATTCTTTACTTTCCCAACTTTCATAAAAATGGTATATCATACCATTTTTATTTCCATTTATTTATGTGCCGAAAATCCGGTACTTTACACCAATGCACCCGCATCCTTTCAAGCTTTGATGAACGATCTGTTCCAACCTTATCTCCGCAAATTTGTCCTAGTTTTCTTTGATGACATCTTGATTTACAGTAGAGATGTGAAGGAGCATGCAGACCATCTCAAGAGGGTCCTGACATTGTTAAGGGAGAATCAATTGGTAGCCAAGAGGAGCAAGTGTTTTTTTGGGCAGACCCAAGTGGAGTACTTGGGCCATATCATATCACAGGAGGGAGTAGCCACGGATCCCCAAAAAATTGAGGCTATGGTGCAGTGGCCAAGGCCAGCTACACTAAAGGAACTGAGAGGGTTCTTGGGACTCATTGGTTACTACCGCAAGTTTGTTAAGGGGTATGGAAGCTTGAGTAAATCCCTTACTGAGTTGTTGAAGAAGAACAGTTTTGTTTGGACTAGTGAAGCACAAAGGGCATTTGAGAAATTAGAGGTAGTAATGACTACTTCACCAGTCTTGGCAATGCTCAACTTCACCAAGACATTCACCATTGAAGTAGATGCAAGTGAGCATGGCATGGGAGCAGTACTTACTCAAGAGGGAAGGCCACTAGCCTACTTGAGTAAGGCCATCAGCCCAAGGAACATGGGCTTATCAACTCATGAAAAGGAGTTCATGGCCATCTTGTTGGCAGTCACCAAATGGAAGCACTACCTCAGTCCAAGACCCTTTGTCATCAAAACAGATAACCAGAGCTTGAAGCATCTGTTGGAACAGAGGATTACCACAGCAATCCAGCAAAAAGGGTGCTGAAACTTATGGGCCTTGAGTATACTATCAATTATAAGAAGGGAAAGGAAAACCTGGCAGCAGATGCTTTGTCTAGAAGAGGGCCAGGGGAAGGCAGTACTCAGGCCATAACTGCCCTCATTCCGACTTGGGTTGAAGAGATTGCCCTCAGTTACCAAGGGGATACTAAGGTCCAACAGATCATTGCTGAGCTACTACTACAACCCAACTCCCAAATGGACTATTCTTATCAGCAAGGAGTACTTAGGTATAAGGGTAGGATCTACATTGGCTATAAAGGGGATTTGAGGAAGTTAGTGGTGGAGCAGATGCATTCCTCTGCATTGGGGGGCCACTCAGGTGTAGACAACACCTACAGAAGAGCCAAGCAGCTATTTTTCTGGCCAGGCATGAAGGGGGAAGTAGAGAAGAGGGTTAAGGAGTGAGAGATTTGTATCAGAAATAAGGTGGATAGAACCCCTTACGCAGGGTTACTCCAACCTCTGCAAATACCCACCCAGGCATGGCAAGTGATAAGCATGGACTTCATCGAAGCCCTATCCAGGTCTGACCATAAAGATACAATATTGGTAATAGTAGATAAACTAACCAAATATGCTCATTTTATCCCACTGAGTCACCATTACTCTGCTCTAGAAGTTGCTAAGGCATTCCTCAATTCAGTCTACAAGCCATGGAATGCCAGGGGGGATAGTATCTGATCGGGAGAAAATATTTACCAGTCAGGTGTGGCAAGACTTATTCAAACTCTTATGAGTGAAGCTATACATGAGTACAGCATATCACCCTCAAACCGATGGCCAGACTGAGAGGGTGAACAGGTGCTTAGAGACTTACCTACGTTGTATGTGTTCCCAACAACCTAGCAAATGGTCCAAATGGCTCTTTCTGGCTGAGTGGTGGTATAACACCAACCTCCACTCCTCCTCAGGGATGTCCCCATTTGAAGCTTTATATGGATATAAACCCCTAAATCACTCGGTGGCAAACTTTGGAATGGAGGTAAACCCACTAGTATCAGAGTGGAAAAAGGATCGAGATCAGATGCTACAGTTACTGAGAGAGAGGTTGCAAGAAGCCCAAAACCGCATGAAGCAGAACGCGGACAAGAGGAGGGTGGATAAAGAATACAAAGTGGGGGAGAAGGTCTACCTCAAGCTCCAACCTTACCGGCAAAGCAGCGTGGTGGTGCGTCGGGGTCTGAAGCTTACCTCGAAGTACTATGGGCCTTTCAAGATCTTGCAGAGGATTGGACTCGTGGCTTACCGGTTACAACTGCCTGAAGACGCCAAGGTCTATCCTGTGTTCCATGTGTCCCAACTGAAAAGGGGGGTACCCACGCCGGAGTTGAATGCAAGGAGGGAACTTCAAGCTGGGGAAGATGGGAGTCTGTTGACCCAGCCGGAGCGGATACTGGATAGGAGGCTCGCGAAGGAGGGAAACCAAGCGACCACCCAAGTTCTGGTTAAATGGAGCAACTTGGACCCAGAGAACGCGACATGGGAGAACTATGGGGAGATGAGGGCGAAGTACCCTGGGTTTGATTCTTGAGGACAAGGATGTGTTGATGGAGGGGGGAGTGTAACAGCCATGGTAGAGGAGAAGAGCCAAGAGGGAGAAGGAGGAGGAGGCCTCTGTGGGAAGAGAGGAAAGTGTAAAGGCATAGATGGTAGGACAATGGGTGGTTGGGGAGGTGACAGGCGCCCCAGGTCTGGAGAGTTCCATATGGAGCGGGTAGCAGAAGTGAAGCGGATCCAAGTCCGATTAGGAGCAAGCTGAGAGGAGTAGCAGCAGGAGTCACGGGCCCAATCTTGGCCCAACCAGCAGAGTCGAGGCCCAGTCCAGGCCCATTTAGCACTCATATTAAGTCCAATACAGTATTTCTCTTTTTGCTAAACAGTAATTGTAGTAAGCGAAATTACAATGGAGTCCAGAGTAGGAAAGTATATATAGGAGAATTGTAAAAGAGAGAAGTATGAAAAAAAATTATGAATGAACTTCCAACTTCTTGCCAAATCTTCTACTGTTCACCTGCTTCTTCCCTATCTTCCTCTTCCCCAAACCCTCTCCAAATCTCCTCAATTTCCCCACCATTCACCTCATATCTTCAGATCTCAGCACCCGAAGACACCATCATCTTCTTCGCCTAGCCGATCTCAGAGCAGTGTCATCACAGACGGCTGCGAGTCGTCCGGGTTGTTACACGTGCCAACAAGATACCGGCACGATACAGTCCCCGTGCCGATGGCACAGTTTAAAATCTTTTTTTCTTTAAATTACTAAGTAATTTCTCAATAAAGTTCAAAATATTTGATAAAGATACATAATAAGCAATTTGAAAATTTTGTTGCTAAAGAAAATAAATATTTCATGCTATTATGTGTTGGCACATGTATTTTTTGTGACCGACACTCATTGGCCACGGCTCGACACGCACCGTGCCATACCGTGCCGGCAAGTTTTCGGCACAACCCCGTGCCATGACACTTAAATTCTTGGTTTAAAGACGATGGTTTTAAAAAGGGTATTATGTTTTGATAGAGCAAGTACCCTGATATTGTGACTTAGTCACTGTCTTTTCATTTGAGCATTTCAATTCGCAAACCTCCACACATATTAACTGTCATTTGGGTGAGTCAATCATTTTACCCATTCTAATTAAAATGGCTTACTTTTATTAGTTTAGTACAAATAAAATTAAGAAGATCGTTTTATAGGAAAAGTTTGATTTCTCTCATTTAACAGTCTGGGACTCGAGCAAAATAATTGAAAGTTCAAGTACTAAAATGTTTAAATACAGGAACCAAGTCTCTATTTTGGAATATTTTTAGGGACTATACATGTATTCTATACTTTTATAAGATGCTCTTTGAATTGCTATTAAAGATGCTCAATAGTTCTACTAAGATATCTAGAACCTTTGGGCCATTATATATGTTGCCTTACATTTTTTTTTTTTTTTCACTCTTCCTCATGAAGGCAAAATATATTGCAAAGGGTGGTTGCACGTCCGCTATTGGTGCCCATTGTAAGGTTTTGGGTTGTAATTTCGATCTGGCTCTATAAGTAGTACTGTACAAGTTTTCAAATTGTTTACATTGGATGAAGGATGGAAAATGATTCCAAGTTTCAAGAAACGACCCTAAACTATTGGAATTTTGAAAACAGTAGATCAGATGAGAGTCTTCTAGAAAATATTTAGTAATAAAAGAGGCTTCGTTGAACGAATTGCTAAGTTCTGATGCAAGAAGTTTTCACTGCTAGGCTTTTAAATGTGATGTCTTCTAATGCAGTTGGAAATATAATAACTCAAAGATAAGTATTATATCATTCTAGTATTAAATTTTTCGACACAAAGCTGATAAAATTGAGAAAAAATAGGAAGAAAGAACCTATGAGTGTGCTAGGAGCCCTCACAACTTTTATCGTCACAAAACTGTCATGCCCCGAGACCCTTATTGGAATCCTATTTTAAAATCAGAGTTTTGCGGAAAGCTAATTTTTTTTTTTTTCCAGCTTCACCTAGGAACGTACAAACCCGCCACAGATATAGAGTTTTTCCTATATCTGCATGACGTACGGTCTATAGTAACAATCACAATAATCATTCAATCACAATTACTTTTCGAAATTAGATGCATTTTATTCAATCAATCTATTCCTTTGAAGACGTTCCACACTCGAGAACACTTTTGAATAGTCTAAGATATGAAACCAAAACCACTTTTAAAAATCGTTTCCCACACGAAAACCCTTTACTTAAAAATGATTATTACGAGGGGTAGAAAACCAATCCAAAAGCCAACTCGAAAATCATCAAATTCATCTAAACCATAATACAACAATAATATAGTCCAAATAAACCACGTTCAACTGAACCACTGTACTAAACAAGAAACGTAAAGGAAATAAATCGGGAAGTCTCTATCTCTAAGTCGCCGTAATCCTCACACCTTGTCGGTGCCCACCTCGCCAACCGCATCATCTATGGAGTAGGAAACATGAGAAATCAATCAAAGGTCCTCCAGTGGGTACAACCCGTCATGAGGACAAGCCATACTCAGCGGGAGAAAGAAATATAGCGGAGATATAAAGAAAGATATAGTGGAGATATAAGATAATACAGAAAGCGAAAAGGTAAACCAACAGTAGTCAAGATAAGAAATATGCAACTACTGTATTACCATAATACCACTTGTTCACTATATGCCATGCCAATGCCAAACCCAAACCTGTGCTTGTGGATAAACCACAACTGCCATCGGCCCGTCAACCTCTGGCAAAGCCTGTCACATCCTGCACGATCCGATCCATGTGCTATAAAGATGACCTATCCGGATAAGCTCACATTTTGTCGGTGGCCAAACCGACTCGGTGACCATGAATACACTCAAGTGTTGTGACTAATAAAGTCATCGGTATGATGCCAAGAATCTCGACCGAAGCCGAATCATGATGTCATATACTAAAACCCTCGGACCCAAACATCCAAATATGCTCAAATAAATAGTATCCACCATATAGGTCAAAACCAGTCTGTCCATGTGCAAGATGATAATAGAGATATAGAGAGAATAATCGGATATGAAAGAAAAGATGATTCAAACTCACCGACTGTAGTATGGAGTGCCCACCTTAAACGATCAAACCTCAGGTTGTTAACCCCCTTCTCGATCGCGCTCTCTGTCTAAGCCTGGACCTACAACATGTCCAATATCCAATATACCTCAACCGCTGTCCTGAACATGAATCTTGAAGCCATTGGGATCACCGCACAAACCGTGCACCGAAACGAAAAATCGGGATTCCGAACTTTACCGATTTGGTTTCCGGGATGCCCAATTGGTCCCATAACCAACCAATGACTTTAGTACTGCGATTTAAGGCATCTGACTATCTAGAATCCCAGCAAATAAAGCTGTTACACCGCTACGAACAGCAGCAACCTGCGTGATCCAAAGTCGCGCACCGAAACGCCCGATATTTGCGTTTTACGATTCGATTTTGCCCCAAAGTGGTACCAAAACAGTTTCAAAACCCACCGGCTTTTCCTCGTTTCGGAACACTCGTTCTTGAGCGTCGGTACAGCCACACACAAATAGATACGCACCAAAGCCAAACGACCCAAAAATCAACCTATCAGATCCCCGAAAACTCCCGATTTGATCTCCGGAAGTTACCGGAGTCCAACCACCATCACCAAACCTACAGAATATCTTCAAACGCGGCCAATAAGGCTTTAGGATAACCTTTGATTAAAAAAAAAACAAATCCAAGAAGTATAAATCAAAACCATAATGTATAAATCCAAAAACACTACTTTCCGTTCGAAGATTTTACCGGAAATTGCATCGGAAATCGTTTTCCGTTCTATAAAGTGTCTGGATCCTGGACAACTAGTCCATTGACCCCAATCGATGGTGACACACCGTGTAGGACTGTACTTAAGTCCTACAACACAAACCACGCCCAAAAGTTTACCAATTTAAAACGCCTAACTAGTAGTTAAGGGACCTTACCAACGATTTGGTGTTTCTAAACCCAACCAATTACGTACGCTTGACGTTTACGATGCTCCGGAACCCGTGCTTGCTGATCGAGGCCCAACCAATAACCGAAACAATTTCGAAGTCACCCGATCATTCGTTTGTTGTTATTCGGAGTCGTCGATCGCAACAGGGATGTCACGCCTATCAAGATTCAATTCGAAATGATTCTTGAAGTCCAAGAACACCAAGAATCACTCACTCATTGTCCGGAAGATAGCTAAAACGAAAGAAAATCGAATCTTGAACTGATCTTGAATTTCTTGCCGAATCAAGACTCGATCTTGGTTTTCTTGTTCTCCGATCGATCCGAGGGCCGTATCCAAGCAAGAAACACTTAGGATCGATCATAGGATGCTGGAAATCTTGCTGGCCGGTGCTGGGAAGTTGCGGAGAAGAGGATAAAGAAGGTGCGGCATGGATACTACAATCCGACTTGCTTCAGCTCTAATCCAGCGTTTTGCTTGGTTCTAGCGGTCAGCAGCAATCCAGCAACCTTCAAAGAGATCCTCTCGCCTTCCAAGATGTAGATGATGAAGCCTAGATCCTCCCTCTCCCTCCTCTTCTTCTCGGGTGCAAGAAGAACAAGAAAAAGAAGAAGAAACAAGAAAAGAGAAAAAAAGAGAGAAGGAGATCGCCGGAGTTGCTCGGATCGCCGAGGAAGATCATGAAGAATGCATATTTGATGGCTAGGGCTCTCAAATTCTGTTTTTTTTTGAAAATCCCAACCTCTAACGCGTTATTTATAGACCTCATATATGCCAAATTGCACATAAACCCCTCAAACTTTAAAATTTTAAAGTAGGACTTTTTTAGAGGATAAATATCGCGAAAAGACTCTTGCCCGTTAAGTTTCGCGCAAATCCACACATAAAATATAGGGGCTTTTGCTAAAACTTCAAATTTTACCGATTAGCGATCCGCCGAAAAATACCATGATCGCGAGCCTACGATCCCCAAATCCGAAGACAAACACCACCACTAGATTCGGCACTGCCAAATCATTTAAGCGACATTTTCATTTCATTGGATTTCGTCTCCGTTAAGTAACACTATTAAAAAAGCATTAAAAATTACAAAATCAAATTTTAATTAAATTTCGAATTAAATTTGCCAGATTCTACAAAAACTATAGAGCATTAATAATACTGCAGTTGCGATGGGAATTGGTTCAGTCTGGACCAATTCCAACCGAGAAGATCTTTAACCGTCCTCTAACAGCAGTTGAAATTGGGAATAATAGCTGCAGGGTAACGGCAGCGACAGGAAGGCGTGAAGGGGAAGAAAAACCAATACTGGGTAGCAGGAGAAGAAAGGATCAAATGCTTAATCCAGGGACATCAATAAGAAGAGATTAGCCCAATCCCAAGGGCTAGAAGAGAGGAAGAAATCACCCATGGCGAGGATAACTCCAAGAAGAGGCGGAAACCCCAGCGGCAAAAAAGCTCAATAATATATCAATTTCCATCCAACAAAAAGATATATTAATAGAACCCTCAAAAGAATAGTGCAAATTGAAGTTTGATAGGAAATAGGTTTGGACCTTTAATTACTAAGAACATAGAAATCTTCTCAAATCATCATGAATTCAGGACGGCACACAACAAACCAACTAATAACCAATTAAACATCTCAAATTAAACCCTGCATTTGCAAATGAAAATTAAAAGCTAAACGAATTAAAAAAATAAGGGATGGCTCATTTTTGTCCTGTATCATCTTCATTGCCAAAAAATAAAAGCATCCTGATCCCTTTGTTGGCCCATACTTTCGGATCTTTTATGCTATATTACATTCTTGTCTTCAATATTTACCAAGAAATTTCAGTAGCTTCTAGAATAAGCATCTTGGTTCCATGAAGAATTGTGCAACTCTGCAGTCGCCAGTGTGATGTTCTTGAGTACTCTAGATGGCGGATAGAGCTTTCACTGCTGTATGATTAATACAACTCAATTTCAACCCTACTGTTTAATTTTGAATTTTTCTATTTATTCTTCCCTGTTGCAAATGATTTTGAATTATTTCATGGTGTTCTTACTAGCAAATTCCTGATATTGGCTAGAGTGTTGCATTAATATATAAGTAGATTCATAAAATTTTTGAATAATTACGAGCGTTTAATTAGGATTCATGTATTTCAGTTGAAGGAAATGGATGATGTTGACATTCTTACTATTGTGATTCAAGAGATGAGCAAAGAGTTCCCTACTTTGATGGAAACACTTCTTCATGAGCGTGACATGTTAGTGAATTCTAATACCTCTTTATCACTTCCAAAATTTCTCTATCGTAGTTATGGCTGAATAAATGACTTATTTGTTGTATCTATTGCATTTGCCTATTGTTACTTGAAATACTTGATGATGCAAGAGATAATAAATTTGATATTAATTATCGAGTTAAATCAAAATGTAATGTAATAGCAGCCTATAAGGCATCTTTCTTTAAGCACTTTAATTTATAAAGATGATCTATACTCTGAATAAAACTGTCTGTGCTCTTTATACTAAATTGTTGAAAATTTATTTGGATCAACTCTATGTACTTGCAAACCAGATTTTGTTCACCTGATGTTTTTGCCCTTGTTTGTACCTGGGAATAGGCAGCCTTATTCAAGGTTTATTTTAACTATTATGTAGGAATAAGTTTTGGCTTTTAAATATTGGCGACTAAGTCAGTAAGGATGGTTAGACTCGAGTCTAGTCATTCTTATTCTGTCTTTACATTTACTAAATTAATTGGTTTTTAGGATAAACTTTTGTTTAGTTTTGCTAGCTGTTATGACATATGACATGGTCAAAGGACCGTATGATCTAGTTGCTTATAGTATTTATTAGGCTTACTCTCAGGGATAACTATCATGTTAGGTCATTGGAATGTATCTCAGTTACAAAGTACAAACACCAAGGATTTGCAACAATGTAGTGTGTTGTTGTGGCTCCAAAGTACCATATGGATGTTTATTAGAAATAAGAATATGCATAAACCTGTTTGAACAGTATACTGTTTTAACTGGGAAGAGTTTCCTGCACCTGAATTGCCTCTTTTTGAAGAAAATTGGGAAATTGCCTCTACAGTCGAGTGTGCAAGGACCAGCGTAGTATTGTTGCTGACCTAAACATTTTGGGCTACGTGATTTAAGGCCTATTGCTTCTTGTTGCTAACTTTAACAGCTAGTTCAGCTTTATTTTAACCTTTAATTTTAATTTTGCTTGCTAAGCCAATTAACATGAAAAGGTTTAGTTTCTTCACATTAATTTATTCAGAAAGCTTGAGTTTAAAAGAAAGAATGTTCAAGACTAGGGTTTGTTTGGGTGCACGGCCATCTTGTTCAGCATGTCCCTTTTGTTTACTTGAGCCCATTCCCATTAGTTGATGGTGAGTATGCAATATGTCTAAGCTCTTAGTTTATATGGCTTTCGAGTCTTTTTCTGAGATATAATATATCACCTTGTAGTTTGAATATATTGTCATGAAAATAATGATGGTGATGATGAATCTGACTCCTAGGTTGAAAACATAAAAGAAAGTTCCCATACTCAAGTTATCGTTGAATAATTGTCCCACTGTTCAAGCAGGCCCTAAGTTGTCAGCAAGTCATAGAAAGCAAGGCCAAATATGTGAATGAACAGACAACTATTCTACATTCAACACCCATTGGTGAGCAAAAGGAAAGTTGTTTTGATGGATCTCTTTGGAATTTATATGGATAAACAATAGGAAATGTCTTGAGGAAAGGGATAGTTACTAATAAGGTTTCTAACAATAATCTAAATGTGTGCAGCGACCTTTTCTAATTCTATTGAACATGTAGGTACATGTCATCTAAGTTACTGAAGGTTGCTAGTGAACATTCTTCAGTTGTTGCTGTTGTTGGAAAAGGGCATTTACCCGGAATAAAGAAATACTGGAAACAGCCTATCAAGGTTCGCAAACGTTTTGCAAACGTTTTGTATTTTTTTGTGAATAGTAATTGCATATTATTTGGTCTACATAAATTTTCTAGTGAATAATTCAAAGACTTGAATTATTTGCTGGTTTACCATCCCTCAATTTTTATTTTCTAAAATGCAAAATTTGATATTTTTTATAAGTGTGCTCTCAGCAGTTCATTTAGCTTGTCCTAATTTTATCTTGTGGAAGCATTAAAAATCTGAAGTTACATAGTAATAAAAGCTATGTCATCATAGCTACTGCAATTCTACCTTACCCGCAGATAAAAATTGACCCTCATCCCTTAATCACCTCTAGATGTTGTGGTAGTAAATTGACATTTTGATCTTATCATATCAGTTTTTCGAAAGAATCCATGAAGCAGCCTGCATAGCTCTACTGATTCCCCTCTCTATTAACATCAGTGTGAAATTGTAAAATAAAATAGTTGGCCATCTTCGAAAACCTTTGCTGGCCATTTTATAATGTGCATCAAATAATTGTGAATTATGTGTTTTTTTGAGAAACGAAGAAGAAAAAGCAAAACACAAAGGCCTTGTTTGATATTGTTGATTTTCTTTTTTTTTTTTAAATAGAATTTCTAATTTTGATATAGTGTAGAAGGGGATGGTGGATTGCATGCAATCCTTGTATCGAAGGTGTTTGTTTTCTACGATTCACAAAAACAAATACTTGGAAGCAACTTTCTTTTTACTTACAAAGTTTATTTAAACAAGTATTCATCCATCACTAGTTTGGAGTGCATTGCAAGCTACTAAATCATGACAGGAGGGTTTATTTGTTGGTATAGTTATATAGAATTGTGATTAAAAAGTCAGGAAAAAGCGCAACGATACCAACCGAGGCCAAAGTGTTTTAATCTTGTTTAATTTTCCTTTGCTTGAGTAATATACTTTATTTCTTATTTTCCCCTTGCTGCAGGTGAAGGATCTTCTTGAAATTCCTACTAAAAGTTCTAGTATCTCTAGGACAAAAATTTTAACTTCTTTAGGAGTTGCAGTGACTGGTGCAGCAATTGCCACCGGGCTTTATTTCTGGGGAAGGAAATGATGTCTGGTATGCATGACTACTTCTAGTTGTTTCAAGCATTACTATTACACTAATTCCTATTCGAGATATATTCTTGTTGTAAATTCAACTTGTTGTAGGAATATTCAAAATAATAATATAGCATCTCATGGTGTGATATACTGCAATAAAGAATTCTTAGCATGTGTTTAAACCTTGTATTTATCATCTTTAGCTCCAAATGTTTTCCTGTAGTATCTTTAGATCTCAAATAGATGTAGACTTTGGTCTTTACATGGCGACTCTCTTATAGGAAAAATCGCATGATTGGCCAGTATATATTGTAGAATGATTTGACACTTTTGAGTCTTCATTGTTGTGTAGATGAGTTTGTCATGCTTAACTTCCGTTCCTTTATATACTTTGTCACACCCCGAGTTCGAAAATCAGCGTCTAAATTTTATTTTTATTTTTTTTATTTTTTTTTTTAAATCAGAGTTTAAATACCAAGCCAGGGCATGACAGACCGCCACATATATAGAAGAGTCTCAATCCCCCTTAGAATTGAGCCTTTTCTATATATGCACGGCTAGCTTTACAACAACATCAGAGTAACTAACTACGTACAACTAAATAAACATAAAACGAATATTACAAATTACTTTTACAGTTAAATTACAATTTCATTCTTTAACATTTGCCAATACATAAAACGGCTGTCCAGGGTCGTTTGCTAACTCGGAATCTCACCAACAAGTCCCGACATCCCAGCACCCGAACGACCTGAAAAATGGTCACCCGGGGGGTGTGAGATACATCGACAGTGTATCCCAGTGGGCACGACGAGCCGAGAAATAGCAGATCGTACCTACTGGCATACAATACTAGAGGATAGTAATAATCACATGTTAGGATAAAGCAGATATATAATTGGAGCTGTGATTGAATGCAAACTTACTAAATCTTAAAGCAAGCATAGGTTGATAGCCATAGCAGGAATAGAAATCAGGGAATCATGAGATATGACAAAAGCAGGCTAATAAGCAACATATGCATCAAATAAATGAAATATCAAAAACCCAATCATAAGCCACCATATTGGTCAACAAGACCTCAGGGAATTTGCCCAACCTAGCACCAACCTGGCTGACATTCCGCCCTTGGGGGTCACGGGTCTTTCAACAAACCACTTTACCGGTAAAGAACAAAGCGCACGGGGTGCGACCCCGGATATGTTCGTGAAGTACAGTGGTGCGGGCGATCAATGCGAATGCTCAAGCTTACGGTCCATAGACCGGGTAATCGGCAACAAGCCGGGAACAATCCCCTCTGGGATGCAACAGTAGTACAACAACAAAATCTCAACTCAATGCAGAATCAATCAACAACTATGTATCATGGATCAGATATATCAGGGTATCAAGAATGCAATATCTAAACCAACTGTATCTCAACTCATATACAAGAAGAAGCAGCAACTATATGACATGGATCAGAAATAATCAGAGAGTACTGATAATCAGGTATAGCAAATATCTAGGAATAAAGTCACAATATTTGGAAGCAACTAAAGACCAATCATGCAAGGCTAAACACATTTTTTTTTTAAGAAAACCATTTTGAAAACAAGTTTTATGTCCAAACCTCGAAGAGCTATGCCTTTGTCCTATCAAACAAGAACAGACTCAGGCGACCCTGCGATGCTTGGATAAAAAGCATTTATTGACTAAAAACATGTGTTTAGCAGTATAATACTTGATCAACAACAAGCCGAAACAATCCAATCAAGGATGCAATATCAGAATCAACTGAATCTCAACTCACTTGCAGGAATAATCATCAACTACTACAGCATGGATCAGATATAATCAAGTATAAATGTGCAAGCTAGTTAATGACCAATCAGGCATGGCAAATGTCCAGGAATAGAGTCATAATATCTGGAAGCAACTAAAGATCAATCATGCAAGGCTAGAAAAATATCTTTTTAGAAAAATCAATTTGAAAACAAGTTTTATGAACAAACTTCGAAGAGTTATGCCTTCATCCTATCAAACAAGAACAGATTCAGGCGACTCTGCGATGCTTGGAGAAAAACATTTGATGACTAAAATCATGTTTATAGCAAAATTAAAACTGATCAAAAGAAAGGCAGGCTCAATTTATCAACTAGGCTACAAGAACAGGGGTCCTACCAATACTATACCCCAGAGGGCCGAAATGATAAAGCCCGGACCGAAGATAAACCCACCTGTCGTTTTGCAGGCGACTAAACTGTATCGACGGAACGCTCGAAAACCAGAGGCAAATCGTGCCAACCTGAATCAAAAAATACTGATCAGGGAAACTCAACCCGACCAATAACTTACCTAGACCCGAATAGCAAGTCTGACTTAATTTTAAGCGTTGGAATGTTCCAACAACCACACTCGACGATATCACTTGACTAGTTACAACCTTATGGTAATAAAATTACCAATATGCCCCTCCCGGGAATTCCCTTTTGGATTTCCGGGAGACTCGGGCTTTAACTCTTTGCCGCTGGCTCAACCAGATTCTACTGGGACTCACCAGTCGGCTTGGTGAAACCGACGCAATTTACCGAATTGCGCGATTGCCACCGGAATGCCGTTAAATCGACGATTTTGCCGATTCTCGGACCGATATCCGATTTCCGCTCAACGGAAGCCGTTGGATTCCTAACGAAAAGCTTAGGAATCACCCACACACTGCCCTAGGCAGTACACACTGTCACATTTGCGTTTAGACCCTTAGGGTTTCCAAAATCGCACTTTTAGTGCCATTAAAGAGCCGTTTTCACTCGTTCTTTTAACTGGAGTAATATTTTTACGAACTGTCACTTCCAGTAAGTGACACTCGACTTGCTGAACACCGTGCTCACCCATTTGCGACAGCACGGAACCCGAGGAAAACTTCGGGCCATAATATACTTTTCTAACATAGTCTAAACGCATTTTCGTTTCTTTGGCTCAACGAAACCAAAATTAAATGCGAGCATCGCGTTCAGTGACCCCAAATTAGCCTGGAGCTTACTGTCGCGGCTTCGCAAACAGCCCAAAACAGACTTATAGCCAAACAACTTAATCCAATGCTTTTTTAAAACAAAACTCCTAAACTACATGTGCCATTAGCAAACCAGTTTGAGCATCTTGCTCAGGGCACCACAGAGACTCAAGGGCTTGCCCTATTTGCAACCCAGAACTGCTGGATCGAAAGATCCAAATCCCTCGCTCACTAACACGACAACATTGCTCCACACACCAACCCACACAGATCCTATTTGATCTGAAGTAAGCATCAAGCTCAGGGGACATAATGGAGCAACTTTCATATTATGCTCGAACCCTATTTCCATACCAAACTTCATTGAGGCATT
Source organism: Tillandsia fasciculata (assembly GCA_029168755.2). Classification (NCBI taxonomy): domain Eukaryota; kingdom Viridiplantae; phylum Streptophyta; class Magnoliopsida; order Poales; family Bromeliaceae; genus Tillandsia; species Tillandsia fasciculata. The sequence continues at coordinate 25,045,856 of CM054930.1, forward strand.
TTATCAAACACCTAGTGAGCATGGTTTACAAAACCTACAATCAACTCCAACCCAAGTAGTAACTCTGCATAGAGGGAACCTGGGAACCTCTAACTTGGATAGAAGGCAATCATACAGGGTTTAGAGATTACCTGGGTGTCCCACCGGCGACCGGAGGCGACGGCGGCGGCCGGCGGTGGAGCTCGGGCTACCTTCATGGTGCAACAACAGAGAACACAACCTCCACGTTAAAACCCACATGCAACATGATAGGAAGCTTCTAAATGATCCTACGAACTCACCTGGGTCACTGGCCGGCGGCGCGGAGCGGCGACGATCGCCGGCGACGAAGCTCGGTGGAGCTCGGACAAACCTTGGGTGCAACAATGGGAGGTAAGTATTTTTACGTAAAAACTTCCATGCAAGCGCATGAGAAGTCTACTACTGTCCCAAAGAACGTACCTGGGCCACTTTCTCACCGCGCGGAGCCTCGGCGATCGCCGGAGTTCAAGCTCGGCGAAGATACACCCTCTAATGGCGGATTCCGGCCGGCGAGGTCTGGGCCAGCGCAAGATGGACCAAAGTGTTGCCCTCGGCACCAGGAAGCTTCCTGTGGTGGTGGCTGGCGGCGTGGGTGCACGGCGGCGCCGGACGGCGAAGCTCGGCCGTGGTGCAAAATAGCCTGGTTCTAGGGCTTCCTCGCGCGGCTTGGATCTTCACCCGATCAACACCAAACTTGGTGGACGCCTTGCAGTCGTCGAGAAGACAAGATTCAACGGTCTTGATCTTGTTTCCAACGGTTGGATTCCTCCTGCGCTCAAGATCGGCCAAATATCGACTTCCGGCAAGAAAAGGCTCCCGCCGGCGACAGGGTCGATGGCGACGGCCCAAAACTCACAGAAATATTTGACTCGTCGTCAGGAACAAACTACATGGGTCCATGGGCCATTTAAAAGAAATATTTTCCAACATCTTACATCGCCGGAGAGAGGAGGAAGAAGAAGGTTTCCCGCGGTGGCGCACGACGGAGGCCGGCGTCGGCTCTACCCTGGCTCGGTGTCACGCACACAGAGGAACACCCAGTTGAAGTTTAGTCCAACTCAATCTTCCAAAACACCTCCCACAACTCCAACCCGAGAATACTACTCCTTGTTGTAGCTTCTCTTGGCTGCTCCTGCGACGGGGACGGCGGCGACGCACGGTGCGACGCTTGGAAGAGGTGGAGGAGATGGTGTCGGTTCACAGAGAGAAGTGAGGGGGTGGCTCGGTGTGTGTGGAATCCCCAAGAGTCACAAACCGATTACTTAATATAGGGCATTAATACACAATATCCTAAAAGGTCCCTCAACAAGCCACAGTTTGATCCAAGACCCTCACAGAAAACTCACTCTTACATGTTAGTCCCCAACATGTGAGTGGCACGCTTTTTGAAGCATAAAATATTGGGTTTTTCTGCAAATTACTCCGTTTTTCGCTATATTTCACGCTTTTCGAGGAGTTCCGGTCGTCGAAACGAAAAACGGATTTCGCCACGACGTCCGGCTCGTCGAGACCTATCAAGTAACGTATTTGCTTGCTTGATTCGGCGCTCGAATAAAATCTCGGGCCATAAAGTTCGGTAAGCTGTAGAATGACGCACGCATTTCGATGCACCCGGATCGCCAAACGCGAAAACCGTCAGTGCCATTGCGTTCAGAACGTCGAAAATAGCTAGAATTGACTACTCATACCCCTATATTAGGGGTCCAGACGGCGAATCGGCCGACGTTGATCAAAAGGGGATTTGAAATAGGGGTTACTATTCACAACTTAAGTTGTGGGGCACGCTTTTTCTTCGCTGTTTTGCGGAAGATCCGACTGTCGGATCGAAGACATATGTATATTAATTTTTCATGTTTCGACAAGACGGTCGCAATGGTGATCTCGGCTTTTCGAGATCAAGCCCCGATCATAAGTCGATATTTTAGGGCCTCAATTGTACTATTAATTCTCCATTTTTGCCATTTAAATAATTCAGAAAATTATTTAAACTTAAATTTTGGATTTTAAAAATCACGGTTACTACATACTTTAAAACCTGTCTCTACTGTGGTAATAAGAACGATCAAACAATAGCTTAGGTTGGAGGTTTTCGGACTTTTTTTTAAAAATAATTCTATACAAATTTTTAATTTGTCAAATGATCCTACCAAAATTTTATTTGGCCAAAATCGATGAATCATTCACTGTTTTCAAATTATTATGCTTTTTTGTATGGGTTGTGAGAAATTTTGTTAAGGTTGTTAGTATTATACGTGGATTATTAGAATATTTGCTTGACGGTTAGGAATGTATGGGTAGGTTGTTAGGATTGTATGCAATTTGTTGAAAGTTTTATGTGGTTATTAGGTTTTTACATGGAAAATAAAAAGAAACAATAAATCATTCACTATTCTTTTTTTGTCAAGAAAAAAATGGTAAGTAATTTACCGTCTTCTAAAATTTATTAAAAGCGATGAACGATTTACTGTCTTTCAATTGTTCTTACACCTTGACTTTGAGTTGGACAAAGTAGAGTTATTTGATCAAATAAATTTTTTTTAAGGTCCTTTGGCAAATTATAAATTTTTTAAGGATTAAACTGAAAAGAAGTCCGAGGTTCTCCCTCCTAGGAGTTAGGCTCTTAGCTACTGTTAAGTATTCTGATAGATCCCTTTTTCCACAGTAGTAGATTCTATCTACCGGGGGTATCTATCCTATTCCAAAGAAATTTAGATTGCTTAATCCTTATTTAATATTGGGAATCCGTAACCACCAAAACAAACGTCCTTTTGAGTAAATAAAAAGAGGTGCTGTATAAGATATTGAAGCATTCAAACGAGTCTCTCGTGTTACGCCGTCTCATTTTTCTCTGGAATTGCAATTATGACTTCATGCTGGATTGGAATTTCTTTGATAACTGTGATTTAATGGTTTGAATTTAGTCCTCTCGAAGGTTCGAATAACTGGGACATTTTTTACAACATTGCATTCGGCCTATGAGGTGTTGGTTCCCGGTCCTTCAATGGGGGATTTGGTGATTTCATCCTACTTTCAGATGTCTTATCTGTTGAGTTTCTGAACAGAAAACTGAAAATGGTTTTGGGTAAATAGGGGATACTCCAGATAACATATTTTAGAATCCAAGTGATTGGCTGATGCTGGAACTAGAGTTACTAGATAAATTATGTGGCGTGAGAATTTTCTTCCATGATTGTATGTAGGAGTTTGATTTTTTTGCCAATACATATATAGTCATAGTAAGTCCTACTTTTCAGGGCTAGTATGAGAATGCAGTATAGGTCATATAAACTGTGCAGTTGTACACGTACTGTTCATAGGGACAAAAAGGGCTACGCTGAACATGCGTCCACGCAGATTTGTATCGATATCGTCTGTAATCTTTCGCGCCTTTCCATGATTGATGAGGAAAATGCTAGAGGTGTACACTCCATATAATTTTTTTTAAAAAAAATATTAGCAATTCTTTTGAAAAAAAGATTGATCTAACAAGAAAGTGAATCCTAGCTTTTTAAGACCTAGTTTGATAATATGTGTGATGGCACATTATCAAACTAGACCTAAAGATTAGACTGTAAAATTTTTATTTATACGTTAGATATACGGATAGCATTGCTCTTATTTTTTTTATTTTTTTATTTTTTTTTAATTTTTTGGGATAAGTTACAGTTTTGATCCTCAAACTATGACTGGTGTGATACTTTAAAATCTCAAAATTTAATTTGTTATAATTTCTGATTTATTCTTTTTGAATTACTATAATTAATTTTTACAATTTGTTTTCTTTGACTTAATATTGAAGAATTATTAAAATAGAAGTAATTGATATTACAATAATAATTAAGGTACAACATCACTTCTATACTAGTAAACAGTAATTCATCATCACATAGTTAAAAATTTAGGTTGTAAGAATTGATTGTAATAATTTAAAAAATCTATCCAAAAGTTATAAGGAATTAAAATTTTAGTAATAAAGTATCATGGTCCTCCTAGTTTGAGGACCAAAAGTGTACTTTAGTAATATTTTAATATTTAATATATTTATTATGGAGTTATTTTTACATTCATGGTGAATTTACTTTTTATCATGCTTTTGAACTGGGTGAAGAAGGTAACAACATTTGCTTTAAATATAACATATTGTGGTTTTGAAAGAAAATTTTATTCTTATAACTTTCATACTTAATAATGTTAATAAATTTAACTAGTAACCTATAGGTCTGTATAGCCTATATAAAGAGAGATTTTCTACTCTCTTGAAACATACCAACACAAATACTAAATAACTATTCTATTTGAGAGAGAAAAGAGGTTAAAAGAGGTTAAAGAAAATGTATTTTTTTTTGTGGAGCTTTGGGCTCATCTACCTGTGCAAAGTTGGTGAAGTCACACGACGAGGATTGAGTCGTTGTATCCTGGAGGGGACAAGTCAGCGTTCTGCTGCATCGGTTCGAAAGCTTTGTCTACCGCAGAGGGCTTGAATATCTTTAAAGAGAGCGAGATATCTATGTCTCGGCTTGATCGACTCGTTGATACTTTTTATATATTTTATTGTAGTCTAACTTCTATTTTGTGTATCTACACCAACAATTTTAAGGAGATTCATAAAATGGAGACTACACATGAAAAGGCGATACTACTGGATATCTTAACAAGCCTTTCCGCTTCAAAGGAGCCCTCTTCAAGAGGTGGAAAGAAAAAGTGCTATTTTACTTCAATCTACTTAAAGTGGCATATGTCCTTACGGAGAAAAATCCAAAGAAGACTAACACCGACAATATAACGGAAGATGATCTTTTCGAACACTACGAAAAAACTGAAAAATACGAGAAGGATGAGTATAACTATCGGTATTATCTTGTCAATTATGTTTCAGACCAATTTTATGATTATTATGAAAATACTTACTCCTTTGCAAAAAAGATTTGGACGACATTGCAGCTTAAGTATGATACAGAACAAGCTGGTGTAAAAAAGTACGCTGCTAGTCGCTTCTTTCGCTACCAAATGGTCGAAGGAAAATCCGTGGTGGAACAAGTTCAAGATTTTCAAATGATCGCTTATGAAGTTCAATCCGAAGGAATTTAGTTCGGAGACAATTTGATCGTGCTAGGAATCATCGATAAATTACCACCATCGTGGAGGGAGTTCCAAAAGACCCTTCGACATAAACAAAAGGAGATGTCTCTCGAGACATTAATTGCTCGCATTCGCGTGGAAGAGAAGGCAAGAGGCCAATATGCACTTGAAGCAAAAGAGAATGATACTAGCGCCACTAAAGTAAATTTAGTATCATCTCATTCTTTACCTAATAACAATTATTCTAGAAATACATACTTAAAGCCTAAGAAGAAAATTGGAAAGAATAGTGGTAGACCTCAATTTAAGAAAATAAATAACCAAGGACCTCATTCTCAGGAGAAAATTTCTATAATTTGCTATGTCTGTGACAAAAGTGGGTATATTGCTCGAATTTGTAAATTTCGAAAACGTAAAGCTTTACCTCAAGCTAACATTACTGAGGAACCACTTATGGCAATGATAACAGACATATGCTTGGTAGAGAATGCTGAAGGATGGTGGGCAAACTCTGGTGCCAATAGGTATGTCTGTGATGATAAGACTTGGTTTAAAGTTTATACTCCCTATGAACAACTAAGAAGTATCATGCTGGGTGATTCACATACTTCTGAAGTTTTAGAGAGTGGTGAGGTCGAGTTAAAATTTTTTTCTGGAAATGTGCTCATCTTAAAAGATGTGTTGTATACACCTTTGATTAGGAAGAACTTGATGTCAAATTTTCTTCTTAATAAAGCTAGCTTTAAACAGACCATTGAGTCTGATCAGTATGTTATTTCCAAGGATGAAAAGTTTGTGGGTAAAGGTTATGCATGCGATGAAATGTTTAAATTAAACATTGAGAATAAAGCATCATCTACTTCTACTTATGCTTTCTTCTGTGAATTTTTGGCATGCTCGTTTGTGTCATATTAATAGCAGATATGTTAGCTTGATGAGTAGTTTAGGATTAATTCCTAGACTAAATAGTGATTTTGACAAATGTGAAACATGTAGTAAGTCAAAAATTACTAAACGATCTCATAAGAGCGTTGATTGAAGTACCGAATTACATGAGTTAATTCATAGTGATATTTGTGAATTTGAAGGTACTCTAACTCGTGGAGGAAATAGATATTTTATTACTTTTATAGATGATTTTTCTAAATATACTTATGTTTATTTACTAAAAAATAAAAGTAATGCTTTTGACAGATTTAAAAATTTTCTCCATGAAGTAGTAATCAATTCGGTAAAAAGATTAAAAGAATTAGAAGTGATCGAGGTCGTGAGTATGAATCTATAGGATTCAATTCTTTTGTTCAGTCTTTAGGAATTATCTATGAGACTACAGCTCCATATTCGCCTGCTTCTAATAGAGTGGCTGAGAGAAAAAATTAAATACTTATTGAGCTAACAAATGCTATGATAGTTGACACTGGTGTACCCTTAAATCTTTGGGGTGAAGTCATTTTAACTGCAAGTTATGTCTTTAATCGCGTGCCACATAAGAAGTCTAAAATGATACCTTTTGAGTTGTGGAAAGGGTACAAGCCAAATTTGGGATATCTTAAAGTGTGGGATTGTCTAGCTTATGTGAGACTATTAGACCCTAAAAGACACAAATTGGGTGTTAGAGCTGCTACTTGTATATTTCTTGGATATGTCTTGAATAGTTAAGCCTATAAATTTTTGGACATTGAAAATAATATAATTTTTGAATTAGGAGATTCTATTTTTCATGAAGATAAGTTTCCTTTAAAATTGAAAATTAGTGGGGGCCAAGAATTTAAAAGTGTTTCGAACAAACTGAGTTCTTCAAACTATCTTTCGCAAAATTAAGAACAATATGTTTTTGAATCTAGAAAGAGTAAAAGAAATAGAATAGAAAAAGATTTTGGTCCTGATTATGTTGTTCTTGAAGGAAACTTATTTTCTTTTCAAGAAGCTTTATTTTCAAATAATGTCATTTTTTGAAAAGAGGCTGTAACTGATGAGATGGAATCTCTAATTTCTAATAAAACTTAGAAATTAATGGATTTACCTCCAGGCTGTATAACAATTGGTTGTAAATGAGTCCTCAGAAAGAAATTGAAACCGGATGGGAGTGTAGACAAGTATAAAGCGAGACTTATCGCAAAAGGTTATAAACAAAAAGAAGGTCTAGACTTCTTTGATACATTTTCTCCGGTTACTAGAGTGACATCCATCAGAGTTCTCATTGCTATTGCAGCAATATATGATTTACAAATTCATCAGATAGATGTAAAAACTGCCTTTCTGAATGGTGACCTAGATGAGGAAATTTATATGGACCAACCTGAGGGATTCATAGAGCCTGGGCAAGAAAATAAAGTGTGCAAGTTAAATAAATTCCTTTATGACTTAAAGCAGGCACCTAGACAGTGACATGAAAAATTTGATTCTTACATGATTGAGAATGGCTTTAAATCAAACGAGTGTGATAATGCATCTACTACAAAGCTTTTGAAAAATCGCATGTAGTTGTTAGCCTTTATGTTGATGATTTGCTAATTTTTGGCTCTAACTTAAATGTGATAACCTGGATCTCTGTCAAGGTCTTACGAAGTGAATTGTGGCTTCTGGAGGCTTATGATGTGTGTTGGAGATAGTTGCGCACAAATCAGACCTCAAGATTGGACCCATCGCGAAATTTGGATTAAGAATACATGTCCGGATGCCTTCGACAAATTTTAGAAGTGGAATTTGGCAAAATGGATATTGCATTTGGACTCAGCGCGCGAAAACGATGAAAATGGACTATTTGTATTTTTCGGAGCCCGGATGCCAAAACATAAATTTCGAGGCAAGAATTACCGTTCCGGCGGCCGGGGCAGTGCCGGCAGGCGGCGGAGCACGGCGGTGCGGCTGCGGGCAGCGGCGCAGGTCGGCCGGTCCACGGGACTTCCGCGTGCACCGGGACCAGCGAGCGGGGCGCTTGGACACATGGCGGGCTCCCATTCGTTGGGCGGCGGTGTGGGAATCGAGGCACCAATCGCGCCGGGCGCGGCGCACGGTGGACCGCACAGGACGCGTGGCGCGCGTCTGTTGGCGGGTGCACGGACCCGGCTTTCCCGGCATGGACCGCAGCTCGTGCATCCCGCTGTTTACCGCGCTGCCACGCAACGCGCCGCGATTGGCGGGCGCGCGTGCGCGGGGCGCGGAGCGGGCCACGTGGCGCGCTTGGGGGATTTCGGGCGCGCACAATAACGGGCCGGGCCGAATTTAAGCGCCCGAATCCGGATCCCCTCTTTTGGTGGGCTTGGGCTATAAATAGCCCATCTGGGGCTTCGTTTGTGGGCTTTTCCTCCGAGCTTCTGAGCCCATCTTCGGCAGGGAGCGTCGTCTGCGAGTCTTCTTCAATGTTTGGGATCCCGGAGATTTTTGGGAGTCGTGCCATCTGCGTTCTTCTCGACATCGCGAGCTTCGACGCGCCTTTGATACCGAGTTTTTTCGTCGACGCTTAACCGCGAGCTCCCCAGTACTGACGGGAGGGAGGTTTTGGCCGATTTTCGTGGCATCGGTTTCACGAGAGGTAGATCTTCGTTTTTCATTTTCCGCTCCTCTCAGTTTAGGGTTTTTATTGGGGTTTCTGGAACATTTTTGAACCTCTTTCTTGCTGGTGATTTTCATGGACAGCGGAGCTTGTCAGATTTTTATCTCCGCGCTCGGTTATCGGATTTCGACCTGTGAGGACTCGATCAACATCTACGCTTCGCGAGGATCGCAGCTATATTTTTATTGGAATTTTTGGAGATCATCTCACAGGTGATATTTTGGCTTCTTTCGAACTGATCTTTCCGCAGAATTGTGATCGTGGGGATTTTTGTTTATCGCGATGTTTGGACTGTATCTTTGTGCCTAGGAGTAGTTTTCTGGTATTTTTGGACTCGTTGGAATCGTGAGAATCTGAGGATTATTCCCGTTTAGTTTCAGCCCATTTGGACCTTGGATCGATGCACACTTTTAGGTGGGTTGCTTCGTCTCCAAAACCAGTAGACGGTTCTATAATTCTATGGAATAGCAAGCATGCATGATTGTAAGATGTGTTAGGAAGCATGTTAGGGAAAGAGATGATATTTTTCTTGTGTTGTTATTAAGATCATATCGGTTAATGCTTTCTATTTGTGTTAATAATTGTTATTAATGGAACTTGACCTAGCACCCTGTCATATGATGTATGTTCAACCAGACTAGTAGAAAACTCCCATTTGGGCTAGATTCATTTATATTTTAGACATCCACACTTTACATTCTATTCATAGACATAGTATTTTCCTCGCCCGGGTAGTGGACCGAGTGGTCGGGATTTCTCTTAGTGTAGGATGCATGTTACACTCGTGCTTGGGGACCGAGTGGAGTCTGGTAGATGTAGCTAGTCTTGTACCAGTGGCGAGAGCCGTTTGGGTAAACGGTGGTCCCGGGTTGTCGAGTTCTTCGATTTATTTGTCGCCACTGTGTTCGTGGCAGTGGTGTACCAGTGATAGCAAGACCTTGAATCAAGAATCTCTTTGGACACACATGATTTCAGTAAACCAATATTTTTCTTCCAAATGTCCAAGGGTCGCCGGTGTCTGTTCTTGTCTGATTGGGCGAAGGCATTAAAACTTGTTTTCTAACCGATTTTCTAAAATAGCTAAAGTTCATTAAAATGGATTTTCTTAAATCAAGATGGTTTTACAAAGAGGAACTACTTTTAGTCACCCCGTGTGAGTTCGAGTGAAAATGGTTTTTGGTAATAAATATTACCTTTTCTGTAAATTTCTTCACCCGAGAGAGTTTGAGTGATATGGATTTTAAGGGCTGTCTTTTTCTTTGGGTCGAAAACAACGAGAGGCTATGCCTAGAGCCTGTTCTTATTTGATTTGGATTGTAGGTTCTAGTCTTTCAGGGTTTTCGGACCCTTCATTGTTGTCGGCTGTGGAGTATACCCAGCTAGTGAGTTTGCATGTTAAGTTGATGTCCTATTTGGGGAGCCGTTGGGTTGACGGTGGTCCTAGCTGTCGAGTATTTTCAGCCCGTGAGTTAGAGATGTGATATTAGTTATTGTCGATCTTGTTGATCGTGGATTTGGATTATAGCCTGCATGAGCCATATTGAGCTCGACAGAAATGCGCGGATACTTTCCTCGATGGGGTTGCGCCTCTCGAATGCTGCTCTAGAGCTGGGCCTGTTATTTTGCTATCGCGACTTGTCGACGCAGTCCGTGTGGGACGCCCTGCGTAAGTCCAGTCCTCCGTGGATGTAATGGCAGTAGGTGGGTGCAGGTTTGACTGGACCCTATGTGGCATCATTGCGATTGGGTTGATTGAGTATATTGGGTTAGAGTCGATGCATCATTTTCATCTATATCATTCTTTGAGCATTGTAGATAAAGGCATGATAGCTGTAGATTTCTTTCCAATTTATCGTTATATTATTTTAGTTTTCATGTTATCTTATGTCTCTAGTAGACTTAGTGGGCAGACCGTCGGGCTTGGTGGCGGTACCCACTGAGAACTATGTGATGGTGTAGTTTTCACACCCGTTGTGGTGACAGATTTTTTCGAGGTAGCTGTTCCGGCTTTCGCTCGAGCGAAGATAACAGTTCGAGTTGAGGGAGTCGCGAGCTAGTTCCCCACCCGTCCTTGGAGTATAGTGGTACTATTTTGGAGCTTTGTAGTACAGTTTGCTGGATTATAGTAGATAGTATACTTTTCAGCTCTGATATCTGTATAGCTGTAGTATTATCTTTTGCAGGTTAGACGCTTCGTCCATACGGGGCTTTTGGTATGGGCGGCGGATCTGTTTGCGTGCTCGGGTCGCAGTTTCGACCCTAGGGCGTGACATTAAATGTTATTATTGAGACAAAATTATGCTAAATCATTATTTTGAAATGAAAGATCTTGGTGAGGCCAACTTTATTTTGAGTATAAAAATTACCAAAACACCAGATGATATTTTTCTTGATCAGTCACATTATGTTGAGAAAATTTTAAGAAAGTACAACTTTTTTAATTGCAAGTATGTGACTACACTTTTTGATTTGAGTGTTCACTTATTTCCTGTTAAAAGTGAAAATAAAATTTTAAATCAAAAGGAATATGCTAGTATGATTGGAAGCTTGCGGTTTGCGACAGATTGCACTAGACCTGATATTGCATATGCAGTAAGGATACTTATTAGATTTACAAGCAAGTTGGGTATATAGCATTGGTTTGTCATGAAACGTGTGATGAGATATCTCATTGGTACCAAAACTTATGGCTTGTTTTATGGGAAGTATCCTGCTGTGCTTGAGGGTTATAGTGATGCTGATTGGAATACCTTATCAGGTGATTCTCTTTCTACCACTGGTTATATTTTTACTTTTGCAGGTGGTGCTATATATTGAAAATCTAAAAAGCAAACTATCATTGCTAATTCAACTATGGAAGCCGAGCTTATTGCTTTAGCTTCAGCTAGCGAGGAAGCCAGTTGGTTGAGAGATTTATTGTCTGGAATTTCATTTCTAGAAAAACCAATTCCATCTGTGTTGATACACTGTGATATCACTGCTGCTATTGGTAGAGTAAGAAATCGTTATTATAACGGTAAATCCAGATCCGTGAGAAGAAAACACAGTACTGTGAGATTATATATGAACAATGGTATTATCAATGTATATTATATTAAATCTACTGATAATCTAGCAGATCCGTTAACCAAGGCCTTGGAAAGAGAAAGAATCTGGAGTACATCAAGGGGGATAGGGTTAAAGCCCATAACATCATGAACCACGTATGAGGATACCCAACCTGATGATCAGAGATCCTGAAAGTCGGGTTCAATGGGAAAAACAAATCATATGGTGGTCGTAAAGAATGCACAACATATAAATCTACGTGATCTAATATTTACCTATCTCTATGATGTGAGTGCATTCATCCTGTAATGGAATGAGGGATGAGTTATTACACTCTTAATGGAGTCTGTGGCTCTTATGAGTAGGGTGTTAGAATTATAGGAGCACCCTTGACGGATTTCACCTATGTGAGTATGGAAGTGGGGCCGCTTCCTATGAGAACGGTCTTTTTTCTCAAAAATGCTCATAAAAATCAGAATAAGCACAAGGCCGTAACGTGCTAGCTAGTAAAGCTCATGTCAATACCTGGATTGTTATATATGAATAGTGATACTTTATTTTCCTTAAGCAGCCAAAGTTTAAGTCTGAGACTACTCTGGCTCTGGTGTAGAGATCATTGTTTCACTAAGTTAAGGTTCAATGCAGAGCACATCTTCTTTATGCATAATGATCCCTCTTTGACCGTCGAACTCTCTTTAATAATAAAATGAGTGGGGGAATGTTGTAATATTTTAATATTTAATACATTTATTATGGAGTTTTTTTTGCATTCACGGTGAATTTCCTATTTACCATGCTTTTGAACGAAGAAGCTAACAACATTTGCTTTAAATATAACCTATTGTGGTTTTGAAAGAAAATTTTATTCTTATAACTTTCATATTTAATAATGTTAATAAATTTAACTAGTAACCTATAGGTTTATATAGCCTATATAAAAAGAGATTTTCTACTCTCTTGAAACATACCAACACAAAGACTAAATAACTATTCTACTTGAGAGAGAAAAGAGGTCAAAGAAAACATATTCTTTTTAGTGAAACTTGAGGTTCATCTACTTGTGAAGAGTTGGTGAAGTCATACGACGAGGGTTGAGCCGTTGTATTCTGGAGGGGACAAGTCAGCGTTCTGCTACATCGGTTCGAAAGCTTTGCCTACTGCAGAGGGCTTGAATCTCCTTAAAAAGAGCGAGATATTCGTGCCTCGACTTGATGACTCGTTGATACTTTTTATATATTTTATTATAGTCTAATTTCTATTTTGTATATCTACACCAACACTTTCTTTGTTTGCGCTTCTATTCACTCGCATTTTCTTCGATGCAAATATATTTGGGTTGCTGGGTGAGCAACCATGATCTCTGCTTGAGTGTGTAAGTTGTAAAGCTCTATTCTAGATGCACAAATAAATTTTTTTATTATATTATAACGCTCCTAACTTAGAAAAATATAATTTATATATTTTCAAAAAAAATATAAATCTTACACTTTATTTATAAAAAAGTTTTTATTTTAAATTGAACGCTTATATATTTTATTACTTAAATAAATAAAGTGTATTGTTAAAATCAGTTAGAAAAAAGAAAATGCTAACTGCACATATTCATTTCTAAGTGTAAGGATAATGTTGCTTTTAGAAAAAATACTTTCTGATCCTCTAAAATATTATCCACGTTTGTTGTGTTCCTCTGGAACATTGTCCTTAATTATATTGTTAGGGTGTTTTTTTCTTTTGTCCTTTTTTTATTTTTTTTTATTTTTTTTATTTTGTGGTATTGGTAAGCTCATAATTAAATTCTGAAATTGAGCTCATAAATTAATAAAAAAAATTTGGGTAAACTACAATTCGCCCCACCTGCCATTTAGGTTACGTTTGGTTCGGATATGAAAAAAAATTAGTTATTTCTGTGATAGGTATAAGTTATGATATTAGTAGGAACTAATGTTAATTTATATTTGGTTGAGTATAAGAGTTATACCGGGATAAAGAAAATTGTGTTTGGTAAATTATAGAGAAATAAGAAGATTAGAGATGGTTAAATTTTTTATTTCTTATTTTGCCTTTTAGGATTTAAATATAAAATAAATCATTTTATAGTATTAAGGAAATCTATAACAAATTTAAATTAATTAAAAAAAATTCAAGCTGTATTAAAAATTAGTTATTAAATATTTATAAATGCTTATAAATGATAGAATATTTTATAAAATAAATTATAATTTTTAATTCATTATAATTATAATTATAATTATAATTATAAGCATTTATAATTATTTATAAATATTTATAAATATTTCCGAGGCAGGGAAGCGGAGAGTGTTTCGGGGAAGCTGCCTCGGAGATCGTGTGGCGGCAGGAAAGCGAAGAGGGTTTCGGAGAAGCTGCCTCGGAGACTGTGCGGCGGCACCGGAGCGGAGAGGGCTCCGGGGAAGCACGGAGTTCTGGTCGGTCGGTCGAGTAGAGGGTTCTGGGAAAGCTTGCTTGCTCTGATCGAATGAAGAGGGGGAAGGAAGAAGCTTGCTAGTTGCTGCGATGGAGGAAGAGGGGAAAAAGGAGGGAGCTTGCTACAATCGAGGAAGAGGGAAAAGAGGATGGAGCATCGGAAACCATGCGGGGCAGGGGCTTGGAAGCTATTCCAGCTGGGGGTGGGAACAGGTGGGAACAGCTGTTCCCACCCCCACTACACTTTGTTTGGGTATAAGAGGGGATATCCCCCTTATCTCCCTTATACCGGAAAACAAATGAAATCTTAGGATACTTTTAATTTGACATTTTGTGATTTAAAAAATTATACTTGAGTAATATTTTTTATTTTATTTCATTCAAAAAAAAAACTCTTTCAAATATGGTAATAAAGTAATTTTTTTATTAAAATATTATAAGGTGATATTATGTTTAAGAATTTTGCTATCGGTACACTTATGTCAGGATCATACATTCCTACACGCGAATTAATATGAATTTTTTTAAATAAAAATATCAGATTAATCCGTAACATACGTAAATTTTTATTATTAGAAATAAATAGAGCAACTCTCCCCCTTATAGAGGGGAAGCAGATTCCCGTCGGCCCCAGCCACGAAGTCGCAGTCGACATAGAGGTGGTGGTGGTGGGTGTCCCACGTCTTCACCTTGAACCGGATGGTGGAGTTGAGCTCGAGCCGGAGCTGGAGCGAACCGGCTGCTCCGTCGCCGGTGAAGCCGGCCCAGACCGGGTCACCCTCGGCGGCCGCGGGTGACAGCGTCCCCTGAATAGCCGTCGTGTTCTTCGGCGGCTGGTAGAACGGGTAAAGGACCGGACCGGACCCGACCAACCGGTTGTTGTAGTAAACCGAGCCGAACATGGCGTCGTAGTAGATGCCGATCTTCTGGTTGGGGTTCCGGTCCGTGACGTTGAATTGGAAGGCGGGGGGAGCACCCGGTTGGGCTAGACCGGGGACGGAGAAGGCGACCAAGTGGAAGCGGGGGCGGTGGGGCCGGAGGCTGAGCCAGAGGACGAAGACGATCACCCCGACGATGAGGAGGAGGGTCAGGAGGAAGGAGCAGACGCACTGGGCGATACGGCTTGTTAAGGTCTCGTAAACACGGGTTCGGGTTCGGGGTCGGGGCTGGGGTCCGAATTGGTGGTGGATGGACCGAGCAGCCGGAGCCGGAGCCGGAGCCGGGGCCGGGGATTGGAACCAGGATGACATTTGTGATCAGTAGCGTAGGGGTTAATGGGGTTGTGTTAATTTGTTTTGGTGTGGTAGAAGGATCATCGATGGGAAATCTTTAAATAAGGGTGTGCATGGGGAGGTGTGTGCAAGGGGCGGGAGAGAGGGAGAGAATTTAAACTCTTTTTTTTTTTTTTTTTTTGGGTAGGGAAGTGAGAAAGAAGAAAGGAATATGGTAAACTACATGGATAGTCCATGAACTATTCTAATATTGGTATTTCGTTTTATTACTAGTCTTTAACATTTTAGGGCTCACCCTAAGTGACGAAGGAAGAAGTAATTTTTGACGAAAATTAATTACTTTTGTTATTAAATTTATTGTAATATTGAATGTCAAGTTCATCTAAAATATCAGAATTAATTATGAGTTCTCATGGACAAAATCAATTTCCATAAAGTAAAGTGAGAAATATATATATATATATATATATATATATATATATATATATATATATATATATATATATATATATATATATAGGGATAATTACCTGTGTATCCCTGAAATATAAAGAAATATCTGATTTACCCCTCTTATTTTTTTCTTTCCAATATACCCTTCATATGTTCCACCGTTATTAAAAATACCCCTACCGTTTCCCTTTGTTAAGTTAACTATGGTTAAACTAGAGTTAAATAATAATCGGAGTTGAAAACTATCAAATATACCTATTTTGCCCGGGTTTAGGGTTTAGGGTTTAGGATTTTTTACGGTTTTAGGCAGTGTTTGGTTGGGGAATAAAGGGGGAATAACCCCCTTTATCCCCCTATTCTTGCCAAACATCATTGAAAAAAGACAGGGGATAAAAAAAAATTTTATCCCCTCTTACGGGTTATCCTAGGATAACCCGTTAAGATTAATTCCATGGGATGCTTGGAATAGTGGAATAGGGATGGGGATGGGAATTTTGCATTTACTAAAATATACTATTTAAAATTTATAACTATCTAAAATAAATTTTGCATTTACTATTTAAAATTTGACTATCTAAAATTTGAAGGGGATAACTATTTTTCAATCTATAACTATCTAAAATTTGAACTATTTTTTAATCTATAACTATCTAAAATTTGAATTTTGCATTTACTAAAATATACTATAAAAATAATTATTATTTTTTAATGTAAGATATAATTTGTTACTTATAATTAAATTGCTTCAAATTAAATATAATTTTTTAAAATTAATTTTCCTATACAAAAAGACAAGGGCAAAGTTGACATTTTGAAAAAATATATACCTTCTTTTTTCACTATCCTCCACTATTCCATAATTTTAACCAAACACAATTTTAGCTATTCCAGAGAATACCAACTTTTCAACCAAACGCAATTTAACTTTTATACTTCTTTATCCCGGAATAGCAAGCTATCCCAGGTATAAAAAAATTTATACCTCAGAAATTTATCCTCGAACCAAACATTGCCTTAGAGTTTAGGGTTTAGGGTTTTAGGGTTTAGGGTTTAGGGTTTTTTAGGGTTCTAAGGTTTAGGGTTTAGGGTTTAGGGTTTTTTAGGGTTTTAGGGTTTAGGGTTTAGGGTTTTAGGGTTTAGGGGTTTAGGGTTTTAGGGTTTTAGGGTTTAGGGTTTAGGGTTTAGGGTTTAGGGTTTAGGGTTTATTTAAAAGGGCAAAATAGTAATTACACACAGATAACGGCAGTTCTAAACGGTACACTAACAGAGTTTAACTTCAGACGTATTTTGGAAAGAAGTTGGAACGTAAGAAGGGTAGTTTTAATATTAGCCTTCTAAGAGAGGTAAATCTGAAAACAGGAAAATTTTTAGGGGTATGTAGGAAATTGCCCCTATAATATAATATAATTTGAAAACTTAATTATGATAATTAAGTTTATCGAAATTGATTTAGTCAATAAGTAGATATGCTTTTTCATTTTTTTTTAAAAAAATTGTATTAATCATGTAATTAAAATAATTAAACTAGTACACTTCTCACAAGATATTAGTATCTACGGAGATAAACAAATATTTATCCATCACACTTTTTCATAGCAGGTAATACATTTTGTCACAACCCCAAGTAGAGCTTTAGACTTAGATAATTGTTGATTTAAACGCTGTGGAGTGGGATTTGATTAAGTGTTTACAAATGCAATGGATCGTGAGAAAGGTGGTGCTATTGACTGAATTGATTTTTATGTTAATAATAATAAATAGAGATAAATTACTTATGTATTCTTAAAAAACTACTGAGTTTATATTTATCTTTTTGTTTCAAGTATACCTCTCTAAAGTTTCTATTTTTTTCCTTATATACCTCAACTTAATTTGAGGGTTTATTGGAAAGAATTTGTGTTTTTAGAAATTAAGAAAATTTTGAGTGCACGTTTGAAGGCCTATTGGGATCGAGTCATAGTTGAGATTCGTAGACATTATTTCTGTACGCGCATTTTAAATAAATTAGTTGTATTTTTATAATAGTTCGAAATTTTAGAATTAATAATTAGCGCCAATATTTTTATAAATGATATTAGAATTAGAGATCACGAATTCGATTCTTGCATACTGTAAATTTGTCCAAAATCCTCTAAGATACTAGATACAAAATATATGTAGGATACAAAACAAGCCTACATTGAGCTCAAAAACTATATGTAGGATACTAAGATACAAAATATTATTGGTTTACAGAGACGAGCATATGTCTAGTGGTGAGAGTCCGATTCTACATTGAGTTCAAAAATATGTGTCAAAGGAATTTGGTAAATATTCATTGAGTAGAGATTGCAGTACATATTGGCTTCTCAATGAGGCTAGTCGAATCCAGGGATTGGTTAGAACCTGATCCGATCACTACAATAAAATTATACTATAGCGATATTTTTAAGTGTTGTTAAAAATTAAAAAAAGTATTGCTGAAAAAAAATACCAACACTTATCAATAGTGTCGCTATATGTGTCGTCGCTAGGGTGTATAGCGATACAAATATATTCCTATAACCTAATTTTAAATATAGATGAACTATAAATAGGACACTTGAAAAAAAATGTTAGAAATATATATTTCTATAATTTAATTTTGTTGTAGTGGACCCGACCCGTCCCGACCCGGCCAGTCCTGATTGGATAATTCTATCCCTTTCTTGAGAGAAGGGATTGCCGAGCTCAAACTTGTAAGGTTGTAAAGGGGCTTTCGTGTGCGTATTTTTTTGTGCATGTGTAAGTTGGAAGCATGGAATATCTATTGGCTTCAGCATTTGGTTACCAAGGAATCGAAGTTGCCAAAAGTTTACACTTGAAGGGATTGAGAGTATAAATTCTCCCAATCCTAAAATTTTTAGCTACAATAGTGAAATCACAAGCAAAATTTTGCAGAGAGCCCCTTGTAGGATAATGGATTTCCATTTGGACGGCTTAAGCGCCCTTCGTTCTAACTAACATTTCAAAATTTAAAATATTTTTTGAGTTTACAGAAATTTGAGATTGTAAGAAAAGGTTGGCGTATCTTTTCAGAAAATAAAGGTGGCTTATCGTCGTAACAGTATAAATGTGTCACACTTATGAGATTCTAAATCAACATAAATTTTTAAATCAAATATTTGAACTGTTTTACGATAATTTCTAGTTTGTACATTCAAAATTGAGTGTACGATATATATCTCACCTACTTGTCATTTCATAGTGACTAATAAAATTTATCTTACTCTTAATTGGATGAGATATAAAATATACACTCTATTTGGGATGTACAGTAAGTATTTTTTATTTCTAGCACATTTATAGCCTTATTCAAGCTATTTTTAATGTGGAATTATATATTAGAAGAAGAGTAAACTGCAATTTGCATTTCCTATATTTTAGCTCATCTTTTATTATTCTGTGGTTCAAAAAATATACGTAATTATTTTATAATTTTATTTATATTTAACTCTATAAGTTTAGAGTTCAACAAGATAGTAGTAATTTTTCAAGCCATAAAATAGTTAAGTGTTGATTATAAAATAATAATTTTCTTTTATTTTAATACTCCATGGTTTACTAAAAAACATCATTTAACTATCTTGATTAACCATAGATTCCTATGATACCAAACGAAAATAAAACTATAAAATTGTTAAACACAACTTTTTGAATTATAGGTGGTAAAGTAAACTAAATGTGGGGGCAAATTAAAGTTTATTCTGAAAAGCATAGCTAGAGCACAAGCTAGGAAATTTTTTTAAAATAATCCTCCCAATTTTTTATATTTACTAAATGACCCTTCAAAAAAAAAATTTGTAAGAATAACCCTGCTTTCGCCACGCGGGTGCCACGTTGGGTGGCTAGCTTGAAGGCGCCGAGTGACTCAGCGCCTTCACAAAATTTCTGTGAAGGCGCTGAGTCGCTCAGCGCCTTCATTGCGGCCAGCGACTTGGCAAATTTTTTAGAAATTGGCCGAGTCCTCAGGCTGTAAAGTTGCACTAAAGGCGCTGAGTAGACCAACGTCTTTAGTGTTAAACACTAAAGACACCGAGCGACTCAGCGCCTTCACAAAATTTATGTGAAGGCACTGAGTTGCTCGGCGACTTCAGTGCGACTGAACTAAAGGCGCCTTTTCACTAAGCGCCTTCACAAAAAAAATAAAGGCGCTGAGCAACTCAGCGCTTTTAGTGTAGAACACTAAAAGAGCTGACGCGCTCAGCGTCTTTAGTGTAAACACTAAAGGCGCTGAGCGACACAGCGCCTTTAGTGTTTTACACTAAAGACGCTGAGCGCGTTAGCGCCTTTAGTTGGAACATATAGCAGAATTTTATTATACTTAAAAAAAAACTAAAATTTGTACAACAAGTTGCAAACAATGAGAATTAATATTCAGAATTCTAAAACAACATTCACAAACACCAAATTCCACAACATTCATGACATTCAGAAATCACAGTTGAGTAACAACAAAAAATGAATATTACAAAAATGTCAATAATACACCATCGACCTCAAAAGTTCAATTTTGAGCACGTCCTCGACCTCGACGTCCTCGGCCACGCCCGCGTCCACGCCCCTCGCCACGCCACGCCCACCACGGGAACAACAAGATCGATAATAGGTATATCATCGAGATGCTCGACTGCTGCCAATTGATCGAGCTCCTCGATGATACCACCCTCGATCATCCTGCTCAGCAATATGCTGGATCGCCTGTGGCGATGATGATGAGGGACGACGGCGTGAATATGTAGAAGTAAATGAAGTCCGTGATACTGGTGGCGGGAGCGACGCTGATGTCGAAGGAAATGTCGTCGGGGCCTGAAGGTAGGAGATGGAGATCGTGGCATCTGAATTGTCGTCGGGGCCTGAATGGTAGGAGATGGAGATCGTGGCATCTGAAAGAGTGTAAATAGTTTGTTAATTTGAATTTGAAAACTTAATTTGAATTCTATGCTAAATGGTACCTGATGACTCGAGGACGCTCCCTCATATGAAGGTCCGCCTGAAACTCTGGCCGTAGGTACAGATGGTATATGCTGTAGTACCATTTGAATATTCTTGTTCATTTCTATCTGAGTCCCAAATGTGAATTCAGGTGGCGGTCGGTCATGCAATAACTAGCCGACAATAGTATGAATCTGTCGTAGTGTGTCGGCCTGCATTTTAATTTAGAAATTAAATTTATATTAAATAAGTTGAACATGTTAAATTTATATATATAAATTATTATACTAGTCTTCTCTTGACATGCCCACGGGAATAAAAAGTCAGCGGAGGACGCTGTACTGGATGAGATATCCATCTTCTCGTAATCGTCCAGTACCACTGCATATATACGGATGCCGCATGCAGTGGGTCCTCACCAGCAGCCGGGAGTTGATCAAAAATCTGTTCTAGCCTCTCGGACCACCTCTCAATGTGGATAACATGAAATGCAATCCAATCCTCATCCGGACGCCCACGTGATGTGATGCGTCGGATGGACTCCACATTGAGAGGTATATGTTGGAGAAAACCGAACTGCCGCAGGACTCGGTCCGGCACGTGCATCTCGACAATGCGAAAGCAAATAAGGACTGTTCTTGCACGCCAGACCGCTGAGCCATGCACACAGAAATCTGGTAATGTATCTATAATCTCATCTGTGTATGGCATCCATATAACCTGTTAATGGATAAAATGATTAGTTAATATAAAAGTGTTGAAGCAAAATATACTTAAAGTATTCAATAAAACATCTACATACCTGCGCCTCTCGCTATGGATAGCATGAAATGCGATCCAATCCTCATCCGGACGCCCACGTGATGTGATGCGTCGGATGGACTCCACATTGAGAGGTATATGCTGGAGAAGACCGAACTGCCGTAGGACTCGGTCCGGCACGTGCATCTCGACAATGCGAAAGCAAATAAGGACTGTTCTTGCACGTCAGACCGCTGAGCCATGCACACAGAAATCTGGTAATGTATCTATAATCTCATCTGTGTATGACATCCATATAACCTGTTAATGGATAAAATGATTAGTTAATATAAAAGTGTTGAAGCAAAATATACTTAAAGTATTCAATAAAACATCTACATACCTGCGCCTCTCGCTGCTGATCTAGTTCGTCTCTATAAAACTCAATGTCACTCGTCCTGACATTGGTTCCAAAACGTAGTCCTCCAGCGTTGCCCCATCTAGATTATAAAAAACATATATTAGTTGCAATTACATTTGAAATACAAAAATCTACTATATCAAATAAATATCTTACCGGTATTCTTGAAGCGCTTATTCATATTTGCTTTCATATGTCAAAGACACCAACGATGCGAGTGACCCTGTGCTGGAGGATAGATAGTAGCCACTATTTCTCTCAATCCAGAAAATCGATCAGATATAAAACAAATGGCTCTATCACGGGTAACATACTGACGCAAGTTATGCAAAAACCATCGTTAACTCCCGGTATTCTCTCCCTCACAAATTGCAAATGCCAAAGGATATAATCCATCATTTGCATCTGCAGCCATCGCTATCAAAGCATGACCTTCGTATTTGCCGTACATATGTGTGGCATCAATACTCACCACCGGCCAACAATGTGTGAATCCATGAATCGAAGGTCCAAATGACCAAAAAATACGGACAGAAAAGCGAAAATGCCATCAGCGGCCACCTACTGATCCAGACGCCATAAAAGTACCATGATTAGAATCCTTTACCATAGTAAGGTAACGAGGCAAGTCTGTGTACGATTGCTCCCAGCTCCCGTAAATAATTTGTAATGCTTTACTCTTTGATTGCCAAGCCTTCCAATATGTTATGTCAACATGGTAAGTTGATCGCACCGTATCTTGAATTTCTTTTGGCGTCATATTAAGTCTAACCTTTAATGTCGGAAGAATCAATTGACATATAAGGGTCGAATTACAATTACGGTGCGCTGCGTTCAGCATTGGAATTACACATGTGTGTGAACCAGCATATGTTTTTATCCTAAAGTATGTCGTATCTTTAGGTACTGAAGCATGTAATCTCCATGCACATCTCTCTACCAAGCATTTGACAGTGTAAGTCGTTCTTGTAGATTTCAATACTTTAATTTGTACATTATGCTCAATATGCCACCGGTCTAGAGCATCCAATAAAGATACCTTATCTTGAAAGACACGTCCAGCCCAACTCCCGTCGATGCTAGGGAGACCACTATTGATTTATCGAATATGAAGATCTGTAGGATCTACAGCATACTGATTTATCCAATTAGTATCTGAAAGAAAACGTTCCAGATCATCAATAAATTCATTTTCCTCGTCACGATTGTCTACGTAATTATTGCTTATTTGTGGGTTGTCCATTTCACTGTAAATTGCATTTGCAAGATCATTTAACCCTCCATCATGATTATAATCTATATCTGAAAATGAAACATCCAGTTCGTCATCCTCACTACTATTCTGATCATCATTGATTGGTGAATCCTCATGATTAATATCACTATCACCACCCCCGTCAACATTACAATCTCATTCGTCGATATTATCACCTCCTTCCTCAACATTAGTATCAAATTCATTAATAGCAGTTGGATTCCAATGTTCATAGGAATTAGATAACCTGCAAATTTGGTAAAACTAAAATTCCAACATTGCCATTAATTTAAAACTTAACATTTAATTTGATTTATACTTACCCCCAATCATAAGGTTCTAGTTGTAAATGAGTCATCCTTGGTTCTAGACGGGAGGTCGTGCATTGTCCGCGTGATGTCGTGCAGTGTCCGCGTGAGGTCGTGGCTTGCGTGTGTGTGGTCCGTAGGTGGCACACATGTGGTCGTTGGTGGCACACTACTAACCGAGTAAGGTACAACACTCTCAATAGGGTCATACTCACTTTTTCTGCAATATATACAATGATTAAGTCCATTTAAAGAAAATTACAAATTACCAAATTATTATGTTATTTTTCTAACCTTGTCATTCTGACACCACCTTCGTGTGGAATATTTTGATCATCCATTACATTGGCAGAAGGACTCAAATCAATATAATTGTGGAGTATTCTCGTGTAATAACCTTGCGGTTCAAAATTATCCGACGGATGTAGCTCTTTCTCAATGTATACAGTCACAACACCATGATGTTCACATAATCCAGTCATTCCCTCCAATGATTCATTATCTACTAATTCGTGAGCTAAATATTCACTACCGATCGTGGGGCAACGAATAGTAAATTTTAAATGAAATTCTTTTCTTGTACAATTTACTAAACGATACATTCTCGTCTCGAAACTAGTATATGTAGAATCAGAACGTATCGCGATTAACTTTTTTCGACCGCCGATATATTTTGGACCATTCTCATCGATAACTAACTGTCCATCCCAATGAACACTAACTGTGACAGTGAGAGGGAGAGAGAGGGAGAGAGAGACTCTCACAGTGAGACACTCTCACTGTGAGTCTCTCACAGTGAGAGACTCTCACTGTGACAGTGAGAGGGAGAGAGAAAGAGAGAGAGAAAGGAAGGGAGGGAGAGGGGAGAGGAGGGAGGGGAGAGGCACATAGTGAGATATAGAGAGCGAGAGAGACGGCGACGACGACCGGAACCGTGGGCTTCAGTGACGGCGACAGCGGCTTCGTCGACAGCGACGGCGACAATGGGCGACGGCGACGGCGACGGCGACGACGAAAATGTGCTTCGGCACTGTACTCCGGGAGAAGGATGAACAGTGGGAGGGAGAGGGAGATAGGTGGAGAAGGGAAAGTGAGGGCACTGTAGCCCGTGCGGGGTTTATAGCCGAAACGAAGGCGTTGAGCGGGTCAGCGCCTTTAGTCTAAATAAAGACGCTGAGCCACTCAGCGCCTTTAGTGTATGGCACTAAAGGCGCTGCGCAGAACAGTGCCTTTAATGTTTTACAGCAAAGGCGCTGAGGAACTCAGCGCCTTTAGTGCAACACTTCACGCGCATATATGCCATGAGGACTGCCAATTTTCAGAAAATTTTGCTAAGTGGCTAGCCACACTGAAGGCGCTGAGCAACTCAGCGTCTTCACAGAACTTTTGTGAAGGCGCTGAGTTGCTCGGCGCCTTTAGTGTTTTATCCTAAAGGCGCTGAGGAACAGTTCCTTTAGTGCAACACCTCACGCGCATATATGCCACGAGGACTGCCAATTTTCAGAAAATTTTGCTAAGTGCCTAGCCGCACTGAAGGCGCTGAGCAACTCAACGTCTTCACAGAACTTTTGTGAAGGCGCTGAGTTGCTCGGCGCCTTTAGTGTTTTACCCTAAAGGCACTGTCTGAATCAGCGCCTTCACAGAAATTTTGTGAAGGCGCTGAGTCGCTCAGCGCCTTCAAGGTGGCAGGCCACATGGCGCCCGCCTGGCGGAAGCAGGGTTAGTTTTACAAAAAAAATTTACATAGAATTATTTGGCAAATTTTAAAATTTGGGAGGGTTATTTTAAAAAAAAATCCCCACAAGCTATATATGCAATTATCATCCTATAGTATTAACCAATTCTCCTTATTTTTTTGATTAAGACATTGAATTTACTGCACATGTAAGAAATGGGGATTATTTATTCAGGAAAGAATTACACATACAGCATATATATATATATATATATATATATATATATATATATATATAGAGAGAGAGAGAGAGAGAGAGAGAGAGAGAGAGAGAGAGAGAGAGTCCGGCTAGAATATTATCGACAGCACCAAGCATTAGTGCTATCAAGTTTTTAGCCGTTGGATGAAAAAATATGTGGTTGAGATTATAGTAGTTTTCTAAGATTTTTACTATTCAACCAACTAACTAGTAAACCCTAGAAGACCATTATCATCTTAACCACACATCTTTTAATCCAAAGGCTAAAAATTTAATTGTACCAATTATTTAGTGCTATCGATAGTATTCCAGTCTATATATATATATATATATATATATATATATATATCACACGTACAATAAAGGAACAAAGAATCTATATATGTACAATAAAGGAACAAAGAATCTATAAAGAGAACAAAAGCAAATACAAAAGGTGAAAATTACTTATAGCACAAACTACAATTTGAAAAGGGTGATAAAGAACACATAAATACTTATTAATTGATCATGACCTACTCAAACAGAATCAATATAAAAGTCTATCTATATAGCTAGCTAGTTAATTAACCACATAGCATTCCTTCCTGATCTCACCCTGATTGCCAGTCAGGACTTCAACATTCCCCATGTTGATCATCGACTCGCCGAAATCTCGGAAAAACTCCGGGGTAAGTCCGTCGGCGTGTCGCTCGACGTACGCTTTTGTCTCTCTGTTCGTGAGGAGAGCGGCATCGGACTGAAACAGCCCTCTCCTCTTCGCGACAATCTTGTAGTAGCTGATGTCAAAGGTTCTGAAGCTGCCAGGATCCATCTCGACCATGGTGGTTGTATCGGTTAGACTGCATCGGCTCCTTAGCTTGGGCACGTACTCTTTGTCGAGGGCAGGGTCGACGTCGTTGAGGTTGTCCTTTCCCGTGAAGTTGTAGAGGCGTTTGGAGAAGGACGAGCAATGCGCCGTACCGAGAGTGTGTCCACCTAGGTATCAAAATTATGTACGTACGTAGTTGTTTCAATCAAATTGTGATTTGTAAGTTTTCGAATTCAATGTGTACGTAGGAGGTGTAAACAAGTAATCGCTAATGCTTAATTTGCTTTAATTAAAGGTACAATAACTAGCTTAATCGCAATAATTCGCAAGTATCAGAAAACAGTGATAAAAACAATTCACACAAGAAAATTATAATGAACTTAATTGATTGATATCCACGAAAAATGCGCTGGAGAGATATTAGAAAGAGATTGCAAGAAAGTGAGGTAGACATATAGACAAATATATTTTTTTTATTTTTGAAAGAAAGATAATATGCTATTCTATTTATTATTATTTTTTAAAAATTAATTTAACTGAAAATATGAATAATTAAATTTTGAACATAGAATATATATATACAACAAAATTACGCTATAGCGGTACTTTTAAGTGTTTCTAAAATCTAAAAAAAGTGTCGCTGTCAAAAATACCAACACTTATTATAAGTGTTGCTATATGTGCCGTCGCTAGGGTGTATAGTGACACATTTTTTGTAATGTGTCCCAAAAATGTGTTCCTATAATCTAATTTTGGATATATATGGAATATAGATAGGACACTTATACAAAAGTGTCACAAATATGTGTCCATATAACCTAATTTTGTTGTAGTTAATATCTCTCTTTAAATATATATATATATATATATATATATATATATAGAGAGAGAGAGAGAGAGAGAGAGAGAGAGAGAGAGAGAGAGAGAGCAAAAGAATTTGAGTTGAGGTCACAGGAAAGATGTTAAAGGTTGGCACAAAAGGCTCAATTTGTTTCTAACTTTCATAAATTTTCCCTTAAAGAAACATAATTTACATATATAATTTAATTAATATGTATTACTATATAAGATGCAAGTAAAAGGATACCTGATAGGACAACTAGGTCCTTGACACTCAAGCCCTTTGCTGCGAAGATTGAGATCAGCTGAGTAATATTTGCAGTGGGTGGTGGCAGTTGATTGGTCTCATTTGCAAGTGACACTCTTCCATCTCTTCTTCCTGTCCATACTGGCCAAAATGGCCCTTTGCTCTAAATCATACAAAAACCAATCTTTAGCCCACTATTGAAAAAAAAAAAAAAACAAAAAAAAAAGAATCTTTAGCTCAACACTTTTCTTTTAAGAATGATTGTATAAGGTCTATTAAAATAAATATTCTTTAGCAGTTTAAACTTTCGAAGATAGATATTTCATGCGGTATCAAAATAGATAGGCAAACTTCTAATTTATCCAAATTTTTTCAAACAACATCAAATTATTTCATTTCCGTTTAAATTTGCTTTTTGAACCTATCAAAAAAACTCTTAAATATGATAGTGGGCGGAATATTAAATATAATAATTTAAAACTCTAGCTGCTAGCAATCTATATATTACAGACATTATTATAGACCGCATGTTTTCGTGTCGAATTCGTGTCCGACGCGGACTTGCCATGATGCTCGTTCGACGCGTGTGTCATGAGATCACGTCGAAGTATTCGTGACACATCATATTATAATAAATATTTTGACTTTACGATGAATACATATAATTACTATTTTTTGAACGATATAACTAATTTATATATAAAATGGAGAGTTTCTTCGTATAAAATATATGAATTATCAATTAAAAATTTATTAACTCTCATTCATGCAAAAAATACAATTATATTTTAGCAAAATTAATAATAATATATATATATATATATATATATATATATAGAGTTGGGCTGGAATGCTATTGATAGCACCAGCCCAACTTTGCCACCCATTTTGTAGCCCTTGGATCACATTGAGATTCGTGGAGGCTCTTTAATAAAAAAAAGAGAAAAGAAAAAGTAAAAAGAAAAAGTAAAAAGTAAAAAAATTTTCTTTTTAATTAAAGGGCTTGCACGAATCTCAATGCGATCAAAGGGCTACAAAATGGGTGGTAAAATTGGGCTGGTGCTATCAATAGCATTCCAGCACAACTCTCTCTCTCTCTCTCTCTCTCTATATATATATATATATATATATATATATATATATTATATTATATTTTATTAACAATGTTTATGTCTATCCAAATTCTAATATTTTAAGAAGCTATATATTTAGTTGTCGTGCTTAAGTAGCGTCGTGTTTTGTGTTTCGTGTATGTATTCGTAATGTTTGACTAGCGATGTAAATTTATGAAAAATCACTATTGTTACACAGAATGAGAGAAAAATGGCTTCTCTTACCAGCCACACTACATCTCTGGCTACCAGAGCCAGGATATCAGCACATGAGACAGTGTTTGGACAAGCTTTCTCCACTTTAGCCTTCACCCTTCCGATCACCCCGAATCCTCGGAGGCTCTTGTTCGGATATGCATCTTTCTCAGCTACAATGTTCTTGGTGGAATCAAGTAGAACCGAACCATCACATCCCTACATCAAAAAACCCTCATTAGATTACACGAATCTTCTTAATGAGATAATAAAAGTTTGTTACGAGTGCCTCGCTTCTAAAGAACATAGATAGTTTGTAAGATCTCAGAGCAAAAGACCCTCAGTTCGAAATCTAGTACATGTTCAACATAAAAGCCTTTAGTTGTTTGATTTGAAATCTTCGTTAAGAGCCAAGAATATGTATGTATAATACATTTTTCTCTAACAACTTAAGAATGTCAAGAGGTGTGATCATGCATGCAATCAACATTACCCTTACGAAGCAATCGTGGAAGTGCAACCTCAGAAGAGGACCAGCAAGACTCGGAGCTACGGAGAGGATCTCGGTCATCTCCTTTCTGACTATATCTTCGACATTTGGACATGTCTTGCTGTAGAAACCAACCTGGAGCTGTGCTTCTGCTAAGATGGAGAGGAATAACACTAGGTTGAAAGGGAGCAACAACACCAGTAAAGTCTTTGGGGCCATCTTATGAGCTAATGAGATTAATTAAGGCTCTCTTGATCTGTTGTACAAGTACAAGGACTTCTAGCTAACTATCACTTATATAGAGTCTGAGAAACCAATTGTGGTTTTACAACCTTTCAAATGTTCCATTCAAAGCCCATTTTTTTTTGTTTATTTGTTGGCATTGTCCGTTGAAATTAATTTCTAGCGCTTGACATTTGCTTGTATGATTTTATATACGGTTAATTGTTGCTCTAAAATATTCATTTTTTGAGATAAAATAGTAAATTATTGTCCATGTTAGCAACGAGCGCACAAACTAAATACAAAATTAATATGCGATTACCACACAAAAGTAAATCTCAAAACCACAAACAAAGTAGAACACACAGATTTATGTAAAAAAAATTTTGCAGAGAAAAAATCTCCGCTTCTACCATAGACATCTATGAAATTTATCGTCGCTCTGCGAAACCGTCGGCGAACCGGAATCATAATATCGGAGCGATTTCTAATTTCGGAATTACATCTAACAGTCCAGCATCTTAAGATTTTAGAGAAAAATAATTATTTCATATGGTATTAATGTGGAAAGTAGGCTCAAATCTCACTAAAAACATTGACAGTTTAATTATAGAATGAACAATTACTTTGCTTTTAATTCAATGTTTACATTATGATTCTATTAAAAAGTCTTAAACTGAAATACCAGGGAGAGTCTCCACTAATTAATAACTAAAATATATAAAAATTATTTATTGGCAGTATAATTTTTTTTAAAAAAATTGTTTATAATTGACAGTAATAAACTTAAGTTATAGAATGATTATTAAACATTTTAATGGAAGGCTTGACTTTGGATTTGTTGGAAAGAATCGTTTCAAACGAGGATTTCATGACAATTGAACTGCAACCCAATAATTAGCCATCATTGATTGATTGATTGTATCTCATTTGAGTGCACATGATACACAACTAACACATGAGAAAGGACAAGGCATGAAATAATTAAAATAAAAGGTAGCTATATATGTGCTTAGACAAGTGAGTAATTTCTTCAAATAAAATAAATTAATATGATCCATAAACGAACCAATTAATTACTACTTCAGGGTTCTTGTTATTGTTTTTAAATTCTTTACAACTGAAAACAATGGTCAAGGTTTAATCCAATTACCCTAATCAACATTCGTTTTCTTATTAGGGGTTGTTTGGCCTAGCTTTTGTAAAGTGATTTTGGGTCCAAAAATGATTTTTGGGTCAACAGAGCGTTTACAACTAAGTTTTCAAAATCTGATTCTGATTTTTAGAATCAGTTTTCTGATTTTCGAGGTCCAAAATCAGAAGAAGTTAAAACCTGCTTCTTGAAAACTGATTCTGATTTTGGATTCAAATTTTAAATTTTTTTTTTATTTTAGATTTAAAATTTAAAGTTAAATTTAATTTTTAATTTTAAATTTGATTTTTAAAATTTTTAATTTTAACTTTCAAATTTCAAATTTTAAATTTTAAATTTAGCTATTTAATTTCAATTTAAAATTTTAAATTTCAAATCTTAAATTTTATAATTTTAAATTTTAAATTTCAAATTTCAAATTTATGATTAAATTTAAATTTTGAATTTTAAATTTGAAATTAAAAATTTAAATTTTAAATTTTAAAATTTTAAAATTATATTTTAAATTAAAATATCAACCTTTAAATTATTTTTTGAAATTTAAATTTTAAAATTTAATATTAAAATTAAAATTATTTTAAAATAAAATTTAGAAAAAAATTATTATTTACAAATAAAGAAAATTTTGAACCAAACAGCTTAAAAAAATCACATTAGAAAAATCACTTTTCATATAAGCTCTGCCAAACGCTCTACAGTTTTTGGCCAGAATCAATTCTCCAATCCAAACCAAATCAATTCTACAAAAATCACTTTTTTAGAATCTATGCCAAAGGAGCCCTTAATGTAGAATGCAAATGGGTGCATGTTTTTTTCGCACTATTTTGCTTGAATTACTGTGTATCCTGCAGAAATTCTTGTAGATATTGCTGGTTTATTTATGCTTGTAATCTTGATGTCAATAATGCTAGATTAACTTTCTTATGTTCTATTTCGTTCAATGAATTTAAAATTCCCACAAGAAATTAATTTCTTAGGAATTATCTAGAATTGAATTATGATATAATAAGAATATTTTTGTTTAGTTTGCATCTTAGAGTACTAAGAATTGTTATATCATTACCATGCATTGGATTATATAGTATATAAGAATATCCTAGGACCTTTTTGGTTCGCGTTATGTAACTTTACATATTATTTTGATATAACCAGATATTTGAGATTTATGAATCGGATTACTTATGATATTGTATTACTGCATTTGGTTTAATGCAGTAATGTAATATTAAATTACTGTATATATAGAATTACTATGTTGGTTTATTTTATAAAATTCTGTAATACTAATAATAAAATGTAATCTATTCTAAATGTAAGATGGTGGACTTTTACAAATGACATGATTACAGTATGATAGGTTGGTTGGCACATTGGAGGAGTGCTGGGCTGAGCTGGGACCGTTTTAGCGCGAATCGACGCGAAAACGGAGACAAATCGATCGGGTTGTGGCTATTGGATTTTTAGTTTTTGGGCGTGGATCCAAGCGCCTGAACATGCCCTATAGCCACCCGAAAGGGGCGACACGATGCGCGATACACGAGGCGGCTCAGTGTTAGAGGTGGGCGGACACGTGGCGACGCGCCATTGACTGCGGGCGCGTGGGAAAGCAGCAGTGGCGTGATCGGACGCGATGCACGACGGGCAACGGGCGCAAGAGACACGCGACGGTGCTGCAGCATTCCAGGCGTTGGTGCGAGCGCCCGAATGCGACACTATGGACACCCAGTTGGTGGTTGGCCGAGGGAACGCACACTGACGTCAATTAGCGCGACGTGACATGCCACGATATGCGCTATTAGGGGGAAGCCAGCTAACACGTGTTGTCACCGCAATATTTCGGGTGCACTTTTGGGCGCCCGAAAGTTGCACTGTAGCGGTCCGAAAGTTTCAAGTTGCCTTGTTTTGTTTGGGCTGCCTGAATTGGGTGGTTTCAGGCGCACGAATCCCGTATTTCGGCTATTAATTAAGCGCATGACCTCTCTCTTTTCTTCTTTTCTTCCTTCTTGCTCGCGTCCACGAGGTTTAGAGAGAGAGAAGCAGAGAGCGAGTGAAAATGAGAGGGAGAGGGTGACAAAGAGCATGTCGGGAGTGCCTTTGAGTGCGCAGATGATTTTTCAGTGCGTCAACTTTGGGGTAGGTCTTACTTTTAATATTATTTGTTGAATTTTTCGATGTAGGATTTTGTTGTTATAGGACTAGATCCTTAGTTTTTCTTTTGGATTGAGTTTTGTACCCTCTTTATGCTTGACTATTAGGACTGAGATTTTTGGTGTCGCGGGGTTGAGACGGGGTGCCGGCGAATTTTTCGAGGCGCGTGTGGTGGTCACTGTTGAGCTTGTTGTTTTCCCATCATCTGTGTTCCTCCAAAATTTGCTGGCTAACAGATTGGAAAAGGTTATGGATAATGTCATATCGCGCTCTCAGGCCGCCTTCATTAAGGGAAGATCGATCCTGGACGCCTTTGTTACAGCTAGTGAGATCACTAATTGGGGCTCTAAAGTCGGAGCAGAGTGTGTAGGCGTCAAAGTTGATTTTGAAAAAGCCTATGATAAGGTGAATTGGGCTTTTCTTCTTAAGGCTTTGAGTTGGCTGGGGGCGAACCAAAAGTGGTGCGGTTAGATCGAACAATGTATTGCCAATGCCAAGGTCGCTATTTTGGTCAATAGGGCCCCTACTATAGCTTTGAGGGCTTTGAGGGCTCATGAGCTTTGACTTTGGAGTTTTTATTTTTGAGTTGTTGGTGATCTGATAGATTATTGTGTTGATCATAGCCTACAAACTACATCGAGCTTTATTGGAATTTACCGGTATGGGACCAGAGAGAGTGAGATGATAGGAGGCTACTGGTCGGCGGGCGCACTAGCGATGCTGTGGCCTGGACGATAGAGGGAGGTAGGCGGGGTTGTGTAGTTCGGACAGTAGGAAGAGAAGACATGTGCCTATCTGTTGCCAGGCGCACCAGCGGCTGTGTAGTCTAGGCAATAGGCGGTGCAGACTTGACCGAATTATTAAGTCGGTCAGTTTATGATTCGATTTTGTGTATTGTTTAGTTGGTCAGTGTCGTGCTTGGTGTATGAGTCTGAGTGAGTCCTTACTTCTTCTTTGGGATTTTCCGTTGACTACAGGATAAGGCTAGTTCAGTTGTAAGATTTGGGGTAAAGGTATGATAGCAGAGTGTTGTGTAGCTTTTCATGATTATGTTATGATATTCGTTGTTTGTAGCTTTTCTCTATCTTGACTTTAATAGACCTAGTGGATAGACCGTGATTGTCGCCGACCGTACCCACTGGGAGCTACTATTTTGTAGTTCTCACGGCCTCTTGTGGTCTATTTTTCAGAGCCTTGCAAATCAACTTTGAACATAGGTAAGGGAATCACACCGTAGATAGTATCTCCCTCCCTATTTTGGTTTTATAAAGTAGACCACCAGCTTTGTAGTTTTGAATAAATTATACTGTACTTGGGACTGACGAGGGCAGAACATTTTAATTGTATTTATATTTTAAGAGGTGGATTTTCTATATATTTTTGTACAGTGATAACTAATAGTTTAGTTTTATTTATATATACTCTGATACATATTTAGCTGTAAACTTTTTAGTCCTCTTTCACGTTAGCTTTGAACGCTTCGCGTGTATGGGATGCGTCCTTTCACACGTGGGGGGTCTATTGCGTGCTTAGGGGCTTCTGTTATGGGTCCGGAGCGTGACACTAAAATTACGCTTTTGGTCATATTTAATAATATTATTTTTAACTAAATTATAACTTAATATAATTTGTAATTGAATTAATTTATAAATAAAAAATACAAATTTAAAACCTGAACAAAAATATAAAATTTAATATTTTATTTGAAAATAAAATTTGAAATTTTAAAATTTAAATTTTAAATTTTAAATTTTAAATTAAAATTATAAAAATAACGTATTGAAAGAATTTGGAGGGATAAACATATAATTTTATATAATATACAAATAATTTACCATCATTAATAAGATAAACCTATCTCCTCTTGGTAATATTTAATTATGCACTATTTGTAATATTATATTACCGAACATATTAGATACTGGATGAACAATATAGTAATTCTCACATGATATAGCTCGAGCCAAACACGTCCTTATTAAAAAAAAGGAATATTATACAATACTTTATATCTAATATGTAGATCATAAATTTCAAACTTGGAGTAGTATTTTAATTATTTATAATAAAATTCTTATTAAAACAAAAAAAGAAAAAAAGAGAGAGGGAAAAGAGGGTTGATATCTGAGATCCTAGTTCGAAACCTAGTTGCTTCATATTTCCAGCTAAATTTATTTCAAAAATAAATGAAACAAATAGCATATTATCTTTCTCTCTCAAACAAAAAAAAAAATAAAAAAAAAAAGAATTTCTGTGTCAAATCAAGCATTAAAATTCTGAATTCCTAACCTGCGTGCCCTCGGATGAGTTATAAAAGAACAATAATTAACTATTAACTAAAATAAAGTTGCTACGTACAACATATAGGCAAATTATTGATTGGTTTGTTTTTTTAAAAAAATTTGTATTCCAATTATTTTATTAGTTTTCAATGAGTCACTTGATTTGCGCCATGTTCCTCCAAACACAATGCATAACAGGAGTTCATATTCCATTAAAATTTCTTTGATTGAATATGATAATTGTTTCGTTTGTCAAACGTGTGGTTTTTTTTTTTTTTTTTTTTTTTTTTTTTTTTTTTTTTTTTTTTCTGTAATTAAGAAAAATATAGCGTGATCTCTATATGCATTGCCAAATTGATTTGCACGGAAAAACATAAGCCACTAAAAACGTGTTAATTAAGGTCGGTTTTGACAACGTCCTCGTTTTCGTTTTCATCGTGGATTACAATTTTTAAGAACAGATCTTAATTAGTACAAATTTTCAAGTATAATTTCTTCATCTTAATAAACCTTTATTACATTTCAAACAATCTTAACTAAACTTTTGACTATGTAAATACTTTTGCAACTCCAAAACACTACCCCAAACAAGCACATTAATTAGACACCTTTTTTTGGACTTTCATTATACCTTTGGATTTATATCTTGTTATTTCAAGTTTTAGAGAATAAGAGATAAAATAAATTTTTATTCGTCCTTTATATCCAAACATAATTTTGGTAGAGCGCAAACACGCTTAACTCTCTTAATCTTTTGGGACTAGACACCGTCTAAAATACTATAGTCGGATTAATATATGAGACTATTTTAAATTCTGGAATGTCATATTTTCCTTCACTTTAAGTCCTGACACTTTCATCGGGCTCAGGCGCACTTATAAGTACTAAGCAATGTGAGACTCACTCTATCTACTATATAATCCTATTTCAGCACACTTTCAGTTGGTGATTGGCTCTGACACTAACTACGTGCGATGCTCCACTTCCCAGAAAGTCACCCGTCCTAAAGCTACTTTATCTCTAACACGCTTAACCCTACTAAAATATTATAGCTAAATTAACTGATTTAGCCATATTATATATTATATATATGACAATTTTAAATTTTAAAATACCACATTAAATTACTTGTGGTTAATTAAATTATTAATTAATAGTATACATTATTAATTATTTTATTTAATTAATATTCAAGGTTATTTAACAGTATTCTTAATTAATTAGTTAATTAAATAATTATTTAATTAATAATTTTATTTTAATTAATTAGATGAAATATTGTTGTTTTATCACTATAATTAATTTTTCAATCTAACTATTCAAGTATTATTTTTTTTATTCTAAAAAATAATTTAATTTTAGTAGTATTTATTTCTCGAGTCATATCTATTTCAGAAATAAATAATTTCTGCTTATTCTTGAATCAACCAATACCTAAATGTACTGCGGCGTGGATCCTAATGTGAGCCTTGGATAATTGATAAATTTAAATTCAAATTAGGCCAAATTCGAAATACTGCTGCGGCGTAACTGGCGCCAAGGCATTGTTTTTTTGGTTTTTGGTTTTTTTTCTTTTTCTCGCTATTTAGCTTGACCCTTTTGCGCATCCCTGGCTACGACTTGGGCCATAGAAATAACTCCAATTGTCACACAACGACACCCAGATTTGAACTGGAGAACTGGAGACAAAATGAATTTGCACGCTATTACCAACCCCGGCCACCGTGCTTACAACTGTAAACCCTGACCCATCTTGCTCTGGCCCCGTCCTACCAGAAATGGTCGCCAAATTGAGATTCTTTTAAGTAAAGACGTATAAACCTAACATGAATTATGTTATGAGTAATGTTATATACACATTTTATTTGGGGTGTATATTCTACGCTTAATCTATCATAGGGCGGGCATTTATTCACTCGTCACTTCAAACAAATTGAGATTCTTTTAGGTAAAGACGTATAAACCTAACATGAATTATGTTATGAGTAATGCTATATGCACATTCTATTTGGGATGTATATTCTACATCTAGTCCATTTTAGGGTGGGTATTTATTCACTCGTCACTTCAAACAAATTGAGATTCTTTTAGGTAAAGACGTATAAACCTAACATGAATTATGTTATGAGTAATGCTATATGCACATTCTATTTGGGATGTATATTCTACACCTAGTCCATTTTAGGGCGGGTATTTATTCACTCGTCACTTCAAACAAATTGAGATTCTTTTAGGTAAAGACGTATAAACCTAACATGAATTATGTTATGAGTAATGCTATATGCACATTCTATTTGGGATGTATATTCTACATCTAGTCCATTTTAGGGTGGGTATTTATTCACTCGTCACTTCAAACAAATTGAGATTCTTTTAGGTAAAGACGTATAAACCTAACATGAATTATGTTATGAGTAATGCTATATGCACATTCTATTTGGGATGTATATTCTACACCTAGTCCATTTTAGGGCGGGTATTTATTCACTCGTCACTTCAAACAAATTGAGATTCTTTTAGGTAAAGACGTATAAACCTAACATGAATTATGTTATGAGTAATGCTATATGCACATTCTATTTGTGATGTATATTCTACACCTAGTCCATTTTAAGGCGGGTATTTATTCACTCGTCACTTCAAACAAATTGAGATTCTTTTAGGTAAAGACGTATAAACCTAACATGAATTATGTTATGAGTAATGCTATATGCACATTCTATTTGTGATGTATATTCTACACCTAGTCCATTTTAAGACGGGTATTTATTCACTCGTCACTTCAAACAAATTGAGATTCTTTTAAGTAAAGATGTATAAACCTAACATGAATTATGTTATGAGTAATGCTATATGCGCATTCTATTTGGGGTGTATATTCTACACCTAGTCCATTTTAGGGCGGGTATTTATTCACTCGTCACTTTAAAATGATGAGTGAAATTCACCATATCCTAGGATTGATGGAGGTGTACAAAAAGCATTAATCTTATATTATAGACTATTTTGATTTGATTATTAAATTTTTAAAATTTTAATTTTATTATCTAATATTTTTAATTTATTTGATTTGAGTCGGTCAACTGCACTAGTTATTTTTATAGATTTAGTTAGTATAATATTATAGACGATTTTGATTTGATTATTAAATTTTTAAAATTTTAATTTTATTATCTAATATTTTAATTTATTTGATTTGAGTCGGTCAACTCTACTAGTTATTTTTATAGATTTAGTAAGTATATTTTATACAATGATCGTAATTATAAATTTACTAAAATAACCTAGAATGGTTTTTTAGGTAAAAATGTACAAACTTTAACCTGAATTATGGATTATTTTAATTTTATTAATTTTTAAATTTGTTTGATTTGAGCCGATCAATGACAGTTTGACTTTAAAATTTGGTTGCGTCGTTTATATGTATTTTCTATAATTTTCGTAATTATAAATTTACTAAAGTAATCAAGAACGTCTTTTTAAGGTAAACGCATATTAACCTTAACCTGAATTATGGACCATTTTAATTCGACTAATTAATTTTTCAAAATTTTAATTTTACTATTTAATTTTTTTAATTTTTTTTTATTTGAATCCGTTAACTATATTTTCACTTCAAAATTTAAATATCTCGTTTATCTTTATAAATTTAATTAGTATATTTTATATAATTATTATAATTATAAATTTATTAAAATAACCTAGAATGTATTTTTAGGTAAAAACTTACAAACCTTAACATGAATTATGGAACATTTTAATTCAAATATTCAATATTTTAAAATTTTAGTTTTACCACTCAAATTATTCTATTTGATCTGAGTCAGTCAACAACACTTTGATTTTAAAATTTGAATACATTATTTATTTTTATAGATTTAATTAGTATATTTTCTATAATTATAATAATTATAAATTTATTAAAATAAATAATTAGTTTAAATTTTAAAGTTAAAATATCGTTAACTAACTCAAATCAACTAAATTAAAAGGTTGAATGATAAAATTAATATTTTGAAAGGTTGGAAAAAATAATTCATAGTTTATATAAGTTTATATGCTTTCACCTTTCTTTTATTTAAATAAAGGTTTATAGGTAAGATTTGTTTTTGCAGTTTCTTTCTCTCTTTTTTTCTTTTTTTCTTTTTTTTTTTTTTTTTTTTTTTTGACTCTATAAACTTTTCCTTAGTTGTTTAACCGCCACTGAAGAAATATATAGTTTTATATTTTTTCGATGGTGGTTATACTCGTATCCTCTTTATAATTAAAAATTAAAAATAATTGAAAGTGTCCTCAATTTTTTTCAGATCATCCAAAATATAAAATAATATATATATATATATATATATATATATATATATATATATATATTGTCACGCCCCGAGTTTAAAAATCAGGTCTGAAATTTTTTTTTTTTTTTTTGATTAAATCAGAGTTGCAAACAGGCGTGACAGACCGCCACACATATAGGAAACTCTCTATTCCGCGAACAGAGACTTCCCTATATATGCACGGCTAGGCTAGTAATCAGCAACAGATATCTCAGTACAACTACTAATCTAGTCAGCAGGGATAATTTAAAATCAGTTATTACCTCAATATTTTAAATGTCTAAATCAAATAGAACTGGAATAAAATGAGGGAATAAAAATCTGCATAAGTCATCAAGCTCAATATCTACGATCATGGGGACAGCTCTATCGTGACAGGCTCACTGGATCGTCCCAACATCTCAGCACCCGAATGACCTGAAAAACAGTCACCCGAGGGTGTGAGACACACCGGAGTGTATCCCAGTGGGCACGACGAGCCGAGGATCAGCTAATCGTACCTACTGGGTACTAAAATCTGCGGATAGTAAAGATCAATGGGAAAAGCTGGAATAACAATAAGGTCTACTGATAATCAACAATAAGCCACAGATACAACTAATATAGGCAGGTAATCCATATGAATAACAGTATGTACATAATGCTAGAATCAAGGTACATCAGTGATCATCAATCATGTAAATGTAGAGCGTGCATGCTGGAGATCGAAATCAACTACAAGGATCATGTATCAAGAACTACAAGTGCTGGAAGCATGTCTACAAAAATATGTGCTGGGAACAACTGAGCAACAGTAAGAATAAAAGTAATGCATCAAAGGTCGAATCCAAATACCCAATCATGCGCCATATTGGTCTCGCAGGACCTCAGGCAATGCCACTTTTCGGCACCTTTTTCGGCTGACATACCCTGTCGAGGGCTCACGGGTCTATCACCAGACCACTTTACCGGTAAAGAACAATCTCCACGGGGAGCTACCCCGGCCATGTTCGTGAAGTACAGCAGTGCATGGCAAGTCATAATGATCAATCTCACGGTCTAATGACCGAGTAGTCGGCAACACGCCGAAATCCCAACAGGGAATCATCTGTCTATATCTATCCATCGAAATCAATCAATCATGCATATCGAGTAGTATCTATCAATCAGGATCAATCAATCATGCATATCGACGTATATCAAGAAATATCTCAATGACAGGAATCAACAGGTGTCATCCAATCATGCAAATCTATATACAAGAATATAACAGATGATAACCAAGTATATATCACATGTCTCAAGAAGATCAGGATCTATCGGGAACAATCATGGAGCAAGCATATCATAATCAGACTAATCATGGACAGGTAATCTCAAACACAGGTCTAGTCAGGTCAATGTAAATCAGTGGGATCATGCTATGTCAAAAGAGATCAATATACGTCAGGCTAAGTCACATAGGTAAAATCAGCAGGGAAATCAAAAACAGGGGTCCGACAAACCAAGCAACCAGAGGGCCAAAAAGCTGAGGCCCGGTTCGAAAGTAACCCACCTGGACGACGGCAGATCCTCGAACTCCCGCGCTGCTACTGGGAGGCTGGTGCTGAAGAACTAGGCCCTGTATAAAGCGATATAATCAGTAAATAATTCACACAACCCTTTCCCGACGGCGTTACACTAACGAAACGTTTAAACGGGTCAAATCGGTCATTTCGTCAGTCGATATCTGATTCCTGGTCAACGAGGACCATCGGAATCCTAACAAGATGGCTAGGTGGTGTGTAAATACTGTTTATAGAGGGCTAAGGTGTCCACTTTGCATTTCGGTCCATAAATTATTAAAATTTGCATAAAATATTGAATTAATTCACTGTTTCAGCTCGTTCTCATAATCCGGGGATCCAGTGACGACGCCGTAAGTTTCAGCGTGTCCGTTATGTCGAGACGGATCCCGTGCTCGCTGTTAGGACGAAGCACGAAACACGACAAACAATTTTGGTCCATAATTACTTTTAATTTGCATAGAAAAACACGATATTAATTGCTTGTTTTGGCTTGTTCTAGCAATCCGGGAATCCAAACGTTGCGCCGTAACTTTCAGCGCGCTCGTTACGATAAGACCCAGGCTGTGCTCACAAGAATTTGGCCGAGGCCAGGCCCAATTACAAGTTGGCCCAACAACTATTAAGTCAAAAAGCAACTAAACCCAAACTTAAATTAGATATGATCAATCTGTGAATTAACTGGAGCATGGTGTTAAATAACTGATAAGGATCATGGGGCTCACCTGAGGCTAGCCTGAGCTTGGCCGGAATAGTGGCCGGAGCAACACCCAAGGGGAACCCAAGCTCGGTTTGGGGTGATCTTGGAGCAAACTTGGTTCGGATCTGTTACAGAGGGAAGCACCTGTGAGCATGGGGTCCTAGAAGATCTCGGGTCCAAACTGGGTCGAGCCCCGGCGGCCGGAGGCGGCGGCGGCCGGAGGTCAGCCCGATTTGCTAAGCTCGGGTGCACACTTTAAGACCCAACAACAGGGAAGGTTCTGGGTCAAAACAAAATCGTGGGGAGCTTCATCAGGGTCTGTAGGTCCTACCTGAGTGGTTGGCCGGAGCTCGGAGTGCCGGCGGTGGCCGGAGAGGAAAGTCAAAGCCGGCTCGGGTGCAACCTTGGAAATCCAAAACCCCACGTTAAGCCTTGCATGCAAGATGGTGGGCAAGCTCTACCAGGTCCATGGGACTCACCTGGATGGTTTCCCGACGACGGGGATCGCCGGAGTGGCGCGGCGACGAAGCTCGGTTGAAGGTAAGTTGGCCGTTAATGGCAACTTCCGGCGCGGTGGCTCCGGGCCGGAACAAGTTGGACCAAAAGGTCCCTCTCGGGTCCAGGAGTTCTCTGGTGGCGATGACCGGCGGTGGGAGGCAGCGCCGGCGCCGGACGGCCGTGCTCGGCCAAGGTTGGAGAAAGCCCGAAACTAGGGCATCGCCGATCCGCTCCGATCTTGATCCGATCGTGGCGGGGCTTCGGGGAGGTGCTGCAGTCGTCAGGAGAGAGGATCCCAACGGTCCTGATCGGCTTCTTGACGGCCGGAAGGCGGCGGCGCGCGTGACAGCCCGAAACGATAATTTTCCGGCGGGGTGGCTTCCGCCGGCGATCGGGATGGCGGCCGCGCCCCGGGATGCTACAGAGTGATGCTCACGATGTCAGGAACCTCTTGGTAGGGTCCATGTGCCGATGTAAGAGAAGCAAAACCATCACTCACCTTCGCCGGAGTTGTAGAACTAGAGGAGATGTCCCGCGGCGGCGCACGGCGGCGGCAGGCCTCGGGGTCGGCTCGGCTCGGTTGCGGCGGCACAGGCGACTCCCCTGGTGGGTACCTTGCTCATCCAAAGCCCTCTCGATCACCCTCCTCGACCGGACCCCAAGATCAAGAAGATTCTTGATCTTCTCCGGCAATGGTGGGCGGCGGCCGCTGCGGGGTAGTCCGAGGGAAGCGGCTGAGAGGAGGAGGATCTGTTGAGGTGCTGCGGCTAGAGAGAGCTTGTGCGTTTAGGGTTTGTGAAGAACCCTAGCTCGGTTGTAACCTTATATAGGGTTTGCAAAATTGCAAATAAGCCCTCCCAAGTCATGCCATTTGCTATTAGGTCTTCTACAGTAGGTTTCCTTTGCACTTAAGTCCTTATCCAAGGACTGACACGCAAATTG
Organism: Tillandsia fasciculata; assembly: GCA_029168755.2. NCBI lineage: Eukaryota > Viridiplantae > Streptophyta > Magnoliopsida > Poales > Bromeliaceae > Tillandsia > Tillandsia fasciculata. The sequence goes on from CM054930.1 coordinate 25,088,814, forward strand.
AGGCAACTTTAGTAGGGTTTTAAGTGTAAATATCCCCTTTTTTTTACCTTATTTCACATATTTCGAGGCGATCCGGTCGTCAGATCGAAAAACGGACTACGCCATGACGTCCGACTCGACGAGACCTATCAGGTAGTGATTTCTGATTTTCGAGAAATCGCCCGGATAAAATCTTGGTCCATAAAATACTGTCCCGGAATACAGTTTTCGCTTTTCGAAATTCCAGAGTCGTCAAACAGAATTTTCGACCGCGCCATTGCGTTCAGAACATCGAAAATAGCTAGAATTGACTACTCGAATCACTATATTAGGGGTCCAAATAGTAGATTGGCCAACGTTGGCGCGAAGGGGACTCGAAAACAGGGTTTACTGTTCACTTGTACCCGCGACTTAAGTCGCGGGTCCCGCCGGCTTCGAAGCTGATTTCTGGAAGATCCGACCGTCGGATTCGAACATGTTTAATATGGTTTTCACTCAGTTCGACGAGACGGTCGCACTCGTGGTCTCGGATCTTCGAGATCAGGCTCGGATCGAAAAGTGATATTTTTGGCCCACTAATTGTGTAAATTATACTGCAGAAAAAGGGGCACTTAGGCTACTTGTGCTTTTCATGATCCATAATTCATCTGGAATTCAATCATTTTCATTAATTATTTATTTTCAAAATTCAAGTTCTTACATATATATATATATATATATATATATATATATATATATATATATATATATATATATATATATATATATATATATATATATATATATATATATATATATATATATATATAATTAGGCTAGGATACTATCGATAGCACCAAGTTATTAGTGCTATCAAATTTTTAGCGTTTGGATTAAAAAATGTGTGGTTAAGATGATAGCGATCCCCTAAGATTTACTAGGTGGTTGGTTGAATAGTAAAAATCTTAGGGAACCATTATAATCCCCACCGTATATTTTTTCATCCAACGGCAGAAAACTTAATAGCACCAATTGCTTGGTGCTATCGATAGTATTCTAGCCGGACTATATATATATATATATATATATATATATATATATATATATATATATATATATATATAACAGAGTTTATATATTTTTAAAAGTATAAATCTAATTATACTTGTGAATTTTTTATTATTAGATTTGTATTGAAATTTGTGCTATTATAAATTCAATTAAAGAGAGAGAAAGAAAAAGTAAATAGTACAAATCTCAATACAAATCCAATGATAAAAAATTTATAAGCATATTTGAACTTGTGTTTTTAAAAATATATAAGCTCTACTATATATATATATATATAATTAGGCTAAAATACTATCGATAGCATCAAGTCATTGGTGGAAGTCATTGGTGCTATTGATAACATAGTAGCCAAACTATATATATATATATATATATATATATATATATATATATATATATATATATATATATAGTAGAACTAATATATTTTCAAAAAGTATAATATTTATGAATATTTTATTATAAAATTTGTATTGAAATTTGTATAATTGTACTTTCTCTCTCTCTCCTTAAATACTTTTACAATAACATGGAACCCAATACAAATCTTATGGTAAAAAATTCACAAGTATGAATAAGCTTATACTTTTGAAAAATATATATATATATATATATATATATATATATATATATATATATATATATATATATATAATTAGGCTACTATACCATCAATAGTACCAATCACTTAGTCCTATTGACTTTTTGACCCTTTAATGAAACAATGTGCGATTAGGATTATGTGGTCCTCTAGAGTTTAGTAAGTTGTTAGTGAAATAGTATAAATTTTAGGAGATCACTATTATTCCATCTGCACATTCCTTCATTCAAGGATAAAAAAATCTATAGTACCAAGTGCTTGGTATTATTGATAGTTTAATAGCCGGACTATATATATATATATATATATATATATATATATATATATATATATATATATATATATATATATATATATATATATATATATATATATATATAATTAGGCTAGAATACTATCGATAGCTCCAAGCCATTGGTGCTATCAAGTTTTTAACCGTTGGATGAAAAAATATGCGGTTGGGATTATAGTGGTCCCCTAGGGTTTATTAGGTGATTGGTTGAATAGTAAAAATTTTAGGGGATCACTATAATCCCAACCGAATAAGTTTTCATCCAACGGCTGAAAACTTAATAGCACCAATTGTTTAGTGCTATCGATAGTACTCTAGCCGGACTCTATATATATATATACTAGTTGAGTGTAGGTGCAAATGCATGTAACAATTATTTTAATAATTATCTCAAATTAATATAAATTTTTGTACATTAAATTAATCCAAAAATTAAAAATTAAAAATTAAATTTTAAAAAAGTAAATTCATATGTTGTATTTTATTAGAGAATACCTATCATATTTTAACTCAAATTTAAATATATAATTGTTGCCTACAATAATTATATAGTTCCAATTTTCATTTTATAAACAGTGAATTAAATTTTATTTTGGATATCAAATTTGAATTAATAATTAAAATTTTAAATTATAGTGGATCAAAATTAAATTTTAAAATATGAATTTAAATAGTTATTGGTGATATGAGTATATTTATAAATTAATTTTTTTTCTATATTTATTTAATCTTCAAATAAGTTTTATATATTCTAATTTAGTTATAATGTAAATATTTTTCATTTATGTTTCATAACATACAAATTTTCTTTTAATATGTATCTAAATTTTAAAAATTAAATTAATTCATAATTTAATAGTTATTTAAAATTAATATAAACAAGAGGATGTAAAATTTAAAAGTATTTCTTATGCCGCCAAAAAAAAGTAAAAAATTTGGAAATATTTTTTTGTACAAAGAAAAGAAAGAATATTTCGAAATTACATTAAAATTTGATTTTTTTTTATATAAATTTTATTCTTTCTAAATTTAATTTTTTTGATTATTGGTTTGAATATTTATTAGTGACATGAATATATATTTAAACTAATTTATCTTAAATTTTATTATATTATTAATATTTTTTTGTGGTACGAATTTGTTTGAGATAGTTTAAAAAATTGAAAAGGTAATAAAAAATATCTGTTAGTTTGAGATCATTTAAAAATATAGAAAAAATATAAAACAATATATAATATTTAATAAATAAAAAAATAAAAAATAAAATATAGAACTTAGTTTTTCTACGTAGATATTTTGTGGCATATTTTTTTATTTTTTTAAATTTTGATTTTTTAATTTTTTTTATAAATTTGATTCTTTCTAAAATTTGATTATTTTAATTGTTGGTTTAAATATTTATTAGTGACATGAATATGCATTTAAATTAATTTATTATTTAATTTTGCTATATTTGATTTGTTTCGATTTTTTTATTTGTATTTTATTTTTAAAATTTGATTTGTTCGGATTATTTTTTATTTGAGATAATTTAAAAATATAGAAAAGATATAAAATAATATATAAATATTTAATATATAAAAAATAAAAAATAAAATCTGAAACTTAGTTTTTCTGCATATATATTTTATATTTTTCTACGTAGTTATTTTGTGTCATATTTTTAAATTTTTTTAAAATTTCGTCTGTCATTTCCTATCCGATTATATATATATATATATATATATATATATATATATATATATATATATATATATATATATATATATTGAGTTTTTATGTTTTTAAAAGTACCAAATCATCGGTACTTATAAATTCTCAGTCTTTTAATAAAAGAATGGCAGTTAGGATAATAGTGGGCCCTTATGATTTAGTAGGTGGTTGGCGAAATAGTATAACCATACGGGACCACTATAATTCTAACCGCACATTACTTCATCCAAAGGCCGGAACTTATGAGTACGAATGAGTCTATATTCATAAAAGTATAATAGGCGTAATATATATATATATATATATATATATATATATATATATATATATATATATATATATATATATATATATATATATATCCAGCTGGAATGCTATCGATAGCACCAAGCAATTAGTATTATCAATTTGTTTATCGTTAGATCTATCTGTTTGATCATTTTCATCCCTTAAATTTTACTATTCAATCAACCACCCACTAAACTCTAGGAGACCACTATCATCATAACAGCACATTTCTTAATCCAAAGGCTAAAAACTTGATAATACTAATATCTACGTTAGACTTCTATACTAAGTTCGAAACCTTCATATTTATAAATTATTTTTAATGATAGGATATCTGATTCGGCGATCGGTTCTATTATACATAATTTATAATGTTGAAACTATGTGCAAACCAAATTTCATAATTTTTTAACTTTATTTGCCTAGAAAACGAGTAGCCCTAAAATAAACGGTTGATAATATATATTTCATAAAAAATAGTGATAAAAGACTCAAATTTCAATTTGAAAGTATCGATCTTACTATTGATGTTAAGTAAAATTTTCTATTAAAATTTTATCTAATTTGAATTATTTTACACCGTTGAACTTACAAATTTGTCACATCAGCTGTTAAAATAGTTATTTTTGAGATTTTTTAATTATTTCGTAAATGATGCTAAAAAATTATAAAATTTAATTTCTAAATAGTTCTAATATCGTAGATCATATCTAACGAAGTTGATCGTCGAATTAGATGTTCCATCATCGAAAATAACTTACAATAACATAGAAAGACCTTCGTACTTTCGAAAGTACAGAAGAGGTACTCTATTTCAATCCCTATTGAAATATTCTTATTACAATAGTCCACCAAATCAAAAAGTTAAACGCATACAAAAAATTTTGTAGACATTAATTCAGCTGTAACTTGATGTGCATAATTTTTGGCACACCATCCTGCACCAAAAATATATTACAACAATTATCAGTAAACTCATTTTTTAGTTATTTATTTATTTTCTTTGGATTGGAATTTGGGAGTGTGTGCGCATTTGTTTTAGAGCATATTGGGGTAGAGCACATCCCGCCATTGCCATGTGAAGAGCACCTTCAAACAATAGTCAAAATCTGGAACTAACTCAATTAAACCATTTGGTGGGCCATTTAGTTAGAAAATAATAAAAGAATTTTAGAAATGAAGAAGCTAACGGCGAGACAGTTGTTGTCGAAAGTCAAGTCGCTTAGGCACACCTGGAATTCTCTCTGTACCAACTGAGTTGTATTTTTTTTTTCTTTTTTTTTTTTGCTCTTCGGTGGGTCGATGCCTAGTTGTCTCAGTTTGTAGTTAAGTTCATCATTCAAATGAATAAAGCGATAACATGCTACCTTATTCTCAACAAAAAAAAAAAAAAAAAAAAAAGGTTTAACAAATAGTACCAACAATCAGTACTTCAAACCTACTTCAAGTGGATCGATCTCTTATCCAACAAATTTATTAATTATAAAAAAAAAAAAGTACAAATACCCCTAACTTTAGCACATTGGCAAATAGTTGTCTAAACTTTTAATTTTCATAACTAGATCTTCTAAACTTGATCAAGTAGTTTGTAGTTTAATAGACTCCTCTACTCAAATAAAATTACTAATTGAAGTAAAATTACTAATTGAATAGCTGTATTAATTGCATATTTTGCACATGATTTTAAATAAATTTAAATTGCAAATAAAATTTATATTCTCTCTCCCAATTATGATAATCCTAATTATGATAATTAAACATCAGGAATGAAGAATAGTGTGAATATTTCTTCAATTTTTTTTTATATATATTTTTATGTGTTAAAATAAAAAATTAGAGTTTTATATGTTTTACAGCTTTAAAGATTATATGCAATATAAGCAGCCAAATTGGATATGTAATTACTAAATTCGATTGAGAAAAGGGGCCTGTTAAACTATTCGATAAAATTTAGGCCTAATTGGCAAAATTAAAAGTTTAACATCTATTTACAAAAGTGCTAAAGTTCAATGGGCTTTGTACCTTTCTACAATTTACTTAGTTACCATCATTCTTGCGAAAATGATCTTTTACGCAAATGAAGTAGCATTCGAATACAACTCAATAATCTTTTCTCGCGAGAAATCGGTGAAATAGCCCTTCCCTGCACTCAAACCCTCATCAGCCGCGAGCTGCTCGACTCGAGCCTGAACCTGATCAGACCCGACTCTATCAGGTTCAAGCAGATTACACGCCACCTCGGTCCGGTCCTCCCCGTGCATCAACCCCATTGCCTGAACTGAATCAAGTCCGCCCCCTCGCCCGCTCACTTTCCGAGCAATTCTCCTCACAACCTCAATGTTAGTCGAAAATACAGGCACATTGTAGTTGTCGACCCAACCGGTAGCTCCGACAACCACAACTCCTTTGGATTGAGTCAATTGGGTCGGGCCCAAATCAGGTTTTAGACTCAAGGGCCCCAAGTTTAGTCCACCTCTCCATTGGTTCCCTGATGAACTGGGTTTGAAGTAGCCAAGTTCTCTTCTTATAGAGACTAGACTCCTCCCTTCCCCATGAGCTGCTCCATATAGAAATGTAGGAACTGCATAACATCAATAGAAAGATCATGCTGGTCAACTATATATAATATGCCCCTGCAAAATTATCTGTTTTCCGATACATCCTGCAGAAAAACTTTTGTCTATTATGCCCATAAAAACTTTTCTTACGCATCTTTCTTTGAAAACTTCTGCCCATAAATTGGGAAGACTGCCCAACTTAGGAAAAGGATACTTAGATAAAAAAAGCTACACTTTTTGAGTGTGAAATGCAAAAATTCGGAGAAATACATGTATGTAATTAGATTATTGTTCGGTGGCATATAATGTATGCAAAAGCCTGATTTAAAATGAGAGCAGAAGAAAACCTTGAAGCCTGTGACCGATTTCAGCTGCTGCAGACTTTGCGAGATCTGCGACTTGATCCAATGAAGCTCGAGTTAGAGGGTGAAAGCAAATATGATCAACTACTCCGAGCCGGGGATGTGTTCCGCAGTGCGTGCCGAGATCGATCAAGTCGAAGGCAGCTTTAACCATGCCAAGCACTGCGTTCTTCAAGGAGGTAGCTTCGAGCGAACAGTTTGGGTCAAAGCGCGAGACGAGTGTGTAGCCAACTCTGTTGTAGTTCTCATCCTTGAACCTGTTGACGATGGGAGCTTCTGGAAATAGATTTGCAGCTTGTTCGATCGATTCTAAGGCAAGAGCATTTCGGCTTTCGGATATATATACTTTGCAACAAGTAAGCATAGACTTGAGCATATCCTCTCAGCTTCTCACAATTTCAAAAGAAGCTGCAAGAAGAGAAAATTAGCAGATAAAGACAGAAAAACAAAAGATACCCATATCTTTTCTTTCAAGAGCTTTTGTGGACAGTATTCCTCAGTGCTATGGTGCTATCAAATTGAGTTTTAGTAACCACAATAGAATTAACAGGACACTTCCCCAGGTGATGAAAGGGGACCAGTTTATATTTTCAAACAGCTTAAGGAGTACTGGAGCAAGCATATACTATGTCCAAGTTATCGCAATTTAGTGAAACTATTTTCTAAACTTACGCGATAATAAAAGGAGAGATATTACAAGGCTTACAGAACTAGCTAGTTTTGACCTTACTGCAAAGTTTGAATTAAATACAGACAATGATAACCTTCACAGCTGCCGACTGAAAAGTCAGACAAGAAGCTCCCAAGGAAAAGAACAGAAAAAATATAGATGACGGCCACATTGATTTCCATCAATTTTACAAGTAAGAGAGCAATTTCACATAGTTTGAAACCCAGGCTTCTTTTTCTTTTCTACTAAATAATCAAATATTTAAAAAATAAAATTCTGTGGTTCCACAAATAGGTACATTTAAAACTCTGTACTTATAAGTTCAGCATCCTTGTTACATAACTTACTACACATGTAATGATATACCACAAGCTTTCATGTATTTTTATCTGCTAATGAATATTTATTCACAATGCACAAAACCATCAGACTCAATTTAACTAAGAAAAGCCAAGTTACACGACAGTTTTTTGGATCACCAGAAACTTTTTGAAGATACGATTGCCATCCAAACTAAAAGAGAAATAGTTACCTGCATGATAGAAGCCAAAAGGTGGCAGAGGGTGAAGTGGAGCATTATAGCATCACGTATTTCAAAATTATACAGCAACAATTTTGTAAGTACATCTATGACAGAGAACCTTTCAATAGATTTTCACTGCTATTTTAGCATTACTATTCATAATTCCAAATTAGACGCAAAAATACGACACACAATAACTTTTAAAAAGGAAAAATCAGATAATAAAGTAAATTTCAGGAGCAAAGCAAAGTCCACTCACATCCACTCAATTATAATATCCACAAACTTATGCAGCACAAATGTCGACATATTTCATAGCTGTGAGAGCAAGTATAGAAAAAAAGTTAAAGAACTACTTTTCCCTGGACCATAAAAATGATCACTTATGGCAAAATGTTGATCCAAACTTCAATGAAGCATCAACAGTAGGCAGTTTTACTACTCAAGCGGGTAGTTAAGGGTTTGAATATCCTGGTTGCGTCTTATGAATGTGAATCCCTTCTTGAGTTATAATGTTGTAGTCCACCTTTAAAAGAGAAAAATACAAGGGGGGAGGGGAGGGGGGGAATTCTGAGGCTCTGCACCTAACTTTCCAATTTCAGTAAAATATGGAAATTGGTTATATATGACCATCAATTCATCATAGCATAGCAGCAGCGCCAAAGGCAATTGTCTAGACAGTTCAAATGTAAATTTTGGCTAACCAACTATGTAACTTAACACAAGATCCCCATTCTAATTCTAACATAAAAGAAAGGGAATTAAATCCACCACTCTACCAACACTTCATAATGTGGAGTGCTTTTTAAGATATTACTAGAAATCCTGAACTTCCTTTGTGGATGATGTAGGAAACCCTTCGTACTCCAATCTAACTCCTAAATTAGCTGAAATAATCCTAAATTTCAGCCTAGTTTTCTCCATCATCTCTTGAACTTGTTCATTCTCTGGCTCTAGAAGAGGATACCCCTCGACAAGCTTCTCCAATTGCTCAATTCTGTTCTTAATCCGAGACGAAAATGCATCCGGGTTGGCCATTGTTACTGAGTTCCATACATCAATGCAGCCCCTATAGAAGCCCATCTCCTCCCCTGCCTGAAAACCCATCTTTAAGCCAACTTCCCTTCCCTCCTCTTTTCCTGACACCAAGCCATCATTATACCCATCTCTGTAACCCTCTTGGTACTGTGTTTCATCTAACAGAACTGATGATTCAATAAAATCATCCGGATCATTGGATTTCGGCTCCATTGATATGATTGTGACCAGATGCAGTTCGAATGAGTTCTCTTTGCCTTGAAGATGCAGTCAGAATGATCAAGGACCTCAGGGAAGTCGTATTACAATGAAGCCTGTGCTGAAAAAAGTAAGATTACTGAGGAATCCACAGAAGTGGGCTTTATATGCACAAATAAATACATGAAATACATATGTTGTTAGTTGTTGGCTTTAAATCACAAGGAATCACATTTATTATTACCTAGTGAACAGATCTGAAGGAAGAATAAAACTACACAAATGGGAAAAAAACAGCTAGTAAGATCCTTTTAGGAAAGTTTTAGAGCCTATGGATTTGCCTTTTCTTGAAATTCAGTCAAGGTTGATTCTGCCAGATTTTTTTCTTTCTTTTCCCTCTTCGGAAGATTTGCAAGTGTCCTAGAGTGACCAGCTATTATGAATGCTACTTTACAATAAACAATTACTAAGACTTCACCCTTAAAAATGGTTAGCTACATGGATCCTATTATCCCATTTAGCAAAGTTTCTCTTTGCCAAGACAGAATTTAATCATCATATCTTTTCTTGATACTTCCTCTAATGTCACTTTTGGCATTTCCCTCCTTTGTGCCACACTAGCTTATCTATCTTGCAAATGCTCAAACCATCTTGATAGGCTTTTGCACAACTAATCTTCTGCAGTACATCTTTTTCTAGCAATCTAGACTCTAGAGTCCTCTACCTCAATTTTCTCATCTCATCTAATAAGTTTTCACATGTGTTGTTTCCTATTTGCCCAATATCCTAATAGAACAATCATGGATAGTTCATGATATTATATGTCACTACCGTAACACTTCAACAATTCAGTAAGCTTCCGTCAAAGATCCTACAAAGCATACCCTGTTTATTGTCTTCCGACCGAAGCTCTAACACAGCCTACAGTTGGCCCTACACAGATCAGATGATCCCTCACAGTGCTTCTCTAGCATCTGAATAAGGAGAGTATTAACTATAATAGCCTATCAAACTGTAGTCAGTATCCCCCCACCCTTAATCCACACAAGAAAGTAACATTAATCTTGATAACACAGCAAGATCATAGTTGTAAATTAGTGCCAAATACTTCTGTAGATTCTATGATCTGGATCATGAAGCATCTAATTCATTATAGATCATTATATTACATGACTAGCATGTTACTTGATTCACACTGATCCAATGACTCAGTTAAGTAGCAAACAAAGGACCTAGTTTGAGACAACACCCGGAGATTCAAACAGCACCATAGACAGCTAACATAGGGAGTGATTAGAAACTAACGCCAAATTGATATAAAAGTACATCACAATCATTTCTTATGTACCCTCTAATACTTCCGAAGAAGTATAAAAACTTTATACAGAATGATGCGGATCGGGCTTTTCGGGTGTACGAATGTGTCGCTGCAACAACTGCAATTGTAGCATATGGCTTGCTAGACCCGAGATGGGTCCGGATTGAATCGAACCTATGAATTTTTAGAAGTATCTAGGGATATTTACTTTCCTATTATTTGAACTTATCTAGTTTGTTAGAAAAATTGTTTAGACAAGAATTTTATTGTTTACTTTCCTGTTATTTGAACCAAGGATTTAAGTATTGTGGCACGGGGTCGTGCCGAAAACTTGCTAGCACGGTACGGCACGGTGCGTGTCGCGCCGTGCCAATACGTGTCGGTCACCAAAAATACATATGTGCCGACATATAATGACATGAAATATGTATTTTCTTTAGCAACAAAATATTCTAATTGCTTATTATATATTTTTATCAAATCTTTTGAACTTTATTTAGAAAATTACTTACTAATTTTATAAAAAGAGAGTTTTGAGTTATGCCATCAGCACGGAGGCTGTATCATGCCAATATCTTGTTGGCATGATAGATACGGCCCGTGCCAATGGGCACTTAAATCCTTGATTTGAACTTATTTAGTTTGTTAGGAAAGTTGTTTATTTGATAGGTAGGGACTTTATTTGTTGGGATTTTTTTTTTTTAGCTTATTCCTCTTAGGAAAGCTCTTTAAATACTCTACGGATGAGATGATTTTAATAATGAAGAAGAATATTATTATTTAGTTAATGAGATGTGTTCTTTTTTTTTCCTTCGCATTCATGCGTCGACCGGAGTGAGTCCGTAGGGAGTAAGTCTCTTTATCTTTTTAATCTTTGCAGTTTCCTCTTGACTTGAAGTCATTTTTCGCACCGCCGTCACCTTCTACCATAGCCTCGATTGCTGCGCCCGAGCCTTCCGAGATTGATTCATCGTCAAGAGCTCTCTATCAACTTCTTTGACCGCCAAACCTGGATCTACTCCTATTTTCTTTTAATTTTTTTTTCTTTATTTTTCGTTCTCTCCATTTTCCCCTCTAATCTAGTTTGACCCCTCCCCTTTGTCTTGTTTGCTTGACCCAGCAGGTTGCAACCGAGGGATAGGCCGTGGACCCAACAGTGAATCAAGCATCCTACGAATCCCTTAAGCGCTTGTGGTTAATAATATGTAGTGCACCGGCTTTCGCGAAATAGCAAAGTGCGGTTAAATTGCTCCGAACATGTCTAAAATGTTATTGAGAATGAGTTTGAAGAGTGTTGGTTCGAAGCAGAAGCATTCATATCACAGTTGAGTCAAGAAAGCGAGTTAAAGAAGATCCAATTCTGGAAATTTCAGATTTTTGGATAGAGTAGCGGAACCCCAAAGTGGTACCGAAAACCTGTAGAAAAGCTGGAATTCCAACTCTCGGGTTGGAAGAAACTGAAAAATTTTCTAAGTGTTGGTGTACCAGTACCTCATCCCGAGTACCGGTATCCCATGTAAAACAGAAGATTCCAGCTCTCAGATTGGAAAATCCTTTGGCTGGCGTACCGGAACTAGAATCTAGGTACCGGAACCGGAATTCGGGTACCGGAACCTTAGCCCACGTACCGGTACCCAAACCCGTGTACTGGTACTCCAAGCTCTTGACAAGCTAGTGCAGAGTAAGTGAACCATGGTTACGTGGGGGCTTAACCATGGGTTGAGTGCGGCTTAAACCCACTCCCCCTTCACAGCAAGCACCCCACCCTCTTTTCTTTCTTATTTCTCTCCTCCCTCTCTTCTCTTTCACTCTCTAAGGGTGGAAAGGAGAAAATCCTAGCTTGGGTTTTTGGAGGAATTGATCTATTGGAGAGCTAGGAAGCTTCCAAGGGAGGCTTGCGGAGGGAGAAGAATCCTTTTCTCCACGTTTTGGAGCTAAAATCTAAGGTGAGTCTCTTAGAGTTTAATGGGTTTTAAGTTTTTAAGGTATCGTTTGGATTGGGGATAAGCCGGAATGAGTTATACAAGGTATAAGTATAAAGTAAGGGATAAGCCTGGTATAAACTAAAATTGTGTTTGGTTGGGAATGAGGCTTAAACCTGGTATAAGTAAAATAGTGTTTGGATTGGGGTTGAAGAATAAGGAGGATTAGAGAGTTGACTTTTGTGGTAAAAGATTAAAATATTCTTTTTTTTAATAATTTTTTCAAAATTAAAATTTTAAAATTTATTCAAATTTTAATCTTTATTAATTTTAATTTTTATAAAAATTTTAAGTAGGAGTAAAAATTTTAATTTTTAAATTTATATAAATTTTAAAAAAATTATAAAAATATTGTATAAATTTTAAAATTAATATTTTTTAAAAATAAAATAAAATTTTTAGATTTATTAAAATATAAAATTAAAAAAATTAAAATTTATAAAATTTAAAATTTAAAATTTAAATATTTTTTATAATTTAAAAATTTTAATTTAAAAAAAAAACCCTAAAGCATAAAAGAAAAAAAAAACGAAAAAAAAAGGAAAAAAAAAGGAATATAAAAGAAAGGAAAAAAAAATTTAAATTTAAATTTATAAAAAAAATTTTAAAAAATTAAATTTTATAAAATTATAAATTTATAATTTAAATATTTTTTAAAATTTAAATATTTTAATTAAAAAAATTCAAAAAAAATATAAAAGAAAGGAAAAAAAAATAAAAAATAAAAATAAAAAAAAAACCCTTCCCAAGGCTCTGACAGAGCCTTGGGAAGGGATTTTTTTAAATATAAAATTAAAAAAAATTAAAATTTATAAAATTTAAAATTTAAATATTTTTTAAAATTTAAAAATTTTAATTAAAAAAAAAAACCCGCCTAGAAGCTATAAAAGAAAAAAAAAAACGAAAAAAAAAAAAAAAAAAAAAAAAATTGAAATGTCCCTTCCCAAGGCACTGCTGCCTTGGGAAGGGACATAGGGATAAACCGGGGCGTGTTGGGGGAGGTGAGGGATATCCCTCCCCCAACCCGGGGATATCCCCGTTTGGGAGGATATCCCCAAACGGGGATATCCCAAAAGTGTTTGGGGATAAAGGGGGGATATCCCCCCTTTATCCCCAATCCAAACGGTGGCTAAAGGTTTAAAAGAGATAAAATGATCTCTTATACATTCTACTCTCATTTTTAGGAACTTTCTTCGAGAGAAAGTAGATCAAGCCCTAGTTCTTGCAAAAGAAACTCAAGGTGGGGGATTTAACTGAAATAAGTGAACCACTTCTCTTTTCCTTTGCTTTTCATAATCTAGAAGCATTGTGTAAGAATAGATGCATATAGTGCTAGTATATGTGTTTAAGATTTAAGAATAGATGCATATAGTGCTAGTATATGTGTTTAAGATTTAGGGTTTTAGCCTTATGTGTTAAAAGATGGTTTTCAAGGTTTAACCTTGCTTAATGTGGGTAAGAAAACCTAGATGTAGGTTAATTTTGCATGAGACTGGATCTAGGAGAAAACTTGGTCAAATTGCATGGATATGAAACTAAGAGAAAACCTAGGTTGAAACATATGCCATTGGACTTAAAGAGAATCTAAGTCTTAAATCGAGTGGCATTGGACTTAAGGAAAATCTAAGTCAAAGAATATGTGGCATGAAACTTAGGAAAAGAAAAACTAAGGTGAACATATAGAGTATAAACTCTAAATTAGAAACATAGAGTCAATAAACTCTAGGTTATAGATGTAATGCAATATAGAGTCAATGAACTCTAGGTTATGGATGTAATGCAATATAGAGTCAATGAACTCTAGATTATGGATGTAATGCAATATAGAGTCAATAAACTCAAGGTTGAATAAGTGATAAGAATGTAGAGTTAATGAACTCTAGGCCAAACGTGAAATGAAAATATAGAGTAAATGAACTCTAGGCCAAACGTGAAATGAAAATGTAGAGTTAATGAACTCTAGGCCAAAGGTAATTTGGAACAATTGGTGTCCTCGAGACATCGTGATACCCTAAGATTGTAAACATAGGGTTAATGAATAAATATAAGTGAGTAAATGAATGAATGAAAGAGGCAAAAGCTAAAAGAAAGCTAAAGTGGCTAAGGAGTTAAAGAAAAGTGCCAAGTGGCTAAAGAGTTAAAAGAGAATGAGAATAGCGCCTTCGGATTTGAGACTCGTCAATTGGGAGCGCAACTCCTTGGGTAGAGACCCGTCGGACGAGATACTTCTGTAAGAATTAAAAGCAATTAAAATGAAATTGGCGCCCAGAGGGCATGGCTAAGGCCGTAGAGTAAGAATTTGGGGTTAATTGTGAATGTGAGTAAACAAGAAACTCTAACCTAAATTGGTGTTCTAGTGACACCCAAGCTATTCTAGAGCAAATAACCTAGGATAAAAGATAAAAGTAAAAGAGGAAGTGTGAAGGCTAAAGTGCCAACGGATGGGGCCGAGCATATTTTGACTTCCAGGGAAAATGTTTGAGCAAGACTCAACTTCCCAAATGAATGAGTGCCAGGGTACTTTAAACTCATTCGAGGCAAAAGTGAGAAAGTAAAACGGCAAAGTAAAAGAACTAAATGAAAAGTGAGATAGTCATCTCCCCAGGCAAGAGCCCTTTGGCAAGTTAGGTACTTCCGAATGGTATACAGAGCACCTACAGTGCTAGTGGCGCCTTTGGATCGTCTCGTCTTATTAGTAGCAGGACTACTAGGGCACGGGCCTATTGGACGAGGTCTTTCTAAAGGGATAAAGAATTAAACAAAAGCAAAGCAAAATGAATGTGTAAAGTGGTCAAGGTGGCCGGGTTAAATGTCGCTTTCTAGCGACATAGTGGCCGAGCTTATGAATAGTAGCCTAGTATGGCACGGTATGGTAACATTGTGACAATGAGTATACACAGGTAATGTAGTGATATTCTTATGTATATTAGTATGCTAGTATAGAGGTTTACAGTTTTTCTATTATCTTACTACTAATGCTTCCATTGGACCAAGAGGGGTAGAGCATGTTTCTCGGTGGATGAACCCACTAGAAACTATTCATAGTTCTCACACCCTGTTGGTGACTATTTTTTCAGGTCTAGGTACATCCGTTGAGACATACGACAGGGGCAAGGGCCCAGCAGCATAGAGACCTAGAGGGTCTAGCAGATATCACCATTTTGTATTTTGAGTGAACTATGTATTGCGAGGAAAAAAAAAAAGAATGTAAACTTGTAATATTTGTTTAAATACAAGTTGAGAGAAAAAAATGTAATTATCCTATATTTGTGGTTCACTCATGTTATTTACTTTCATTTGCATGCTTAAACTGTTTGTTTAATTGAATGAAAGTTTTAGTTAGTAGTGGTTTATACTCTAATATTATTCCTTACTGATCACTTGCTTTCATTGAGAATTATGAAGCACGGATACTTCAAATTTCACGCTGTACCCGTATCGGACACGTATCAGATACCGATACGAACCCGATACGTGTCCGATACGGGAATGAAATATCCGGTACTTTTAAAAAATAAAAAAAAAATATCGGATACGGCTCGAATACGTGGGGGATACGAGGGGATACGACCAGATTCTTTTTTGGTCTAAAATGATTAGAATTTAAAATTTTTTAAAAAGTATGCACCTAAACCCATTTTAAACAAGGAAAAGAGTGAAAAAAATGCAAATCCCTCTTCAATTTGTCGTTTCTTCTACTTTTTTGCACTTGAATGATTGAAGGTGATCCCTTTCATTCTATCTCCACACAGTATTAAGCTATAGTTCAGTCTCTTACCGCTTCTCTTCTACCTTTTTTTCATCTAATTTATCAACCTAGAACTAATCAACAAAGGTTATCGAGAATAATTTTTTTCTTCTTCAATTAAATTGTTAACATATTTTCTTTTATTACTATTTTATATAATAGAACCTAATAAAACGTACATATATGTTGAATGGCTAATTATCTAGTTTTTGTAACTAAATATCTATTGTTATCATTTGATCAAGTTGGATGATAGTCGGTTGATACTTTTTGAATTATTATTTCATACGATTGATTATCTTTTTTTATAAACATATATAAAACAATTATACAAGTTAATGTACATCAAAATATATTCCTTAATATAATCCAGATATTCTAATTGTTCTTAATATATCATTACATATAATCAGCATATATTTAAATATATTAAACATAATATTTTATTCAAGTATATCCCGTGTATCGTATTCTAGAAGTTTTAGGAATTGTCGTATCACCGTATCGGTATTGTGCCGTATCCGTATCTGTGAGATGGATGTTACCGTTCCTTTCGGGTAAAGAGAGATAATGCCCAATTGCCGGGTTTGTTGGCGTGCCCGAACAGTCCAAATTGGCGGTCTCGGGGCGTGACATAATACCTCTCGACGAACCCAACGGGTTTAATTCGAACATCTCAAACCCTTATTTACTTTCAATTCCACGCCTTAAATTACCTCGCACTTTAAAGTCATACTGAAATTACTTATTTCGTTGAGTATCAATTATAATTCCCACTGTGCTAATATCATATTGAGTTAGATGAGTTTCTAAACTTAGGATTTGTCCTAATTGCTTTTAACTTCCTAATTATTTTTCACAAATCTTGGATTACTTTTGTTATCAAAGACCTAGGTTGAGGGAACCGTGTTATCGCCCTAGAAACAAACCCTGAGGCTGCGTTGGTTAGGGTATAAGAGAGAATTGTTTATTCCAGGAATAGATATAAGTTCAGGAACAAGTAGGAACTAATGTAATTTTGTATTTGAATGAGAATTAGAGTTGCACCAGGTATAAGAAGAATTGTGTTTAGTTTGATAAAGTGGAATAAGAAGAATAAAGGAAAAGAAATTGCTTTAATTAAAACAATTACTCTTTAAAAAATCTATTTCAAAAAAAATTAATTATGATTTATATTATTTAAATTTAGCTTTTGTATATAAAAAAAATAATTTATTAAAAAATTTTAAAATTTTAAAAACTTGTATATAAAAATTTGTATTTTAAAATTTTTAATTTAGTAAAAATTAAAGTTAAAAATTTAAAAATTTGTATAAATTTTAAAATTTGTATAAATTTTAAAATTTTAAGAATAATAAATTGTAAAAATTAATAAATTTAAAAATTTATAAATGTTAAAAATTTTAATTTTAATTGCCTCAAAAAATTGCAAAAGAGAGTGCAAAAAATTTTAATTTTTAAATTTGTATAAATTTAAAAATTTCTATAAAAAATTTGGATAAATTTTAAAAAATTTTAAATTTTTAGATTTATTAAAAATTAAAGTTAAAAATTTTAAAATTTATAAATTTTTTAAAAAAATTAAATTTAAAATTTTATAAATTTAAATATCTTAAAATTTAAAAATTTTTAATTTAAATTTAAAAAATAAAATAAAAATATGGGTAGGTACAAGGTTGTTCCCAACCTTGCTCCCACTTAGGGAGGGAACAACAGTTGCCCTCCTTTTTTTATTGTGTTTGGAGGGATAAGGAGGGGATATCCCCCTTATCCCCCCCTCTTGTACCGATACCAAACGGTACCTGAAAGATTACCAGCACAAAACAATGATAGGGAAGAAAAAGCCGCGTTACGCGCCTCTCAACCACCCCACGAAATTCATCGGATACAACTGAGGTTTAATCCACTCTTTCAAAATGAAAACTATATTTTTCAAGATGACATAACACAAAAAGTAAAAGTTGACGCACCCACTTATGATGGAAAGTTCGATTCTAAAGCTTTCACGGACAGGCTTAGCGACATGGACCAATATTTTGATTGCTACGAAATGTCCGATAACCATCGAGTCCGTTTTGCCAAAATGAAACTCACTGGCACCGCCAAGCAATATTGGATAGGCGTCGAAAGGCACTTAGAGTGACTTTGCCAAGAACCTATCACTTTGTGAAATAAAATGAAGGCTAAATTGAGAGAAAAATATTTACCGACCACCTACAAATAATAATTTTAAGGTCAATTAAATGCAGTTCGGTAATGTTCTCTTTCGGTTGCCAAATACATGGCCAAGTTTGACGAGAAGAATGTCCGTTGTGATATTCGAGAAGAAGAGCGAACCCTTTCACAGTCTTGCAATGGCTTGCGCAAGGAGTTGCAATGCGAAATTGTGCCACACTGAGCCACCATAGTTGAGCAAGTTTTTAAGCTCGCCTTGGAATACGAAAAGTATTTAAAGGCACCTGCTCAATGAATTATTAGGCAATGGGACGATAGGGACACAAGGAGCAGTAACACGAATTTCAACAAAACGAACAATTTTCAAAATCGACAAATTCACAATCCTAAGGGCAAAGGTTTAGCTACTAACGAAACCAAATCGAGAAGCACACATGGTAGGTGTTATAATTGTCGCCAAATGGGTCATTATGCTCATAATTGCCCCGAGCGAAAAATATTTGTTCAACCAACTAACGAAGAATTTGACAACCTAGAAGAAGTCACACACACTGTCGAGGAAATCCCTAGTGAGAAAGAAAGGTTAGAAACGAATGAGTTAGGGGAAAACCCCGCTTTACAAGTCATGCGTTGTGTCCTGACAACCTAGGGAAGAGGAAGATTGGAGACGCACTTCTATTTTTCACACTTACACAAAGTGTGGAGATAAGAGCTGCAAAGTCATCATAGATGGCGGTATTTGCATCAATGTGATTTTTGAAGCCACTGTAGGTCGTCTAAACCTGAAGGCAGAACACAATGCCCATAACAAAACGTTGTTTGATTCCACTTTATTTAGCTACCTATTCCGATTAGATTTGGTGTGATGACCTTCTTATGGATGTCGCTCATGTACTTTTAGGGAGACCTTGGCTTTATGATCTATTCGTCACACATTACGGTCGACCTAACACTTACGTTTTTGCTAACCATAGGAGAAAAATTGTTTTGAATCCAACAAAACCCTCTCAACAAAAATTTTCATCAAAAAACTCTAAATTTTCAAAAGACCAGAGTTTAAGCTCTACTAAATATTTCAAAAATCCTCCATCAGAGATTTCAAAGACAAACCGGTTCACAAAGTTAACAAAAAAGAGTTTTGTAAAGAAATTGATTCTCAAGTTTTATATGCTTTGATTGTCAAAGAGGTTTCTAGTCCGCCTGACCCCGTTGAGACTCCTCTAGTCATCAAAAACCTCATCTCCGAATTTAGCTACCTGACCCCAGAAGAATTACTTGATGAACTCCCCCCACTTAGGAATATTCAACATGCAATTGACCTTGTCCCTAATGCGTCTTTACCTAATTTACCACAATTGGATGAACCCAAAGGAACACTCTAAACTGAAACGTCCTGTAGATGATTTAGTTAGGAAAGGCTTTGTAAGGGAAAGCATGAGTACATGCACAGTACCGACACTACTCACATCTAAAAAGAACAGAAGTTGGCGTATGTGCGTTGGCAGCTGTGCCATCACAATTAAGTACCGATTTCCAATTCCGCGTCTGGATGGCATGCTAAACATGATGGTCGGGGCATCTATTTTCACAAAAATTGATCTTCGTAGCGGTTACTACCAAATTCAACTTAGGCATGGAGATGAGTGGAAGACCGCATTTAAGACAAAAGAGAGGTTGCACGAGTGGTTAGTCATGCCCTCGGCTTGACAAATGCCCCGAATACTTTCATGAGGGTTATGAACCAAGTTTTTAGGCCTTTCATGAGAAAGCTCCTGGCTGTGTACTTCGACGATATTTTGATTTATAGCCATGCCGAGGATGAACACTTAGATCATATCCGCCAAGTCTTTGGAGTTTTAAGAAAAGAATTTTTTTTCATTCACATAAAAAAGTGCACTTTTATGCAGCCTCATGTCACCTTTTTAGGATTTGTTGTGTCCAATGATGGGGTATCGGTTGATCCAGAAAAGGAGAAAGCAATTAGGGAATGGCCTGAATCTAGAAATATTCACGACGTTTGGAGCTTTCATGGCTTAGCAACTTCTTACCGTAGATTCATCAAAAGCTTTAGTACCATAATGGCTCCAATTATGAATTGTTTCAAGAAGGGTGAATTTAAATGGACACAATCGACCGTTAAAGCTCTTAAAGAAATTAAATCCTTGATGACAGAAGCACCAATTTTGAAATTGCCAGATTTTGAAAAGGTTTTTGAGGTATGTTGTGATGCATCCGAGGTAGGCATAGCTGGAGTTTTGAACCAAGAAGGACACCCAATAGCCTATTTTAGGGAAAAATTAAACGAGGCTAAGCTAAAATACTCTACCTATGACAAGGAATTGTATGCCGTTGTTCAAGCATTAAGGTATTGGCGAGACTATTTATTACCTAAGAAATTTGTATTATTTTCCGATCATCAAGCCCTTAGGCACCTAAATTCATAGAAAAACTTTAAACTTTCGGCATGCGAAATGGGTCAAATACCTTCAAGAGTATACCTTCGTCCTAAAACATAGAGCTGGAACCAATAACCAAGCCGCTGACGCCTTGAGCCGAGTCGTGGCTACTTTGAACAATGTCGGGGTGAGTGCACCTAGATTCAATAGCGTTAAAGGGGAGTATCCCTTGTGTCTAGACTTTAGCGAGATCTACACCTCAGTTTTAGAGTGCAATCCTACTAACCCATACTTGGTCATCCGAGACGGGTTTCTTTTTCGGGGAGTTCGTTTGTGCATCCCGCGTGGCTCGGTACATGATTTCGTTATTTGCGAACTGCACGCGGGAGGCTTAGCCGGACATTTTAGTCAATACAAAACTATTTCTATAGTTGAGGATCGATTCTATTGGCCAAGCCTCAAAAGAGATGTTCCGCACATTGTGGCACGATGTGGGACATGTCAAAAGGCCAAAGGTGGTCGGAAGAACGTAGGATTATACACACCCCTACCTGCCGCACATTCTCCTTGGCAAGACCTGAGTATGGATTTTGTTTTAGGCCTACCAAAAATGATTAGAAGGCACGATTCGATTCTTGTTGTAGTTGACCGTTTTTCCAATATGGCTCACTTCATTCCTTGTCGTAAGACATCCAATGCTACTCGTATCGCAAAACTTTTTTTTGGCTGAAAGTGTATGTCTTCATAGGTTACCAAAATAAATTGTGACTGATAGGGGTGTTTGCTTTGTTAGTTACTTTTTAAACATTGTGGAAAACTATGGGCACAAAATTGCTTTTCTCATCTTCATATCACCCGCAAATTGATGATCAAACAGAGGTAGTTAACCGAAGTTTGGAAAACCTACTTTGGTGTCTAGTCGGTGATAATGTTAAAATTTGGGATCTTATCCTATAGCAAGATGAATTTGCATATAATAGTTCAATCAATCGAACAACCAGAATGAGCCCTCTTAAAATAATGACAGGATATGACCTAAACAAACGGATCGATTTAATTCCGTTTCCTGTAGAACAAAGACCTAGTGAACATGCATCCTTATTTGCACAGCATATGCGGGATTTACATAACGAAATTTGGTGAAAAATAATTTTAAGTAATGAAAACTATAAGAGGGGAGCTGATGCCCACAGGCTAGAAATTGAATTTAAAGAAAGAGATTTGGTGATGGTGCGGATTAGACCGAAGAGACTTCCGCACAGGACTATTAAAAACTACATACAAAAAATATGGGTCCATTTAAGGTTCTCAAAAAAATTGGATCTAATGCCTTGGAATTGCTATCTAACATGGGAATTAATACCACTATTAATGTTGAGGACCTTAGTCTATACCATCCAGAGATACAAAATTCGTTGTCCTATTCATTTCCATCTCCACTTGTCCCAAGAATCCCATTGCAGGAAAAGAAAAATGACATTGAGGAGATCCTCCACGATCAAATTGTGTCGACGAGGGATGGCGGAGAGCGCAACTTCTTGGTCAAGTGGTTATATCGGCCTAAGGAGCGTATGACTTGGATTTCACAGAATGAACTTTTGTGGTTGGACTTAAACCTGTATGAAGAGTATATTTCCAAAAATTCGACGGAGTCAAATTTTCAAAGGCATAGAGAGTTGATGTGGATCGGGCTTTTTGGGTGTATGAACGTCGTCGACGCCGCAACCGCAATTGTAGCATATGGCTTGATAGACCCGAGATGGGTCCAGATTGAATCAAACCTACGAATTTCTAAAAAGTATTTAAGGATTTTACTTTCCAGTTATTTGAACTTATCTAGTTTGTTAGGAAAGTTGTTTAGGTAGAAATTTTATTGTTTCTTTTCCTATTATTTGAACTTATTTAGTTTGTTAGAAAAATTGTTTATTTGATAGGTAGGGATTTTATTTGTTGGGATTTTTTTTTTTTTGAGCATATCCCTATTAGGAAAGCTTTTAAATACTCTTATGGATGAGGCCATTTTAATAATGAAGAAGATTATTATTATTTAGCCAATGAGATGTGTTCTCTATTTTTCCTTCGCATTCATGCGTCAATCGGGGCCTAGTCAGTAGGGAGCGAGTCCCTTTATCTTGATTAACTTTGCAATTTCTTCTTGCTTCGAAGTTGTTTTTGCCACCGCCGTCATCCTTTGCCACCGCCGTCGCCTTCTACCATCGTCTCGGTTGCTGCACCCGAGCCTTCCAAGACCGATTCATCGTCAAGAACTTGCCCTCAACTTCTTTGACTACCAAATCTGGATATGCTCCTATTTTCTTTTTCTTTTTTTTCTTTCTTTTTCGTTCTCTCCGTTTTCTCCTCTAATCTAGTTTGACCCCTCCCCTTTGTCTTGTTTGCTTCAACTAGCCAGTTGCAACCGAGGGATAGGTCGTGGATCCAGCAGTGAATCGAGCATTCTACGCATCCCTTGTGCACTTGTGATTAATAATACCTCTTGACGAGCCCAACAGGTTTAATCCGAACATCTCAAACCCTTAGTTACTTTCAATTTTGTGCCTTGCATTGCCTCCCTTTTTAGGGTCATACTAAAATTACTTATTTCGTTGAGTATCAAATATAATTCCCGCTGTGATGATATCATATTGCGTTAAATGAGTTTCTAAACTTAAGATTTGTCCCAATTGTATTTAACTTCCTAATTTTTTTTCACAAATCCTGCATCACAGAATAGCATGCACCAATTATATGACAAGAATTACATACTTATCTGATAAGAATTATTGTGCTTAAACTTCAAACTTCCTATGAATCCCCCTGTATTAAGCCATTCATTTAAAAAGTACAGTAAAATATTACAACAACAATCTACTGACAAAGAAGCACGCTTGCAGAGAAAGTATCTTAACATGGTCTCATCAGGCCTATTTAATTAACTGTTTGCTTGAATGATGCTTAGATCTCAAGCAAATTAGAACCACAAAAATTAGGATATATGGTATGAAGTTTAAAAAGCATCAAAACTCTCATGTTGCTATTCTCATAGAAAAGTTCTTGACATGATAGTTCTTGGGTTCAATCATCAAAACTCTCATGTCACTATTCTCATAAAAATGTTCTTGATGATTGTAGAACTATCAGAAGAACTGATATTTACTTTAAGAAAAGATTAAGAAAAACCAAATAGGAATGAAGATATACCCCGTACATATGGTGGATTGCATAACTGATAGCTAATTCACAAGAAAATATTTTCATAAATCTTACCAATTTGTCTCACAAAAACCAAGGAAGAGTTTGGATTAACGTGACCATACTTCAGCACTAAATTAAGTATAATATTTGTCCCATTCTCAAGCATGGTGATGCTAAGGAGTTTCCATTACATAACTTGTGGGCTAAGGAGTTTCCATTACAAAACTTGTGGGCAAAATTTGGGAGCTATGCACGAAAGATGACTTTAGGACTTATATGAGAGGTGAAGCCAATCCCAAGGTATGAGAGCATCACATTAGGCGACAGACCTATTTAGCATTGTTGTGGTCAACTCTTACTGAACTCAATTTACTACCGAATAGCAGTAGCATCAATCCGAAGGCCACGTAACACACTAGATAAACACACCAGAAAGATCAATGACATGATAATTATCATCATCAACAACTAGCAAGTAGCAAATGCCTCCACCCATGGAACATATGGCATTAGGCTTTGTGAAGACAGAATTCCCTTCTTTTCATCAGCTGCGACAATTATTAACAACTATTGCTTAACCCAAAATAAGGTGAAAGAAGAAGAATAGAAGAGATGATATCTACGCAAATTTCCATGGTGAAATGACTGAGCGCATATAAACTGGCAATCTTCTTCATACTAGGATTGGGGAATTGATCCTTTGGTTAAGTAATGATGACATAAAATCTAACAAGAAAAACAAATCTTTAAGTTTGGCTTCCTGGAAAAGTATGAAAAAAAAAATTTGAGAAAAAAAAATTTCATGGAAAACTTTTTTTTTAAGTTTTTCGCCTGATCCATTTCAAGAAAAACTTTGAAAAGCTTTTTTCCAATTTCATGAAAAACTAATATTTTTGTTTTTCAATTTTTTTAAGAAAACAAAGACACTATATTTTTTTTATAAAATCTGAAAAAAAATCTTTCTAAAAGAGATAGTTTGTCTCATAGTTAGTTAATTCGAATTCGGCAAAAATTTGATACGAGTATAATACGGATAAAATTCATATCCTAATTTTTAAATTTGTTGAAAATACGGTTTTACAAATGGATTTGTCAATTATTCGGATAGGCGATTTATACAAAAATTATAAGTTCACCAATTAAAAATTCGGCAATTAAATTAAACATTTTTTTCTCTAGATTTATGCTACTACCATCTACTAACAATAGAGGACGCAATGAATTAGCCATCAATTAATCATCCATCAAACATCACCTAACCCTAAGTAATTAACCACTCTCCATTGGTTCTCACAATAGCAAGAAAATTAATAGATGTAAAAACAACTTAATTAGAGAGAAAGAGATGTTTTGTGTGAAAAATACAACAACTATTACCCCTATATATAAGAGAAAATTGTTATAAATAAAAATCATGAAAATTAAGAAGGGAGAAATGAAAATTTGGGCACTCGAGTTGAACATCCAGATAATAGCAAATGCTAATTTCACTCACAAAAGCTTGCTGGCGAGGAAGATGGCGACCGGCGAGCGGCCCGGGGGTTCCGATGGCGAGCGACCAGCGGCCCGGAGGAGGTTTTCCGATGGCGAGCGGTGCGCGGCCTGGGAGGGGGGGGGGCGGGGGGGAGGGGATGGTGTTATTTTATTTTTGACAGCGAGGGGGACATTTTTTCAGGCTCCGCAGGAGGCTCGTATTTATCCCAAGGTGCGGTTTTTTTTTTTTTTTTTTTTTTGGCGAATATGCTAATAGTTCAAAAATAATGAATTTAATTTAAAATTTTGTTTTGAATTTTGAATATTTGGAAAAAAAATCTGTTTTATTTGAATTTTTAATAATTTACAAATTAACTCTTGAATGAATCAAACAATTATGAAAAAATTATTACAAAATATAAAAAAAAAAAAAATGGCTGAATCTATAAACTCTTTACCTTTTTAGACTATAAAAAAATATAAGAAAGAAGTCGATTGAATCTCATAAATTTTTTATCTCCTTAGAATTTCGACTTAAAATTTATTTCTAATTTTTTTTTAAAACTTAGTAGGATAAAAAAAATAAAAAACAAAACAAAACAAAGTTGTTTTCTTTCTTGCCCTTCGGATTAAGAGAACTAAAAAAAAAAAAAAAAAAAAAAAAAAAGAAGAAATTTAATTTTTTCCTTTTTTTTTTTTTTTTTTTTTTGCTTCTTTTCTTTCCATCCAAATGGAATGTAGTAATTTTAAATCAAAATACGAGAAAACAATAAAACATATATAACTTACATTTTTTTTTTCAATCTAACCAATTAAAAGAGAATATATATATATATATATATATATATATATATATATATATATATATATATATATACATACATACATAAAATTTAATCACAAAATAAGAAGCTGCAATATAAATTAATTGAGATGATATTTATTGAGCAATATTTATCATTCTAAAATATGGAATGGATTGAAGAAAAAATTTCGGATGCAGAAATAAAAAAGCGAAACAAAAAACATCAGATATCTATATATATATATATATATATATATATATATATATATATATATATATATATAGTTGGGCTGGAATGCTATTGATAGCACCAACCCAACTTTGCCACTCATTTTGTAGTACTTGGATCGCATTGAGATTCGTACAGGCTCTTTAATGAAAAAAAATAATAATAATAAAAAGAAAAAATAAAAAGTAAAAAGCTTTTCTTTTTAATTAAAGGACTTGCACGAATCTCAATGCGATCCAAAGGCTACAAAATGGGTGACAAAGTTGGGTTGGTGCTATCAATAGCATTCCAGCCACTATAATATATATATATATATATATATATATATATATATATATATATATATATATATATATATATATAGGGATAATTGCCTGTGTACCCCTGAAATATGAAGAAATATCTGATTTACCCCTCTTATTTTTCTCTTTCCAATATACCCCTCATACGTTCCACCGTTATTAAAAATACCCCTACCGTTTTCCTTTGTTAAGTTAACTAGGGTTAAACTAGAGTTAAATAATAATCGGATTTGAAAACTATCAGATATACCTATTTTGCCCGTGTTTAGGGTTTAGGGTTTAGGGTTTAGGATTTTTTAGTGTTTTAGGGTTTAGGGTTTAGGGTTTTTTAGGATTTTAGGGTTTAGGGTTTAGGGTTTTAGGGTTTAGGGTTTAGGGTTTTAGGGTTTAGGGTTTAGGGTTTTGGGTTTTAGGGTTTAGGGTTTAGGATTTTAGGCTTCGTTTGGTTCGGGTTTAGCCGGGTTTTAGTTATACCGGGGATAGGTATAAATTGTGGTTTAAGTTGGAACTAGAGTAAATTTGCGTTTGGTTCGGTTTAAGAGTAATACCGGGTTTAAGAAAAATTGTGTTTGGTAAGTTAAAGAGGAATAAGAAGAATAAGACGAATAAGAGAAATTTGTGTTTGGTTGGGAATAGCGGAATAAGAAGAATTGAAGGATTAAATATTTTAATTTACTAATTTACTCTTTATAATATTAATAAATATTAAAAGAATTAAATATTTTATTTCTTTTTTAAATATTACTTATATTTTTAAAAAATTATATAAAATTAACAATTTAATTTTATATATTTTAAAAATTAAAAAAATTATAGAAAATTTGCAAATCCATTTCTCTGAAACAAGATGGCACAATTATATGAACCAAAATCCATTTATCTCCAACAAGCTTGACACATTCCTCTCAATCAAGATAACAGCACACATACCTCTCAAACAAGACGGCTACAATTAGTACAAGCAGCACACATACCTCACAAACAAGATGACTATATTAATACAAGCAGCACACATAGCTCCCAAACAAGACGGCACAATTAGTACAAGCAGCACACATACCTCTCAAACAAGATGACAATATTAATACAAGCAGCACACATAGCTCCCAAACAAGACGGCACAATTAGTACAAGCAGCACACATACCTCTCAAACAAGATGACAATATTAATACAAGCAGCACACATAGCTCCCAAACAAGACGGCACAATTAGTACAAGCAGCACACATACCTCTCAAACAAGACGGCACAATTAGTACAAGTAGCACACATACCTCTCAAACAAGACGGCACAATTAGTACAAGTAGCACACATACCTCTCAAACAAGACGGCACAATTAGTACAAGTAGCACACATATCTCTCAAACAAGATGACAATATTAATACAAGCAGCACACATACCTCCCAAACAAGACGGCACAATTAGTACAAGTAGCACACATACCTCTCAAACAAGATGACAATATTAATACAAGCAGCACACATACCTCCCAAACAAGACGGCACAATTAGTACAAGTAGCACACATACCTCTCAAACAAGATGACAATATTAGTATAATAGTGCACACATACCTCTCAAACAATCCATAATTTTTGTATAATACAATCCTTAATTTTACTAAGTACGACTATTCCATAACTGGTTAGTTATAAATGTGCGCAAGTCGTCGCCTCTCCGTGATTCTGTACTCCCAGCATAATCACCCGTATCCTCGTCACCTAAATCCGTTGGTTGTTCCTCCAACTCTTCGTTGAAGATAGCATCTGCACCTTGGTGTCGTCGAATGAAATTGTGTATAACACAACATGCCATCGCAATCTGACATTGAACTCTATATGGAAACGGTGTTGCAACTGTCAAAATCTTGAACCGTTTTTTTAAAATACCAAATGTTTTCTCCACGACATTTCTCAATTGAGCATGTCGATGATTATATAGGTCGCATGGACTTCGATGAGTGCGGACCCCTGTGTTTCCATCATATTGGCTAATGTGGTAACGCTCCCCTCGATATGGTGCAAGAAATCTTTCTGTATTTGCATAGCCTGAATCTACCAAATAATATTTGCCTATATATTT
Organism: Tillandsia fasciculata; assembly: GCA_029168755.2. Taxonomy (NCBI): domain Eukaryota; kingdom Viridiplantae; phylum Streptophyta; class Magnoliopsida; order Poales; family Bromeliaceae; genus Tillandsia; species Tillandsia fasciculata. The sequence continues at coordinate 25,117,791 of CM054930.1, forward strand.
TACGAAACATGTACAATGTCATTTGTAATATTCACAATGATTAAAATAATGTAAGAAAAATTAAGTATGTGTGATATACCTTCAGGCACCGTGAAACCTCCACTTTCGCAAGTCCATCGAAGTACTCGCATGTCAGCTGCTGATCCCTCCCAACCCGTGCAGACAAATAGAAAGTTGTGGTCAAAGGATACTGCAGCCATCATGTTTTGTGAAGTAAATCCTTTGCGATTCCGGAATCTCGGTTGCTTGCTCTTGCGCACTACCACGGGAATATGTGTCCCATCAATCGCACCAATTGCATTCTAACAGTAAACATCAAACATAGTAAGTGAATTAATAAAATTTCAAAATGTCCAATAACTTAAATCACAAATATAAAATTATGCATACCTTGAATGGATGAAAATTTGCATTATCTCTTATTCGAGAATGTACCGGAAGATTATTCGGCGGAAGTTTAATGTAATCGTCTTTCAACATTACAATCGCCCGAAGGACATTGTTGAAATGTCGACTGATAGTTTCACCTGAATGTTGAAATGTTTCAGCCATGACCCTATTAGCTACCCCATGTCCTATGCAAAACAGAAATATTCCTAACTGTTCTTCAATTGTCATATTGCGTGTGTTCTGTACCAATCCCTTTCGGAGTAGCTCATCGCGCAGTGCAATGAAAGTCGTGGTCGGCATTCGAAAATGGTCGTACCCACGATCAGGATGACCATTCAAGATATCACATATTAGCTGGTGCCCTGTAAATGGACGGGTACGACACGGTTGCTTTTCGACGGTTTCCGTAAATGTGAGATAACCTTGCTGAATCAACATTGCAAGTACATCATTCCATATGTCATCGTCATCATCTAAAAGGTCCCGTAAGACGGTACTGATTGTGGAGGTTAACACATGACCATCATTCGAATCACCCATTTATGCTGTAAGTACAATATATATTGAACATTGACAATCGCAACATATGGGGATAAAATACAACACAACTTCAAACATTACTGTTAATAAAGTCAATATTTACAAAACACATCAACCATCATGCGAAATAAAGAAAACATTGTCTACGTAGCATAATACATAGAATGTCAACGGACTAAATAAAAAAAACGAAAGCATAAACATTTTAAACGAAATCTAAAGTCCAGGAAAGATACCCCTATATACGACATTTTGCATTGCGACTTGTCGGTCAACCCACATTTCAGCTATGTCGTCTGTCATGGACATGAAGAATTGACGATTATTTGGCTCTTTCAGGGCTTCGCCTGCATATAGCACCCTTTCTGGAGTAATAGATGGCATAGCATACAACCGGGCCATGCACTCCTGGATGGTTGGAATAACTGGTCTGCTCGACTTTTCAGACTGATAAATTTCACGGGCAAGCTCTAGCTTTTGCCTGCCTATTTCAACCATCTCAGTGATTACAGCAAGCCCGGCGTCAGATTTGCGGCGCCGTCCCCCTCCAGTCGTGGTATTTTTGGGTCTAGGGTTTGTGGGATCTGGTGAGCGTGGACGTTTTCCCCCAGAACCGCTACCACTTGCACTACCTCCGACAGTTGGGATTTCAGGAGTAGGGGTTTGAGAGTCGGAGAATTGCGTCCCCCTTGTATTTGCATATTGAGGCGCTTCTGAAGATCCTGCTTCAAATGGACTAGATGAGATGTTGAAAGTCGACATTCGCTCCCCAATAAGAGTAGCATCCTCACCAGGGGAAGATGAGGATGAACTTTCAACATTTTGAGGTCCATGCATTGTAGTAGTATTAGCATATTGGCCAGTGGCCGTTGTTTTCTCGGTCAAGAAGGCCAGATCCTTATAAGCCGGAAATGGCCTACCTCGACATTTTGCGTATGCCGGATTATCCTGGAGAAAGATTTAAATGAATGTCTAATGTCAATTATGTGAATAGTATGCGAGCCTTTACAAAAATCTTTATGATTGTAGGTTAAATTTACCGCAATCACTGCATCCCAGTCAGCTGGATCACCGGCGGTCGGGATATTGTTTATAAAGTCCCAGCCCCAACCACTCTTGTTGGCTAAAGAGTTATAAAGCATGAATGTTCGCTTTAAAACTTTAAGCCGATTTTTTATTTGTTCTTTGCTCAAATGCAAAGTTGGTCCTTGCATTGAATGCAGATATGATTCGAACCCAGGCTACACTGGTGAACGCCCCATTAACGAAGTTCCCCAATGCATGCTCTTCAGTGAGCAAAGCCAAAAAAATTGAGTCCATCAATTCTGACCAATTCTGGGTTCAGGTATGCGTTTGGGCTGGCTGCCCAGAATTACCCTCCTGTGAAGCTACGATATTAGGGATGCCTTCGAAAGCTACACTTTTTCTTGCTTGATGCTTTGTTTGTTTCTTGAATGGACGCATCTGGAATAAGGTGTTTGGTTGGCACAATGATAACAATAAGTTAAGTACAATTTAAAGTGAATTACTAGTACCACTCTCAATCATACAAGATGAAAAATACATAGTTGAAAATATTCGGAGCTATCTAATTGAACGGATATTGCCGGGGAATTTGAACCATTACTAAAACTTAGTATATTTAAATACTTAATTGACTCAATTGATTGCCAAAGGGTATGGGGGTGCAGTGGATTATAAATCCATGCCATCCATCTGATACTTCTGGCAACCGTCATCATCGTCGATATTTTAAGCGATTATCCGACAAACCCACTTTTTCGACTGTTGGTTGTAGTGATATTGTCATATTGTTTGAGAGAAATGTGTGTTGCTTGAACTAATTGTGCCATGTTGTTAGAGATAAATGTGTGCTGCTTGAACTAATAGTGCCATCTTGTTTGAGAGAAATGGGTGATGGTTAAACTTATATTGCCATCTCTTTGCCTTAATATGCGCTGATTGTGTGTACGATGCCTATCACCCATTTTGCCTTCTTATATGCCAATTTGTGTGTATGCTGCGTATCAGCCAATTACATATTTCTTTTTATTTAAAAAAATTGACTCAAATGATTGCCAAGTGGTATGGGGCTGCAGTGGATTGTAAATCCATGCCATCCATCTGATACTTATGGCAACCGTCATCATCGTCGATTTGTTTATCTCATCATAAACAAAATCTCCTTGAGCGCATACACACAAAAAAGCAAAAGAGGGCAACAGGGGATAGGAAGCATACACACATCCAGCACAGAACATGCCAACATTACACAATTATTAGTACACATTATGAGTGCAACCAGCACACATTTATCTCAAATAAGATCCCAATATTAGTTCAATCAATTAACATTATCACTCCAAGATGGCACTATTAGTTCAACCGGCACACAATTCTCTCAAACAAGAGGGCACTATTAAATCAACCAACTCAAATTTCTCTCAAATAAGATGACAATATTAATACAAGCAGCACACATAGCTCCCAAACAAGATGGCACAATTAGTACAAGCAGCACACATTTCTCTCAAACAAGATGGCACAAATAGTTCAAGCATCACACATTTGTCTCTAACAACATGGCATAATAAGTTCAAGCATCACAAATTTATCTCCTACAACATGGCACAATTAGCTAAAGCATCACACATTTGTCTCTAACAAGATGGCATAATAAGTTCAAGCATCACAAATTTATCTCCTACAACATGGCACAATTAGCTAAAGCATCACACATTTGTCTCTAACAAGATGGCATAATAAGTTCAAGCATCACAAATTTATCTCATACAACATGGCACAATTAGCTAAAGCATCACACATTTGTCTCTAACAAGATGGCATAATAAGTTGAAGCATCACAAATTTATCTCCTACAACATGGCACAATTAGTTAAAGCATCACACATTTTTCTCTAACAAGATGGCATAATAAGTTGAAGCATCACAAATTTATCTCTCACAACATGGCACAATTAGTTCAAGCGTCACACATTTCTATCTAAACAAGATAGCACAATTAGTTCAAGCATCACTAATTTTTCTCTAACAACATGACACAATTAGTACAAGCAGCTCACAATTCTCTCTAACTAACAACATGGCACAATTACTTCAAGCATCTCACATTTGTCTCTAACAACATGGCACCATATGTACAAGCAGCAGACATTTCTCTATAAAAACATGGGACAATTATAAATAAACAGGATGCCACATGATATTTATAAATATCATGATATATATAAACAAGATGCCACATGCTATTTATAAATAAACAAGATGCCACATGATATTTAGTACAAGCAGCAACAATTTAGCTCACAACATGGCAAATCTATTCAACCAGCACACATTTCTCTTCAAACAATATGGCAAAATTTCTTCAAACACCCAACATTTATAAATAAACAAGATGCCACATGATATTTACCTTTTTAGGAGTTTTTCAAACCTGTGAAGAAGCAAAGGAGAGGCACACAAGCTCCCCGGTTAGGGTGCCGCGACGGGTATGGGGAAGTACCTCAAATGGATCGGACCAAGAGGGGGGAGATGAAGATGGTCCGAATGCCTAGATAGAGGCGGAGAGTGTTCCGGGTAGGCGCCGGGGTCCGATCTACGCACCTCGGTTACCGTGCCGCGCCGAGGAGGGAAATCGCTCGAATCGGACCAAAAGAGGGAAAGAATAAAGGGATCCGATTGCCGAGATGGCGGCGGACGGGGTTCCGGGGTCGCGCGGACGTCCGATCTGCCTACCTCGGGTACCGAGCCGCACCGGGAAGGAAGAAGAGGAGTAGCTCGGAGAAGGAGAAAGAGGGTTGGGTCGGGAGAAGAGGAATGCTCGAAAAATGTAGTCCGAGCTGATGGTGATTCGCCTCTCGGGAAGAAGTGCTAGCAAGAAGGGGAGCTCGGCAGAGATGGAGATGGAGGAAGAGAGCAGGGCAACAATGGAGGAGTGAAGAGGGAGCCTCGCCTCGGTCACCGCACTGGTTTTGGGGATAATGCTAATAGCCGGGTGGGGGGGGGATTGCAAAAACCCCCCCTTAGCGGGTTATCCGTGGATAACCCGCTAAGGGGGGTTTAAGAAAACCCCCCCTCACTAATTTGCGTTTGGGGATTTCTTTGGGGATAAGGGGGTTATTCCCCCCTTATCCCCTTAACCAAACGCAAGCTTAGGGTTTAGGGGTTTAGAGTTTTAGGGTTTAGCGTTTAGGGTATATTTGAAAGGGCAAAATAGTAATTACACATAGATAACGGCAGTTTCAAACGGTACACTAACAGAGTTTAACTTCAAGGGTATTTTGGATAGAAGTTGGAACGTAAGAAGGGTAGTTTTAATATTAGCCTTCTAAGAGGGGTAAATCTGAAAACAGAAAAATTTTTAGGGATACGTAGGAAATTGCCTCATATATATATATATATATAACTTTTAACTTTTCCGTTTCTTCTTGCCACATGTCATGTTCTCCCTAAGTTAAATTGGATTTTTTTTCCCTACCAAGTCTCTGCTTCAACCTATTGGTTTTTTTTCCTACAAAACCGTCTCTATTTTAACAGGTTATTTTTCTTACTTTGCTTCAATTAGTTTCTTTCCCCTTCGCTTCAACCGGTTTTTTTCGTCTCTACCTATTATTTTTGTTGTCCCTACGAACCAGCCTATTTCAACCGATTTTTTCCGCTTCAACCAATTTTTTTCCACTCACTCCGTCAACAGATTTTTTTTTTTTTTTTTCTTCGATCCGCTCCTTTGATCCCTCTCCACCCTAAGCCTCGATCTCATATTCCTTCTCCTTGTCGCTTCGATCCCGCTCCCTCCTCTTCGATCTCATTTACGATCTCGGCTGTTGCTCTTTCACGCCGCTTTGATTCCGTCACCGTCTCTTCAATCCTTTTTGTGCTCTGGCCGTTGCTTCGATCCTTCCCTTCGTTCCCGTCTGTTGCTCATCCCATGTGTTGCTGCCGCTTCGATCCTGTTCCGATGACTAGCGTCGCTTCGATCTACAATCCATCTTTTTTATCACCCTGCTGCTTACGAATGGTTTTCCCATGTCTTTTATATTTACTGTTTGACTTTATATAATGATGCCCTCTATCCTACCGAAATCATATTCTCCTATAAGCGAAAACTAGTGAAGGCCCGCGCTGCGCCGCGGGTATAATTTCTTCAATACATATTATTTTTTATTTCTTTCTTTTCATCAACTATTACCTAATTTACAAAATAACCTTGCAGTCCATCAACACAGGTATAGAAGAAAAGCCAGGTAAATACAAAGGAATATAAGTAAACTAAGCAGAAATAACCTTGCAGTAGTCACGCAATTTCAGTTTCAATATCCAGCACAATAATCTACTAACAAACTCGGCCAACTTCAACCAGTGTCAAGTCCACACATTGTGAAAAGACAGTGCAATAGTCTACCGAGTTCATCCAGAGTTAACAGGCATGGAAAATAATAAATGTTTATGAAAATCAAAAGATACGAAAAAAATAATAAATGTTTACCAAACTCAATAGATACACTCTTTTGCAAATAAACCTAGCAGTAGAGTATTTATGTTGCATCATTGCCCAATACGAAAACATCAAATATAGCCAAGGAGATGTTAAGTAAAAAACAAAAGGTGAGAAGAGAAGAACAGACAAATGTAGTTTAGAAAGAAGAGAAGAGTGAATTTTAGATACATAAACAACAGAGAGAATGGACACATTTCATGAGAGGAAGGCAGTTTACAGAGAAGAGAAGAATAGGAAAAAAGTTACAAATTGACAATAGAATCTATTTTGCATTTGCCAACCAGGAACAGTTCAGCAGAATTAGAATCAATAGTAGCCGGGAGACGAAGTAGCATCAGTAGTTGGAAGGACCAGTAGTTGCAGCAGCTGGTTTTTGATCAATGCTTCAATTTTATCATCATCTTTTTTTTGTTTTCCTTGTCCTTGTATTCTGTTACCAGCAGCAGGTAGAGAAGCACCCTGCAAAGTAAGTTAAAAATAATTTCAGTGATTTCATCTAAAGTAATTTTGTAAATATAAGGATCAAATTTCTATATGCAATCGAACATCAAGAAAGTTTTATTACCATATACTAAAGGGAACCATGGAAAAACTTTAATTGAGCAGAAGCTAGAATGGCACTCACAAGTGCAACCAAATCAGGCTCCAGCCCACAATCCTGCATGAATGTCCTCCAATTACTGCTCCTTAAAAGACCTGTTTACAATGTAATGTGGCACTTAAATGATAAAGTGCCTCCTCCCTCACATATTATTCCTTTAAGGACATTATTTTTAGAGCACAGAAGTTGCAGGTAGATTCCCTAATTAATGTTTTTTTGTATTTGTCTTATAAGCCCATTTATTTTCCATCTTGAGGCAAGTATTACACTTCCTACATATTGATTAGGGTTCTGAGTTGATGCTATTAGAATAAGCACAGTATTCGAGATGAAAATACAGCATTGTAACCAAGAAAACCTGTGAGCATGAAGTCTCGGATCCAACAATCCAATTTATAGAGAGTTAATAAGCATATGCATAAATAAGCATAGAATTAGTCCAAGAGATGAAAACAAACTGTTTCTTAAGAGCGACATATGAGTTTAGCTCTTTAATCTGCAACGAAGCCAACCTTCCAATTAGTAGAACATAAAGTTACAAATAGAAGTACTAAAGAAGATGTCAGAGTAGACCTTTTAGATACTATATAATTTTATGAAATAATACGATTGATTGTTTTTTATCGTTCATCATTTTGACGGTTTCACGAGTATTTCTGCTCTCTTCCTCCTTCATCACTCTTTCAAACTCTTTGATAAGTCTAGAAAACAATCAAAATGGAAAATGAGTCCGATTGAGAATTTCAAACTTCTTAACTTCTTTTTTTGTTAGTTGGAATTCAACCAATTATCACTTAGAATCATGCACAGATAAGTTTGGGCTGCTCAACCTGGAAAGAGACAATATAGTGTGGGAAATAGGATAGAAATGCGTAAAAATGACCACAAATCGGGTACTGACCGTTACCTTGCTCAGCTTAAAGCAGTAATTTAAGAGTAGGATGTGAGTTTTATATATTCAGGTAGAGAGAGTAACACTAAAAAGGAGTGTTTGAATTTTGCTGACATTCTCAATTTTGCCTATAATATCATTCATTAATAACAATTTAGCGAGAATCAATAAGACTAAATACATTATTAGTTTTAGCGAGTACTTAAATTGTGAAATAAGAAAATAAAGGTTTCACATTCAAATACAAAGAAAAACAATCATGGCTATGTCAATTTGTTTAATGGCCACATAATTATTTGTTGGTCCTCATCAGGTATTCACATGTAGTAAAATGTAATTCCACAAGACTTCAAATGTACTTTTAATACAAATTGTACTAAAAGGACCTTCAAAATGGTTGCACATGGAAAATTAAAGATGGTTCGGACCAGAAAAAGATCTTATACTTCTCCATATATAGTTATTATTCAAAGCTTATCCAATTACAAGCTTTTAAATATACTTGCATCATGAATCACAATTTTTATGCAATTAGGTACTGACCGAAAACTGATTATCAACCAGAAAAAGTAATAAAATGCTTATTTCTTTTCATCGGCATCAATACTATGTAATCTACAAATGCAACTGAAAACAAAAACATGCATACCAAGAATAAGGTCAGCATCAGGGCCAAAGACCATATTGACCATTTCATTAGCTTCATGGAGGATACGGAATTTCAACGTTTTCAAATCAAGAGTTCCTCGCTCTGTATGATTCTGTACCAAATTAGCAAAGAAAATGATCATGTGTTAGATAAAGACAGTTTTAAAGCATCAAATTGGAAAAAAAGAGGCAAGCGATTGCTTTTATCCTCCTAGGTGTTCCAACAACTATATCATCCCCTCTTTTAAGGGCAAGCTTTTGACCACGATAAAGATACCCTCCATATAAACAGTATGTAGACAACCCCACTGCTCTACCATATAATTCGAAGTTAGTATGCACTTGAAAACGGGAACAACGAAACATAAAAAAAAGTGCAGATGATATACAGATTCAATGTAAGTTGAAATGACTGCGAAAAATTGCTTGACAGACTAAATTGCTCAACACAGAATGGAACTTAAATGAATATGGTAATGGTACAGGAAGAACACAAAGTTACCTCCCAGGTGTTCCAACAATTATATTAACCCCTCTTTTAAGAGCAAGCTCCTGACTACGGTAAGGAGACCCCCCATATAAACAGAATGTAAACAGCCCCACTGTTCCACCATAAAATTTGAAATCAGTATGTACCTGAAAAAGAGACTAACGAAACATAAAACAAAAATGCAGATGATATACAGATTCAATGTAAGTTGAAATGAGTCAAAAAATTGCTTGACAAACCAAATTGCTTAACACAAAACTGAAGTTAAAAGAATATGTTAATAGCGAAGGAAAAGCACAAAGGTAATGCCAAAAGCACTAATAATACAAACTTAATGTCGAAAAATGGTGACAGTAGTTATCAATGTTCAAAAACGGAACTATTTGCCTACCCGATTCATTCAATAACATATTTCACAAAAAAGGAGAATGTTCTGCAATTTTTGTCTCTTTTTACTCAATTTTCCAAACTTCTTCAATTATTCCACAAAAATCATCTCATATAAGAATAGAGTAAAATAATACTTGTAACAGTTTTTCATCTCACTCAGTCATGGAGATTTACAGTACAAATTCCAGTAGCCTAAGTTCAACTTTAGTAAATTGAAGGGAATTTACCATTTATACACCAATAAATCCTGACAAATTGAGCGGCAGTTCCTGCGGTCGGCCTCGTGGGCATTGCACTTGATCTTTTCTTGCATGTTCTCAAAGGTGATTCGAAGAGAAGGAAGAGAGAATTTTTAGTAGCATTACATGTTTTCCAACCTATTCTGAGTCAAATGGTTTTGCAATGTAGATTAAGATCAGCAAATAATTTTTGTAAAGTACTAAACATATTCGTAAGATTACACATTTTGTGTATAGTCAAATTTTTACTATTGGCATTGTTATTTACATTAGAACGAAAACTTATCTAGCTAAATTGACATTATCCAAAGTTCACAGATATCTTAAGAATTCATCTAATCCCATTTCCATTTAGTGAATTAAATTAGGGCATGAATCGAGAGACTTCTCTTACTATTCTCCGTGTCCTCGAAGCACCCGAAGATTCCGGTCGTGCACGGCTCGAGCACCCGAAGGTTCCGGTCGTACACGGCTCGTTCGCAGGCGGCGCGTACCTCTCCAGTAGTGGCTGCCCATAGTCACTGCACCTCTTCACTTTTAGCTGAAACCAAAACCAGCTCTAATCATAACTGGAATAAGACATCATAGTTCTTGAATTAAAAAGTAATGTAATACATATGAACCTCAGAGTGAAATCTGCATTAGGTTCTTTAAGCTGTATATTAGGTCCTCACATGGAAAATCTGCATTATTATATTTATCTTCTTTTTTAGATGAACACTAAAATGAAATGCTAAAAGTTAAAAATGAATTGAAGTCAAAGTTTAGGGACTAAATACCTCATAAGAGTAGGCAATTTGGTTGAAGAAGAAAACAGCAGAAATCTTGGAAACTTATTATTACCAGTTTTCTTTTCTCCGACAGATATAAAGTATTATACTCTATTTTCTATGGATTAGTTTACTTAATATTTAGGTAGTAAATTCCTGTCAAAGCCATGGCTAAACTCAACAGTAGCTATCTAGTCAGCTGGTGAATTGGATATTATTGCTTTTAGTTTGAGGTTAACCCCTTTAAGTCATTAGAATCAGCTACATAAGGAATGCTTGATTAAGAAAGATTATGACAAGCTTTCATGAAAAAGGAAAGATTGGTTTTAAAATAATGTTCTTTTTTCCTTTTTTTTCCTCTCTTTTGCAACTAAGTTCCTTGAAAATGCCATCTAAGGAAACCAGTATCTTTAATTTGTGAAACTGAGACTCTTAAACTTTAATTTAAACTTGTATTTTCCATCATGCTTTTAGCTACTTGATTGTCCTATTTTATTGATATTTATGCTCTTAATGCTATTAGGGCTCTCATGTCAAATTTATTAAACTCTTGGCGAGGTATACTACAAAATTTGGGTTAAAATGAAATTCATGATTTGGAGAAAAAAGGGTCTATTACGATAATGTTAAGCTGTAGCCTTAGAAGAGAAGGAAAACTGTTCATATATGAATTACCTTTACGGTAGTTCGGGATTCCTCTAATGACTCAATGTCCAGTAAATAAGGTAGTGGCCGGAAACATGCTTCTGAAGCTGCCAAAATTTCCAGATTAGTAAAACACCACAATATATATTATAAGCTAATATTATTAATTTAGTACAAAAACTTGCTAAATCCAATTACCATTATGTGTGAGTGGACATTAATGGTGCATATATTCACAAGTCAATTAAAAGTTAATAAGCTTCTCATGGTATGCAAGAAATGTTAATATAGTCCAGCTAACTAATTAATCCATTCATTCTATTGCAAGCGGCTTAATTATACATGCCATATCTTTGTATAATAACCATATTTTCTTTAGGTTTAAGTGAATGTAGGTGCAGGAAAACATTTGTCAGTGAGAGAACTTTCAAGTATGAATATCAACTATTCTTTGTAATGATTGACACCACTTCGTCCCTACTTTGTTATCCAGCCTTTTTGCTATGCTTGGTTAGGGGTAGTTTAGTTAGGAATAGCACTATAACATGAGTATTTTCTTCTTTTTGTTTCTTTCGTCATTGTTTTAAAAGAACAAAAAGCAGGAACATAAGAAAATAATGAAAGCTTTGGTAAGATTAGAAATTACAAAAGAAGTAGTGTTTAGGATATCGAATCTTCACATTTTCTATGTTTTACTGTTATAAGAGTAGATATTATAAAAGAAGTAGTGTCTAGGATATTGAATCTTCACATTTCCTATGTTTTGTTGTTAGAAAGTATGGTATTGGTAATTATTGTACTTCTCAACACGAGTTTGCTTTTTCTTCTGACTTGATAAATATTATGTATCAGTAAACTCAACATCAATATGAGTTTTTTCTTTTTTTCGTTTCTATCGTCATTGTTTCACAAAAATATGTGTCAGCAAATTGAACATCAACATGAGTTTTTTTTTTTTTTTTTTTTTTTTTTTTTAGCGTCATTGTTTTGTAAAAACAAAGAAGCAAAAACATCAAACAAATAATGAAAGCCTTCGTAAGACCACAAATTACGAAAGAAGTAGTGTTTACTAAATTTACAATTAAAATAAAAGATTGAAATTTTAAATTAGAAATTATATTAAAGTTATATTAAATTTTATATTTGACAGAAAGGAAGAAAAGAAGTATATCAACAAAGAGGAAAATGGAGGTTGTAGAGTAACTACAGATATATATATAGCAAATTTGCACTCATAGATACCTCCAACCCAATTTTCTTACTTAGTTCTTTAATTAGCTTGTCTTTCTTCTAAAGTTAACCAGGAAAATAGAAAAGACCTTTCAGTAAAGTATAAATAAGAATACTTGTAAACCACCTGATAATCTCATACCTCCAGTTCCACAGTCTTCATTCTGAGGACTGCTGTTGTGCATCCAAGCTCATGCTGCAATTCTTTCAGTTGTACATCCACAAATTAGTAAATTATGAGAATTTACATTCGAGTCGACATGCGTTATTGCAAACACACACAAAAGAAAACTCTGGTACTACTAAAGTTAAGACCTGCTTTTAGAGCTTTTTCCCCATAGTTTTTCTTACAGTGTCCTAGCTTAAGAAACACAAGCTCGGCATTTTAAGAAACAAGAGAAATCAGAGCTTCTAGCTAAGAAGTTTGAAGTTGAAGCTTTTTCTTCTAGCTCCAATCGAAAGGTATTTAAAGAATTCTAATGCATAATCTTTTAGGGTAGCAAAGGAACTGCAGGTTTTCTTTAAGGAACAAAATGATAATAGATATATAGAGAGGTAAACTTTACTTCAGACTTGTTCATTACCTTTATTATGTACTTGCACACAGGGACATTATATAATCTGCTCCATGTATGCTCCAACTTGTAATAGATAGATAAATAATGTCATCATCACCTGGGTACTAAAGATAACCTATGTATAAAATTGGCCCCAGTAAAATAACTTCTCCAAAAGTAAATAAGAATGCAATGTGAAAATCAAATAACCTGATCATTGATAGAAATAATGACAAACTGGAACACCAATGGGATTATTTGAGCCCACTACTTCACCCTTGCTCTCATTTCCTCGAGATTATTACCTGGGCATTACAAAGAATAAACATGCCGATTCATATAGATGGGAAAAAAAGAAGTAAAGAATAATGCAATATACATGAACCTCAGAGCAAAAGCATTGCATGGTTCCCCAAAATCTGCAGCTGGTGCTGCATTAGGTCCTCACATGAACCAACAATGCAATATACATGAAAAATCTGCATTAGGTTCTTTCATGAATCTCAAAGCGAAATCTGTATTGGAATTTTTGTTCCGAAAATCTGCATTGTCACATCCGATTCACATAGATGAGAACAAAAGAAGTAAAGAATAATGCAATATACATGAACCTCAGAGTAAAAGCATTGCATGGTTTCCCAAAATCTGCAGTTGGTACTGCATTAGGTCCTCACATGAACCAACAATGCAATATACATAAACAATCTGCATTAGATTCTTTCATGAATCTCAAAGCGAAATCTGTATTGGTATTTTTTTTCGGAAAATCTGCATTGTCACATCTATTTTTTCCTTTACATGAGCATTGGATTGGGATGAAATCTGGATTAGGTTCTCAGATGAATTACAGAGTAAAAGCATTGGAATTCCGAAAGGAAAAAACAAAGTAAAAGAAGGTTCCATGACCACCCAATTTAACTTTACTTGATCAGAAAGCTTTGGAAGACACCAATGCAGTAAGGAAAACACTTGATGGAACAACAATTTAATTTTACTTTATTAGAAAGCCTCTCAATTGTAGCCCTATTTAATTTACACTCTCTTCTATGTTTTGATCTTTTAATTTGCGCTATGTTTGTCATGTAAAGTAGTAGTCGTCGCTAAATCAAGTGAACTGCTACCTATCATGTGTCAAATTTTGATCCACATTGTGTCATTAGGGAAAAAGCAAGTGAAACTATTCAATCCAACAAAATCACTATTAAATTTTGGAGGATTTCCTATTTATTTTGGGAAAAAAAGTTAGGTGAACAAAAAATCGGAATTTATGATATGTTGATGGGATAAAAATAAAAAAGATAAAAGATCAGTAACTATTTTAGAATGGCCTGTACTTGAGGGTTCTCAATATATATTTACTATGGGAGATGAATAACTATTTTAGAATGGCCTATACCTGAGGGTTTTGAATACATATTTATTAAGGGAGTTGAATAAATTACTATTGTTCATTTGGATGCCAAAAAAGATGCAGCATGGTATCTGACGTATCCTTTATTTTACCTTTATTAGTTTTTAAATGTTCTTTAAGACACCGTCTCACTACTTGATTTTTCGTTAGATTTTTCTCTTAGGCATACCCTTGATTTTCCATTAGTTCCTTTTGCTTTATTCGATAAATTAAATATACCTCAATAAATAATACCAATCACAGAACAAATTGGAATTCGTAAGGCACCTCCTCATTACTCTAAACCAGTAGGAAAAATCACTAAAACCTCTAAAAATCCAGCGACAACACAATTCCAAGCACGGAACAAATCGATAAATTAAGTATACCTTAATTCACAGTTCGAAGCACGGAATAAATCAGAATTCCTAACGCACTTCCTCACTATTCTAAACCAGCAGGAAAGATCACTAAAACCTTTAAAAATCCAGCGACGACACAATTCGAAGCGCGGAACAAATCGATAAATTAAGTATATCTCAATTCACAATTCGAAACACGGAACAAATCAGAATTTCCGAGGTACCTCCTCACTATTCTAAACCAGCAGCAAAGATTATTAAAACTTCTAAAAATCTAGCAACAACACTGTTCGGGAAATCGGTTTTTTTTTGTTTTATTCGCTAAATTAAATACACCTCAATTAACAACAGCATGGCATCTGACGCATTCTTTATTTTTCATTTATTAGTTTTAAAATGTTCTTTAAGGTACCACCTCATTACTTGATTTTTCGTTAGATTTTTCTTTTAGGTATACCCTTGATTTTCCATTAGTTTCCTTTGTTTTATTCGATAACTTGAATATACCTTAATTAACAATTCTAAGTACGGAACAAATCGGAATTGCTGAGGCACGTCCTCACTACTCTAAACCAACAGGGAAGATCACTAAAACTTCTAAAAATACAGCAACAATATAATCCCAAGCATGGAAGAAATCGATAAGTTAAATATACCTTAATTCACAATTCGAAGCGCGGAACAAATCGGAATTTCTGAGGCATCTCCTCACTACTCTAAACCAGCAGCAAAGATCACTAAAACTTCTAACAATGTAGCAACAACACTGTTCGGAAATCCTAAGGCACTTCGTCACAACGTTAAACCAGTAGGAAAGATCACTAAAACCTCTAAAAATGTAGTGACAACACAATTCCAAGTACGGAACAAATTGATAAGTTAAATATATCTCAATTCACAATTCGAAGCGCGGAATAAATTAGAATTTCTGAGGCACGTCCTCAAGAAATCTTAGTACCTTTTGACATAAACCCTTCAATTTCATTCCTTATTGTCAAACAGTTCCCTCCTAAGTATTTTTGGATGAAATACTGGAATATTCAATTAGAGATTCCAACAATTATCTTCTAAAAGGTTTACTCTTTCAAAGAGAAGTTGTAGTTTCTGTCTCCCAATAGATTATCATTATAAAACTTAATATATATATTTCTAACTTTAAGAAACTAACTCATTTTATGCAAATAACTTCCATCAAAAAAGAAATAAGAAATCAACGTTGGAGAAAATGTCCAACTATTAATCCAAAAAGACATGAAGAAGTCTATTATATTAAAATGACCAATAGTTCGTGGTATCTTTGTACATTTTTGCATTATGATTGTAAGCAAAGGAGTGAATATTTATGAGGTCACTACCAATTAAGTATCTGAAAGTAAGGGAGTAAATTAACTATAGCATTTCAACCAGATGAAAGAATTACCATATCTTTCGATGGCTGAGGAGGTCTCTTTTGTGGTGAAACCCATCTTCACTAAGGTCAACAATTTTTTTATCCTTCTCCGTTAATTCTTCCACAAAATCCTGTACAAAAATTACAGCAACATTGCACAAATCAAATATCAGTAATGGATACTTTATCTAGGATAGAAAGAACAAAGTACACACTTTTTTAGGCATTTATCTTGGTGTTTATAAAGTCTCTTAACTTGTTATAATAGACCAAAGACATTGCGTTGGATGTAATTATATAGTATCTGATAAGTATTTAGTTGCATAGTTAATTTTTCCATTTTTTCCCTTTTCTTTGTAGTGAAGCAATTATTATGTAATGACAGATAAAAGGCATATTATAAGAAGCTTGTGGCAAGAATAAGTTTTGTAGTGATGCCCAAATTAGGTCATTGTCGTTCATTCATCATTAAAGTTTTCATAATTGTTGCTAAGTACACTACTTCCAATGAATTCAACACAACATAAATCGGCCTAAATTAGGTTAGAAATGGATGTAATAAAGAATACAGCAATATGATAATTGATAATCCATTATTATCAATTATGTTTTTCGTTATGGTAAAACAGATATCCAAATATAAAGCAAATTATTAAGCTAAAAAATGCGTTTGAAAGATACATTAAAGAGGAAGAAATATTAAAGAAAAATATGTTGAGTCGGGTTAATGCGTTGCATGACATCATCTAATAAGGAATTGAGTCGAGTTAATGCACTACATGAGATCACCTAATAAGGAATACAACTAACCGATGATGATCCAGATTATACAATGGCAATAATCCACATAATATCTTCTCTAAATAGGCAAGATATATTTAGTGAATAAGCATCTAAATGTGAAATTTAAAAATAAATTAGAATAAGTGTTTGCATGATATCACCTAATAAGAAGTACAACGAATCGACGATGATCCAGATTATAAGATGGCAAAAACCCAAATAATGTCTTCTCTAAATAGGCAAGGTATATTTAGTGAATAAGCATCTAAATGTAGAATTAAAAAATAAATTAGAATAAGTGTTTGCAACCGAACGAAAATACTTGCTAGGACTGGAAAATAAGGAAATTTAAACATTAATGAAGTCGCACAAAGTGGGAATTCTCCAATTTAGCTCAAACTAACCCTCTATTATTATTGTTTGTTTGTGTTTGTTGTTCTTTCAGCTAGTCTGTTGGACATGGAGGAGGAAGAGAAGAAGAATAAGGGTTTTTTGCCGGCGAACTTTTCCTCTTTTTTGACTGCTACTTGCTGTGACTGCTGCAGCTGACACTGTTGCAATAGTAGAACAGATTATAAATGAGAAAATTATTGTATTGTGAACTAAAATTGGATCAATACTGAAATAATATAACCAAATACAATATTCTTGTAAGATGCTCAACTCATACATCTACTCATGTTAAGGTGTATATAATTTATGGTGTCATTGTGATTTTAAATTTTGGGTTCGTGCTTTTTGCTTCGTGTCACTTTATACTGATACATGAGAGGATTGAGTGAAAAGGACAACGTATTTTCAAGCGACCAGGAAATTTTCCCGTACTTACTCTATTTATTATATTTCTGTGTTAGCCTAGGAAGATAACATTTCTCATGTTAAAGTATGCAAGATTTGAGGAAAAAGATAATGTTAACTACCACATTTCTGCGGTCGCTCGTCAAACTGTCGTGTCGCACTTGAAGATTATTCTTTAGTTCTTTAACTTCCTGGTGTCAAAAACTATTACATAATAAATAAGAATACAATCCAAAAAATTGGATGATAAAAGATTCCCACACTTACAGTTCTCAGCTTGTTCAACTTACTATTGAGTTCTTCTGTGAACTCGAAAATATCCTGTACGCAAAGAAGTTTAAAAAGAAGGGAAATGAGAAAAAATATATATTTGTGAACAACATTTTGTAGTAACATAATAGAGGTTATTTTTATCACACCATTTTCTAGTGAAAGACTCTGTTTTTATATGCTGACTTTGAAAGGTTAACATTATATATACATAAGCGGTCTCAAGATAGAGAGAATCTTTCTAACAAAAAATGAACGGTTCGAAAGTCTTTTCTCTAACTAAATACTGACCAATTTAGGTTTTTCTACTATTAAATCTGCAAGGGAAATTGATATTACATAAAGTATTTGTGAATTGAACATAAAGTAGAATACATATAGAAGCAATTGTCTTATTTAGTTTATGTGTAAACAATCCTAAATAATATAGAAGTTCTCGTGGGAACAAATTATACATCTATATATGTATGATTGAAAATATAGTTCGCATTTTCAAATTATATTTCTTTAAATGCATAACACATAACGTATTGCTTAAGTAAAATACATACCTGTGATGTGCACAGTTCAATTGCCACCTCAAGACACTGAATCACGTATTGTATTTTCGCGTCCAAAAATCTACTCACTTCTTCTTGTCAATGTCCGGCACATCGCTCTTCTCCGCCTTCTCCACTATCACCTTAAAAAACATTAAATTCTTTTCAGCACAAAAGGTGTGAAATAGAAATTTGTAAAATCTAAATTTTACATATCTCAAATGGTTAGCTTTTCTTATTCATAAGAAAAGTAGTTCGTGCAGTATCTTCACCTTAGCAGAAATATGTTCAACAATACATTACACATCATAACAATAACCAAAAGCATGAGATGACATAAAAGAAAATGTTAGAGACCCATATTATTTGCATGTAACTTCAATGTAAATTCTTCAATAAACTTCAGTCGGCTAAAGATACTCTCTCAAATTTGAAATCAGTGTGATTCCACAAACTAACCGGTCAAAAAAAAAACCAACACGTGATGAATCGAAGCAAGAAGAAAATGAAGAAGAAGAGAGGGAATCGATCGATGCGACCTCGGAACGAAGGATTGCTACGGGAGCAATGATCGGCGCCTCCTCCCTGGGCCTCGACCTCGTCGATCGTCTCCATCGAGCTCCGCCCCTCCGCCCCCGCCCCCGCCCCCACCGCCGACGCTGACGCCGACGACGACACCCTCTTCCTGATCCCCCTCCGCCGCACGACGCCGGGGGGCTTTCGCCCCACTCCGACGCACGCGTCGGTCCTCGACACGCACCCCCCCCCCCCCCCCCGGGGATGGAGATGAGAGGCGACCGTGGAGGCGGAGGAAGGGTGGAAGGGCTCGGATCGACTTCGGAGGTGGTGAAAATATCCCAACAATTTTACAAATTGAACAGAAACAAAAAAAAAGGAAAAAAAGTTTCAAATCACAAGCACAAATTATCAAATCATATCCCCAAAGTAGATCTCTAAGTAAAGAATAAGCCAAATGATCCAACAAAGATCCATACAAAGTAGAAATAAGCACCAAATTTCAAACCCATCAATTTTAATAAAAAAAAAAAAAGGACAAACAAAAACCCAAACAAAAATCACTTAAAATTCCAAATCTAAAAACAAATTAATAACTAATTAGGAGAAAATTGATTTTTTTTTATTTATATATTTTTTTGGATACCTTGCGCTGGGAACCCGGCAGGGGATCTCGAGCTCGAACTCGACGGGGAGGCCGAGGAATCCGTTGAAGCGGTCGAAGGAGATCTCTAATAAGAATCTCTGGGAAAGAAGAAAAAAAAATTATGGAATATCCCAACAATTTTACAAATTATTTCAAACTTGATACTCAAACTTAAGAAAAAAAATCAAACTATGTTCTCAAATAAACACTACAACAAGATCAAATATCCCAACAATTTTACAAATTAAAGAGAAACAAAAAAAAAAAGGAAAAAAAGTTTCAAATCACAAGCACAAATTATCAAATCATATCCCCAAAGTAGATCTCTAAGTAAAGAATAAGCCAAATGATCCAACAAAGATCCATACAAAGTAGAAATAAGCACCAAATTTCAAACCCATCAATTTTAATAAAAAAAAAAAAGACAAACAAAAACCCAAACAAAAATCACTTAAAATTCCAAATCTAAAAACAAATTAATAACTAATTAGGAGAAAATTGATTTTTTTTTATTTATATATTTTTTTGGATACCTTGCGCTGGGAACCCGGCAGGGGATCTCGAGCTAGAACTCGACGGGGAGGCCGAGGAATCCGTTGAAGCGGTCGAAGGAGATCTCTAATAAGAATCTCTGGGAAAGAAGAAAAAAAAATTATGGAATATCCAGGAGAATCCGAATTCAAATTCTAATCCAAATTCAAATCCAACTCCAAATCCAAATAAACTTGATCTAGTCAATCAAATTTCTCCAGAAAATTTCCTAGCAAGGACGTTGAATTCAATATTCACCAACAAACATAAATGTCTTTTCCCTACCATAACCAAAGAAGTCGTCCATTTGCCACTAATTCATTTGCAATCCCTCCTGCCTATTTCAAATCAATTAGTTCTGATAATCTGTGTTGTTGCTTCTCCCTAAATATTGTTCCAGATAAAGGATTAACGAAACTACTGATCATCAGAACGTACAAAATGCACTAACTTAGTGCGTTTGCAGTTTTTCCTTAGAATTATAACATGGTTAAACCTCATAAAAATTAGGGGAAAAAAGAAGAAAAAAAAAGAATTATTTCATGCTCTACCAAATTGCTCGCAGAGTCACTAAAATCGGAACTCAACCTTGCCAAAAATATGGCCAACCAAAAACAAGCTATCCAAATTATATAATTAGCAACAAATAAGCACATTAATTAACATACTACCATTACCCGATTTCACTGGAGCTATTTTTATTTATAAAGAACCACTGCAATCTATAATTCTAGAACAATTTTTTACCATAAGTGAGGCAAAAAAACACACAGATCAAGAAACATAATGAGGTAACAACCAATCTTAACATTACAAACCACTCAAACAACTATAAGAACAAAAATAAGAGAAGAAGATAGAGAAATTTACCATTTCGTTGCCGCTGCTCGTGGAAACGAGCTTCGACGACTCGTTCTCCGACGCCGCCGAGCCCCTCCGCCTCCTCCTCCCGCGGCTCGCGGCGCCGCTCTGCTCCGTGAGGCTCGATTCGTCCACCGACAAGTCCCGGGGCCCCGTCGCCTCCGCCGCCGCCGCCGCCGAGGAGGGCCCGACTCTCCCGATCATGATCCCGCCGAGGTGCATCCCGGCCAAGGGCAGCTGCTGCGGCGGCGGCGGCGGCCACATCTCCGGCACCAGCGACTGCGGATCCATTCGGCGAAAACCCTAGCTCGATTCCTCCACTTCACATCGCCCGGAATTCACGGTCGAAGAGCTCGCCGCCCTCGCAGAGCTCCATGATGAGGTGGACGGCGTTGTCGTCCTCGTAGGTGCGGCGGTGGCGGCGGCACCGCCGTCGACGGGGGCTCCGAGGGGATGGGGGCGACCTTGTCGTCGCCGTCGATTTGCCTCAGAAGGGGGCTCGATTCCTCCGGATTCGCCATTCGAGGAGCTCTCAAACCGAGTAGAAAAACAGAGAGAGAAAGAGAGAGGAACCACATGACCCCATGTGCCCATGTGCTTGCACATGGCCCATGTGCCTGCACACGGATTTGGGGGGGCGGGGGGGGGGCCATGTGCAGAGAAGAAGGGGGGGGGCCCGGTTATAGGGGAAGCATCCCATGTGCAGAGAAGTGCAAATAAAGGAAAGGAAGCAATGCAATAAACGAAGAAGGGGAGGATGCCACGTAGGTTCGAGACGCCTGAGAAGTCGTCACGTAGGCTCGGCAAAACTCTGCTTTTATTATTTCTATTGATACTATGCCGCTTAATCTGATAGTTATTCTAGTGGATCTGAATATTTGATTTTACTGATTCCAAAGGTTTTTCTTTTTCTTTTTTGTAAAAAAAAAATCTATGCATTCTTTTTTCACTAACAATTTTTTTTATGTTTTTTATTAGATAATTGACATACTTTTTTTGTATTTTGCGACCTTACGAACTTGAAACGGTAAATTTTTCTGAATAAATTTCTCCTCTACAATGACATGTCAAGATAGCAATGCTTCGTGCCAATTTTTTGTGATCATAATTCATCCCAACTTCTGCTCTAGCAATCCAATGAATGAGGTATTTTTGGTGCCAAACAAAAACTTTTTAATAAAATGTGAAGTTTTATTGTCATTTATACATAGCCAATGTGATGACCCGGATCTTCATTGGGGGTTTATGACTTGATCAGTGGCTTCTGGAGGACTATCTTGGGAGATGAGAGTGTTTGGGTGTGTATCGGACTCAAGAAATGGACTCTGTGCGTCGAATGGATCCCGAGTGTATTCGGATACCCCCGTCGAATTTTGGAAGGAGCTTTGGTCAAAACGGAGGCCGTATTTAGATTCAGCGCGGAAAAACAATGAAAAATGGCTATTTATTTGTATTTTTCTGAATCCGGACGCCCAAAAACGAAGACTCGAAAGTTTCTGGTGCATTTTGGTGCATGGGGGAGCCGTGGACCGGCCGGAGGGACACGTGGCAGCCGCGGATTGGCGGGCGCATGCGTCTTGGTCCATAAAGTGGAGCGCTGGTGTAGTGGACTAGGCGGGAGGCCACGTGGCGGCTCCGGATTGGCGAGCGCAGGGCGCTCGGTTCACGGGAGAGCACGCGGGTGTACGGTGGACCGGAGCGGGGACACGTGGTAGCACTTCATTGGTTCGGTGCAGTGGACGCGGTGCACGCGGGGGAGCGCGGGCAGGCCGGGCAAGCCAGGCAGGTGCGCGGGCAGGCGCGGGGGTGCAGCCTGGTGGTGTGCCACGTGGCGGTTTTCTATTGGTTGAGAGTTGGACACGTGGCTGTCTGTGGTTCGTCGGGTGCACGGAGTGTGTGCACCTGGTGCAGCGAGTGCGGGGCCCTGACACGTGGCGTGTGGGGATTGGGCGCGTCACTGTGCGCGTACGGCGGGGCAGGTGGCGTGGCAGGCAGCGGTTGGCGGGCGGCCGGCTGGCGTGGCGGGCACGGCGGCGACGTGGCGCACGCGGGCGCCACGTGGCGGCCCGCCATGGGCGGGCGCCACCTACCGCGTTGACCACGCGGTAGAACGGGAGCGGCCGGATTCGCTGTTTGCTGTTCGGGGACACGTGGCGCAATCTGGTGAGTTCGGGCATCGGATGAACGGCCCAGATTGGATCACTGTGCGCGCCCGAAACATTTCGGGCGCCCGGAACTTGGGACACAGATGTAATTTTCTCAATTGTTGAGTTGGGCCTATATAAGACCGAATTCAAGGATGGTTTCGGGCTTCTTCTGGACTTCTTCTCTCCGAGAGTTGTATACAAAAGTTCTTCCTCTTGGGCTGCTGCATCTCGTGGAGAAGTTTGAGAATTTTTTGGTGGCACGCACTTCGAGGTTTGCGCTATTTCGGCGCAGTGTGACTTTCCTTCACCAGTGATCCCCTTCGTCGCGTTTCGGTGCGCAGGCTCCCTTGGCTTACTCCGACCATCGTTTTCGATGATTTTTGTGGCAGCGCATTCACGAGAGGTACGGCTTCGTTTTCCGTTTGATTGCTTCGCCTTATTTTGAGTTTTCGGCATAGTTCTCGAGGTGTTTTGTGACCCTTTTTTCTGTTATGAGATTTTGGACAGCGGAGGCTTGTCGATTTTCTATCTTGACCTACGAGCATCGGAATGAGGTGTTTAAGGACTCGATTGACATCTACTTGTTGCGAGGAACACAGTGGTGATTTTTCTGGGATTTTTGGAGATTGATTTGAAGGTGATAATTAAGCTTTCCCTGGACTGTTTGCCACAGAATTTTGGTTGTGTGGCGTTGCGGCTTACCGCGGTGTTTTATTTGTAACTTGACCTACAGGTATCGGATCGGAACGTGCGAGTACTCGTTTCGATCTGCTCGACGCGACGATCGCATCGGTTATTTTTTTGGATTTTTCTGAGTTCATCTCACAGGTGAAATTTAGCCATTTTCGGGACTGATTTTTGGATAGCGGGTAATTGTGCATTTTTGAATTAATTGTACGTCGTTTGGATTACCGTGCAGTGTGCCGTGATTACCTAAAGTGAGGGCGTATTTGGGCTGTGCTTCGCGTGCTCTGCGATCGAGGTGGGTGGTTGTTGCATACCTCTACTTCTGACTTGCTCACTAAGTTTATTAGAGAAGCCCTCTATTGGACATATTGATTGATTACAACTAAGTTTATTAGAGAAGCCCTCTATTGGACATATTGATTGATTACCATGCATGATTGATTGATATAAATGTGAGCCTATAATTTGAGATTAATTTTGTGGACAGGGCATGTTGGGAATATTATTGGGATAATATTATTGTGGAAACATGATTGCGGGGACATATTTAATAGTGATAATTAACATGCCATATTAGCACATAGATTTTATGAAAGTTTGTTAAATGGACTAATTATTGGGACATGATGACATATCTATGTGCGGGTACCACTTTGGGATTTATTATGGATCAGGGATTATATAAATGTGTAGTTGACTGATGATTTTAGCATGATGGTTATATCTATGTGGATTTATTATTTGTTACACATGTAGAACTGTTATTTGATATTCTCTCTTGCATGAGAACTTTTGCATGCTTGTATGGACATCTAGATATGCCACTATTTATTGCTACACTATCATATTGGGATTTGACTTAGGAGAAACCATGATTGTTTCCTTTATCCTTCTTATTTAGACTTTCGAGTCACGTTGCTCGGGTTCGAGCAGAGGTTTGGGATAGTGTAGCCGGGACCTTAGGGGCGGAGACAGGGTGTACTTGATATTGGATTTGTGGGTTATTGCGGCAACCACGGACAGTAGGCGGTTGACCGGATATTGATTATTTTACCCGATTGTGGATTGTGGGTTATTGTGGTAACCGCGGACATTAGACGGTTAGTCAGATGCTGATTACTTTATCAGATTTTGGTCTTGTGGGGTGTTGCGGCGACCGCGGACATTGGGTGGTTGACCGGATGTTTACTTATGCATCAGATTGGGTATCAGATTTCTCTAGTGGATGGAGTTTCCCACTTATTGAGTACTATTGCATCAGATTGGGTATCAGATTTCTCTAGTGGATGGTGTTTCCCACTTATTGAGTACCATTGCATCAGATCGTGGTTTCATTAGTGGACGGAGTTTCCCACTTTGATCATAGTCTTGATCCAGTCCTGCTATATTGAGATATGTGTGACAGGGTTACTTTACTCGTGTGGGTCGCTCCCCTCGAGTGCCACTCCGGAGTAGTCTTTAGACCGTGACGGGTACCGGTCCATCTGATTGGGATTTTGAGCCTTGTGTGCTAGTCCCTTTGGATTTCGAGCCTTCTGTGCTGGTCCCCTACTGAGTTCTTGAGTTCGACAGCAGAGCAAGCAGTACCAGTTTTACTGGTGTCTAGATTGAGTTTATTTGGTCAGATACTGTTTCCTGATGCATTGATACAGTCATTTCTTTCGGTATTGCATTTAGAGGCATACTAGTGGTGGTTTCTCTTTATTCAGCAGTTCTATTTACAGCTTTACCACTTATTCCTTTTCTTGCCTCTGGTAGACTTAGTGGGTACGCCGGAGTTGGAGGCTTTACCCACAGGGGGAGGCTACTGGTTTACTAGTGGTTCTCACCTCCATTGTTGTTTCCCTCTTTTCTTCGTCCTGTTTTGCAGAGTCTTCTGCGGGAGTTGCTGATCTTTTGGTCGTTGTTCGAGGCAAGGGAGTCACGAGCTAGATCCTTACCGCCCGAGGAGTGTAGCTGTATCCCCTGGTTGGAGATTCCTTATAGCTGTCAGCTGGTTTTTACTGTTTACTTTGGAGAGGGATCTTTTGTATTTGGAGAGACTGATGTACTATAGTTTTAGTTTATCTCCCTTTTATAGTTGAGAGATGCTGTACTGAGGACATTGTATGATGATTATCTGTATTTGAGGAGATGGATGTTGTACTTTATTTCGTATTGTAAAGTGATTGGATTTTATTTTACAGTATTTTATTTCCGCTCTGATATTTGTGTAGCTATAGTACTATCTTTTGCAGGTTAGATGGTTCGCCTATGCAGGATTTTGCATAGGTGACGGATCTGTTGGCGAGCCCGGATCGCAGTTTCGATCCCGGGGCGTGACAGCCAATCTTAAAATCTTGCCCATGTAATGGATTATATTTCTACATTTCTTTTATTAGGTCCATCTTTATGGTATGATGCATTTTCCTAATAAGAGACTGAACTTTGTTTATGTTTCTCGAGCCATGTACTTTGAATTAACTTATCTTACAACATTTTTTATGATTTATTTAGTGATTACGTAATTAAATCTTATTGCCTGCAACCAACTCTCAAAGAAGCCCATCTAAAATGCTCAAAAATTACTATTGTTATTATTTTTATTTTTTTTTAACTTATTGCTACATTGTCTAATAGCCCCTTCTGTTGAATGGCTTGAGTTTTAAGCACAACATATATCCAATATTATTATATGTGAAAGTAGGAACAAGAATGCTATATTTTTTGTTTTGTCAATGTGCTTTTTCTAGACAATAGATATTTATCTTATTTTCTGAATCAGTATAAATGACCTATGTATTGGAAAGTTCGTTAATCAAATAACATAGAAGTATACCAATATCACAACTATTCTTAGCAATCTTTACAAACTATAATGATAATTATCCGCCGCATCGCGCAGGTTACTATACTAGTGTGTGTGTGTATATATATATATATATATATATATATATATATATATATATATATAGAGAGAGAGAGAGAGAGAGAGAGAGAGAGAGAGAGAGAGAGAGAGAGAGAGAGAGAGAGAGAACTAGGCTACTATACTATTGATAGCACTAAGTTCTTGGTGCTATTAGATTTTTTACCCTTGAATAAAGAGATGTGTGGTTAGGATAATAGTGGACTCCTTGAGTTGAGTGGGTAGTTAGGGAAGTAGTATGATCTAAAGGGTGAAAATGATTCAAGGGATAGATCTAATGGTGGAAAATTTGGTAGCACTAAGTGCTTTGGGCTATTGATAGCATAGTAACCGGACTATATATATATATATATATATATATATATATAAAATTGAGTTCATATATTTTTAAAAGTACCAAGTCATTAGTGCTTGTAGGTTTTTAGCTCTTGGATGAAAAGATATGTGGTTAGGATAATAATGAGCCCCTTGGGTTAAGTGAATGATTGGTGGAATAGAATGATCAAAAGGATGAAATTAGTCAAAGGAATAGATCTAACGGTAGAAAACTTACAAGCACCAAGCAATTGGTTGGTGCTTGTAAGAGAACGTCGTCTTAGTTAACGACGTGCTAAAAAGCTTCATTTTTAAAAATGGGCTTGCGGCCACCTCTCGGCATTGGGCCGTGAATCGAGCAATATGTTCGACTGTGTTCTTATTTTCTTTATCCGAGAACTTGTCAAATTTCGGTATCTTCCAGTTGGCCGGGTACAAGTGATCCATATCGATGTGAGCAGGATACTGTCACGCCCCGGGGGTTTAAATAAGCAGAAAAACATGTACTTTTTTTTTTCTTTTTTTTTTTTTCCAAAGCACCCGCCAGTCACGTGCATAGATCCGCCACATACGCGTGTGTCCTCGACGAACCAAAAGAGCGACCCTTGCGTATGCACGGCGTAGGATAAAACAACTATTCTTTAACCACACCAGTCAAGGATGAAAGGAGAAGGGAAAACAAAATAATAAACATACATATTATCCACGAGGGCCACCAAAATTTTGAAAGGATAAATCCACGGGTTGTAAAACGGTGCCCACACGACACCTAATTTTTAAAATCGTTTTCGCAATCTCTTTTTTTGATTTAAAAACTGGCCGTACCAACAGGTAATAAGGGAAAATCGTTCATCCACAAAAACATAACACAATCTCAACATCCACCATAAAGTATCACACACACGTAAGCTAACTAACTGGAATAATCAAATCATGATAAAGAAAAAGTCGACAGCCCAAAACGAGGCTAAAGTCCTCTAGTCGCAGCCTCACCGTCGTCCCAGATCCCACCCCCGACAGAACCAGTCACAGTGTGGGAAGTCAGTAACACAAAGAGTAAGATGTAAAATGTAAAATGTGTAAGATGCTATAAATATTGTGAAAAAGGCAAACCGAAAGACCAGAGCATCCACACTCCCCATCATGTAATCAACCGTAACCCCTTGTAAACCAAAACAGAGCACCTGCCGAAACGGTCCAAAGACCTCAGGCAAAAGAAAACACCTTGCTCTCACCTTGGTGCTTTTAACCCCCTCCACGGCACTTGTGCAGCATCGTAAGTCACCGCAAGGGGTCCCCACTATGTCACATTGTGGGGTTCACGGGTCAACGTACCACCTCTCCGGAAAAGTACACCGATGCGGTGGCCAAACCGCTGGTGTGCGTGCAAGCAACCATGAGCATAATAACCAAAATCAATATGTATCATAGAGCATCACGACGTTCAGTCGCAACAGATATTAGTAATAGGAATTCTTATGCGTAATAGGGGTTAGTCAAGATTCAAAGGCACAATTACTTTACTCTTACGTATTAAAGATAAAACCAACTCCAAAAAATGCAAGAGAGGGTACCCACCTCAAAATGCGTCGACTGAAACACTCGGAACCGACCCGCACCCTCGCACGACTCCCGGACCTAAAAAGTGTCCAAAAGAAACAACAGGTAAGACTAAACTTGCCAGCGAAAACCATGGACCTGAAAACGCAATGGTGGAAACATAAACTGGGCGGCGGCAGCTTGGCAACCCCGCGCGGGCAAATTCCCCGCGCGGCGCGCGCTGCATGCGGAGCAGCCCCCGCGCGGGCACCAGCCCCTGCGCGGGCGCGCGCAGCGTGCGGTGCAGCCCCGCGCGGGAACCAGCCCTGCGTGGGCGCGCGCTGCTTGTGAAGCAGCCCCGCGGGGGCACCAGCCCCGCGCGGGCTGCAGCCCCGCGCGGGTGCACGCTGCTTGCGGAGCAGCCCAGCGCTGGCACCAGCCCCGCACGGGCGCGCGCAGCGTGCCGTGCAGCCCCGCGCGGGCGCGTGCTGCATGCGATGCGGGCGGCGGCCCCGCGCGGCACCTTCCCGCGCCGGCGCGCGCTGCATGCGATGCGGGCAGCGACCCCGCGCGGCACCTTCCCGCGCGGGTGCATGATGCGGCTAGGGCCTCGCGGCGGCGGTGCGCCAGTGCAACGCGGCGGCGGCGGGCCAGTGCAACGCGGCGGCGGCGGCTAACAACGGCACAAACAAAACCAAAACGGCAAAACCCCCGACGTGAAAACACACAAAACGGAAAACAAACCACCTAAAACTAGCAAACAGGCTAACCTTGCACTCACGGAGGGGAAGATGAAGAAGGAGAAGAACTCGTTCCTCGCGGCTGATGAGAATCTGGTTCCGCTCCCCGCCTCCGGCACGTTGATCCACGAAGAAGAAGAACAAAATCGCTCTCTTTTTCTCTCCGAACTAGGGTTTTCGTTTCTTGAAAAATATTAATTAACTAAATAAAAATTATATTTCTCTTGTACGTACAAAATAAAACCCTTATTCGGTAAAGAAAAGAAAGATTCCCATCTCCTCGAAAAGTGTGGCGATTATCAAACGTCCCGAGTCAATTAGCACGGATCCCGATGCACACGACGAACACCGAGACCTTGAAACCCCATTCCGGGAGATCAGCAAATCAGATTTCAGATTGATCGCATTGCCGTTCACCGTTTTTCTAGCTCTATCACAAAAAAAATGCACGCAAGCACTGACGTTCTACCCAAGAAAACTCGATAATTTAATCCCCTAACAACTAATTTATTCAAAAAGAGTTAAAAAGAAAAATAAGAAAGGTCGTGATACTACATCACATACTCCTTAAAAGAAGTTTCGTCCTCGAAACTTATCATTTACTCTCGTCAAACAAAACCGAAAAACACTCCCTTATCTTCGATTCCAATTCCCAAGTAGCTTCGCGCTCTTCATGGTTACTCCACAACACCTTCACGTAAGGGATAATCCGGTTGCGCAACTTCTTGTCTTCGCGTGCCAAGATCCGTACCGGTGTCTCATCAAAACTCAAATCCTCTCGAAGCTCGATTGCGGAGGCATCAAGGACGTGTGACGGATCAGGGAGGTATTTCTGGAGCATTGATACGTGGAAGACGTTATGCACCCAGTCCAGATTTGGTGGCAATGCTAAACGATAGGCTACCGGGCCAATGCGCTCCAAGATTTCAAACGGTCCAACAAATCGCAGGCTCAACTTGCCACACAAATCGAACCGTTTGATCCCCTTGGATGGCGAAACCCGGAGCAACACATGCTCCCCGACTTGAAACTCCAAGTCACGACGCCTCCGGTCCGCATAGCTTTTCTGTCAACTCTGGGCGGTCAACAACCGCTGCCTAATGATGCGCACCTTTGCCTCGGTCTCCTCCACTAAGTCTGGACCCAACAACTTTCGCTCCCCTAAATCATCCCAGCAAATTGGGGATCGACACCAACGCCTGTACAAAGCTTCATACGGCGCCATCTGAATGCTCGCCTGGTAGCTGTTGTTGTAGGCAAACTCCACAAGAGGAAGATAACGAGACCACCCCTCGCTCAAGTCAAGTACGCACGCTCGGAGCATGTCCTCGAGAATCTGGATCACCCGTTCTGATTGTCCGTCGGTCTGGGGGTGAAAAGCCGTGCTGAACTGTAGTTTGGTCCCCAAAGCCCGCTGTAAATTCTGCCAAGAGTTCGACACAAACCGAGTGTCTCTATCCGAGGTAATCGATGCCGGCACCCCATGCAATCTCACAACCTCGTTGATGTAGACTTGCGCCAAACGGTCTCGAATCCACGTCGTATGAATAGATAGGAAGTGAGCCGACTTCGTCAATCTATCCACTATGACCCAGACCGCGTCGTGACCTTGCTGTGATCGTGGAAAACCAGTGACGAAATCCATGGTGATCCGCTCCCATTTCCACTCTGGCACTGGTAGAGGTTACAATTTCCCCGCCGGGCGCTAATATTCGGCTTTTACCTGTTGACAAACCAAACAGTGTGCCACGAACCGCGTTACGTCCCCCTTCAGTTTAGGCCACCAAAAAGTTTGCTTAAGATCCTTGTGCATCTTCGTGCCACCAGGGTGCGCCGTATAGGGAGCACAGTGCGCCTTTGACAATATCTCATCCTTCAAATCCGGCAGGTCGGGCACACAAATACGTTTTCGAAATCGTATTGCGCCGTACATACCAATCGAAAAGTCGCCCTCTTGTTCCGAAGTAATCTTGTCCCGTACAAGCTGCAATTGAGCGTCTGTCATTTGACCTTTCAGGATTTTCTCAAACAAGGTAGGCTTGACTACAAGGGACAAAAGTCGAGTAACAGTGCCCTCTGGTACAACCTCCAATCTCATTCGTGAGAAGTCTGCGATTAATCTGTCCTGCTTAGTAATCGCGCTCACCGATAACTCCTCTGTCTGACCCTTCCTACTCAAGGCATCGGCTGCTACATTTGTCTTTCCGGGATGATATTGAATGGACAAGTCGTAGTCCTTCAGCAACTCCAACCAACGTATTTGCCGTAAGTTCAATTCCTTTTCTATGAATAAATATTTAAGGCTCTGGTGATCCGAAAACACACTGCAATAGGCTCCGTAAAGGTAGTGTCTCCAAAGTTTTAAACCGAGAACGATTGCTGCGAGTTCCAGATCGTGAGTAGGGTAGTTTTGCTCGTAATCCTTGAGTTGCCTTGACGCGTAAGCTATAACTCTCCCCTACTGCATCAGCACACTACCCAAGCCGTTCCGCGATGTATCACAATAAACCTCGAAATCCTCACCCGGTTTCGGTAGTGCAAGCACGGGTGCTTGCGTCAGCCTGCCCTTGATTCCTCGAAACTTTCCTGGCATTGAGGTGTCCAGACAAATCTCTCCCCCTTCCGGGTTAACCGATTCAATGGAGTGGCAATTTTGGAAAAACCTTCTACGAAGCGCCTGTAATACCCGGCCAAACCCAAGAAGCTGCGGATTTTCGTTATAGTCGGTCGGGGCCAGTCGATTACTGATTCCACCTTCTTGGGGTCCACCGCAATTCCTGTCGCAGAGATGATGTGTCCCAAAAAGCCTACCTCGCGAAGCCAGAACTCACACTTTTTGAGTTTGGCATACAATCTCTGGTCCCTGAGAGTCTAAAGAATCACCCGTAAATGTCCCTCATGCTCCTCGTCTGTACGAGAGTAAATCAGAATGTCGTCAATGAAGACCACTACGAACAGACCCAAGTATGGTCTGAAAATCCTATTCATCATGTCCATGAATGCTGCTGGAGCATTCGTAAGCCCAAACGGCATAACCGTGAACTCGTAGTGGCCGTATCGAGTTCAGAACGCCGTCTTCGGTATATCTTCACCCCAAACCCTAAGCTGATGATAGCGGGACTGCAAATCAATCTTTGAGAACACCGTTGCTCCTTGAAGTTGGTCGAACAGATCATCAATCCGAGGCAAGGGGTACTTATTTTTCACTGTGACCTTGTTTATCTCCCGGTAGTCGATGCACAAACGCAAACTACCATCCTTCTTTCGCACGAAGAGTACGGGTGCGCTCCATGGCGACACGCTCGGCCTGATGAACCCCTTCTCCAAAAGATCTTCCAATTGCGCCTTGAGTTTCTTTAATTCTGCGAACGCCATTCGATATGGTGCCTTTGTAATAGGTTGCGTACCCGGAAAAAGCTCGATAGCGAATTCGATTTCTCGCTCTGGGGGCATCCCAGATAGTTCGGTTGGAAAAACGTCTGAAAAATCCCTTACGATAGGGATATCCGTAAGCAGTGCCGAGGGACGAGTTGCTAAGTCCACCGAGGCCATGTATGCTACACATTCGCCCTCCATCAGTCTTCTAGCCCGTGACGCAGAGATAATAGAAGAAAAGAAGGTACTTTTACATGCCAAGTATACGTGATCCGGAAAGCCAGGTTCCTGCAGCCACACCTAGCGCTTCTCGCAATCGATCACCGCCTAGTACTTAGTAAGCCAATCCATTCCGAGTACCACATCGAACTCCTTCAGCGGAATTACCACCAAATCCCAAGGACAAAACAGTCTTCCCAACCTTATCGGCAGGAAGGTACATAACTAATCGCTTCCAAGCCCCCCCCCCCCCCCCTGGGGGTCTGAACCGACACTATACTACGAAGGGGTCTCTCCTCAAAACCATGGGTATATGCGAAATCACGAGACATGAAAGAGTGGGATGCTCCAGTGTCGAAAAGAGTTCTAGCACGATAATCTGAGATTAGAGTAATACTTGCTACCACGTCCTCCGGTGGGTTCGCCCCCAGATGGGTCATTGAGTAGACTCTCCCTCCTGATTGCGGTCGTGCTTCCCCCCTCCCGTTGAGATGCTGGAGGACGAGCGGCCGATCCTGAAGGAGCTCTTCCCCGTCCCTGTTGCTGCGGCGAAGGTGCAGAAGCTGCTAATGATGCTGTTCCCGTGTTCAAGGGGCAATTAAAACGGAAGTGCCCCGGCTTGCCGCAACGTAAGCAGTGGTCGTGCCTCTTGGAACATTCAGTCACCCGGTGTGCTCCACCGCAAATGATGCAAGGCCTGTCCCCCGGCTTTTGACCTCTCGTTAGCGAGCTCCTAGTTCCTTGTTGCGATCTCGGATGCTTAGGGGGTCGGTGTCACGCCCCGAGTCCGCCAATTTGTACGGTTCGGGCACGCCAACAGACCCGCCAATCGGGTAAGACCTTTTTCTACCCGAAAGGAACGGTAACATCCATAATAACACAACCAGTGTATGCGGAAGCTCGATATCAGAGTACTAAAAATCACTACAAATTTAAACTTTCATTCAGTAACAAACAGTTAACACAGAAATGAAAGCAATACAAGAGTGAACCATAACTTAAACTTATTACACTTTACATTCCTGAACTTGCAAATAAAATTATTACAATTCCTTTTACATAAATTCCTCACCATACAAGGTTCACTCAAGAAATATAAAAATGGTACCTCTGCTAGACCCTCTAGGTCTCTATGCTGCTGGGCTCTTGCCCCTGTCGTATGCCTCGCCGTCTGCGTCTGAACCGTCACGCTCGCTGCATCCATACCCAAACCTGTGGGGGGGGAGTCACCCAAGGGGTGTGAGAACTACATCTGAGTTCCCAGTGGGTTCAACCACCGAGAGAAAGTGTCCTACACCACTTGGTCCAATGGAAGCAATAATAATAGTGCTAGGAAACTAAAATCCTCGATATCAAATGCAGCTATACAAAATGATACATCACGGTCTGTATATACTCATCAACCCAGCACTACACTGTCCAGCCATACTAGGCTACCTACCATATAATAGGTCACTACACTATCTGTGTATACTCATCGACCCAGCACTACTCTGTCTAGCCACACTAGGCTGCTAAGCACCAACTCGGCCACTATGCCGCTATATACAGGGTCAAACTAACCCGGCCACCTTGGCCACTCTATTTTTCTTCATTCTTTAGATTCAGGTGCTTTAGTTCAAGTTAACCCTCAGAAATTCTTATCCAACGGGCCCGAGCCCGGTA
The DNA here is from genome assembly GCA_029168755.2 of Tillandsia fasciculata. NCBI lineage: Eukaryota > Viridiplantae > Streptophyta > Magnoliopsida > Poales > Bromeliaceae > Tillandsia > Tillandsia fasciculata. The sequence goes on from CM054930.1 coordinate 25,152,382, forward strand.
GTCCAGCTACCATAAGATAAGATTTCTAAGGTTGCCGATAACACCCGCAAGTGTTACCCCGCCCAACGGGGAACTTGTCATACGGGTCACTGCCCGGGAGAGGGACAGTGCCCATGGCTCCGACAAGATCTACGTTTCACCCCCGAAGGTACGCCCATTTTATCTTTCTATATTTTCTTTCTTTTCTTTTTACTTTAGTTCTTAGCCTCTTTGCCTTTGAACACTTGCTTCCCTTTCTTATTCGAGCTTATAGCTCCCTTTTTGCCACTAGCAAATCACTTTCTCTTTCCTTTGAGCATTTAGCTCCTTGCTTTCACTTTTAACCCTTCGAAAGTACCTCGTCCGACGGGTCACTGCCCAGGGAGTCCTGCTCCACTTGACGAGTCTCAAATTTGAAGGCACCATTTACATTCTCTTTATGCTTTTTAGCCACTTTTAGCTTGCTTTTAAACTTTGCCTTTTTACACAATTTACCTCTTATCCTAGGTCTTGCCATAAGGATAACCAGAGAGTCTCCTGGACTCTTAAACATTTCTCTTTTATTTCTTTAACTCAAATTGAAGTTAAAGTTATTATTCATTTGCCCAGACACCCTATGACCTTCTAGGGTTATATTTGATCAACTCTTTAAACTGGGAATCTTATCCCACTTTCCTGATTTCTTGCTGAATCTTAGAGTTAACTTAACTCTATCTTGCTGTTCCACTTATAATTTAGAGTTACGCTGACTCTGATCTTTCCTATCCCACTCTTACCTTAGAGTTATGCTGACTCTAATTTCCTGCTCCCTTTCATATCTCCGCACTTGATCTGTTCTCATTTTTCCTTCCGTATCACCACACTTGGTCTATTTCTCATTTTTCCCTTTCATGTCACCACGCTTGATCTAATTTCCCTTTCTCTGATTCCTCGTGGGATCGTAGAGTTAACTTAACTCTATTTTTGATCACTGACTCTCCTTAGGTTTCCTTTACCTAAGTTCCATGTCACATATGTCCTAGAATTCCCTGACTCTATGTTGATCACTAGCTTTCCTTAGGTTTCCCTTACCTAAGTTCCATGTCACATATGTCCTAGAGTTCCCTGACTCTATGTTTATCACTCTATCCAGTGTTCTTAGGTTATCACCTAAGACAATGCCACATTCTATCCAATGTCCTTAGGTTATCTCCTAAGACAATGCCACTCGTTCAATCATAGGAAACTCCTAAGTTTGATGTCACTCGTCAAACCCCTAAACTAGGTTTTCTCCTAGTCTTACTACCAACAAGTACTGTTCCCTTATGTCACATGATTCCTAGGGTTGTACCCTAACATGATCACAGTCATCACTTAACTATCCATTTCTACGCATGCAATTATTTTTTATCCATCATAAAAATAATATTTATCCTCTAAGCTCTTTTGCACATGAGAATGAATTATCTCCTTTTTGGCAACCGACAGTTGCATTTTTCATCTGTGTCCATCTGCACTTACAAATTTATCCCCTATTGTGGATAAATCATAAATGTCGTTTTTTCTTTAAATTTCTCTACACATGCACATATATCATCTATTATTGGCAACCAACAGTTGCACTTTTCACCTGTGTTCCTCTAAACATGTAATCTTAATCATAATTACCTAAGGCCTCTAACAGGCTACTATCATGCTTCGAAATCAAAAAGCAAAGGAGCAAGGGGAGAGGTCACCCAATTTCGGCAGAATTCCCCACCTTGTAGCGTCCCCAATTGCTTGTAGACACTTGCAATTGGTCTCCGCGCGATTCCACTTGTTTCCTCGAGCTTGCACGCAAAACGGTGCGCCACCCTCGAGTCCGCACGCAAAACGGTGCACGTCCACCATACCTGCACGCAAAACGGTGCACATACCTCGGGTTTGCACGCAAAACGGAGCATGCTTCTCTTAAGGTCGCACGCAAAATGGTGCACGTCTTTTCTGACCCTGCAAGAAAAACGATGCACAATATTAGGATCGGCACGCAAAACGATGCGCGACAACACGACCTGCACGCGAAACGATGCACGTACCTCGAATCTGCACGTAAAACGGTGCACGTTTGACTGTAGGATTGCACACAAAACGGTGCATATTTTTCCTAGCCCTGCACGAAAAACGATGCAACCATTAGAATCTACACGCAAAACGATGCGTATTGGTCCAACCCGCACGCAAAACGGAGCACGTACCCCGTATTGGCACGCAAAACGGTGCACACTCTACTGTAGGGTTGCACGCAAAACGATGCACATTTTTTCTATCCCTGCACGAAAAATGATGTATAATATTAGAGACTGCACGCAAAACGGTGCACGACAAAACGATCTGCACGCAAAACGAAGCACGGGTCGGCACGCAAAACGGTGTACTTTTTTTTCAACGTTGCACGCAAAACGGTGTACGTTTTTTGAGTTTGTGCCCAAAACTGCCCATTTTTGCCGAATCCGCACGCAAAACGGTGCATTTTTCTACAACTTGCACGCAAAACGAGACGCGCCAAAAATACCCGCGTCAGTCCGTGCAGTAACGATACAGTAGAACTCGGTTTCTAACACGCAATACGGTAATTGGGTCAAATCCAAACCCAAAGGAGGTATAAAAATTGTGCCAAAAATATCGTGAAAATAACGTTACCTCGTACAGTCGCGCCGCCCATCGACTTTTAGGATGCCTTGCGCGCTCCACGAGGTTCACGGCGCGCCGTTCCTCCTCACGAAATCCCCTCTTCTTCTCTCTCTCTCTCTCTCTCTCTCTCTCTCTCTCTCTTTCTCTCGTGCTCGGGTGGAGAAGAAGAAGAGAAAGGGAAGGTCTGGTGCGGGAGAAGGATGAAGAAGAAGAGAATAAGAAGAAGAAGGAGGAGGAGGGTTCATGAACCGGGTCCACGAAGACCTCCAATGAGGAACCGCCGGGTGGCGGTCCACCATGCAGGGGGCGCGCACCAGGTCCAAGCTGCGCCTCCCACGCCACGCGGCGCACGTCCCCGCGCACAGATGTGCGCCAGCTGTGCGCATTGCGCAGCTGGCCGCGCGCCTCGAACCACGCGCCGGCATCTTGGAAAATTCGTTTTTGTTCCGTTTTCTATCCGTTTTTCGTCCGTTTCCGTCCAAATTTGACAGGCGGCTTCGTTTCAGCTTAATTTATCACAAAAAAATTTAAATTTTCAGTTTGGGCCATTTCTGGGTCACCAAAAGCCCCGCTGTATCCAGAATCATTGGCGGACCCCGTTCTCACAATCCGAGTATCCGATCAACATGAAATTTTTACCGTAACCTTAAAACTTAATTACACAACTCCCGTAATTTTCTCAGAATTTTTCGACACTGTTGGCGGAGCCCGTTCCCACTATCCGGCCTCCGATCAACGCGAAACTTTTTCTGTAGCCCTAAAACATATTTACGGGGCTCCCGTAATTTTTTTGGAATTTTCCGACACTGTGAATTTTCCACTAAAAATCTGGGCCCCCTTTCTCGAATAAAATTCCAGAACTCTCATTTTAATCCCGATTTGGGCCCAACTCGCTTCCAAATATTCTTTACTCCCCTAACTTTCATAACAATAGTATTTCATACCACCTTTATTTATATTTATTTATGTGCCGAAAATTTGGTACTTTACATTCTGCCCCCCTTAAAATAAGTTTCGTCCTCGAAACTTGAATCACATCTCGACTCCTACTTGATCGAGAGGGAGGAAATCTTGCCCTCACTATTGGGCTCACTGTATGTCGTTACTGGGCCTCAAATTGTCCGCTCGCCGAACCATACGAGCAACTCATCCATGAATCCCTATCTCAACCCAGGGACAAACTTAGACCCATTGTCTGGCCACTTTCGCCAGGTAGGTGAAAGACACAGTTGAGCACTTGCTCACTCCATTGCCACGAATGACCCAACCTTTACTTGCGAAATTTTCTAGACCATTTCGCAATCGTTTTTCCATAACACGGCTGAATTCACAACCAATTATATTTACCGTGTTTCCCGGTCGCTCCGCTGCCTAGGGTGGAGGGCAAGGCCAACCCACGAGTTCTCAGCTATCCCACACGCTACTAGCGTTCTGAGTCCACGGGTTATCAGCTAACCCGATATCTCGGACTACTAATAGGTTCACAGACCACGGTCCAATAGGGGTCTATAGCCCAAAACTAATCCCACACTGTGCAATGGCTCTCGCTAGCCCACAGACCCAATCGTCAAACGGGTAGATCCACACTTAGGATTACTACACCAACACTCCCACTAGGAGCTACAGTACCACAATCACCACTAACTCTACGGCCTGGTCATCTAACACTCTCAGTGTACTAACAGTCTCAACGCTCATACGTGGCATTCCACGTTCCCGGGTCATCGCTCGGACTACCGTCCCGACCAAATCTCTATCATGCCCCGCCCTCAGGTCTCGGGCCGCTGTCTCTCACAGCCGACTGCGCCTGCCCACTGGGCTACAGGCCCACAGTCCACAAACATGGTCCAGGCACGGATCGTCCCCAAGCGAACCCGCTAATCGTCGCCACGCAGCCACTATGCTCATTGAGCAAAACCAACCAACTAGTCGTCAATCCACGACCCGAACTCTTTATCAACTCTGGCCACACTGGGCAAAGGCTAATACGCCACCTAATCAGCTCTCTCTGGCTAATCGATACTTGTGCTCCATGAGCACCCAAACAGTTGGGCATCCTACGCCCCACGCTAACTCGCAAATATCAGTGTTAAGCAACTTGCTTAAGCACCCCAACGGCTCTTGTGCAACTCTCCCATCTGGTTGAGGCACCACAATAATCGTTCACCAACTCTGGGGATTTAACCCGCAAATCCTGCGGTGGCAATCCTCGCCATTACACCGATCCATCAGAACGGCGCCACAAAACTCTTGCTCTTTCGAGAGGTTCCCGCATCTTGAAGCCTACTCTAGGCCTCACCAACACTACTATGCGGCAACCTAGCCACAATCAACATGCCACACGGTCACTACCGTCATCAGGGGCGAACTCACGCCGCCTGGCCCGTAAATCTTTCTTGCCCAAATCCTTAGGGCACAATAACTTGGTTCTCGCAACATAGCGATCCCCATTTACCTTATGAGTCGATCTCTCACTGGACCCTACTAACCACACTTTGCCAGCAATCCAGCTGACACAAGCACAAAACACCCTATGCCGAAGGTGCAGGGTGCGCCGACAAAAGTTCGGCGGCCACTGCCACTCTCTCTACTGTCGCCCCTAAACGCGGCGATGCCGTATACTCATGCGTCATTTATGTAGCCTCAGCTTGTTGCGCTATCAGCCACTAGAGCCTATTGTTCTGCTCCGACTGTCACCCTGACGCCACTCTTAGGCGTCGAAACCTGTCTTCCTGTCGGCGAGGAATTTTCGCTGACGGCAAGAAGCTTGACCTGCTGCTGGACCACCCAACAAGTGCGGTCACCTGCTAGCGCAGCTCGTGTACCTCGTTTGACCCCGAGCCCTCTCGTGACTCGAGTCAATACAAATGCGTCTCCCTATGTGGTGTCATCGCTAATATGCACACGACAATGAAACAACCAGCCCAAACTTAGCCGTTTGAGCAACGCGCAGTCTATATACCGACAAAAAGGCTCGTCGACCCAATCATGCGAAAGTATAAGAGGGTACTCCTTTTCATCTCCAGCATTACGTTGTCGGTCGCCAACGTAATATTCGAAGAATGAAAGCTCGTCACCCTCGATCAGTCCCAATATCCTTTTTGGGAACAACAATAACCAATCAAATACTTTCGCCCAATAATCCACACACCCTCTCGTGCTAATCCCTAGGGTCTCCCTAAGGTTGCTAACCACCTAGGACTGTTCCTAGGCTCTGATACCACTCTAATCTGTCACGCCCCGAGTCCGCCAATTTGTACGGTTCGGGCACGCCAACAGACCCGCCAATCGGGTAAGACCTTTTTCTACCCGAAAGGAACGGTAACATCCATAATAACACAACCAGTGTATGCGGAAGCTCGATATCAGAGTACTAAAAATCACTACAAATTTAAACTTTCATTCAGTAACAAACAGTTAATGCGGAAATGAAAGCATACAAGAGTGAACCATAAATTAAACTTATTACACTTTACATTCTGAACTTGCAAATAAAATTATTACAATTCCTTTACATAAATTCCTCACCATACAAGGTTCACTCAAGAAATATAAAAATGGTACCTCTGCTAGACCCTCTAGGTCTCTATGCTGCTGGGCTCTTGCCCCTGTCGTATGCCTCGCCGTCTGCATCTGAACCGTCTCGACCGCTGCATCCATACCCGAACCTGTGGGGGGGGGGGTCACCCAAGGGGTGTGAGAACTACGATCTGAGTTCCCAGTGGGTTCAACCACCGAGAGAAAGTGTCCTACACCACTTGGTCCAATGGAAGCAATAATAATAGTGCTAGGAAACTAAAATCCTCGATATCAAATGCAGCTATACAAAATGATACATCATCTGTATATACTCATCAACCCAGCACTACACTGTCCAGCCATATAGGCTACCATATAATAGGTCACTACACTATCTGTGTATACTCATCGACCCAGCACTACTCTGTCTAGCCACACTAGGCTGCTAAGCACCAACTCGGCCACTATGCCGCTGTATACAGGGTCAAACTAACCCGGCCACCTTGGCCACTCTATTTTTCTTTATTCTTTAGATTCTGGTGCTTTAGTTCAAGTTAACCCTCAGAAATTCTTATCCAACGGGCCCGAGCCCGGTAGTCCTGCTACCATAAGATAAGATTTCTAAGGTTGCCGATAACACCCGCAAGTGTTACCCCGCCCAACGGGGAACTTGTCATACGGGTCACTGCCCGGGAGAGGGACACTGCCCATGGCTCCGACAAGATCTACGTTTCACCCCCGAAGGTACGCCCATTTTATCTTTTTATATTTTCTTTCTTTTCTTTTTACTTTAGTTCTTAGCCTCTTTGCCTTTGAACACTTGCTTTCCTTTCTTATTCGAGCTTATAGCTCCCTTTTTGCCACTGGCAAATCACTTTCTCTTTCCTTTGAGCATTTAGCTCCTTGCTTTCACTTTTAACCCTTCGAAAGTACCTCGTCCGACGGGTCACTGCCCAGGGAGTCCTGCTCCACTTGACGAGTCTCAAATTCGAAGGCGCCATTTACATTCTCTTTATGCTTTTTAGCCACTTTTAGCTTGCTTTTAAACTTTGCCTTTTTACACAATTTACCTCTTATCCTAGGTCTTGCCAAAAGGATAACCAGAGAGTCTCCTGGACTCTTAAACATTTCTCTTTTATTTCTTTAACTCAAATTGAAGTTAAAGTTATTATCCATTTGCCCAGACACCCTATGACCTTCTAGGGTTATATTTGATCAACTCTTTAAACTGGGATCTTATCCCACTTTCCTGATTCCTCACTGAATCCTAGAGTTAACTTAACTCTATTTTGCTGTTCCACTTATAACTTAGAGTTACACTGACTCTAATCTTTCCTATCCCACTCTTACCTTAGAGTTATGCTGACTCTAATTTCCTGCTCCCTTTCATATCTCCGCACTTGATCTGTTCTCATTTTTCCTTCCGTATCACCACACTTGGTCTATTTCTCATTTTTCCCTTTCATGTCACCACGCTTGATCTAATTTCCCTTTCTCTGATTCCTCGTGGGATCGTAGAGTTAACTTAACTCTATTTTGATCACTGACTCTCCTTAGGTTTCCTTTACCTAAGTTCCATGTCACATATGTCCTAGAGTTCCTGACTCTATGTTGATCACTAGCTTTCCTTAGGTTTCCCTTACCTAAGTTCCATGTCACATATGTCCTAGAGTTCCCTGACTCTATGTTTATCACTCTATCCAGTGTCCTTAGGTTATCACCTAAGACAATGCCACATTCTATCCAATGTCCTTAGGTTATCTCCTAAGACAATGCCACTCGTTCAATCATAGGAAACTCCTAAGTTTGATGTCACTCGTCAAACCCCTAAACTAGGTTTTCTCCTAGTCTTACTACCAACAAGTACTGTTCCCTTATGTCACATGATTCCTAGGGTTGTACCCTAACATGATCACAGTCATCACTTAACTATCCATTTCTACGCATGCAATTATTTCTTATCCATCATAAAAATAATATTTATCCTCTAAGCCCTTTTGCACATGAGAATGAATTATCTCCTTTTTGGCAACCGACAGTTGCATTTTTCATCTGTGTCCATCTGCACATACAAGTTTATCCCCTATTGTGGATAAATTATAAATGTCGTTTTTCCTCTAAATTTCTCTACACATGCACATATATCATCTATTATTGGCAACCAACAGTTGCACTTTTCACCTGTGTTCCTCTAAACATGTAATCTTAATCATAATTACCTAAGGCCTCTAACAGGCTACTATCATGCTTCGAAATCGAAAAGCAAAGGAGCAAGGGGAGAGGTCACCCAATTTCGGCAGAATTCCCCATCTTGTAGCGTCCCCAATTGCTTGTAGACACTTGCAATTGATCTCCGCGCGATTCCACTTGTTTCCTCGAGCTTGCACGCAAAACGGTGCGCCACCCTCGAGTCCGCACGCAAAACGGTGCACGTCCACCATACCTGCACGCAAAACGGTGCACATACCTCGGGTTTGCACGCAAAACGGAGCATGCTTCTCTTAAGGTCGCACGCAAAACGGTGCACGTCTTTTTTGACCATGCACGAAAAATGATGCACAATATTAGGATCGGCACGCAAAACGATGCGCGACAACATGACCTGCACGCGAAACGATGCACGTACCTCGAATCTGCACGTAAAACGGTGCACGTCTGACTGTAGGATTGCACGCAAAACGGTGCATATTTTTTCTAGCCCTGCACGAAAAACGATGCAACCATTAGAATCTAAACGCAAAACGATGCGTATTGGTCCAACCCGCACGCAAAACGGAGCACGTACCCCGTATTGGCACGCAAAATGGTGCACACTCTACTATAGGGTTGCACGCAAAACGATGCACATTTTTTCTATCCCTGCACGAAAAATGATGTATAATATTAGAGACTGCACGCAAAACGGTGCACGACAAAACGATCTGCACGCAAAACGAAGCACGTACCTCGGGTCTGCACGCAAAACGATGTACTTTTTTTTTTAACGTTGCACGCAAAACGGTGCACGTTTTTTGAGTTTGTGCCCAACACTGCCCATTTTTGCCGAATCCGCACGCAAAACGGTGCATTTTTCTACAACTTGCACGCAAAACTAGACGCGCCAAAAATACCCGCGTCAGTTCATGCAGTAACGATACAGTAGAACTCGGTTTCTAACACGCAATACGGTAATTGGGTCAAATCCAAACCCAAAGGAGGTATAAAAATTGTGCCAAAAATATCGTGAAAATAATGTTACCTCGTACAGTCGCGCCGCCCATCGACTTTTAGGACGCCTTGCGCGCTCCACGAGGTTCACGGCGCGCCGTTCCTCCTCACGAAATCCCCTCTTCTTCTCTCTCTCTCTCTCTCTCTCTCTCTTTCTCTCGTGCTCGGGTGGAGAAGAAGAAGAGAAAGGGAAGGTCTGGTGCGGGAGAAGGATGAAAAAGAAGAGAATAAGAAGAAGAAGGAGGAGGAGGGTTCATGAACCGGGTCCACGAAGACCTCCAATGAGGAACCGCCGGGTGGCGGTCCACCATGCAGGGGGCGTGCACCAGGTCCAAGCTGCGCCTCCCACGCCACGCGGCGCACGTCCCCGCGCACAGATGCGCGCCAGCTGTGCGCATTGCGCAGCTGGCCGCGCGCCTCGAACCACGCGCCGGCATCTTGGAAAATTCGTTTTTGTTCCGTTTTCTATCCGTTTTTTGTCCGTTTCCGTCCAAATTTGACAGGCGGCTTCGTTTCAGCTTAATTTATCACAAAAAAATTTAAATTTTCAGTTTGGGCCATTTCTGGGTCACCAAAAGTCCCGCTGTATCCAGAATCATTGGCGGACCCCGTTCTCACAATCCGAGTATCCGATCAACACGAAATTTTTACCGTGACCTTAAAACTTAATTACACAACTCCCGTAATTTTCTCAGAATTTTTCGACACTGTTGGCGGAGCCCGTTCCCACTATCCGGCCTCCGATCAACGCGAAACTTTTTCTGTGGCCCTAAAACATATTTACAGGGCTCCCGTAATTTTTTTGGAATTTTCCGACTCTGTGAATTTTCCACTAAAAATCTGGGCCCCCTTTCTCGAATAAAATTCCAGAACTCTCATTTTAATCCCGATTTGGGCCCAACTCGCTTCCAAATATTTTTTACTCCCCTAACTTTCATAACAATAGTATTTCATACCACCTTTATTTATATTTATTTATGTGCCGAAAATTCGGTACTTTACAGTCGGCCCCCGCTGGAATAGCCTCCTCCAGAGTAAGACTGAGATCGCTTCCTGTCCCTGTCATGCTCAAAGCCCTCCCGTCGGGCACGTGTAACCACAAATCCTCGCTCTACTATGGTGGCCCTGTCGACCACCTTCTGGAAGGTGTGCAAATCCGCCGCTTGTACAACTTGAAAGATGTCACTCCGCAACCCATCCACAAAAAGTTGGGCCTTGTGAGATTCGTCCCTTATGACAAAAGGAACGCAATTGGCCAATCTCACAAACTCCCGCTAGTACTCCATAACCGACCGGCTTTCTTGCTTAATGTGCTTCAGATCATCCTCCATCTGTTGTTTGACGCTGTTGGAGAAAAACGCCCCAAACAGCTACTCTCGGAACGTAGTCAGGTAAACCTGGTTAATCTCAGTGCATATAGATCAAGATCATGCTATAAAACAGAGTAGGTATAAAGATGTGTAATAATATAATACGTCAAAGCTGTAACCACATATATACCCAATCTCATACCACTGTTGGTCACAAGGACCTTAGGCTAATGCCCCCAGGTACACCAATCTGCTATCATAACCCTGTACATTCTGAGTGCACACCCTGGGCTCAAGGATCGATGTGACAACCTCTCTACCAGTAAAGAATACCATGACGGTGGCCAAACCGTCGGTGTGCGTGACTGAAAGCTGGCTCAATAGGGTGATCATAATGCTGATGCTCAAGCTCGCAGTCCACAGACCGAACAATCAGGATAAAGCCGAAAATTTTCTGTCGGGATGCTGAAACTGTAATCTCAACTGATGTTGTATAACTGAAATTGTATAGCTGAACAGTATCATTGAATTGTATGTCTGAACAGTATAACTGAACTGTATATCTGAACTGTATAACTGAAGCTGAACTCCTATTCTAACATGCAGTAGTAGAATAGGAAATGCTAATACAACTAAGCTAATGATCAAGCAAGTATGGCATATGTCTAGGTGTATATCACTATATATGCTAAGTAATAAGAACGAAAGCATATAGATAAGCTTAACCGTGAGATTTAAACCTATAAGATTAAGGCTACATAGCTATAAAGACTGTGTGCTGAAATGAAAGCAAGTAGAAGGGCTCAATGGCGATCATAATGCTGATGCTCAATCCACGGTCTAAAGACGGGACAGTCGGTGAAAAACTGAGGAAATCCCTACTGGGATACTAATACTAGTGTAAATCATGACATGTGCAACTTGATCTCCTATTCTAAACATGTGGTGAAGAATAGAGTATAAAGCAATAACTGAGCTAATGACCATACAAGCATGGCATATATCCAGATATATCTATTAATGTTGGAAATAAAAAGTATAATGAAAGGCTTATCTGTAGAAACAAAGCTGACTCAATCACAGGATCAAGGCTACACCAAAAACAGGGGTCCGACCTACCACGGTACCTCATAGGGTCGAAATAATAAAGTCCGGATCGAAGATAAATCCACCTCAGGGTAGACAATCACGGTATCCACCGAATAGCTCACGGGCTGGCGGTTGACTGCTGGGACCTGAATCATATACACAAGTCAGAGAATAGACTCACTCATACCCACCCACTGACTCGCTGTGTGCATAAAGCTTAAATAGGGAACTTCTCTAAAGTCCCGGGATTTGCCGGAATTTTCGGAAATCCGCGGATCGACCAACTATGGTCCAATCTATGCAAAATAGTATCCAAATCTAACGAAACTTGACGTGTTGCGACAAAATGCTTCATTGAAGACGTTCGGGCACTCAATTTCCACTGGTTGCGACTCTATGCTCAATCGGTGCCATAAACACTACAAACACCTCCGGAAAAAGCTGATTTCGGCTTTGAAAGTCGCCAATGCAAAAACTGAAGTTACCGGACTCACCGGGACAGCATCGGGAACAGCCAAGTACATTTGGCAGCTATAATTAATCACCACAATTCTTTGAATTATGTGATTAATGCTGAATCGTCGATTATCCAACGATTTTGTCGATTTACGATTCGATATCCAATTTCCGCTCAACGGAAGTCGTCGAATCTCTAACGAAAAGTTTAGAGATCATAGGCACACAGCCCAAGACAGCCAAGCAAGTCACAATTGCATTTAGACCCCTAGGGTTTCACAAAATTACTTAATTACTTAGCTTTTAAGCCGTTTTCAACTTGTATTTATTTTCTAAGCACTTTTGAACTGATCCGAGGCCACCAGTAGGTGGGCCTCGACGTACTGAACACCGTGCTCACCATTTGGGAACAGCACAGAACCCGAGAACAACTCCGGGTCATCTTGCACTTATGCTTTAGGCTTAGGTTGCCATTTCGACACAACCACTCGACCATTTCCAAAACAGAGGTGAGCACCATGCTCAGGAGATCAAGGAGACTCAGAGGCTCACCCTAGAGAAGCAACAAGGCTGCCGAAACATGCCATGGATCTACCTTGCTCTCCCAAGGCTTCGGTTGCTATAACTACTCATCCACTCAGTCAAACCTCCATCTGAGGTGAGCATCAAGCTCCTGGGGTTGAGTGGAGTAGAGAGCTCACCAATGGGTGGTTGCTGGATGGCCAGAAAAGTAAGAGGAGCAAGCTCGGCCATCCCACAAACACTTAGAGCCCGAGTTGGAGCAACTTGCACCAACTCGGGTTCTTGATGGTTCCAAGGGCAAGCACCAGTTAGAGGGGCTCTAAGGAGGTTCTCTGGGTGCAACCAGCACTAGCACCGACGAGCCGTGCGGCGGTTGGCCGGAGCCAAGCATGCGGCCAACACTAAGCTTCATTAATGGCAAAAGCCATGCAAGGGCTTAGAGCTTGATGCAAGCACTCCTCTGGGTCTGTTTCAACCCAGGAAAACTATCTGGGTAGGTGGCCGGCGCCGGGAAGCAGCGGATGGCCGGCCACCATGCTTGCGGCCAACCCAAACCCAACAATGGTGACTCGGTGTACAGAGGGTCTGGGCCACATGCAAGGGCACCTACGGCTGAGGCCATGGCCGGCGTCGGAGAGCGGCGGCGGCGCCGGAGCAAAAAGCTCGACCAAGCTCTAATTTGCCCGAAACTAGGGCATGGCGCTATTCCCTCTACACGGCACCAAACCTTCCCAAACTTCATGGGAAGCTTGCATGGGTCAAGCAAAAGAAGTCCATCATTTTATATCTCGGCCAAAGCCATCGAATGCGGAGCTTGCATGAGGCGGAGCAAAACTAGGGTTCCGGTGGTGCAATTCCACCACCGGCAACCCAATGGTTTCTCAGCCACAAGGCCGGGCTGGGGGAGCCTTGGCACCTAAGGAGTCTACTGCATGTGGTCTTGGGCCAAGAAAACCGAAGGAAAGCATAAAACTTGCCTCGCCGGAGTTGAGGAAGAAGATAATGGAAGAAGATCCCTCCCCCGGCGCCGTGCGGCCAAGGTAGACGTCGAGCTCCCTTGGGCTTGACTTCTAGGAGTTAGAGAGGTCCTCGGGGTGCTCTGGAAGAAGACCACAGGTGCTTGGTGTTCACTCCTTCAACCCAACCCGAGAACAAGAAGGAGAAGCTTTTTCTTCCTTTCTCCTGCGCAGTTTGGCGAGGGAGGAGGCTAAAATGCTTGTGGTTAGTGGCAGAGGAGGTGGAGAACATGGAAGAAGTGTTGCGGTTCCTCCCCCCCTTCGTACGGTTGGTTGAAGTGGGTTAGGGTGAGGTGGATGCTACAAATGCTAAGAGGTCCTCCATTTCTTCACGAATTAATCCCAGTCCCTCACTGTAGGTGAGAATTGTAACAAGGCCCCTCTCCAAGTAGTATCTCACCATTGGATCCATAAAATAATAGCTCTTTTGCAATAATACCCCTCCTTTTACTGTATTTCACATATTTCGAGGCGACGATGTTGTCAAACGGAAAAACGGATACCATCACGACGTCCGTCTCGACGAAACCTATTAAGTAGTGATTTCGGTTCGTTGAATTCGATTCTCTAAAATTTCGAAATCCATCTTATACAGTTAAATCTACTGTTTGGCACGCTTTACGCGCGATGTTCTAGGCCCGTCAAACATAAATTCCGACTGCACAACTGCACTCAGAACGATGAGACCGTTCAGATCGACTATCTGGATCGTCGGATTCGGACTCTGGTAGGTCCAATTGGCCGACTTCGATCGATAGTCTGCAGTTTTCAGCGGGTTATTATTCACACTTAAGTCATCACTATTCACCTCTATACTCATGTATACAGGGTTATTCACACACCGGTGTATATATAACTTAGGATTTTCTTTGAATTTCAAATTCAAATTCAAACTTTTCGAACTCAATTTCAAACTCGAATTTTTCAAGTAATACAATACAGGTCTCCGAATAAGATTTTTTCATCCAAATGTGGTTGAGATGTGAGTCTTTGTAAAATTTAGTGTTACCTAATTTCATTCAAAATTTTATTACAATTGATGTATTGATAATTTAGCTTTGATTCATCTTTCGCTTCAGGTCTAGCTTAGTTTGCTTGGATGTCATTCAAAAATAAAATTGATATGTTTTTATTTTCTAAATACTAGTGTCGCTCTTCAAGCATTTGATCTATATTAATTTATTTTTACTTGCACATTTATTTTAGACTTATGATCTGATTTTTTGATAGAATTTATTACTTTATATGCTTCTTAGATAATTTTTTTTATTATTATTCAATATATTATAAGGCTTCGCTTGGTTGAGATATAAAAGAGAATTAGTTGTATCAGGGATAAGTATAAATTTTAGAACAAGCTGGAACTAATGTAAATTTGTGTTTGGTTGGATTTTAGGTTAGTACCAGGTATAAAAAAAATAGTGTTTGGAAATAATTGAAGAATAAGAGGAATAGAGTATTAACTTTTGTGTTAAAAGACTAAAATATTCTTTCCTTTTTAGTTTTTTTTTTTCAAAATTAAAATTTCAAATTTTTTTCAAATTTTAATATTTATTAATTTTAATTTTTATAAAATTTTTAAGTGGTAGCAAAAAAAAAGTAAATTTTTAAATTTTAAGTAGGAGTAAAAATTTTAATTTTTAAATTTATATAAATTTTTAAAAAATTATAAAAAAATTGTATAAATTTTAAAATTTTAAAATTAATATTTTTTTTACAAAAAAAAAATAAAATAAAATTTTTAAATTTATTAAAATATAAAATTAAAAAAATTAAAATTTATAAAATATAAAATTTAAAATTTAAATATCTTTTAAAATTTAAAAATTCTAATTAAAAAAAAAATCAAAAGAAGCAAGAATAAAAAAAAAAAAAAAAAAAAAAAGGAAAAAAAAAAGTGCCCCTTCCCAAGACACTGCCTTGGGAAGGAGCCAAGGCTGAAGCCTTATTCCGGCTTGTTCAGGGGGAGGGGGGAACCGAAATCCTTCCCTCCCGGATTGTCCCGATTTTTACCGGAACAACCCAGTAAGGAGGGAAATAGGTATACCCATCTATTCCCCTCTCATTCCAGTTTTGTTTGGGTACAAAAGAGGAATATTTCTCTTTGTACTCAAAACCAAACGCACACTAAAGGTGAAGAATAAACTCAATTTTTTTTTTTTTTGATAATAGATAATAATGACGGATTAAATTAAATCATAAAATTAATGCAGGATCATAAGCAATATAAATTAATGAGAAAACATACTGCAAGATTTTATGTGGTCTTTTTTTTCTCTTCAAATTTTTATTTTTTAAAATTTATAATAGAAAATTTAGAGTAGAAAATTTAGATGACACGATAATATAGACACTTATATGAAAATTATTACAGTCATTTATTATTTACAGTAATTTTATTTTTAAATTTTAAAATAATTTACTTATATAACAATTTATAATACATATAATACACTTATATTATACATTTGCTCTCATTTAATATATTTTTTAAAAAATTATGTTAATAATATTTATCTGTCGCGGATACTTCACCAGTAATAAATTAAAGTGTCCCGAGTAGGCTCACAGTTTTGAGAACTACTAGTGAAGTACCCGCGCTGCGCCGCGGGTATAATTTTTTCAACAAATATTATTTTTCATTTTATATTTTTGAATAAATATTACATAATCTACAAAATGACCATGCAGTCCACCGACACAGGTATAGGACAAAAGCAAGGTAAACAGAAAGGAACATAAGCAAGTTAAGTAGAAAGGACCATCATAATAAGAAATTAAATTTACAAATAAATAATCAAAGTATAAAAGTAATCATGCACACAAAATAATCCTTCACACAAAATAATTCTTCTATAAAATAATTCTTGACAATCGAACCAGTTTAAATCTGGAAACTACAGTAACATTCACTTTACATCTGGAAAGTTACAAACTTACGAATTTACAACTAAATACTCAAAGTACAAAATACTTCCACGAAGTAATTCTTCACAATGGAATCCATTTTATATTTAAAGAGTACAGTACCATTTACTTTACATCTGGAAACTTACAAACTTACAAAAGGAATTAACCTTATAAATTGACAATAGAATCCATTTTACATTCGGAAAACCATAGTAACATTCACAAATGATTCGCAAAGTGCGTTAACATTCATGTTTGAAAACTGCACTAAATGGAGGTTGGGCAATATATTTTAGGATTAAATGAAATTTTTTAGGGTCAAATGTAGGTTGGGCAACATATTTGTTTTGTATTTTTCAGACAGGAACCTACAAAAGAACCATTCAGTCCACGAACACAGCTATAGGACCAAATCATCACCATCATCATCACCTGCATTACTACCCTTCTTAGTATTGTTGTTGTCGTCAGTGCCATCACTATTGTTGCCGCCTTCCTCTGTCTCAGCATCAAACATAAAATCATGCTTCCCTCCCTCGCTTTGTAACTGCTGCCCAAAGTCAGGAGCAAGTATAGCTATCATGGTATTTAAAGTTTCTTGGTTCGGCTGCACCAAACTCGATCAAACGAATGAAATGAGAATATGTTGTAATGGGCATTCTTTTGTAAAAAATATATGAAAATAGAAAGGAAGTAACCAAACCGTCCGCAGATCCAAGCAGGTCAAATTTCTGGAAAATGGAATCAGTTCAAGTTTCCAAAAAGGGAAACGAAAATAACTCGGTATTCAAAGCAATGAATGTTGTAGCATACAAAAAACAATTGCAAATAAAATGAGGGGCTTAATAGTATTTAAAAATATAGAATTGTAGAGATAATGAAAATGCGGAATTAATTTTAAGTATATATTTTGCTCAGACTGCCCATTAATTAAATATCGACATCATTTTATTGAGCGAGAACACTATTTTCTTTCCGTAGCCAACCACACGAACCAAGCCGAGAGTATGCTGTATCAACCAAACCAAAGGCATAAGGTAGTGAGGGAAAGAGAAAATTGTAATATATAGGGAAGCGAAAGGTTGCCTACAAAATAGGCCGTCCAATATTCGCTAACCATAAGCCTACAATTTACAACTCACAACTTATCCATCAAGGATTTAGTATGGAAGGGCATGTGATAGACGTCCAATATTCGCTAACCATAAGCTTAAAATTTACAGCTCACAACTTATCCATAAAGGATTTAGTAGGGCTTCGACTAAATAATGAAATGTGAAAGTAAAAATATAGTCAACCATATACAGTAAAAAGGTAGTTTGATTTGTTAAAAAATGATGCAATTGACGAAATTCCAAAAAAAATTAACAGAATCTTTAAATTATAACAAAGTGTACAAAACCAACTGTAACAAACAGTAAATTCGTACTGTAAGGAAAGCTCAAGTACAACAAAAGGAAATTAAACAATTCAAATTACAACAAATTGCAATATAACATAAGAAAATTAAACAATTCAAATACAAATCACATGTTTTGTAGGGAATACATATTATCGGTTTACTGCATACAATTCTCCATATTTATTATTCATATCTTTAAAGTTACAAATTCTATATAGTTTTTTATTTGTTGTCTCCAGCTTCTTCATTAGCATCTTTGGAGCTACACATATAATAAAAAAACATTAGTAGTTTTATAGATGAATAGCAAAATGCTTAATTAAAAGAAAGTTCAATAGTAAATATCACCTTCGACAGTGTCTTTTTGCAGGAGGAACTTCAAATGACTTTGTGGGTGATTGTGTAAAGCTACATTTAAAAATCAAACGATAAATATAACAAATAAGAGTGCCTGTTTACACCAAGTGCCCCCTCGTAATTACCGAATTGTATTTAGGAGGCAACGACGTTAACGGGAATGGTAAAATGACGAAAATGACAGGGGGTAAAGTGGAAAAGCGGGATATGACAGGGAGGTTTTCCATAATTTAACCAAGAAAATATGAAAGATTATTATATGTGCTAAAAAAATGAAGCTTCATAAAATCTACAGCTGGCTAGAAAGCCACTTTGCTGCTAATGATGATTCAGATGATGAAATTTCACACAACTAAGAAGAAGGAGAAAATAATATGATCTTATAGCAAAAGAAGCGAAACATTAGTTTTAAATTTAAGGTTAAGAAATTCAATTCTAATTGTTACGTAGAAAAGATTTTTAGGTCAATCTCTTCATGAGTGCTCCAAAGAGTAAAAAAAAAAGAGGGAAATATGCATGAAATCTCTCACTTCAATTCGACAATTTTTTTCTTATTTAATCATAATTATCTTAATTTTTACTCTGATCTCTGCTATTTTTTCGCACTTGTTTTTTTGCTAATTTTTTCATATTTAATTTAACTTATATAACTAAAATCTCATCAAATTCTTATTAGTGGGGTATTCTCATTATTTGTTTTTTTTTTTCTGGTAAATTATTCTCATTAAAACTAATCTAAATTCTAAGATTATTATATTAAAAATGCAATTGTTATTTGTCCTATGCAAGAAATAGTTTTTAAGAAATATAAAATGTTTCTCTAGATTAATTTGCTATTTTTTTTTTTTAAAGAATACTACTAATCATTACATATACGAAACCGAAACAACTACATGTAAATATAAAACAACAACAACATTAAACAAAATAAATAATAAAAACAAAATTTGCAGCTTTTTTTTGCCATCTAAGCAATTGGTGTCGTTCTTCTTTTTTTTTCTGCAGGTTTTTTTTTTTTTGTCGTCTAAGCATTAAAAACTAAGAAGTAATTACATTAAACCCCAAATACACTAATTAGGCAAAGTGGAAATGAAAATACAAAAAAATTATTTTGTTTGAGTACCAATATTAAATTCTTTCATACCCACAGTTGTTTCGACCGAAGAGCATCAAATCACCATTTAGATATACATATACATATAAGCATCTAAAACACTAATAGTATTGATGAGTATATACTATTGCTAACATATTAGGCTCGATCTGATAAATACATAGGACAGAACTTATAAAGTAACAGAAAATAGTTCAGCAAGCGAGCAGATTTCAATACAAAATAGGTATATGTAAACGGCAAAAATTTAACCAGACATTATTAACAGAGGCTGTAGCAATTACTAACAGCCAATTCAAGCCACAATGCCTTCTAGATCCGACATTCAGAATGCAACGTATTTCATGATTGAAACTTCCTCGCAAGCAGTCTCGAAAAACCCAAGAAATAAAAAACATAAAAAACCAATCAATTCTAAGCGAACTGAACAATAATCGAGAGCGAACCGAAGAGAAAAATAGCACGGACAAATCACAGAAGGAAGAAGGTAAAGATCAGAGCAAACAGTTAAAGGAAGAACTAAACAACGTTCCACGCATTGCTAACCAAAAAGATGCTACACATTAAAACATTGTTCAAGCCTGCAAATCTTGACATCATCGCCTCCGTAAACCCAACATACAAACAAAACAACAAACAAAGCTAACAAAAAATATAAGAATAGAATATAAACCACAGGAAAACACAGGAAAGAAGACCAAAAGAACCAAAATCCAAGACAACAAAAGCCACTGCAGGGAACCCACAGAAGGAAACAGCAGTTGCGACCACACCAACGGACCCACCAGTATCCGGCAAACATTCTCAAGTAAAGCAACTTGTAAGCATCATCTCCATAATTGAGAAGTTTGGTGAGACATAACTTTGTGGATCAATTCCATATATTATTCTGATTAATATTGCAATTAATAAAAGCTTAAAGTGTGACACTAACTGCTACTACTCCTACCATGATCTTAGGTTAGTTATTTGTGGAAGTGTAATTGTTCTAAAAGGTCAAATGACCAAAGTTTAATCACAACATCAATTCCGAAAACCCTAAAAGTATATAAGACAAAAAAACAAAATCAAAAGAATAATAAGAAAACTCTGGAGAAAAATTAGAGTTGGAGACTCAGAAACAGCAGAATCTGTAACATGGAGCAAAATAACCAGCAACAAATAGCTAAAAGTGCAGATCCTTGGACCACAATAAATCAGAAGAGAGTAAACCACAACAGTCACAATATAAAAGAGCAAAAAAAAATCTTTAACAAAGGATCAGACAAAGACAAATGAATAAGGGAAAAGGTAAAGAATGCAACAAAAAAGCTAACAGAGAGAGCATCATGACCAATCCAAATTTATTAACAGATCCGAGGACTACAACAGTGAGACTAAACCAGGGGAAAAAAAATTTATATTAAAGCAGCAGTATTTTGCTCAGTAGAGTTAGGATTGCATAAGATTTTTTCTAAATTAAATCGGTACCATTTTTATATGAGAAAAAGCAAATAGCAAAATAAGCGCGCATTAGTACAAAAACTTGAGTGCTGTTCTCTTGAGTGTAAGCAAGCAACAACACGTTCAAATTTAGTGCATATGGAAAAAAGCAGAACAGTCATAAGGTTATTAGCATTAGGAACACTTGATGCTTGCCGTTGAGTGCTGTTCTCTTCAGTGTAAGCAAGCAACAACACGTTCAAATTTAGTGCATATGGAAAAAGGCAGAACAGTCATAAGGTTATTAGCATTAGGAACACTTGATGCTTGCCGCGCCCCCGCGCGGCGCCACCAATAGCTTTAGAACCTACGATTAGCACGCAAATGCAAGAGGCAACCATCAAAAATTTCTAATATGTTAGGTTTAAATACATTGGAAGTCACTTTGTGAATTAAATTCAAAGCCACAACTTAGAAGTTAGATGTAAAGTATCCAAAAGCTTTGGAATCCAACATTAGTAGGTAAATGCAATAGGCAACCATCAAAAAATTCGAATTTGTGAGGTTTAAGTACATTGGAAGTCACTTTGTGAAGTCTAAATACAAGCAAAACCAAATATTTAAAACAAAATTGGAACCTCATATATTAACCTACAATCATTGAAAGCGACAAATTAGATTTAAAGTCACAACATAGGAAACTCAAGCTAATTAAAATCGTAAAGCTCACAAAGAGCATGCAAGTAAAGGCAAGAGGTAACCATTTGGGGAAAGAATTTCACTTCGTGAAGCCCAAATACATGCACAGTAATAGTTTTAGAACCCAAGATTAGTACGTAAATGCAACAGGCAACCATCAAAACTGCTAATTTGTAAGATTTAAATACATTGAAAGCCATTTTGTGAGGTGTAAATACAGTCATCCTCCAAAAAAAATTTCACTTTGTGAACCGAAATTTGGGTACATTGGACCTAATTTTTTTAGAAAGCTTTACTTTACTCGAGGCTGCATGTTGGAGGAAAGTTGTTTGCTTGTGTTCAATGCATTTGTACATGCCCAATACACAAATTACATTCACAAAGTGTTAATACATGCAAAGTTAAACATTAACCCATTCGTTTGATGTAAACTGTCCAAAAACTTTGGAATCCAAGATTAGAAGGTAAATGCAAGAGGCAACCATTAGAAATTTTTAATTTGTAAGGTTTAAGTACATTGGAAGTCACTTTGTGAAGTCCAAATACATGCAAAACCAAATATTTAAAACGGAAATACAAACCCCATATATTAACCTATAGTTTTCTTGGTGAAATGTAAAGTGTCGATAAGTTTTAGAACCCAACATTAATAGGTCAAAGCAAGGAGCAATCATCAAAAATTTCCAATTTGTAGAGTTTAAATACATGAGGAATCACTTTATGAAATCAAAATACATGCAAAACCAAATATTTAAAAGCAAGTAGAGACTTCATATATTAACCCATAGTCATCCTCCAATTTTTTTTTCACTTTGTGAGCTCAAATTTTCGTACATTGGACCTAAAGTTTTTAGAAAGCTTTATTTTACTTGGACCTGCATGTTGGAGGAAAATTGTTTCTTGTGTTCAATGCATTTGCACATGCCCAATCCACAAAATACATTCACAAAGTGTTAATACATGTAAAGTTAAACATTAACCTATTCGTTAGATATAAAGTGTCCAAAAGCTTTGGAATGCAAGATCAATAGGAAATGCAAGAGGCAACCATCAGAAATTTCTAATTTGAAAGGTTTAAGTACATTGGAAGTCACTTTGTGAAGTCTAAATACATGCAAAACCAAATGTTTAAAACAAAAATACAAACCTCATAAATTAACCTATAGTCATTGGAAGGCACAAATTAGATTCAAAGCCACAACTTAGAAATTAGATGTAAAGTGGCAACCATCAAAAATTTTTAATTTATAAGGTTTAAGCACATTGGAAGTCACTTCGTGAAGTCTAAACATATGCAAAACCAAACGTTTAAAACAAATACGAACCTCATATATTAACCTACAGTCATTAAAAACCACAAATTGGATTTAAGGTCACAACATAGGAAACTCAAGCTAACTAAAACCATAAAGTTCACAAAGAGCATGCAAGCAAAGGCAACAGGTAACCCATCTTTGAGGAAAAAAATTTCATTTCGCAAAGTCCAAATACATGCACAACAATAGCTTTAGAACCTAAGATTAGTAGGTAAACGCAAGAGGCAACCATCAAACATTTCTATTTTGTAAGGTTTGAATATATTGGAAGTCACTTTGTGAATTAGATTCAAAGCCACAACTTAGAAGTTAGATGTAAAGTATCCAAAAGCTTTGGAACCCAACATTAGTAGGTAAATGCAAAGAGGCAACCATCAAAAAAATCCTAATTTGTAAAGTTTAAGTACAGTGGAAGTCAGTTTGTGAATACATGCAAAACCAAATATTTAAAACAAAATACGAACTTCATATATTAACCTACAGTCATTGGAAGCCACAAATTAGATTTAAAGTCACAACTTAGGAAAGTCAACCTAATTAAAACCATAAAGGTTACAAAGAGCATGCAAGCAAAGGCAAGAGGTAACCATCCTTGGGGGGAAAAATTTAACTTTGTGAAGTTCAAATACATGCACACCAACAGCTTTAGAACCCAAGATTAGTACATAAACGCAAGAGGCAACCATCAAAAATTTCTAATTTGTAAGATTTAAATACATTGGAAGTCACTTTGTGAAGTCTAAATACATAGGAAACTAAATATTTAAAATGCTATACAAACCTAATAGAGTTCACAAAGAGCATGGAAGTAAAGGCAAGAGGTAACCATACTTGAGGAAAAAAATTTCACTTCATGAAGTCCAAATACATGCACACCAATAACTTTAGAACACAAGATTAGTTCGTAAACGCAACAGGCAACCATCAAAAGTTTCTAATTTGTAAGGTATAAATACATTGGAAGTCACTTTGTGAATTAAATTCAAAGTTACAACTTAGAAGTTAGATGTAAAGTGTCCAAAAGTTTTGGAACCCAAGATTAGTAGGTAAATGCAAGAGACAACCATCAAAAAATTATAATTTCTAAGGTTTAAGTACATTGGAAGTCACTTTGTATAGTTTTATACATATAGTTCTTGAAGGAGGCTCATATAAGAACTAAGCACATGCTAAATTATATATTTTCTACAAGCGTGCAATAAAGAATGCCAATTGGATTGATTATCAAACATTTGGTTGCTCAAGGCCATCCAAAATTACCGATAATTTCCTTCACCATCATCTTTGTCCAAAGATTAATTGGTTGCTTAAGGCTATCCAAAAATATTGGTATATGTATGTATCATCATTGCCTAACCCAAGATTAGTACGGGAACGCAAGTGGCAACCATCGAAAATTTCTCATTTGTAAGTTTTAAATACGTCGGAAGTCACTTTGTGAAGTCTAAATAGATGCAAAACTAAATATTTAAAATGCTATACGGACCTCATAAAGTTCACAAAGAGCAAGCAAGTAAAGGCAAGAGGTAACCATCCTTGAGGAAAAAAATTTCACTTCGTGAAGTTCAAATACATGCGCACCAATAGTTTTAGAATCCAAGATTAGTACATAAACGCAAGAGACAACCATTGAAAATTTCTAATTTGTAAGGTTTTCATACATTGGAAGTCACTTTATGAATTAGATTCAAAGGCACAACTTAGAAGTTAGATGTCAAGTGTCCAAAAGCTTTGGAACCCAAGATTAGTAGGTAAATGCAAGAGACAACCATGAAAATTTTTTAATTTGTAAGGTTTAAGTACATTAGAAGTCACTTTGAGAAGTCTAAATACATGCAAGACCAAATATTTATAAGGAGATACAAACCTCATATATTAACCTATAGTCATTGAAAGCCATAAATTAGATTTAAAGTCACAACTTCGGAAACTAAAGCTAATTAAAATCATAAAGTTCACAAAGAGCATGCAAGTAAAGGCAAGAGGTAACCATCCTTGAGGGAAAAAAATTTTACTTCGTGAAGTCCACATACATGCACACCAATAGCTTTACAACCCAAGATTAACTCTTGCCTTTACATGCATGCTCTCTGTGAACTTTATACCTTTAATTAAGTCGAGTTTTCTAAGTTGTGGCTTTGGAGCTAATTTAACATCACAACTTAGGAAACTTAAGCTAACTAAAACCATAAAGTTCACAAAGAGCATGCAAGTAAAGGCAAGAGGTAACCATCTTTGAGGAAAAAATTCCACTTCTTGAAGTCCAAATAGATGCACACCAATAGCTTTAATGTTAAGAATTTTTGTATTGGCGTATTTTGAGTCTTGAAGATTGAAATTAAAGACTTGAAGATCACATACATCAATCTCAAGAAGAATGAATTCAAAATCATCAGGTATGTTAAATTAAATATTTTTGATGATTTGAATACATTCTTATAGTTTAGAAACACTTGGAATAATTTTCATTGCATAAAAATAAAAAATTGGACATTTTATATGTTCAGGATCCGGATCAGGAAGATCCAGTCCGGACCCCGAACATGGTTTGGTTCATGCGAAAAACCAGTCCGGATCAACCCCTATCCAGTCCGGACCCCGAACATGATTTTTGGTAAAACGCATGAAACAGTCCGGATCAGACCCATCCAGTCCGGACACCGAACCTTATTTCTGAAAATTTTCTTGTCAATGACGGCAGTCCGGATCAGATGAAATCCAGTACGGACCGCCGTGCGGAAAAAATTCAGTTAATGTTATTTTTGATTCTTATCTTCTTCCAAAATATTTCTAACCTATAAATACACCATAAGATCATCATTTAGGGTATTCCGAAAAATCGTAAAATTTCTAATATTTGTAAACGGAATCAAAAGGTAACCCACGTATAGAAAAGAAAAGGTAAACACCGTTTTATTTTAGATTTTCTTTCTCTATATTTATCGGTTTGATTCTAGATTTTTTTGTAGAGTACCCGGGCTTCGTGTAGTGCACCGACTTCGCAAGATAGCGTGGTGCGGTGAAATCACCCGCATCATATTCAGAATCTGATTACGCTTGAATTCGGGTCGTTTCGGATCGACGCGCGAGCCTCCGGATAGAAAAGTGAGTTGATTGCCCACATGATTTCATCCAATTCTGCTGCAATCATCAATAATGATGACATGCAGATTTTAGATGTTGTTAAACTGCACCAACGGTCTTAAAACACTCCAAGAAGTGTCCATTTCAAATCCAAGAACTGCAAACTCTGCTGACAACTTTTGTATAGGACAAAAAATGTAACACTTCTATTAAGACTACCTTATAAATCAAAGGAAACCATCTAAGATAATTAGTTTTTTATCCATGTACCAACACTGTCCAACCAGGAATTTACCAAGTAAAGCCATCAAATATAGCTACCCTTTGATGCACCAACAGTGCCAACTCAGAAATTAACTGTCTAACGCTATCCAACAATACTACATTTTTTATGTATCATCATCGCCTCCCACAAAAACCAAAGCAAATGAAAGCAGGTTTAGATTGTTTAGCAGAAGAAGTCTCACAATTGTAGGAGAGTAGAAGAGTCAGAAGTCAAAAAGCTATGTAAATCAATTAGAAAGAGAACATGAAGATCCGAGGAGAACATAAGTTAACAGAAAATACCAGATTTTTAAATTAGCTAACATTAAACTCAAGGTCACAAATTTCTTAAATGCGCAAGGCATGAAGAAGGCATGAAAAACAGCACTTAAACACCAAGTTTCTATATAGAAAACTTAAGTTACCAGGAAATGAGAGATCTCTTACATTACTTCACATTAACCTCAGGTCCACAGATTTCTTCAATTACGCAATATTAAACTGAAATTCCAAACATTAGAGAACATGAAGGGCGGTCAAAAGTGTTGAATAGAGAGTAAGAAGCATTTCTCTTGTTTATGCATCATATCTGCAAGTACGAATGGGTGGTTAAAGCCATCAGAAATTATTGGTGTCTTTATTCTTTATAACGATGGTAGGTCATGTAAGATTATTGCTCACCAAACTCGATCAAACCAAAGAAATGAGAATATGTTGTACTGGGCATTCGTTTGTAAAAAGTATATGAAAATAGAAAGGGAGTAAGCAAACCGTCCGCAGATGAAAGCAGCTCAAATGTTTGGAAAATAGAACCAGTTCAAGTTTCCAAAGTCTGTAATAATGAGCAAACAGTAGCAAAGTTAATTGTTAGGATAGAGTACAAAAAGGGAAACGAACATAACTCGGTATTCAAAGCACTGAATGTTGTAGCATACAAAAAACAATTGCAAATAAAATGAGGGACTTAATAGTATTTAAAAATATAGAATTGTAGAGAGAATGAAAATGCGGAATTAATTTTAAGTATATATTTTGCTCAGACTGCCCATTAATTAAATATCGACATCATTTTATTAAGCGAGAACACTATTTTCTTTCCGTACCCAACCGCACGAACCAAGCCGAGAGCATACTGTATCAACCAAACCAAAAGCATAAGGTAGTGAGGGAAAGAGCAAATTGTAATATACAGGGAAACGAAAGGTTGCCTACAAAATAGGCCGTCCAATATTCGCCAACCATAAGCCTACAATTTACAACTCACAACTTATCCATCAAGGATTTAGTATCCAAGGGCATGTGATAGACGTCCAATATTCGCTAACCGTAAGCTTAAAATTTAAAGCTCACAACTTATCCATAAAGGATTTAGTATCGAAGGGCATGTCATCATAGCATTTTTACGAAAATTTCGTATGCAATTTAGTAATTTCATCAAAATACTACACGAAAAATATTATTTCAATAGAACCGAACAACCTCAAGTGAGTTTGGAAGTAAAGGTGGGTCAAACAACATGTTAGAGCACCACAGTATTTAGCAGAATCTTAAAAAGAGACAAAAGGAGAATTCATCATAGCAAACACATAAACGTACCCCAAAAAAGCTAAAATACAATAGTAGAAAAGTAACAGGTTGTGACTAAATTGGACTCCCTGCTGCTTGGATCCGAGAAGAACATAAGTTACCAGAAAATACCAGATTTTGAAATTAGTTAAGATTAAACTCAAGGTCAGAAATTTCTTAAATGCGTAAGGAATGGAAAAGGCATAGGAAAACAACACCTGGACACCAAGTTTCTATATAGGAAACTTAAGTTACCAAGAAATGAGAGATCTCTTACATTACCTCACATTAACCTCAGGTCCACAGATTTCTACAAAGCAATTTCCTGGGTTGGGAAGCATCAACGAAGAAAGTATAGGAAGCATCAAAAAATGTACAGTAAAATAGGGATGCAGGAAAGGGAAAAGGAAGGTACACTCCCTCGTGATTGCATGGTCCTCTAGATTTTCAAATTATACCTTGTAAAATATCCTTCACCAGATTGGGCTGATTACAAACCTGGAAGAAAATAAAAGCATAATGGTAGAAAATATTGACTAAAGTTTTCTCTTTTTTTAGAATAATCATGGAAAATGCATGTGCATCCTTCTAACCTCAGCGCAAATCCTGGGATGTTGGACGCAAACCTCTGGAGTAAAAGCAAAGAAATCAAGTAAGCTAACAATGAGAGATTTCCAAGGCGGTACAAAAGAACGGAATCAACATTTGTTTGCATGCATGTAAAATCAAAACTGCGGATCAAAATTTGCATACCAAATCGGAGGTGTGAAAAGAAACAAACAAAGGCAACAAACAAAAGAACATAAGTAGGAACAAACAAAGGGTGGGTGTTCCTCCTGATCTTCAAATTATACCTTCTAAAATATGCTTCTCCAGATTGGTTTAATTAGAAACCTGAAAGTGAATAAAACGACAACATTAGGAATCATATAGGAAAGGAAAAAAAAATTCAGAATACTCATGGAGAAAACGCATGTATAGATATGTAAGGCAAGTACAAACCTTTGGATGTGGAACAGGAACCTTGGGAATAAGAGAGAAGAAATCAAGTTTGTTAAGAGAGAGATTTCAAAGGTAGCAAAAAGAAAAGGAATAAACATTTGTCTGCATGTATGTAAAACAATATGTGAATTAAAAATTTCATACCAAATCAGAGCTGTGAAAAGAAACAAATGAAGGCAGGAAATGGAAAAAGCTAAATATGAACCATTTTGAAAGCACGACAAGTATTAAAAATACATTTAAAATGTGAGGCTCAGATAATATGGCAAGTCAATCGAAAGAAAGAGTAGAGAATGGAAGTAGTTTTTTTTTTTTTTTTTCATGCAGGATCATTGTATAAACAGCAGCTAGTTACCGAAGGCCGCCGAGAAATACTCATATTTTTACATAATGGCAACACAAATATACTTAGGTTGAAGCGAGGGAAGGGGAAAGGAACAACACCTTTACATACTTTGTTGATATAAGCAGTAAGCATTGGGAATGGGTTGAAGAATCAACATTTGGTTGTTCATAGCCATCCAACACTACCAGTTTTTTTGCATGCACACCATCACTACCCAAGTAGCAATCCAACACCCAAAGCCGGCGAAGAATTGTTGTTATTCTTTATGTATCATCATAGCCCAGGAAAAAAAATTGAACACCGAAAATAGAATTTAAATTAATTTAAAAAAGAACGTAAAAATTCTAAAAGAGTTCAAACCAATCAAGAGTAGCAGATTTGGGGAGCGAAGAAATCAAGTTAGCTAACAATGAGAGATTTCCAAGGCAGTACAAAAGAAGGGAATCAACATTTGTTTGCATGTATGTAGAAATAAAAATGTGAATCAAAATTTCCATACCAAACCAGAGGCGTGAAAAGAAACAAAGAAAGGCAACAAACAAAAGAAGATAAGTATCAACCATTGCAAAAGTACCGCAAGTATTAAAGGGTCTGTAGCAAAGTGCATATGTGAGAAGGAGCAAGCATTCAAGGTTCTCTAGTAAAATAGGGATGCCGAAAAGGTATGGGAATCCTACACTTCCTCATAACCACATGTGTCTCTTCACGGCATTGCTTTTTCATTTATTTAAATGAATAAGGGGAACAAAGCAACTTCACCAATTGGTTTAATTAGAGACCTAAAAGATAATAAAACAACAACATTAGGAAACATGGAGCAAAGGGAAATTTTTTTTCAAAATACTCATGAAGAACACGTGTAGGTATCTAAGGCGAGTACGAACCTTTGGATGCAGAGTAGGAACCTTGGGGATAAGAGGGAAGAAATCAAGTTAGTTAAGAGTGAGGGAATTCGAAGGTAGCAAAAAGGAAAGGAACAAACATTTGTCTGCATGTATGTGAAAACAATGTGCCAAATAAAATTTCATTCACTACCCAACATTAGGAAACGATATAAGTAGTGAGTATTGGCAATGGGTTTGGCAAAAATAAGTTCAGCTACCGTGCATGAACTGGAACTGGCACAAATCTAAGTAACAAAGTAAGTGGAACAACTTTATTCTGGGTTGCTAGAGTATAATACTGAATTGTTCTTCAGTTAATCCACCGCAATTAAGAGAAAATATATTTTGCAAGTCTCTGAACTCTTTTTTTCTCTGGGATTCAGTCGAACCTCCACTGTGGATATCTTTGGACAATGAAGTACTCAACACGGCGTCACTCTCGGAGCCATTCAATGAAAAAACATCTGCAAAGCTTTCACAGCGTTTAACATAGTTTCGATGAAACAGAAAGTTGCTATAAACCCCAAAAGGCTATTCTAAGCTTCCAAAGACAAGGTACTAAAAGCAAGATTCACCACATACCATCCTGTGCACTGTGGAAATCATCCTCGCAGTCTGATTCAGTAATCGCAAGCGAATCGAACCATGCTTCCTCGATTCTCCCTGATAGGCCTGTAAAGGTTTCCAAATTTAGATCATGTCAAACTTTGCAAATAATAGTACTGCTACAGACATTCTCGAAGGTCCCCTCAAATGTCGTTGATCTGCCGGAATGCATGCAGGGCAGTGTGCAGTACATTAAAAGAAACACCCAAACCATAACTTCTTCGCAAATTGACAGAGAAATCATAAATAATGCAGGCACAAAAATTTAAAAAATTAAAAAAAAAAAAAAAACAGCAAAATTTATGATGAATGATGCAAAATTTGCATGATTGGGGAAGTACAACCCCAATTTATATATTTCATGTTAATGTGCGGCGAGACTTCATATGAATCTGTGATTCCAATTGATTAGAATCCAGAATGGCTTGTCCTGTACACAGCGATAACTGTACATTTTCTTCTCTAAATCAAGCGAGGTCCCATGAAGCATGATGCTGCTTCAAGCTAGATCTAAAAATCTAACGAAAATAAGAGAACAAGTATAAAATTTATAGTGTGATCCGATGCCCAAATGTGTTTTCCCCACTGTAGAACATATATAGGAAACCATCTTCATCTTTCCTGTCTTCATATAATTTTGACATCAGAGTTCCTGCGACAAATTAAAGATAGGTTGATTTTAGCAATAAACATAATAATAATGGAAGATAATCTTATAAAAATTAATTTATACGCGATCACCCAATAAAGAATAGCAAATTAGGCAATGTTTCTTTTTAACTTTTTAACTTCCTTCTTCCTTTTTGATGTATATGGTTACATACCAGTGGGCGGAAGAACATTGTCGACGAACATGAACACGGCTTTTTCTGGACTCAGATTGATTCTCTTGCGAATCACATGCACAAAATGCCCGAGCGTCATATCAGATGGGACCAAATACCTGCACCACAGAATTTTCAAGTTTTAAGTAAGGATCTATCAAAACATGAAAATCCCAAAAAGACCACACAAAACCGACCAATGCAGGCCTTATTTTTATAAGCTGCACTAAGTATCTAGATGGGCTGTTATGCTTGATTGAAGCTTCCACAGTAGTGTGGCTTCCATAGGGAAGTTCGAAAAGTTCCTGTTGTAATTAGAAGCAGAAGCTTCATATAAGAGCTTTGCTTCAGAGGCCAAGAAGGTGTATTATACTTTTTCAACTTCTAAATTCAACTCATTCGCTTACAAACGAGATGAAACAAAAATCTACTCACTTCTTCTTGTCAATGTCCGGCACATCGCTCTTCTCCGCCTTCTCCACTATCACCTTAAAAAACATTAAATTCTTTTCAGCACAAAAGGTGTGAAATAGAAATTTGTAAAATCTAAATTTTACATATCTCAAATGGTTAGCTTTTCCTATTCATAAGAAAAGTAGTTCGTGCAGTATCTTCACCTTAGCAGAAATATGTTCAACAATACATTACACATCATAACAATAACCAAAAGCATGAGATGACATAAAAGAAAATGTTAGAGACCCATATTATTTGCATGTAACTTCAATGTAAATTCTTCAATAAACTTCAGTCGGCTAAAGATACTCTCTCAAATTTGAAATCAGTGTGATTCCACAAACTAACCGGTCAAAAAAAAACCAACACGTGATGAATCGAAGCAAGAAGAAAACGAAGAAGAAGAGAGGGAATCGATCGATGCGACCTCGGAACGAAGGATTGCTACGGGAGCAATGATCGGCGCCTCCTCCCTGGGCCTCGGCCTCGTCGATCGTCTCCATCGAGCTCCGCCCCTCCGCCCCCGCCCCCGCCCCCGCCGTCGACGCCGACGCCGACGACGACACCCTCTTCCTGATCCCCCTCCGCCGCCTCCGCGGCACGACGCCGGGGGGCTTTCGCCCCACTCCGACGCACGCGTCGGTCCTCGACACGCACCCCCCCCCCCGGGGATGGAGATGAGAGGCGACCGTGGAGGCGGAGGAAGGGTGGAAGGGCTCGGATCGACTTCGGAGGTGGTGATCGATGCTTCGAGAGAGATAGATAGAGAGAGGGGGAACCCATGTGCGGGCACATGGATTGGAAAAGAGAGGAAAGGGTTTGGGGAGAGAGAGAGAGAGAGAGAGAGAGAGAGAGAGAGAGAGGGAACCCATGTGCGGGCACATGGATGGAAAAGAGAGAGTGGGAGCTCTGCACACACATGTGCACATCAATAGAATAAATAGAAGAAGGGACCCACCCATGTGCAATGTCTAATGCAATGTGCAATGTGCAATGCAAATAAAGGAAAGGAAGCAATGCAATAAACGAAGCAAGGGGAGGATGCCACGTCGGTTCGGGACGCCTGAGAAGCCGCCACGGAGGCTCGGCAAAACTCAGGATTTATAATCTTCTATTGATGATATCTGTAATTTAGACCTCTCCAAAAATAAAATAAAATAAAATAAAATAAAAGGAAAAGATAAAGAGGAGAGAAGTTACTATCTTTTACCTAATCCCCTTCTCCTCAAACCCCTCCTCCATGGCTGATAATGCGAAGTTGGTTGGGGCAGCCACGGTGACAACGGCGACAGGTACCTCTCTCTCTCTCTCTCTCTCTCTCTCTTAAATGGACTGAGTTACATAATAAAACACATGATCTGGAGAAGGTTTTTCTCTCTCTAGATCTAAAGTTCTACCGATGCTTAATTGAAAAACATGAGCTTCCGCAGGAACTTAAGTCTCTCTTACTACAATATTCATATCCTTTTAAGATACATATAAACTTAATTTCCAACAGAAAATTTAATTAATGGCCTTCCAAATAGTCTAGAAATTAATGAAGTAGTATTTCTATATATACTGGAGTAACTAATGTTATATCATGAGAACAAATGAATTTTTGAGTGAAAAATTATACTATAAAGATATACATAGTTTCCGAACAGCTCCCTTCAATTTTTGTATTAGATGAAGTTTATCAAATCGGCCTAAAATTAATGCTGGATCCTTCATTTCTTTTTCCTGTAAATATATATATATATATATATATATATATATATATATATATATGGATTAATTGCATACATGCCCCTCCAAATATGTCGAATTGTAAATATATTCCTGCAAAATTCAACTTTTCATATTTATCCCTTCAAAAATCTACCATTATTCAAATATGCCCCTACCGTCCATCTCTGTTTAAAAAAATTGATTTAACCCTAGGTTAAATACTTAACCTTGGTTAGATTAAAAATTGAATTTACATATTTAACCTTTCCATATTATACCTTAAAAAAAGGAAAAAAAATTATTTTGATGATAGAATTTTATGATTTTTGAAGAGGGGCTTTTGTAACAAGTATAATGGTATTGCTTTTGGAGGGATATATTTGTAAGGGGGCAAAAAAGTCATTTCACATCGAATCTGTTAAAAAATAAACAGATTCCAAACGGGGATTAACCAATATTTGAAGAACGTTGGATTTTTGAAGGGATAAATATGAAAAATTGAATTTTGCAGGAATATATTTACAATTCGATATATATATATATATATATTTTTTTTTGATTAAACAGGGGTATACCCTATTTGACAATTCGATATATTTGAAGGGACATGTATGCAATTAACCTCTATATATATATATATATATATATATATATATATATATATATATATATATATATATATATATTTGTGTATATTGTTGCTACTATATAAAAAATAAAAAAAGGCATTTATGAGAGCCCCAGAAATGCACGAGTCCAAGCTCGCATGTTGCAAGATTTATATCTCGGAAGGCCGGAATGATCTCGCGTTAGAGTCGATCGAACGAGCAGCGAAACAGTACTTCCCGGAAGTTGGTATCATCAACAGGTTCAAGGACGAGATCTACAACAGAGTCGGCTACACGATCGTGTCGCGCTTCGGACGTCCCGAGTACTCCTCGTCCTAATCCGAACCACTGAAAAATGCGGTGCTCGGCGTGGTCGAAGCCGCATTCCAGTCGATCGACCTCCGCTCGCACTGCGGAACGCACCCTCGGCTCGGCGTAGTTGATCATATTTGTTTCCACCCTTTGGCTGAAGCTTCACTGGATCAAGCTGTAGGGCTTGCAAAGTCTGCAGCAGCTGACATTGCCTGCAGACTTCAAGGTGTGGTGTTTTTCCCTTTTCTCTTTTTCTTTTTTTCTTTTTTCTTTTTACTTTTTTCTAAGATCTCTTACATGCATCATTCTTGTGTACAAACATTAGAAAAAAAAAATATATAAGTATACACTCTTTAGGAGTGTATATTTTAAATTCCATCCCATTTTGAAGTGAGATAAATTTTCCTCTTCACTCGATGTGACGAGTGAAATTCACCCCACCTCAGAATGGGGTAGAGTGTAGGATGTACACCTTTAAGAGGTGTACACATAGCAAAGTCCTAGAAAAAAATACTAAATGTACATCCCATTAAAATGTACATCTCATACCCCCACCCATCTAAGGGTGGGGGTGTCATATAGGAATGATGTGAAGTGACCCCCTATATGATACCCCTTAAAAAAAAATTAATTGAAAATATAAAAGAGCAACAAAACCTACTATTTTGGATCTATAATTTTAGATCTAATGAGTTATTATTACTAACGAGTCATTACAATATTTGGTATTAGAGCCAAATAATAGTCAAAAGTGTTAAGGATAGAGTGCTACACCATAGGTTTCTATTCTATTTATATTTGTATCTAAAAAATTTGTTAGATAAATTACACTTTTGGTCCTCAAACTATGAGTCACTTAATATTTTGGTTTTTAAATTTTAGATTTTTATAATTTTTTTTTTTTTTGAGAGAAAGTTACCATGTTACTACTTCATTCGTTACCAGCATGAATTAAGCTACAATTCTGAGACAAAAGAACCTCAAAAACAAAAAAAAACAAAAAAAAAAGGAAAGAAAAAAAGAAAAAAACTACTGAGAGCATAAACAGTCCCAAAGGAGTAAAAAAAAAAAAAAAAAACGAGACTGAAGCAATATATTACCCACGATTCAATTTGCGAGCTCGAAGGTCCTTCTATTGCATGCTCAAAAGTCCTATTCCGCTATTGCCAAATGGACCACCAAAAAGCAATGATTGTCCCCAATGATTGTCTGAAAGCTCATGAGCCCTAAGGCATCTTTTTTTTTTTTTGTCTACATGCCTCCCAAACACACCAGCAGAATTTGTCTCCCAAACCCACCAGCAGAAGAGCAGTGAAGCAGAAATAACTTATCTGCTAGCAGCCCCACCAACATACACGTGGTAAAATAGTATCCAATAAAGAGATGATCCATAGTTTCAGTCTTCTCTAAACAGAGCACATAACTTTCTTCTCCACTTCACCCTATTTTTATGAAGTTATCCACTTCGAAAATTTTGACTTTTAAAGGAGATACGATTTTTTATAATTGGACAAAGCTCCTATTATTGACTTCGTCGTCTTACAGAAAGTTATATAGTAATTTGACTAAGAACCTTTTGAGTCCATCTTCATTTAATCTCGTCTTTTATAATTTTTAATTTGAATTTATTAAATTATTACAATCAAGTTTCACAATCTAATTTATTTAATTAAATATTAATAAATTGTTAATTTACAAGTCATATAGTATTTTAATTAAGGAATAATTGCATGTGTAATCCTGAAATCTGAAGAAATATCTGATTTACCCCTCTTATTTTTTTCTTTCCAATATACCCTTCATACGTTCCACCGTTATTAAAAATACCCCTACCGTTTCCCTTTGTTAAGTTAACTAGGGTTAAACTAGAGTTAAATAATAATCGGAGTTAAAAACTATCAGATATACCTATTTTGCCCGGGTTTAGGGTTTAGGGTTTAGAATTTTTTAGGGTTTTAGGGTTTAGGGTTTAGGGTTTTAGGGTTTAGGGTTTAGGATTTTTTAGGGTTCTAGGGTTTAGGGTTTAGGGTTTTAGGGTTTAGGGTTTAGGATTTTTTAGGGTTTTAGGGTTTAGGGTTTAGGGTTTTAGGGTTTAGCGGTTTAGGGCTTTAGGGTTTAGGGTTTAGGGTATATTTGAAAGGGCAAAATGGTAATTACACACAGATAACGGCAGTTCCAAACAGAGTTTAACTTCAGGGGTATTTTGGAAAGAAGTTGGAACGTAAGAAGGGTAGTTTTAATATTAGCCTTCTAAGAAGGATAAATCTGAAAATAGGAAAATTTTTAAGGGTATATAAGAAATTGCCCCTTTAATTAATTATTGTCGCATCATCAATCATAATATTTCAACATTAATTCTATATTAATAATTTATCAATATTTAATTAACTATTTTTGGTTGTGAGATTCGATTATAATAATTTAAAAATTTTGAACAAAAAATTATAACAAATTAAAATTTGAAAACTAAACCGTCATACTCTTCATAGTTTAAGGACCAAAAGTATAATTTACCCAAATTTACTTGCTTATTTATTTATTTATTTATTTATTTATAATATGAATATGATTTGTGTGCGTACATTTGTATCTTTATGTGTATGCACAAATACATTTATATATGCTGCATAATTAATTATTGAAAAAGATTATTTGAACACCTCAAAAAAAAAAAAAAAAAAAAAAAAAAAAAAAAAAAAAAAAAAAAGAGCATATTTTACATTTTATTTATCTAATAGATTAAGTAGAATATTTTTATTAATTATATTAAATAATTAATAAATAAGTTTTATCTATTGAATGAATAATACGTTTACCATACATTGTTGTTGAATGTATGTGTAGTATTATATCTAGATGTCATTTTTTTTGAAATGTCGTGGGGAGTCATCTCTATGATGAGATTGTCAAATCAGTTATCCTGACAACAGATTTGGCAATCTCACCAATGTCATGGTTCTTTTTTTTTTTTTTTTTTTTTTTTTTTTTTTTTTTTTTTTTTTTTTTTTTTTGGCAATCTTAAAAGATTTTATTTTATCACTGTGTGATCATCTTAAAAATTATTTCTGCTGCTAGGTGGGGTATCAAAATGTTATACTTTATATTAGTAAAGTGACAAATTTTCCATTTTATAAACTATAGAGCCGCAAAATACAATCATTTCACTGGACTTATAATTTGCACTTAACCACAATATGAATAGCAAAAGACATTATTTTGATTGTTTAGTTAACAATAATTTCTTTAGGGTGGAACAAAAGAAAAATCGCATGGTAGCATAGTAATATTTTTTCAAACCATAAGGTCCCGTTTGGTAATGGGATAAGACAGAATTAGCTATTTCAGGAATAAGTATAAAATACGAAATTAGTGTAAAAAAGCGTTTGGGATGGTTTCAGAAATAAGAGATTTTGTGTTTGGTATTAGAATGAGAAATAACATGAATAAAGAGTTTTAATTGGGGTAAATTATCTTTTTACCCTCAAATTTTATTATGTAATAATGAGGTGGGAGATGGTGCCTCGGTAGACGTGGAAAGGTATTTAAGGAAAATATAAGAGGGTGGTTGGGAAGAGTGAGAACAGTAATTCTCACTTATTCTAGTTGTGTCGGAACAAACTATACCAATTAATTTCTGGTGCGTTTGGAAAAATAAGAGGGATATCCTTTTTATTTCTGGTTCTATACCGAATCCAAACGGGCCATAAAATAACAAAATAAAGTTGTGCTAAACCAGAAGGGGGGGGGGGGGGGGGGGGGGGGAATTGTACTAAAAATTGTACTAGTGTTTGCTCCAATTTATGGAAAAAGGTTAGATATATAGAAAATTAAACTTTTGGAGGGCATAAATGAAAATTCTGATTTGGTAGCAAAGTATGCATTCAAATTCTTATATGGCAGTTATAAACATACCTGTTTTTGGTACTTGCAGTCCCAGCATATCTATATGGAGCAGCTCATGATGAAGGGAGGAGCCTAGACTCTATAAGAAGGGAACTTGGTTACTACAAAACCAATTCATTAGGTTACCAATGGAAAGGTGGGCTAAATTTGGAGCCCCTGAACCCGAACCCTGATTTGGGTCCAACCCAAGTGACTCAATCCAAAGGGATTTTGATCATCGGAGCGACCGGTTGGGTCGGAAACTACAATGTGCCCATTTCTTCTAATAACATTGAGCTTGTTCGAAAAATTGCCCGGGGAGTGAGCGGGCGAGGGGGCGGATTCGATTCGGTTCAAGCAATTGGGTTGATGCACGGCGAGGACAGAGCCGAGGTGGCGTGTAATCTACTCGATCCCGTTCGAGTTGGATCCGATCAGATTCAGGCACGAGTCGAGCAGTTAACTGATGAGGAGGGTTTGGCAGCAGGGAAAGGCTATTTCACCGATTTCTCGCCGGACAAA
This sequence comes from Tillandsia fasciculata, assembly GCA_029168755.2. NCBI lineage: Eukaryota > Viridiplantae > Streptophyta > Magnoliopsida > Poales > Bromeliaceae > Tillandsia > Tillandsia fasciculata. The sequence goes on from CM054930.1 coordinate 25,191,415, forward strand.
ATTGTTCAGTTGTACTTGAAATCTACCTCATCTAATTAAATTGTTAGCTTAAAATTAGTTTTAGAGGTAGGTTTGTACCATTTTTATTTTTGTGGAAGTAGTTATGTTTAGCTTGAATTCATGTTTTAGGCAAAAATAGGCTTTAATTGGATCATTAATTTCCTTCAATTAATGACAGAATCCGAGAACATTCAGAATATGGAAAATTCAAACAATATTTATGGTAACATATTTTACAAAATTTTTAGGCTAAATGATAGAAAATCTTCTATAATATACCGTTTTTTTATTTTGCCATCATGTTTTTCAAAAATCTATATTTTATTCCCTCGTAATTACGAAATTATTTTTAGTGGACAACGGAGTTAACAGAACAGGCGAAATGACAATAATGCTTTTATTCCTGTCCACAGTGCAGCTGCCCTCTCCACCCTCTCCTTACCCGCCCACTCCGCCTCCTACAGCGTCCTCCTCTCCTTCCCCGTCCACCGCTCCCTCTCCCTCGCCCCCTCCCCGGCCGACCCCGTCGCCCCTTTCGATCTCGTCCAGAAGGTCTACCCCGGCGACCCCTACGCCGCCGCCGCCGAGGCGATTCCCACCTTCCACGCCTACGCCGCCTCCGGCGCCGCCGCGGGCCCCGTCGCCTACGCCAACTACGGCCGCATCGAGGACTTTGAAGCCCTAGCGTCTCTCGGCGTCAACCTCACCGGGGCCGTGGTCCTGACGCGCTACAGCAAGATCTACCGCGGCGACATCGTGCGCAACACCGAGGACCGGCGCTGCAGCGACCGTGATCTACACGGATGCTAAGGACTACGACAGCGGAGCCGAGGATAACCGTTCTCGGAGGGGCCATGGATGCCGCCAAGCGGGGTTCCAAATCGGGAGCACATACAAAGGGCTCGGCGACCCGACGACGCCCCTCCGACGCTACCCGGCGGTGGCGGCGATGGAGGCGGCGCTACTCGACGGTGAAGGGGTAGGGAAGAGGATGTGGTTTGAAGGGTATTTTAGAAATTGACGGTTCACTTACGGAATGCTGACGGCGGAGGGTAAATGCACAATTTCGTAATTACGAGGAGACAAAATATAGATTTTTGAAAAACAGAAAAACAAAATAAAAAAAAGAGTATATTATAAAATTTTTTTTTATAATTTAACTAAAATTTTATTGTATAAAGCAACATGGAACGTCCTCTCCAGCTTAAGATAAGGGTTTTTCCTGCTCGGTTTTATTTAATGGAATTATAACCAAAACAAAAAAAACCGTAAATATATATTGCGAAAAATTATATGGTTTCTCAAATGAGTTTATCGTTACTTCCCTCTTGCACTAATAAGATTAATTGTTTGTGCATAATTAATTTTCAAGTTGAAAATAACTTTCACTTGAACTGAAATTAGTTAAAAATTATTTTTCCACCACTGTTTAGTTGAAAACATGTACTATCACGAATAACACAGCCTTATTGTTAGAGTCCTGACCACGGCACCTTAATAAAAATTAATTTTTAGTCATGACCACGGCACCTTAATAAAAATTAATTTTTAAATAAATTTGATTTAAATTTGAAACTTATGAAAATATATAGGAGGCTTAGAAAGGTATATATAAGAAGGCTTAACCTAAGTGGCTATGTACACCTGAAGTGTAGAGCAAAGTAGCATAGTAGAGAGTAGAATATAGATCTCTCAAAACACATGATAAAGAGTATACAATATATAAATACAAGAGTAGCAAGGACTTGTATGCTTTTCAGAAGTACGGAGCCATTCGTGCTCTTAAATTATTTTTAATATTGGTACTTCCGAATAGACGATCGGCTCCGTTAGATTTGATCTAGAATATTTGAAAAATCTAGAAATTAAATTTTGCGATTTTTTGATATCATTTACCTAATGTTTGGGCCAAAAAATAGCTTCGTACGATCGGCCACTTGGAGTGACCCTCAGAGATGTCGAATGCGCCGCGTGCCAATAGATCAAGCGATCGGGCCGAGAAGGGATCTGCTCGGCCGGATTCTCCTCTGGTAACTCTCACGACCGTTCGGCTTAGAATAACCGAATCGGGTTTACGGAGGTAGAGAGGGATTGTTGGATTCGATTTAGAATAGCCGAACCGGATACAAAGATAAAGACACGGCTGAGGAGCCGATTATAGCTTTAAATATATAAAGAAACAAATATAATAACACGGCTGATGAGCCGATTAAATCTATATATTGCTTGGGAAGGGGATACAAGGAAAAAGGTAGGGATAGAAATTACAAGTAAGCCTACTCCTAGGAAAGCAATAAAGGAAAGTGGCAAAGAAAAGCGGTAAAGAAAAGCTAAAATTAAGTTAACCTACTCCTAGATATGAAGAAATGCTGAGGTGGTACCGGGCTTACGAGGTTGCCGGACCTCTATTCACATCGATGGTTCGGGTATTTATACACTTTCCAAATCATACTTACGGGTGCCAATTTAAATTATCGGTGCGATTTGGTAAAAGCCTTTCGAAAAATACTCAACTACTTTTGAATTGAAACCTTCTCAAATAGGATAATAGGCGCTTTCCCGTCTAGGATCATCCCTTTATTAGTGAGCCGGAGCGTGATTTCCGACGCTTTCCAATGTTGAGCGTTGCTTGTCGTTTCGGGTTAGTTGTGAGATTCGCGCCCAAATCTTGCACTCCTTCCTTCCGAAGTCTTCCCTTCTTTGTCTCGGTTAGACTCTGACACCGCCTTCTTAGTCGTTTGACCGGGGCAGTTCCTTCTTTGGCCGAAGTTGCTCTTAGATGAGGCGATAATCTTCTTTTCGGCTGCTTCTCCTATCGGCTGGTACCTTCAGCCCATGACATACATCGCGTGCCGCGTCTTCACGCGACCAAGTTCGGACAGGATCGAGACGCGACCGCTTTTGACCCTCTTTTGTCGGCTGATGCCTTCGGCCAACGGCGTGCACCTCGTGCTGTACCATTACGCACCTAAGACTAGTCTGAAACAAGACGTAGGTCTTTCCTCTTTCGACTCATCCTTCTATCGGCTATCGCTTTTAGCCGATGGCAGGTGCCACGTGCCTTTCCCTTAAGAGTCGAAAATTTTGGTCTCAACAATGCCCCCTAGATAATCGTCTGACGTGTCGTTCGGGTGATTGTTGAAAATGGAGTTCAAAGGACCAGGCATGCATTCATCGAATGCGAAGCTTTATTTAACTTCTTCGTCGGTCTTGTTTGATCGAGTCTTTGGTCCAAGTCGTCATAGCCGAGTTTATTTTGTCGGCCTCTCACACCGATGTGATCCTGCTTACTAACTCCTTCGGCCTGTGCACCAACGGCTGAATTTGCCGGCTCGTCTCCTCGAGGCCTTAATGTGGCCTTGCACACTGGCTCCCACGTGTCACTTTGATCTAGGTCGCGAGTCTGTCACCTGCCGTTATGTGGGTTATGCTAATGTGGATTTGAATAGGGAAAAAACCACATAGAGGGGGGTGAATAGATGTAAACAATAAACACACCAAATCGTTGCGTAAAAAATAACCCAATGTGGAAAATAAATAAGTACGCAAGATTTTACGTGGAAAACTCCATCACAGGAGCAAACAACCACGGGACCAATAACACGGCGAAATCCACTAAGATTAAACACGTACAAGGTGATTTATCGTAACTCTATGACTCAACCTTTTCCATACGCTCCTAGTTGATCTTCTCCGCTCGCTCCACAACGCGCCTCGAATCCACGATATGTGTCCAACGCCGAATCCACGACGTCCAACGTCGAATCCACGACGTCCAACCGAATCCACGGTCTTCACCAATATAGTACGTATCGATCACACGAACGTACCTCGCTCAGAATCCATGAGAGCGGTAGCACCTTGAATCCACAAGGCCACGCGAATCCACGTGCCAATTTTTGGAAAAATCGTTATTTTTGTTGGTGATGATAATCCGCCGAATACTTAGATCAATGATAGATAAGAAAACACCATCTAAGTATTCATCAATTTGATTCTAACCCTAGAATCAAATTGATCAATATAAACGAAGAAACATATGATTAGATCATGTTTTCCTTTCTTCTCTATATGTGGACTTTGATTATCTCCGTTTTTGGATTACCATAAAAGATGAATGATAGGGTCTATTTATAGGCTAGAAACCTTTGAAAAGAGATAAGAATAAAAAACTACCTTATCTGGAATTTTTCCGCTCGGCGGTCCGGACTGGATTAAATCTGATCCGGACTGTCGTCTTTAGACGGAACTTTTCCAGAAAATCAAGTTCGGGGTCTGGACTGGAATTCTCTGATCCCGACTGTTCATGCGATTTCATCAAACACATAGTTCGGGGTCCGTACTGAGTAAAGGCTGTTCCGGACTGGAATTCTGCATGAACTAAACTATGTTCGGGGTCCGGATTGGAATGGTCTGATCCGGATCCTGAACATCCAACTTGTTCAATTTTTGATTTGTATGCAATGAAAAATCTTCCAAGTGTTTATAAACTACAAGAATGTATTCTGATCACCAAAATTATTTAGTTTAACGTACCTGATCCTTTTGAATTCATTCTTCTTGAGATTGATGTATATGATCCACAATTCTTCATCTTCAATCTTCAAGACTCAAAACATTTCATGAAATACGCCAATACAAATTCATTAACAATCTCCCCCTTTGACGGTTTCGTGACAAAACAAAAATTCATTTAAAAAATTTAAAAAGATATTTTTGTTGCTATCACCATACAACAAAAATTTACATGAATGATCCAAATAAAAATGAATAGAAGAGATAAACTCCTAAAACAAACTCTAGACTTAGACGTTTGTACTCTCTGCAAAAGAAATAATTTTTGACAAAAAAAATCGTTAGATACCTCAAGAATTTAAACATTCAATAAACAATCAGAGAGATAGAGTTTATACTCACCATGACATTAATTATCAGATATGTATGAGAATAAGCAATCACGGATTCACATATCATTTAATCCTTAAAAGTTCAAATGTCATATCAAGATTCTAACAAGTTCACAAATATGTCAGTTATCAAACAACTTGTTAGTAATATTACATGCCCAAATAGTTAGTCAAATAATTAGTCGGGGCATGAATCCAATTCAACTTACCTTCAAAGTTTAAAGTAGTTCAAAGTTCAAAGTACTCAAGTTCTCAATGTTCCATGTTCTCTCCCTCTTTTTGTCATAGAAAGCAAGCCAAAATAAAAGTAGGGAAATGCAAAGTTCAAAAATATTAAGAACTGAAATGAAGAACCTGCACAAGAAATCATTAGAACAAACATTGAAAAGAGAAAAAAATATCATCCCGAGTCTGTGTCATCGGAGTCACTGCACCCAAGCTTGGTGAAAATCTTTTTGACCAACTTGACAAAAGATTTAAACTTGTTCTTTAGCTCGACTTGGTTGGCAGTAAGTTTGACCATGTCTTCAGAAATCTGAGTTATTTCATTTGACATGCGTTCGTGTTCCGATGATAATCTTTGCTGTTCTCGGTAGATAGATGTGATAGAGGCTTCATCCTCTGAGGTCTCATGTTGTCCAAGACCTGAAGCTGTCGCATGTTATGTTGTTGCTGCTGTTGCTGTTGCTGTTGGTGCTGCTGAAGTAGACGGTCGCTTGCTGCGAGGAGGTGTCGGGGTATCATCTGGTTTCTTTGGTAAAGACTTTACCACAGTTGTATCATTGATGGTCCCCAAGCTATGCATGTAACTTGATTGTGATGACCCGGATCTCCGCAGAGAGCTTGCAGTGTGATCAATGACTTCTGGAGACCTATGATGTGTGTTGGAGATGATTGTGCGCAAATCGAACCCCAGATTTGGACCCGGCATGAAAAACGGATCAAGCTTGCTTTTTCGAGAATTTTTGGTAAATTTTGGAAGTGGAATTTGGCAAAACGGACATCGGATTTGGATTCAGCGCGCGAAAACGATGAAAATGGACTATTTACTTGTATTCGTCGGAGCCCGGATGCCCGCACATGAATTTCGAGGTACGATTTACTGTTCCGGCCGGCTGGGCAGCGCCGGCGGCGGAGCGCGGCGGCGCAAGTGCGGGCAGGCGACGGAGTGGGCACGGGCAGGCGCGGCGGGGGCAGGTGCACGGTGCAGCGGTGTGCCACGTGGCGTCTTCCTGTTGGCACGGTGTGGACACGTGGCAGCGTGGGATTGGCTGGTGCACCGGCTCGGTCCATGGAGCAGAGCGGGCAGTTGCCTCGGGATGCGTGCGTGGTATGGTCGCCGGCAGCATGACGTGCGCGCACGTGGGCACGCCGACCGAGGCGCTGACGCGCGCGAAGGCGGGCGCGGGGGCGAGGCCACGTGTCGCAAGCGGAGTGGCCGCGTTCGCTGTTTGCTGTGCCGGGACACGCGTCACTCTGTGGATGATCCAGGCGCTGATGGACTGCTGCAGACCGGGCTTTCTTGGCGGGCACTGTAGCAGCCCGGAATCAAATCGGGCGCCCAAAATCGGGGACCCAAAGGGGATTTTCTGATTTGTTGGGTTGAGGCTATAAATAGCCCCTTTGCTGCGCATTTTAGCCCTTTTCCCGAGCTCATCTCCTGGGAGAGCCTTAAGCAAAGTTGTTCCTTACCTTTTCCTCCACCCCTTGATGGATTTCCAGAATTTTTGGAGGCCACAGCATCGGCGTTTTCTGTGACGCGGCGCACTTCGACGCTCCTTCGATTTTGGCTTCTACCGTCGCATTTCAGAGCGCGAGACCCCCTGGGCTACCCCGATGGACTTTTGAGCTGATTTTTGCGGAATCAGTTTCACGTGAGGTAGGCTTTTGATTTCCGTGCTGATTACCTTGCTTTATTCTGACTTCTTGGCATGGTTTACGAGGCATCTTTGAACCTCTTTGTTGCTGGTGAATTTCAGGACAGCGGAGGCTTGTCGGATTTTTATCTCTACGCTCGGTTATCGAATTTTGATATGTGAGGACTCGATCGACATCTACTCTTCGCGAGGATCGCCGTCGTATTTTTATTGGAATTTTTGGAGGACTATTCGAAGGTGATAATTAAGCTTCTTTGGGACTGTTTAGCTGCAGGCTTGTGTTTATGAGGGAGTTAACATACCGTGATGTTTTATTTTTATCTTGGCCTACAGGTGTCGGATTGAGAAGTATAAATACTCGATTTGGGGCTACTCGTCGCGAGGATCGGAACGGTGATTTTTCTGGATTTTTCTGAGGACTGGACAGAGGTGAAATTCCTTGTTTTCTGTGCTGGTTTTGGCTAACAGCAAGTGCTGTATTTGGAAATGCTACCGTTGATGCTATGTGTGGTACTTTTTGCAGTGATTCGCAGATTTGGGTATCTTAAGGAGAGTTGGGCAGAGAGGAGGTTATACTATTGTGGAACGCGCATTTTCCTAGTGGGTTGCTTCGCCTCCAAAATTGATGGACTATTCATTAATTCTATCGTGTAGTAAATCATGCATGATTGTTAGATGTATTAGGATGCATGTTAGTTATAGAAAGGATGATCTCGTGTTGTTATCATTATCATGTTATTGTATGCTTCCTATATGTGTCAACTCATTTACCACTATTTGGAACTTGACCTAGCACCCTGTCATATGATGTATGTTCAACTAGACCAGTAGAAAACCACCTTACTTGGGCTAGGTTTATTTATGCTCTAGACATCCACACTTCGTATTCTACTCCTGGACATAGTGTTTTCCTCACCCAGGTAGTGGGCCGAGTGGTCGGGATCTATTTTAGTGTGGGATGCATGTTACACTCGTGCTTGGGGGCAGAGTGGAGTCTGGTAGGTGTAGCTAGTCTTGTAGCTGTGTCGGGAGCCGTTTGGATAAACGGTGGTCCCGGGTTGTCGTATTTCTCTGTCTTATTTATCGTCACTATGTTAGTGACCGTGGTATATTAGTGATATCAGGACCTAGAACCCAGACTGTTTTTGGACACCTATAATTTCTGTAAACTAATGTTTTCCTTCCAAACTTCGAGCGGGTCGCCTGAGCCTGTTCTTGTTTGATTTGGGTGAAGGCAATAGCCCTTCGGGGTTTGGAAAATAAAACTTACTTGAACTGATTTTTATTAAAGAACTAAAATATATTAAATTAGATTTCTCAGATTAAAATAGTTTTCAGTAATAACTGTCATCTTTTTATTACAACTTCCTCACCCGAGAGAGTTTGGATGATCTGGGTTCTAGGAGCCGTTCCTTTTTCGGGGCGAAAGCTACGGAGACCGTGCCTGGAACCTGTTCTTGTTTGATAGGGTTGTAGGTGTTGGTCTCCCGAAACTTTCGGACCTTGGTTGGTGTCTTCTGCATGTTGTACCAACGTTGTCGTGTTCCCGAACTGTAAGGGAGTCGGGAACTTCGATAGGCAGAGCCTGGAGTCTATTCTTGTTTGATTGGGGTTCTAGGCACCGACCTATCGGGATTTCCGAACTCTTATGGTGTCGGTCCTTCCTGTGTTATCTGTGAGTTTGGTGTTTTGTTGTGGGAGCTGTCGGGTTGATGGTGGTCCCGGCTGTGAGTATTTCCAGCCAGTGAGTTAGAGATGTGATGTTAGTTACTGTCGATCTTGTTGATCGTGGATTTGGACTATAGCCTGCATGAGCCATATTGAGCTAGACAGAGATGCGCTGATACTTTCCTCGGTGGGGTCGCGTCCCTCGAGTGCCACTCCGGAGCTGGGCCTGTTACTTTACTATCGCGACTTGTCGATGCTGTCCCTTGGCTGGGCCTTTTTTTAGGCAGTCACGGACGTAGTCCCTCTGGCTGGGCCAGTTTTGGCAGTCACGGACGCCCTACGTAAGTCCAGTTCTCCGTGGATGTACTGGCAGTAGGTGGGCGCAGGTTTGACTGGACCCTATGTGGCAGTCACTGTGCATGGGTTGATTGAGTACTGGGTTTGAGTCGATGCATCATTTTCATCTGTATCACCCTTTGAGCATAGTAGATAGAGGCATGGTAGTTGTAGAGTTATTTTCATTTTTCCTTTATTTAGTTTTCTGTTATCTTATGCCTCTAGTAGACTTAGTGGGCAGACCGTCGGGTTTGGTTGCGGTACCCACTGAGAACTACTGTGGGATGTAGTTCTCACACCCGCTGTGGTGTATTTTTCCCAGGGACCCCTTCTCCAGTTCTGGTTGCTCCAGTTGCTGATCCTTCAGACCGAGGCGAGGGAGTCGCGAGCTAGTTCCCTACCCGTCTTTGGAGTATAGCGGTGCCTCCTTTTTGGAGATTTGTAGTACAGTCAGTAGATTAGTTTTATTTCCACTTTTGAGAGACTATTGTATTGTGAGGATCTGACTTGTACTGAGAGCCTGAACACTGATGTATCATTTCTGTTTACCTCCCTGTAGAGTTATGAGTTTTTGTATCAGAGGATTTTGTATATGATTGTATTTGGGAGATGGATATTGTATCTTTATTTCCAGTTGTACAGTGATTGGATTTTAGTTTTACAGTAGTTTTCTTTATAGCTCTGATATCTGTTTAGCTGTAGTACCTTTTCTTGCAGGTTGGACGCTTCACCTATACGGAATTTTGTATAGGCGGCGGATCTGTTGGCGAGCCTGGGTCGCAGTTTCGACCCCGAGGCGTGACAGATTAGAGTGGTATCAGAGCCTAGGTTGTAGGCCATTGTGGACTTAAAAATCCTAGGCTTATGGTTGGACATTAGGATGACTACGTGAGAGTCGTGACTTTTAGCGAGAGTCCAGATTGAGTGTTATACCTCTCCCAAGAGACAGGATGAGTGATTGGCATGTTTATTCTCCTAAGCGATTATGTTGGCTGCAGACAACATAATGCAATGGAATGGATAACATGTCTTAGACTTTCGCTGGATTGGGTCGTATGGTTATTGTGTCCTGATGTTTGTTATTATGCAGTGGACTACGATGCCCCTGAGACGTCGTGTAGTGAAGAGGGCACATCCCGCATCAGATGAGGAACCCGAGTAGCAAGTGTAAGGAAAGCGGATGCGCGTGCATGCGCATTTAATGCAGCGGAAATAAATTTTATGATCATAAATATGATCTAATCAAATATACCTTAACATCATAACATTTATGATATTACTGTATGTATATAAATATGTTACAAGATCATCTCGTGAGACACAAAAAAATTATTATTCTAATATAATTAGAAGAAGGGTTAGAATTTCAACCTTTGTTGATTATCGAAATTGTCTGTCGGTTGATATTGGATCTGAACTTCCGGTCCTTTGAGCCGCACAACTGTCTGACCTCTATGTGTATCCACACAAGGCTGCTCTGGGATTTGTGCTTCACACAATATAATCTCGAAACTCCTTTCGTGATTTTTTTTGTCAATGTAGAGAAGAATTAATCCTCAAATTGTGCTAGCAATGGTAAGAGGATTAACTATAATATAGAGACCAATGATTATAGGAAGACTTCTCTCTGATGATTAAAGATAACACTAAATAATTAAGAGAAGTTTCTCTCTTTTTCCTCATACTTTTACTCCATATGATTTCTCATATGATTACTCATATGATTACATTACTCATATGATTTTCATATGATTACTCATATGATTATTTTCATATGATTACCTGTTTACCTTAGAGGAGATTACTCTCTTCCTTTTATAAGTCTAAGACTCATAAATAGGAGGAGAGTAAACTCCTCTCCTTGTTGTTAAAAAGTAGAGATAAACCTCCACCATAAATGAGAGGAAATGAACTTCTCTCATTTATTGAGTGGAGAGGAGAGAAACGAGGAGAAGAGGAAACGAAAGAGAGAGAGAGAAATTTGCCGTTAATAAATGAAAACCTTTTTCATAACTTAATATCAATTAATTGAGAGTTTTCATTCATTAAGTGAAATGGTTTCCTCGTATACATATATATATATATATATATATATATATATATATATATATATATATATATATATATATATATATATATATATATTGCTAACTAGCTTAGCAAATAACAAATACTTTGTTATTTAAGCAAAATGGTCTCTATAAATTCTCTAAGCACAAATCACACGCAACCTTTATTGTGTGTGACCACATAGGTTCAATTCTACCTGGTTGTGAGATGTGACGCTAAACTCTTTTTGTATCACCATCGAAACTTCTTTCGATGGACCAAAATATTTTTGACTCTCCCAATTGATTGTGATTAACTATCTTTAATCACTTATGTGGGTCCCACAATCCACGAGTGACACCTAGCAGTATGTCGCGGTAATCCAAGTAGAATTAATAATAGACTAAACCTCTAAGTGTAGTTACCGTGTGATTAAATCCTTCTATCACTTGTCCTAATTGAGCCGAGGTTATGGATAACTCGTCAAACCCCATTACTCAATTATATATCTTATCTGATCATTACCCGATATATGAAAACTCCTTTTCATAAAATCACACTGTCTTGGCCAAGGGCTTTTATATCTTAAAGAACAGATAGTATAGGATAGTTACCTATCTACCGAGGGTGATAGATTCCATCTTGACACACACCTATCTTTACGCATGACCCACTATAGCCAACATATGTTGACTTTAACCCATGATTAGGGTATAAAGTATTTACACAGTCAAAAATACAATAACCCATACGTAAGATAACTGTGGTGCCTCAGGTCTAAGGATAACTCACACCACTACAGCATGGAACAATTCACTGACGAGTGAGTAGATATCCATGTGATTGTTCATGATTGGTCACGCTCAGTGAAAATGTTCTCCAACATTCACCTGTATACTTGCTCTAGTGTCACCACACTAATGACTTAAGACTCGTCATCCCATAAGGAAAGCACAATATACACTGACCTAACCGGATTTATCACCACTCTCGTGATAATCCTATGATCAGGAGCATTTAATAATTAATTACAAAAGAATACATGTCTTAAATTCCTAACATCTTAGGAATATGATTCTTTTACCATTAATTATAAGGACGATTCATATATATATATATATATATATATATATATATATATATATATATATATATATATATATATATATACTTGACAATAATATGAATGAATAAATGCCAATTTATTAATTTAATGAAAGATATAAAGATACAAACCCTATAGTTGTGTCACCGATTGGCTTATAGGGCATATAACTAACAATCTCCCACTTGCACTAAAGCCAATCACCCATATAGCGTAGGCCCATTTTCTCAAGATGGCTTTCCAGCTTTTGTTGAGTGAGTGCTTTGGTTAGTGGGTCCGCTACATTGTCAGCAGAAGCAACCTTTTGCACACGTATTTCATTCCTTTCAATATAATCTCTGATTATATGATATCGCCGTTCAATATGCTTGGATTTCTGATGAGATCTTGGCTCCTTAGCTAATGCTATGGCGCTATTATTGTCACAGAAAAGCGGCGTTGGTTCCTTAATAGCTGGAACCACACCGAGTTCTGCAACGAACTTTCTGATCCAAACACATTCTTTTGAGGCTTCTGATGCAGCAATATATTCTGCTTCCATGGTAGAATCGGCAGTCGTTGCTTGTTTGGAACTTTTCCAAATAATGGATCCTCCATTACATATGAATAAATATCCTGATGTAGACTTTCTATCATCAACATCTGACATGAAATTAGAATCTGTGAAGTCTTCTAGCTTCAACTCACCGCCTCTAAAGACTAGGCACATATCCTTAGTTCTTCTCAAATACTTAAGGATATTTTTAACTGCAACCCAGTGTTCCATACCTGGGTTAGATTGATATCTACTTGTGACACTCACAGCATGTGCGATATCAGGTCTCGTACATAGCATTGCATACATTAGACTCCCAATAGCCGAAGCATACGGAATTCTATTCATACATTCTCTTTCCTCAGGTGTTTTAGGACACATCTTCTTGGAAAGATAGATTCCATGTCTGAGAGGTAATAGACCTCTTTTGAAATTTTCCATACCGAATCTCTTCAGTACTTCCTCTATGTACATTCTTTGAGATAGGCCAAGCAACCGTCTAGACCTGTCTCTATAGACCTTTATACCTAAAATATAGGATGCATCGCCTAAGTCTTTCATGGAGAAATTCTGAGATAGCCACAATTTGACCGATGACATCATCCCAATGTCATTCCCAATTAAAAGTATATCATCCACATACAATATGAGAAATGTGACAGCACTCCCACTAGTCTTTTTGTACACACATGGTTCTTCCTCGTTTCTTGTGAAATCAAACGATTTGATTGCATCATTAAAACGAGTGTTCCAACTCCGAGATGCTTGCTTTAATCCATATATGGATCTCTGAAGCTTGCACACTTTATGATTATCATTGCTAGAGGTGAAACCTTGAGGCTGTTCCATATATATGTCTTCCTCAAGATATCCATTAAGGAAGGCAGTTTTCACATCCACCTGCCATATTTCATAATCATAATGTGCAGCTATAGCTAGTAAGGTTTGAATGGATTTTAACATGGCCACTGGCAAGAAGGTCTCCTAATAATCAATACCTTCTCGTTGACTATAACCTTTCGCCACAAGCCTTGCTTTATAGGTCTCTACCTTTCCATTTGAACCAATTTTTCTCTTGAAGATCCATTTACATCCAATGGGTACTATACCCACTGGTAAATCCTCTAGAGTCCAAACCTTGTTGGAATACATAGAGTCCATTTCAGACTTCATAGCTTCCTTCCATCTCTCAGAGTCGATGTCTAACATCGCCTCTTTTATAGCTAGTAGGATCATGTCTATGATCTTTATCTCCCATTAAGAACATTTCTTTTACCTTCTCAACGACAAATCCTAAATATCTGTCTGGAGGTTGGGAAACTCTATTAGATCTTCGAAGTGGTTGTATGTACAATGGTTCTGATTGAGTAGAGATTTTTGGTCGATTATTATAGATTTGTTGCTCATCAGAGACATTCTCATTGAGCTCTATTTTCCTCCCACTACATCCTTCTTGAATGAATAGTTTCTCAAGAAAAGAGGCATGCCGACTCACAATAATATTTTGATCCTGGGGAAAATAGAAATAGTATCCCAATGATTCTTTGGGATAACCAATGAATCTACCTTTATCCGACCTTGCTTCCAATTTGTCTGTCTTCAGCTTCTTAACAAAAGCCGGACATCCCCAAATCTTGAGATGACCAAGAGTTGGCTTTCTACTATACCTTGAATGACCAAGAGTTGGCTTTCTACTATACCAAATCTCATATGGAGTGGTTGTGACACCCCCGGAATTTGGATTAGTCCTCTATATAAATGATATAATAGGACTAAATCTCTAACCCAGCTATAGCATTTTGGATGGTAGCAAGATCCAAGAGGAACATGAGAGTTAAGCGTGCTAGAGCTAGAGTAGTTCTAGGATGGGTGACCCCTTGGGAAGTGGGGCGTCACAGTTGGTATCAGAGCCATTCACCAGCCGGAAATGTGAGATGAGTCTCGGCTGAGTCAGGGTTATATAGCGGGTAGAGCGAGGCTCCCCGGCTAATGACCGTTGTGAGTGGAGTGCAGCTCCTCACAAGGTCGGCTAAGGCTAGCGAGACGAGTCTCACATCGCCTGGTGCTTGTGAGTGTGCTTGAGCCTGACGTGGACGTCAGGGCTTACAGGGGGGAAGAATGTGACACCCCCGGAATTTGGATTAGTCCTCTATATAAATGATATAATAGGACTAAATCTCTAACCCGGCTATAGCATTTTGGATGGTAGCAAGATCCAAGAGGAACATGAGAGTTAAGCGTGCTAGAGCTAGAGTAGTTCTAGGATGGGTGACCCCCTGGGAAGTGGGGCGTCACAGTGGTAGAAACAGATTTGGAAGGTACTCTATTTAAAATATATGCAGCAGTAAGAAGAGCATACCCCCAAAGTGACATAGGTAAATCAGTGAAACTCATCATGGATCGCACCATATCTAATAAAGTGCGATTCCTCCGTTCAGATACTCCATTAAGTTCCGGAGTGCCGGGAGGAGTCCATTGAGAGATAATGCCATTTTCCTTGAGGTAGTTTAGAAAGTCTGTACTTAAGTACTCTCCTCCTCGATCTGATCGAAGAATTTTTATAAACTTTCCAGTTTGTTTTTCAACTTCATATCTAAACTCTTTGAACTTTTCAAAGGCTTCAGATTTTTGTCTCATCAAGTAGATATACCCATACCGTGAATAATCATCAGTAAAGGTGATGAAGTAAACATAACCTCCCCTGGCTTGCACATCAAATGGTCCGCATACATCAGTATGCACCAGGGCAAGTATATTAGTGGCTCTTTCTCCTTGTCCAATAAAGGGTAATTTGGTCATCTTTCCTTGAAGACATTATTCACAAGTCGGATATGGCTTGCAAGCCAATGAGCTCAAGAGCCCATCTTTCACCAATTTGTTAATCCTATCTTCACTAATATGACCTAATCTAAGATGCCACATATACTTGTGATCTACCTCTTCTCTAGGTCTTTTAGACCCTACGACATTCATTTTCTGCTCAACTGTATTTACACTTGCATCCATATGTAAGTGATATAACTTGTCAATCATTGTTCCATAGCCTATCAATTTATTTCTCAAATAAATTAAGCAAGTATTTATTTTAAAAACAAATTTGCAACCAATCATTGATAATGAAGAAACAGAAATTAAGTTTCTACTAGCATTAGGAACGTAAAGACAATCTTTTAATTCTAAAACTATGCCTGACGGTAATAGTATAGGATAGGTCCCTACGGCTAATGCAGCAACTTTTGCTCCATTACCCACTCGTAGGGTGATTTCTCCTTCCTTCAGCCTTCTACTTTGTTTTAAACCCTGCATCGAGGTGCACAAGTGAGAAGTGCATGCAGAATCAATTATCCAAGTGGTAGTAGAACATACCGACAGATTAGTTTCAATAATGAGCAGGTCGGACTTACCTTCAGAAGGATTGTCCTTTGCCTTGTTCTTTAGGCTAGCAAGGTATTCGGGGCAGTTCCTTTTCCAATGGCCATCTCTATTACAGTGGAAACATTTTTCTGTAATGACCTTCTTAGAAACTTGTCTTTTGATATTACCCTTTGGCTTCTTGCTAGGTTTCTTATTTCTCCATTTAGACTTTCTCTTGGAGGAAGAAGCCTGTTCTATAGCCAAGATTGTCCCCTTGTTATCTTTTATTGTTCC
Organism: Tillandsia fasciculata; assembly: GCA_029168755.2. NCBI lineage: Eukaryota > Viridiplantae > Streptophyta > Magnoliopsida > Poales > Bromeliaceae > Tillandsia > Tillandsia fasciculata. The sequence goes on from CM054930.1 coordinate 25,207,540, forward strand.
CTCTGCTGTCACCAGCATATTCAAGAGCTCAGAGAGAGTGCACTGAATCTTATTCATTTGAAAGTTCATGACGAACTGCGAAAGTGAGTCAGGTAAGGACTGCAGAATTAAATCTGTCTGCAAGTCTGCATCCATCCGTAAGCTGAGCTTCTCAAGCTCCTCAATATCTTCAATCATTTTCAAACAATGATGATTAACTGATTGGCCTTCAGACATTCTTGCTCGAAATAACCGCTTTGATATCTCATATCGAGTAGAGCGGCTTTGTTCACTATACAGTTCCTTTAGGTGAAGTAGAATGGCTGATGCACTGTCCATGTGCTCATGTTGGCGTTGCAACTCGTTGCTCATCGATGCCAACATGTAGCACCTGACTCTATTATCGTCATCTATCCATTTTTCATATGCAGCTCTCTGCTGCTCATTATCATCAGTTGGAAGTTCAGGAGCAGGAGTGGTCAAAATATAGGCAATTTTCTCGGAGTTGAGAACAATTCTCAAGTTTCGTAGCCAATCAGAAAAATTAGGACCGGTCAAGCGGTTGGCATCAAGAATTTTAGTGAGAGGGTTAGAGGCAGCCATATTCTGTAAAAGGTAAAGATATTCAATTAGTTATATATCTTTCATTATTCCATTTGATTATGGACTTTTAATCAAATGGTATCTCCCACTAATTTTTATGAATTTTCACACTCCTTTAGTGAAGAAACAGAAACCTCTTAAATTGGTTTCTAGTGGGAATTGCGCTCTCACCGATTTTTGTAAATTACCTCACCTAACAGTTATTGGTAATTAGTAATTCGATGAGTGGACAACTCTTGCCCAATGTTTCAAAAACATATTGCAATCATTCTTTAGCCTCTAGGACATAAAAGCCTCACCTAACAGTTATTGACCTCACATCCTAGTTAAGTTTGACCTACCGTTCAATATATGAATAAAATTAATATTAAACCCTCACCTAACAGTTATCGGGTACAATAATAATTTTACCATATAACATCAAATGTTGTTAAGGTGGTTACGCTTTCTTCGTGCAAGTAGCCCATGTAACCATGCGTACTACTCAACCCTAAGAAAAATGCCCACACGTTACAACGGTAGAAGGCTACGATAGAGTGTTCACAACACTCTTCTTTACAACTTAATATTATTTGTTATTATTCCAATCTCATCAGATCTTATTTTCAAATTGCATCCAATGCAATTATATTTTTCATCTAATATAAATTTATATTAAAAGCTGATGATAAAATTAGTCAAAATCACATGATGAAATCTGATCATAGCATCTCATGCCCCATCATATGTAATTTCAATTAATATGTTAATATAACCTTAATATGTTAATTGATTAAGTTAAATGCAATTAACACATTTCAATTAATTGCATATTAACTTAATTAATTAACCATCATAAGATTAAATAATAATAATAATAATAACAGTATATCAATTATATACATGTGTGGTCCCAATTATTATTATCACAAATTAATTTCAAACATCATATGTATGAAATATAATTTTCAAAAATCTTGCATAGGCATTCGCATTAGGGTTAACTCATATAACCCTAAATCTAAATCAACAATAGGAAAAACTTTTGTGGCTGCACGAGGGTGGCTCCGATACCACTGTAAGGAAAGCGGATGCGCGTGCATGCGCATTTAATGCAGCGGAAATAAATTTTATGATCATAAATATGATCTAATCAAATATACCTTAACATCATAACATTTATGATATTACTGTATATATATAAATATGTTACAAGATCATCTCGTGAGACACACAAAAATTATTATTCTAATATAATTAGAAGAAGGGTTAGAATTTCAACCTTTGTTGATTATCGAAATTGTCTGTCGGTTGATATTGGATCTGAACTTCCGGTCCTTTGAGCCGCACAACTGTCCGACCTCTATGTGTATCCACACAAGGCTGCTCTGGGATCTATGCTTCACACAATATAATCTCGAAACTCCTTTCGTGATTTTTTTTGTCAATGTAGAGAAGAATTAATCCTCAAATTGTGCTAGCAATGGTAAGAGGATTAACTATAATATAGAGACCAATGATTATAGGAAGACTTCTCTCTGATGATTAAAGATAACACTAAATAATTAAGAGAAGTTTCTCTCTTTTTCCTCATACTTTTACTCCATATGATTTCTCATATGATTACTCATATGATTACATTACTCATATGATTTTCATATGATTACTCATATGATTATTTTCATATGATTACCTGTTTACCTTAGAGGAGATTACTCTCTTCCTTTTATAAGTCTAAGACTCATAAATAGGAGGAGAGTAAACTCCTCTCCTTGTTGTTAAAAAGTAGAGATAAACCTCCATCATAAATGAGAGGAAATGAACTTCTCTCATTTATTGAGTGGAGAGGAGAGAAACGAGGAGAGGAGGAAACGAAAGAGAGAGAGAGAAATTTGCGGTTAATAAATGAAAACCTTTTTCATAACTTAATATCAATTAATTGAGAGTTTTCATTCATTAAGTGAAATGGTTTCCTCGTATACATATATATATATATATATATATATATATATATATATATATATATATATATATATATATATATATATATATATGCTAACTAGCTTAGCAAATAACAAATACTTTGTTATTTAAGCAAAATGGTCTCTATAAATTCTCTAAGCACAAATCACACGCAACCTTTATTGTGTGTGACCACATAGGTTCAATTCTACCTGGTTGTGAGATGTGACGCTAAACTCTTTTAGTATCACCATCGAAACTCCTTTCGATGGACCAAAATATTTTTGACTCTCCCAATTGATTGTGATTAACTATCTTTAATCACTTATGTGGGTCCCACAATCCACGAGTGACACCTAGCAGTATGTCGCGGCAATCCAAGTAGAATTAATAATAGACTAAACCTCTAGGTGTAGTTACCGTGTGATTAAATCCTTCTATCACTTGTCCTAATTGAGCCGAGGTTATGGATAACTCGTCAAACCCCATTACTCAATTATATATCTTATCTGATCATTACCCGATATATGAAAACTCCTTTTCATAAAATCACACTGCCTTGGCCAAGGGCTTTTATATCTTAAAGAACAGATAGTATAGGATAGTTACCTATCTACCGAGGGTGATAGATTCCATCTTGACACACACCTATCTTTACGCATGACCCACTATAGCCAACATATGTTGACTTTCACCCATGATTAGGGTATAAAGTATTTATACAGTCAAAAATACAATAACCCATACGTAAGATAACTGTGGTGCCTCAGGTCAAAGGATAACTCACACCACTACAGCATGGAACAATTCACTGACGAGTGAGTAGATATCCATGTGATTGTTCATGATTGGTCACGCTCAGTGAAAATGTTCTCCAACATTCACCTGTATACTTGCTCTAGTGTCACCACACTAATGACTTAAGACTCGTCATCCCATAAGGAAAGCACAATATACACTGACCTACCCGGATTTATCACCGCCCTCGTGATAATCCTATGATCAGGAGCATTTAATAATTAATTACAAAAGAATACATGTCTTAAATTCCTAACATCTTAGGAATATGATTCTTTTACCATTAATTATAAGGACGATTCATATATATATATATATATATATATATATACTTGACAATAATATGAATGAATAAATGCCAATTTATTAATTTAATGAAAGATATAAAGATACAAACCCTATAGTTGTGTCACCGATTGGCTTATAGGGCATATAACTAACAGCAAAAGGCAGAGCTATCAGAGCAGAGCGAGACCCAGGAGTTACGGGCCCAGATGGCACAGATGTCGGAGGCTGTCCGACGCCAGAAGGAGGCCATGGAACGTTTGATGCGCCTGTCGGAGCAGAGAGCACAGCTAGTTGTAGCACCACATGAGTGTCCTCCAGCACTTTCTTCCCATGCAGCGGCATCTCCAGTTGTACCAGTGGCACCGATTGAGCGAGCAGCCCTCCGTGCCGACGAGTAGTGCCGAGGCACCGAGGCAAGGTGGATAGCGGATAGTAGATGAGGTTTGGGACATCATTGATCGATGGAGCTAGTCCCGGCTGTCTGATCCACCCCGATTCGCAGGATTGAGCTCGGAGCCGTGGGAGGCAGAGTCTTGGATCACAGCGATGGAGCAACTCCTTGAGACCCTTTTTGTTGAGGAGCAGTTTCATGTTCTTTTGGTGACAAACTTGTTGGAGCACAATGCCGAGGCATGGTGGCGCCGAGTGTGACTTGTCGGTCCGCCTGGGACCCAGCTGCTTATTTGGGCGGAGTTTCGCAGTCTTCTTCTTGAAGCCTTCTTTCCGGGGAGTGTCAGATAGAGGCTAGAGGATGGAGGACAGATCGACCGGCATGGGCATTCCAGATTTCTTCTCCAGGATAGTGAATTTCTGAGATGTCAGAGGTCGGGTAGGCCCCGAGGGCAGCATCAACATCGGTATCAACAGCGGCGGTAGCATAGATGTGTTGTTGCGGAAGACCGCATTCGTCGCCCTAGTGTGAGCAGAGGTAGAGGTCGTGCTCCCTATGTGGATAGTCTAGATATTTGCTGACAGACTGGACGTTGACGTCGAGGCAGACTGAGCGACGACCACCTGCATCGAGTGGATGAGTCTGTGCCGCCCGGTTGGAGGGCGCCACGGTAGTGGATCGGGTTGTCGCCGGCATGATTTCATTACAACAGTCTGAATTGGAGTATTTTTGGCTTTCTTGCCTGGACTGGAGGTAGAGTTGTTACCACGTGCACTAGAGATACATGTTCCTATTGGTGTTGTACTCTTGGGGGAGCCTTGTGGATCGTGTCCAGTGCAGAGGAGACTTGGAATTATACCGGCAGACGTGACGGTTTGGTGACAGCTCCAAGACTCTGATTGAGCACACGGGATGGACTGGTTGGCGCGTTATCATGCAACGACTGATTGTGGAATGAGAACAGTGACCCTTTCGCGAGTGGGATAGGAGGAGTTCATTTTCTCTGGTTGCCGAGGTACCCTTCCTGCAGCGATGGCTTCAGCGGCTTTGGACGGACGTCACCACTTGAGCGTATGTGACGTTTAGGACTAGAGGTTGTGTCCTTAGAGGTCTTGGTTAGATCGTAGCTTTCGTTTTGTCACCACAGCAGGAACGGCTTCAACATTTCTCTCCCCTTTTTCTCGCTTTTATGCTGGAACTTCCGAACGGGACGAAAACTTCGAAAGGCTACTCCAGAAATGGAGACTGTGCCCGAACCTGTTCTTGTTTGATTGGGGCGAAGGCACTGGCCTTTCGGAATTTTCAGACTTTTCGCTATTTTCCAGCTGTTTTCTAAATAGAGAGTTGCAGTTGATGACGTTCCTGATGGTGGGCCTTTACGTTCTTGTTTGGTGGTGTTGGCGTACTTCGGGTAGTTTAGTCATGTTGGTTTTGTGGTTGTGGTGCGTTTTAGTTTCGTGGGCGAAACTTTCTTTTAGTGGGGGAGGATGTGATGACCTGGATCTCCGCAGAGAGCTTGCAGTGTGATCAGTGACTTCTGGAGACCTATGATGTGTGTTGGAGATGATTGCGCGCAAATCGAACCCTAAATTTGGACCCGGCACGAAAAATGGATCAAGCTTGCTTTTCAGGAATTTTTGGCAAATTTTGGAAGTGGAATTTGGTAAAACGGACATCGGATATGGATTCAGCACGCAAAAACGATGAAAGTGGACAATTTACTAGTATTTTTCGGAGCTCGGATGCCCGTACACGAATTTCGAGGTACGATTTACTGTTCCGGGCGGGCGGGCAGCGCCGGCGGAGGCGGCGGGCGGCGGAGCGGGCGCGGGTAGGCGGTGGAGCGGGCGCGGGCAGGCGCGCGGGCGCGACGCGGGCAGGTGCGCGGTGCAGCGAGGGTGTGTGCCACGTGGAGTCTTCCTGTTGGCGCGGTGTGGACACGTGGTACCGTGGGATTGGCTGGTGCACCGGCTCGGTCCACGGAGCAGAGCAGATAGTTGCCTCGGGATGCGTGCGTGGTATGGTCGCCGACAGCGCGACATGCGTGCACGTGGGCACGCCGACCGAGGCACTGACGCGCGCGAAGGTGGGCGCGGGGGCGAGGCCACGTGTCGCAAGCGGAGTGGCCGCGTTCGCTCTTTGCTGTGCGGGGACACGTGTTTCTCTGTGGATGATCCGGGCGCTGATGGATGGCTGCAGATCGGGCCTTATTGGCGGGCACTGTAGCAGCCCGAAATCAAATCGGGCGCCCGAAACCGGAGACCCAAAGGGGATTTTCTGATTTGTTGGGTTGAGGCTATAAATAGCCCCTTTGCTGCGCGTTTTAGCCCTTTTCCCGAGCTCATCTCCTGGGAGAGCCTTAAGCAAAGTTGTTCCTTACCTTCTCCTCCACCCCTTGATGGATTTCCGGAATTTTTGGAGGCCGCGGCATCGGCATTTTCTGCAACGCGGCGCACATCGACGCTCTTTTGATTTTGGCTTCTACCGTCGCATTTCAGTGCGCGCGCACCAGGACCCGCCTACCAGAAGCCGCCACGTGTCCACTCCTGGTCCACCGTGCACCCGCGCCATTCCATGGACCGCGCCTGCTGCGCCCGCCACTCACGAGGTGCCACGTGCCCCCTCCCCGCGGTGCACGCTTCCGCGGTGGACCGCGCGCCTGCGCGCCCGCGCGCCTGCCCGCGCCGCTCCGCGCCTGCCCGAGCCCCCGCCGCTGCCCCCCGCCGCCGCCGCCGCCCGCCAGCGCCGGAACAGTACCCACAACCTCGAAATCCGTGTTTTCTCCTCCTGGCTCCGAAAAATACAAGTAAATAGTCCATCGTGACTGTTTTCGCGCGCTGAATCCAAATCCGATGTCCGTTTGGTCCAATTCCACCTCTAAAATTTGTCAAAAATTCCCGAAAAAGTAAACTTGATCCATTTTTCGTGCCGGGTCAATTTCTTGGTTCCAATACGCGCGCAAAAATCTCAATCGCCCAATATGGGCCTTCTGGTAAGCAATCTTGCTCCCAATACACAAGGAATCTATTTCCGGGGCCCGACACACGCACAAACACTCCCAGAAACTACTAATCCATCAATAAGCCTTTAAGTGGGGATTCGGGTCCTCACATCCTCCCCCACTAAAAGAAAGTTTCGTCCTCGAAACTAACACGGCTCAAAAGGGAGTTTCCAAGCCAACGGTAAGCATCCATCAACACAGTCCCCAACTCTCCAGTCGCTACTCACTCTCCACAAAGCGAGTCCCAAGTTGGAACAACCTCAGGAATTCCAAATACTGGGGACAAGGAAGAACAGCCAACTCTACGCGTCCAAACTACACGAATTACGCCACACAATTAACAAGAAAGGGTAAGGGCCCCACCAGCAGGAAAGCCATCAACCCCCAACTCTCAATTTAGAAAAACAGCTGAAATTAACGAAAAGTTCAAAAATTTCGAAAGACCAGTGCCCTCGCCCCAATCAAACAAGAACAGGTTCGGGCACCGTCTCCATTTCTGGAGTAGCCTTTCGAAGCTTCCGTCCTGTTCGCAAATTTCAGCATAAGGGCGAGAAAAAGGAAGAGAAGTGTTGATGCCGTTCTGCTGTGGCTACAAAAACGGAAGCTACAATCTATCTGAGACCCTAAAAACACAACCCTATCCGTGACCCCTAGAGACACAACCTCTAGTCCTAGGCGTCACCTACGCTCAACAAGTAGCACCTAACCTAGAGTCGCTGAAGCCACTGCTGCAGGAAGGATGCCTCGGTGACTTGTGGAAACGATCTTTTGTTGTCCAACTCGCGGAAAGGTCGCTGTTCTCAATCCACAATCAATCGTTGCACGATACCGCACCAGCTGGTCCATCCCGTGTGCTCATTCTGTGTCGTGGAGCTGTAACTGAACCGTCACACCTACCGGTGTACTTCCCAAAGTCTCAGCTATCCTGATCACGCCCCAAAATTCACCTCTGCTCGTAGGATACTGGGAAGAATCCAATCGCTCATGCATGTAACAAAATTCCTATCCCTTATTCATGCAGAGATGCAAATGCCCTAATATCATGCAAAAGGATGCCGTGATACCAAAAAGCTCACTCAACTGACTGAATATAAAGCCATACCTGCGGCAATAGGATTTGCTGCTGGGGTGCCCTCCACCAAGGCTGCGTAAACCCGTCCACTGGGTGCTGAAGATTGTCGTCCCGTTTGTCCCGACGTCGTACCCCACTCTGTCTGACAGTGTACCGGAGGGGCTTTCGCTTCCTGAACAGGCAAGGGGGGTGCTATAGCAAGGGGTCGCATCGACAGTATGGCTCGGGGACAAGCTGCTCGAAAATGTCCCAACTCTCCACAAAGGAAACACCGTCCCTGTCTCTGGTCAGACTGCGATGGTGGATGAGGGCCGCCACATATGACAAACCGCTCACGTCGCTACTGCCGGAGCTGCTGTCGCTGCTGATACCGCGGCTGCTGCGGGTGCCCACCAGATCTCTGGCGCCCCTGAAACCCACGACCCTCAGAGTGAGATCGTGGAGGTCTCGGAGGTGACTGCCAACTCGTCTGTCCCTCATCAACCGGTGCTGGGCGCTTCACCCCTGGAATCACTACGGGAGCTGGAGCCATCTCATCCATCACCGCCTCTCCACACTCAACGTAAAGTGCCTGCTCCATAGATGCATCCAACGTCTGCAATCTGTGCGAACGGACGAACTGATAAATCTCCCGGCGCAAACCCCGCTCAAACATGTAAATCCGATGCGCCTCGTCCCTGGCCGCGTGCGGTACACAGGCCAACAACTGGTTGAAGTCTGCGATGTACTCATGCACGGGCCGATCTCCCTGACGGAGATTCTTCAGCTGCTCCTCCAACCTCTGCCTGACGCTCTCCAGGAAGAATGCCCCTAGAAGAAGGCTGCGGAACTCCGCCTAAGAGAGAAGCTGCGTCCCAGGCGGACCAATCGGTCGCACACGCCGCCACCAAGCCTCGGCGTTGCTCTCCAAGAAGTGTGTAGCCAAGAGGACTCGAAACCGCTCCTCAATGAACAAACTCTCAAAATGACGCTCCATGGTCGTGATCCAAGACTCAGCCTCCCACGGCTCTGTACTCAATCCAGAAAAATAGGGTGGATCGAACTGGCAGAACCTCATCAATAGATCCACCACCTCACGCTGCTCTACAGGGGTCAACTGTCCCGCCGTCCCGGACGGCTGACCACTGGTAACCGGCGCAGTAGGGGCTGCCTGTGCTGCTGGTACAACTGGGGGTGTCACAGCTGACTATGCCCTCTGCTCCATCATGCGCACCATCCGATCCGTGGTCTCCTTCTAACGCCGGAAAGTCTCTGACAAATGAGCCATCTGAGCTCGAAGCTCCTGTACCTCACTCTGCTGACCCTGTGCTGACTCCTCCTGCTCAGGCTCATGGGAGGAGGAAGGCTGAGAATGCGTCCGCATCCTGCGTCGGGGAGGCATCGTGCCCACCTGCAATCCACATGCAAACATCAGGACAGCACCAAACAACACTCGACCCAATCCAGCGAAAGTCTAAGACATGTCATCCATTCCATAGCATTATGTTGTCTGCAGCCAACATAATCGCTTAGGAGAATAAACATGCCAATCACTCATCCCATCCCTTCGGAGAGGTATAAAACTCAATCAGGACTCTCGCTAACAGTCACGACTCTCACGTAGTCATCCTAATGTCCAACCACAAGCCTAGGGTTTCTAAGTCCTCAATGACCTACAACTTAGGCTCTGATACCACTCTAATCTGTCACGCCCCGGGGTCGAAACTGCGACCCGGGCTCGCTAATAGATCCGCCGCCCATACGGTGAACCCCGTATAGACGAAGCGTCTAACCTGCAAAAGAAAGATGCTATACTAAACAGATATCAGAGCTGGAAGTAAACTGCTAGAAATAAAATATATACAACTCAAAAGCCTCACCAAAAGTACATAAGTCTCTCAGCAAAAACAGAAAAGTACAACTCTATACCTCACTACAAGGGTCTCTCAACAAGAAACTCTCAAAATAATATTAAGGGTACATCTACTCTCTGGACGACGACTGGTAGGGATCTAGCTCGCGACTCTCTTACCTCGATCTGAAGAAGCAGCAGCTAGAGCAGCAGGAACAGGAGCAGACGTCCCTGGGGAAAAGACACCACGACGGGTGTGAGAACTACATCCCACAGTAGTTCTCAGTGGGTGCCACCAACAAGCCCGACGGTCTGCCCACTAAGTCTACTAGAGGCATAAAGTAACAAATGCAATGCTGAAAGGGAAGAGCTGGAAAATAAACTCTACAGCTACTATGCCTCTATCTAGATGCTAAAAAAGTGGAACAGATGGAAGACAAGATGCATCTACTAACTCTCAAGTATAGTCACCCAATCTACACTGACTGCCACATAGGGTCCAGTCAAACCTGCGCCCACCTACTGCCGCACATCCTCAACAGGACGGGTCTACCGTAGGGTGTCCGTGACTGCCAAAACTGGCCCAGCCAGAGGGACTGCGTCGACAAGTTGCGATAGCAAGTAACAGGCCCAACTCCGGAGTGGCACTCGAGAGGCGCGACTCCACCGAGGAAAGTATCTGCGCATCTCTGTCGAGCTCAATATGGCTCCTGCAGGCTATAGTCCAATCCACGATCAACAAGATCGACTAACAACACTAACTCTCACTCACAGGCTGGAAAACCACACAGCCAGGACTACCGTCCACCCGACGGCTCCCACAACAGAACACCAAACTCAGGAAGGACCGACACCATAAGGGTTCAAAAATCTCGATAGGTCGGTGCCTAGAACCCTATCAAACAAGAACAGACTCCAGGCTCCGCCTATCGAAGTTCCCGACCCCCTTACAGTTCGGGAACACGACAACCTCTATACAACAAGCGGAGGACACCAACCAGGGCCCGAAAGTCTCGGAAGACCAATACCTACAACCCTATCAAAGAAGAACAGGTTCCAGGCTCGGCCCCCGTGGCTTTCGTCCCGAAAAAGGAACGGCCCCTAGAACCCAGATCACCCAAACTCTCTCGGGTGAGGAAGTTGTAATAAAAAGATGACAGTTATTACTGAAAATTATTTTAATCTGAGAAACCCAATTTAATATATTTTAGTTCTTTTAAGAAAATTTGTTTAAATAAGTTTTATTTTTCAAGCCCCGAAGGGCTATTACCATCACCTAAATCAAACAAGAACAGGCTCCGGCGACCCCTCGAGATTTGGAAGAAAATATTAGTTTATCGAAATCATGTGTGTCAAAACAAACAGTCTGGGTCCTATGTCCTGCTAACACTGGTAAACAACTACCACTAACACAGTGGCGACAAAACATCTCGGGACTGCCGTTTATCCAAACGGCTCCCGCCACAGATGAACGATCAACTACATCTACCAGACTCCACTCTGCTCCCAAGCACGAGTGTAAAATGCATCCCACACTAAAGGAATCCCGACCACTCGGCCCACTACCCGGGCGAGTAAAACACTATGTCCAGGAAAGAATAAGAAGTGTGGATGTCTAAAGCAGAATAAACCTAGCCCAAGTTGGAGTTTTCTACTGGTCTGGTTACACATGCAGCATATGACGGGGTGCTAGGTCAAGTTCCAAGATAACGATAATCAACAGCTTGTAGGAAAGAATTAAATACATGATCAGCTAACAACATCAGGAACATCAATTCCTACATTCTAGCATGCTATACAAAATACATCTACAACATGCAAGTCCCTACACAGATAGAATTAATGCACAGTCCATAGGTCATGAAGACGAGGCCACCCACCTGAAAGTGCACAACTGTCAAATGTCCAAAAAGCTGAAACTGTACCGGGACAATCCACAGATTTCCACAAATGCGTCGGGCCGAAAACCTCCCAAAATACCTCCTGGATACAAAAATATGGCCCAAAAATACAATTACAACAAAATCCTAAGTGTGCTGTCCAAGCTGAGATTTCAGTCCCAAAGATGCAATATTTTCACCTGCAAACAATGCTCCAAAAATTCCAATAAAAATACTACGGCGATCGTCGCGTCGAGACCTTCGAAACGGGTACCTGTACATCCAATTCTGAGCCCCGTAGGCCGAGTTACAAATTCTACAGTACAGGCGCGCAAAACTCACAACCACACAACTATAAAACTCTGCACAGTAAAAGGGGAAACAGTATACCTTCGGGCAAGCCTCAGAAAAATCCCGAAAAAATACGATGATAATCCTCGCGACGAGTAAATGCAAAAAGTGTACAGGCTCGTCTCGATCCGACGCTCGAGTGCGGAGATAAAATTCCGGCAAGGGGCTGCTGTCCAAAAACTCCACTAGCAAACAGCGACTTAGAAATATCTCGAAAACCATGCCATAAACTCTGAATCCAGCAAGATGATCAACACAAAAGTCGAAGACATACCTCTCATGAATCCAACGCCGCAGAAATCATCCAAAAATACTATCGGAGTAGCTCTGTGGACCTCTCAGACCGAAATGCGGCGATAACGGGCCTCCGATGAAAGATCGTCGTTCCGCGCTACGATGCCGATATCGTCGACGCCGCGGCTTCCAAAAAATCCGGGCCTCTGCCAGAAGATGAGAAACACGAAGATCTCCAACTTTGCTAAAAGGTCCAAGGGCAGGGGAGCTCGGGAAAAGGGGCAAAAAGCCCAAGCAAACAGCCTATTTATAGGCCCAGCTCGAAAAATCCAACAATTTGGACATTTGGCCCAAATTCGGGCGCCCAAACCTTTCAGGCTGCTACAGTAACGGGACCGGCCCGTTACTGTGCGCGCCCGAAATCCTCACAGGCCGCCACGTGGCTAAACAGCGCTCCCCGCGCCCGGCGCACGCGCGCCCGCGAACCGCGCGGCGCCGCGTGTTCCGACATGCGAGCGTGCGCCGCTGCGCCCGGCCAACCATGGGGCGCCATGTGGCGCCCCCACGTCGCCCGGCAGCGCCCACGCCACGCCCACGTGCGCGGACGCGCCGCCCACGGCGCCGTGTCGGGCACGCCACCCGAGGCACCCGCCGCCCGTCGCGTGGACCGCACGCACGAGGACCCGCCAACCAGAAGCCGCCACGTGTCCACTCCTGGTCCACCGTGCACCAGCGCCATTCCATGGACCGCGCCTGCTGCGCCCGCCACTCACGAGGTGCCACGTGCCCCCTCCCCGCGGTGCACGCTTCCGCGGTGGACTGCGCGCCTGCCCGCGCGCCTGCCCGTGCCGCTCCGCCGCCTGCCCGAGCCCACGCCGCCGCGCTCCACCGCCGCCCGCCGCCGCCGCCCGCCGTCGCCGAAACAGTACCCACAGCCTCGAAATTCGTGTTTTCTCCTCCGGGCTCCGAAAAATACAAGTAAATAGTCCATCTTGACTGTTTTCGCGCGCTGAATCCAAATCCGATGTCTGTTTGGCCCAATTCCACCTCTAAAATTTGTCAAAAATTCTCGGAAAAGTAAACTTGATCTATTTTTCGTGCCGGGTCAATTTCTTGGTTCCAATACGCGCGCAAAAACCTCAATCGCCCAATATGGGCCTCCTGGTAAGCAATCTTGCTCCCAATACACAAGGAATCCATTTCCGGGGCCCGACACGCGCACAAACACTCCCAGAAACCACTAATCCATCAATAAGCCTTTAAGTGGGGATTCGGGTCCTCACAGGGATTGAGGAGTATAAATATCCGATTTGGGGCTACTCGTCGCGAGGATCGCAACGGTGATTTTTCTGAATTTTTTTAGGACTGGACAGAGGTAAAATTCCTCGTTTTCTGTGCTGGTTTTGGCTAACAGCAAGTGCTGTATTTGGAACTGCTACCGTTGATGCTATGTGTGGTACTTTTTGCAGTGATTCACAGATTTGGGTATCTTACGGAGAGTTGGGCAGAGAGGAGGTTATTACTGTTGTGGAACACGCATTTTCCTAGTGGGTTGCTTCGCCTCCAAAATTGATGGACTATTCATTAATTCTATCGTGTAGTAAATCATACATGATTGTTAGATGTATTAGGATGCATGTTAGTTATAGAAAGGATGAGCTCGTGTTGTTATCATGATCATGTTATTGTATGCTTCCTATCTGTGTCAACTCATTTACCACTATTTGAAACTTGACCTAACACCCTGTCATATGATGTATGTTTAACCAGACCAGTAGAAAACCACCTCACTTGGGCTAGGTTTATTTATGCTCTAGACATCCACACTTCGTATTCTACTCCTGGACATAGTATTTTTCTCGCCCGGGTAGTGGGCCGAGTGGTCGGGATCTATTTTAGTGTGGGATGCATGTTACACTCGTGCTTGGGGGCAGAGTGGAGTCTGGTAGGTGTAGCTAGTCTTGTAGCTACGTCGGGAGCCGTTTGGATAAACGGTGGTCCCGGGTTGTCGTATTTCTCTGTCTTATTTATCGTCACTATGTTAGTGACCGTGGTATATTAGTGATATCAGGACCTAGAACCCAAACTATTTTTGGACATATATAATTTCTGTAAACTAATATTTTCCTTCCAAACTTAGAGCGGGTCGCCTGAGCCTGTTCTTGTTTGATTTGGGTGAAGGCAATAGCCCTTCGGGGTTTGAAAAATAAAACTTACTTGAACTGATTTTTATTAAAAAACTAAAATATATTAAATTAGGTTTCTCAGATTAAAATAGTTTTCAGTAATAACTGTCATCCTTTTTATTACAACTTTCTCACTCGAGAGAGTTTGGGTGATTTGGGTTCTAGGGGCCGTTCCTTTTTCAGGGTGAAAGCTACGGGGGCCGTGCCTGGAACATGTTCTTGTTTGATAGAGTTGTAGGTGTTGGTCTGCCGGAACTTTCGGACCCTGGTTGGTGTCTTCCGCATGTTGTACCGAGGTTGTCGTGTTCCCGTACTGTAAGGGGGTCGGGAACTTCGATAGGCGGAGCCTGGAGTCTGTTCTTGTTTGATTGGGGTTCTAGTCATCGACCTATCGGGATTTCCGAACACTTATGGTGTTGGTCCTTCCTATGTTATCTGTGAGTTTGGTGTTCTGCTGTGGGAGCTGTCGGGTTGACGGTGGTCCCGGCTGTGAGTATTTCCAGCCAGTGAGTTAGAGATGTGATGTTAGTTACTGTCGATCTTGTTGATCGTGGATTTGGACTATAGCATGCATAAGCCATATTGAGCTCGACAGAGATGCGCTGATACTTTCCTCGGTGGGGTCGCGCCCCTCGAGTGCCACTCCAGAGCTGGGCCTGTTACTTTACTATCGCGACTTGTCGATGCCGTCCTCTCGCTGGGCCTTTTTTTAGGCAGTCACGGACGTAGTCCCTCTGGCTGGGCCAGTTTTGGCAGTCACGGATGCCCTACGTAAGTCCAGTTCTCCGTAGATGTACTGGCAGTAGGTGGGCGCAGGTTTGACTGGACCCTATATGGCAGTCACTGTGATTGGGTTGATTGTGTACTGGGTTTGAGTCGATGCATCATTTTCATCTGTATCACCCTTTGAGCATAGTAGATAGAGGCATGGTAGCTGTAGAGTTATTTTCAGCTTTCTTTTCTTCAGTTTTCTGTTATCTTATGCCTCTAGTAGACTTAGTGGGCACATTCACTTTAAATATATAAAGAAACAAATATAATGACATGGCTGATGAGCCGATTAAATCTTTATATTGCTTGGGAAGGGGATAGAAGGAAGAAGGTAGGGATAGAAATTACAAGTAAGCCTACTCCTAGGAAAGTGGTAAAGGAAAGCAGTAAAATTAAGTTAACCTACTCTTAGATATGAAGAAATACTGGGGTGGTACCGGGCTTACGAGGTTCCCAGACCTCTATTCACATCGATGGTTCTGGTATTTATACACTTTCCGAACCATACTTACAGGCGCCGATTTGAATAGGATAATAGTCGCTTTCCCGTCTAGGATCATCCCTTTATTAGCGTGCCAGAGCGTGATCTCCGGTGCTTTCCAATGTTGAGCACTACTTGCCGTTTCGAGTTAGTTGCAAGATTCGCGCCCAAATCTCGTACTCCTTCATTCCGAAGTCTTCCCTTCTTTGGCTCGGTTAACTGAAGGTTGACTCTGACACCGCCTTCTTAGTCGTTTGTGTAGTGCACCAGTTCCGCGAAATAGCGAAGTGCGGTGAAATTACTCGTAACATGTTTAAAATGCGATTATGAATGAATTTGGAGTGGTTCAGTTCGAAGCAAAAGCCTTCGGATCATAAAGTGATTTGGCAGACTGAGAATTTGGAGCTTCATATTTGAAACCTTCAGATTTCCATTGGGTACCGGAACCCCTTGTTGAGTACCAGAACCAAGTAAAGAGAACCCAAGTTTCCAGCTCTCAGGTTGGAAAATAGCCAGAAAAATTCTAAGTTCTTGGGTATCGGTAAAGTACCGATACCCTATGTTAAACAGGGGATTTCCAGCTCTCGGGTTGGGAGATTTGTGCTTGGGTACCGGTACCCAAATTTCGTATACCGGTACCAAGCGCCTAGAATGCTGGGACAGTGAGGAAAATACCCTTTCTAAGCACGGGTAGTCTCGTAATTTCACTCCTCTCTGCAAGCCCAACTACCCCCTGACACAAAAGCCTCTCTCCCCCTCTCTCTCCCCCATTCGAATCCCCTCCCCAACTCTCTCTTTCTCTCTGTCTGGAACTAGAGAAAGAAAAGAAGAAGGAAATAAAGGAGAAGAAGCAGCAGAGGTGGTGGTAGAGGCTGGGAGCTCTTGGAGTTGGGAGCTTTGAGCACTTAGGAGCTTAGGGATATTGAAGAGGACTTCGTGGGAGCATTCCAAGTGAAGCTCCAACTCCTCTTTTCACTTCTCTTTGGTCAAGGAACCCATAAGAGAGGTATGTAAAAATCAAGAATTTTATTTTGGAGTTTCTTTTTGGGTTCAAAAGAGGTGGAAACCATCTCATAAGGAGTTTTTTCTCCATTTTTAGGGCTTCTTCTTAAAGGTCAAAGATCAAACCCATTTTCTCTTGCAAGAATCTAAAGATGTGGGGGATATTTTTCGAAAAAGGGTGATCTCTTTCCTTTTCCTTTGCTTTCTATATTAGAAACATGTTAATAGGCCCTTAGTGTATTAGGATTTTGAATGTGACTATAAAGGGGTTTAGTGAATGCGAATGAATGTTAAGTGCTTAATGTTAGTTGTCTACATTGGACAAGGATTATGTGACCTAGGAGAAAACCTAGTATAAAGTTGTAATGTGTGGCATTAACCCTAGAAATGAGCGTGTGGCATATGTTTAAGGGTCAAATTAAGGTTGTATGTGAGAGTATAAACTTAGAGTCAAAACTCTAAGGAATGGAGTACATTGGTTAAGGTTAAAGAGCTAAACAACTGTTAACCCTAGAGCTTGGTCTTAGGGTGTGTGGGCAAATGAACAATCACTTTAACTTTAACTTAAGTTAAATGAATGAAAGAGGAATGTTTAAAGAGTCCAAGGGACTTTCTTGATACTCTTGAGGCAAGGATCTAAGGTAAGAGATAAAAGAATGAAAGGAATTGCTTAAAGAGCAAAAGAAGCTAAAGGCTTAAGTGAATGAAAAGAAAGGAAAATGGCACCATTAGATGTTGGAACTCGTGCGGGAGTGTGAGGAACAATTTCAGCCGCCTCCCTAGGCTACGGCCCGTTGACCGAGGTACTTCCGTTGGTTGACATAGCACATGAGTGCTATTAGCGCCTTGGATCGTGTCACGCCCCGAGTTCAAATACCAGTGTATAAATTTTTTTTTTATTTTTTTATTTTTTTTTATTTTTTTTATTTTTTATCAGAGTTGCAAAACAGCCAGGGCAATGACAGACCGCCACATATATAGAAGAGTCCCAATCCCCTATGGAATTGAGCCTTTTCTATATATGCACGGCTAGCTTGGCAACAACATCAGAGTACTAACAACGTACTAACAATATTACAAAATAACTTTACAAATTACAACTTTTTTTCCCAAAGTACAACATCTTTCAACTTTAAACTCTTTAACTAAGTACATGGCTGTCCAGGGTCGAACATCTATCTCGATACCTTGCGAACTTGTCCCGACATCCCAAAACCCGCTCGACCTGAAAAACAGTCACCCGAGGGTGTGAGACACACCGGAGTGTATCCCAGTGGGCACGACGAGCCGAGAAATAGCAGATCGTACCTACTGGTATACAATACTAGAGGATAGTAATAATCAGGGGTTAGAATAACAGGTATGTATTCATGAAGATCAGCAGATATGTACATTCCAGTTGGGATAAGCAATGATCACAGTTAAGATAACAGTTAGGCAACTTGGAGATCAACAGATATATAATCATGGAGGTTACAATTAGTCAACATGGAGATCAACAGATACATAATCACAGTTAGGATAAGCAACTCTAAATCATGGAACTATAATCAAAGGCATCATATCAAGTCTCAACATGCATAGGTGGATGATAGAACATCAAATCAAGGAATCAATGGAAATATAAAATCTATGCATCAATCACAGGAATATCAAGTACCCAATCAATGCCACTATTGGTCTCACATATAAAATCTATGCATCAATCACAGGAATATCAAGTACCCAATCAATGCCACTATTGGTCTCACATATAAAATCTATGCATCAATCACAGGAATATCAAGTACCCAATCAATGCCACTATTGGTGTCACGCCCCGGGGTGCCACCCAGTCCCCGGGTCCGTCTACAGATCCGCCGTGCACACGGAACATCCCGCGTACACGAAGCGCTGGTAACTTGCTCAGATATTAAATGTACAATAAAAGAGCATAATACAGAGCTGAAATAGAAGAACCACATAGTATCTCAGACTGGAATTATAAGTAAAGCTGTAATATGTACAATAATCTCCCAGCTCACCAAAATAATACAACCCGCTGGCGGAAGCCAGACCCAAAATAAAAGGAGAATCTCACAGTCTGAGTGGGGGTACAACGTCTATCTACAGCTCTCAGTCTCCCAGGAGATCTATCTATTCAGCGATCCCCTTACCTCGATCAGCTGCCGATGGCCTAGCAGCTCCCGCAGATGACTCTGCAAAATAAAGGAGAAGAAAGAAACAGAAAATAATAATGGGGGTGAGAACTACCAGATAAACCAGCAGCCTCCCCTAGTGGGTAAAACCTCAACTCTGACGCACCCACTAGGACTACTAGAGGCAAAAGGGAAAGGGGAAGTGGTAGATACAAAAGATGCTGAAACAGGAAAACTATCACTATTATGCTGTCAAAACTGTATGCATGCATCAGAAATAGTATCTGACCAAATAAATCCAATCTAGCAACCGATACACGATCGGTATTGCCTGCTCAAGAACCAGTATCTGATCGGCACACGGCACGATCCCATAATATCCAATCGACCGGCACACGGCTCGGTTCTAAGCCTACTCCGGAGTGGCACTCGAGGGGAGCGACCCACACGAGTAAAATATCTCTGTCATCAGTATCACAAGTATCTCTGTAGCACATGTCTCAATATAGCAGGACTGGATCATGACTATGATCAAAGTGGGAAACTCCATCCACTACAGGAACCCAATCCCCAACTGATGCAATAAATAAACCAAACTCAACCCCAATCTGATGCAAGGATAAACATCTGGTCAACCGCCTACTGTCCGCGGTCACCGCAATACCCCACAAGTCCACAATCTAGCACAACCTTGGCTACACTATCCCAAACCCCTGCTCACACTTGAGCAACAACATATGAATGCAAAGGACAACAATGAAACATGTTCAAATCCCAATATGATAGTGTAGCAATGAATAGTGGCCTTACCTGATGTCCGGGCATGCATGCAACTGTCTTTATTTTTAAAAGTCGTAAAATAGTGTCAAAGGTTTAAAAACAATTGATTTACTGAATAAAAGTCATTTGCATGCGAGATCATGGCCTTTGTCTCAATCACAGTGTCCCAATATAAGCCATCATATTATTTGTGGGGTTATATTAAATTTTAGGGGAGTTTGTCCCAGCGGTCCTTGTCATTTGTCATATTAATTTGTCCCAATGGTTCTCATTAATTGTCCTGTTAGTTGTCCTGTTAGTAGTCCTGTTAGTAGTCCTGTTAGTAGTCCTGTTAGTAGTCCCAATGGTTCTCAGCAATTATCATATTATTTGTCCCAATTGTTCTCATTAATTAAATTTTAGGGGATTTCTAGTAATCCCAGTGAGCTTGTCAAAAATGAGGTAAGCAACAACCGCCCACCTTGAACAGCTCAAACAACACCCCAGGTAGTCCCCTGGCTGTCCACAGTCCTCAAATCCTGCAAATCAATACTCCCGGTATAAATACAAATCCAAAAAGTACAATATTTGCTGTTTTTCAGACAGCACGGGAAAAGAGGAGTTTTTCACCTCTAAAATGAGCTCCTAAAATCCCAGAAAAATCACGGTTGCGTTCCTCGCGAAGAGTAGATCAAAATCGACTCTTAAACGCCTCGATCTGACGCTCCTACGTCAAGATAAAAATCGGAGAAGTCGGTGCTGTCCAAAAACCATCACAGTAAAAAGGGGGGTCAAAGAGGACTTGAAAACTGTGCCAAAAGTACGAAACGGAGCAAAATGATCAACACGGAAATCGAAGCCCTACCTCTTACGGTCGCTGCCCATGAAAATCGTCCAAAAATTCCACCCGGTTAGCCCGCAGTGAATTTTCGACGGAACTGCGACGGGAAATGGGCCTAAAAAGAAAATCGTCGCAGTGCGCCGCGTCGCAGATATCTCACTATCTGTAACTCCTAAAATCCTGAGATTGTAGAGAGAGAGAGAGGAGAGAGAGAGGAAAAACTTTGTATAGAACACTTCCTCTGATTCTCTCTCTTCGGCGCGCAAAACGAGGTGGGAATGAGAGGGGTGGGGGACCCCTATTTATAATGGGCCAAGGGAATATTCCCACACGGGATCGGATCAGAACAGGAAACACCGAACGGGCCAATCATATTGCGCCACGTGTTGCCCAAACAGGAAACAGCCGGTGCAAGGGCCACTGGGAATTTGCCACGTGTCCACGTGGTCCACATGCCCGGGTCCCGCTCCGGGTTTTCCGGAAAATGTCGGCCAATCGGATCACGCCACGTGTCACATCCCACGTGCCTTCTAGAAGCCGGCCAGCCAATCAGGGGCTGCCACGTGGCAAGGGAAAAATTCGGTGCACCCGGTGCACGCCTGGCCTATGGACCGCGCACCCGAGCCCCCTGCCCGCGCCTGCCCGCGCCTGCCCGCGCTGCCCGCGCCTGCCCGCGCCGCGCTCCTCCGTGCTCCGCCGCTGCGCCGCCGCTGCGTCGCTGCCCGCCGCCGTGCGCCGCCGCCCGCCGCCGCCCGCCGGTCGCCGGAACAGTAATTCCGGCGGCCGGAGTTACTGTTCCGACGTGAACAGTAACCTAGTGCCCAAAAATAAAGTGAATATACCATTTTGACCGTTTTCGCGTGCTGAGTCCGATTTCGCCGTCCGTTTCGCCAAATTCTCATCCGAAATTTTGCCGAAAGCTCCCGAAAATTCCCGTTTGCCCCGATTTTCACGCCAAGTCTATTTTTAAATGTCCAATTTCAATTCTACAAGCTCCGATGCACTGTACAAGCTCCCCGCAGTCACTGTTTAATGTTGCACAGTTCCTGCGGGAGTCCGGATCATCACATCCTCCCCCACTAAAAAGAGTTTCGTCCTCGAAACGAGACTCAACAACAATTCTTAGTCCAATGTCTCAAATAAGTAGGGGTGGGCGTCCCTCATCTCCGACTCGAGCTCCCATGTAGCCTCGCGCTCGTCATGATTGCTCCATTGGATTTTCACATAGGGAATGGCCCTACTGCGCAATTCTCTTACCTCTCGATCCAGGATTCGCAGTGGGCGCTCCTCATACCTCAAATCCTCGCTGATCTCAAGCGGTGTGAAGTCGATGACGTGCGATGGGTCGAAGACATACTTCCTCAAAGTAGAGACATGAAATACATTATGGACACCAGCAAGCCTCGGAGGAAGTGCAAGTCGGTAGGCAACTGGCCCGATACGCTCCAATACCTCAAAGGGTCCAATGTATCGGGGGCTAAGTTTTCCACGAATGCCGAACCTCCTGATTCCTTTGGACGGCGAGACTTTCAGGAATACATGATCACCAACCTGAAACTCTAAGTCTCGTCGCCGAACATCGGCATAACTCCTTTGTCGGCTTTGGGCGGTCTGAAGATGCTGTCGGATTACTCGGACCTTCTCTTCTGCCTCTATCAAGACATCTGGTCCCAAGGTCCGCCTCTCGCCCACGTCACTCCAATAAAGCGGTGATCGACACTTGCGTCCATACAATGCTTCAAACGGAGCCATCTGAATGCTCGCTTGAAAGCTATTGTTGTACGCGAACTCAGCCAAGGATAAGTGTCGAATCCACCCTCCGCCGAAATCCAAGACGCAAGCCCTAAGCATGTCCTCCAGGATTTGTATCGTCCGCTCTGACTGCCCATCAGTCTGCGGATGGAAAGCCGTACTGAACCTGAGTTCAGTCCCCAAGGCTGTTTGCAAACTTTTCCAGAAATGCGAAACAAATCTCGGGTCTCTGTCTGATACTATGGAGGCTGGTACTCCATGCAATCTTACTATCTCATCCAGATATAGCTGGGCTAGTCGCTCAAGTGGCCACGTAGTCTGCATGGGCAGAAAGTGCGCCGACTTGGTAAGTCGATCCACGACTACCCAGATAGCATCTGCTCCTCCCTGTGCCCTAGGAAGTCCGACCACGAAATCCATCGTAATGTGGTCCCATTTCCACTGGGGAATTGGGAGACTCTGTAACTTGCCAGCTGGCACTCGATGCTCAGCTTTCACCTGCTGACAAGTTAAACACTGAGCCACAAATCTCCCGATATCCCTTTTCATGCCTTTCCACCAGAAGTGTGCCTTGAGGTCTTTATACATCTTAGTCCCACCAGGATGTAGGGTATAAGGTGTATAATGGGCCTCTCGCAATATCTGCTCTCGGATCTCCGCATCCGCTGGCACACATGCTCGGTTCCTATACCTTAGTACTCCCGAGGCATCTACCGTAAAGTCCCCAGACTGATCACTCGGAATTTGATCTCTAATCCTGGTCAAGTGGGGGTCCTCACTCTGTTTTTCCTTGATCCGGTCTAGCAGAGTGGGCTGCACGACTAAAGATGTCAGTCTAGCAGAGACCCCAGGGGACACAACCTCTACTTCGAGCCGTCTCATCTCTTCTAATAGCGGTGCCTGGTCTGTGATCAACATAGACAAACTTTGCACCGCTCTCCTACTCAAGGCATCAGCGACCACATTAGCTTTGCCTGGGTGGTAGAGAATATCTACATCATAATCTTTTAATAGCTCTAACCACCTACGCTGCCTTAAATTTAGCTCCTTTTGCGTGAACAGGTATTTTAGGCTCTTGTGGTCGGTGTAGATTTCACAGTGCTCTCCATAAAGGTAATGACGCCAAAGCTTCAGTGCAAACACTACAGCAGCAAGCTCCAAGTCATGGGTAGGGTAATTTTTCTCGTAATCCTTGAGTTGCCTTGATGCATAAGCAATTACCCTCCCTTCTTGCATCAACACACAACCAAGCCCACTGTGTGATGCGTCGCTGTAGATCACATATCCTTTCCCCATAACAGGGAGGGAAAGGATAGGGGCGGTCATCAATCTACTCTTTAGCTCCTCAAAACTTTTCTGACAATCCTCACTCCAGACAAACTTCACTCCTTTACGCGTCAAGCGAGTGAGGGGTGTGGAAAGCTTCGCAAAGCCTTCCACAAACCGACGATAATACCCGGCTAAACCCATAAAACTACGCACCTCCGAAACGGTCGTCGGTCGGGGCCAATCACGGACTGCCTCAATTTTCGCCGGGTCTACCGCCACACCTGCGGCGGAAATCACATGGCCCAAGAAGACTACTTCCCGAAGCCAAAATTCGCACTTTGCCAGCTTGGCATACAACTTCTTTTCTCGCAGAAGTTGTAGCACTATCCTTAAGTGCTCCTCATGCTCAGCATCACTTCGGGAGTAGATCAAGATATCATCAATGAACACTACTACGAATCGATCCAAGTATGGTCGGAAGATCCGGTTCATCAAATCCATGAATGCGGCAGGGGCATTAGTTAGCCCAAAAGGCATAACTGTGAACTCATAATGCCCGTATCGTGATCTGAATGCCGTTTTCGGAATATCCTCGGCCTTCACCTTCAACTGGTGGTAACCGGATTGCAGATCTATCTTAGAGAAGACACAAGACCCCTACAGCTGATCAAAAAGATCATCGATGCGCGGCAAAGGGTACTTGTTCTTGATGGTCACTTTGTTCAATTCCCTATAATCCACACAAAGTCGAAGTGACCCATCTTTCTTCTTCACGAATAGCACCGGCGCTCCCCAAGGCGATACACTCGGCCTAATAAAGCCCTTATCCATTAAATCTTGGAGTTGCGCCTTAAGCTCTCGCAGTTCAGCCGGTGCCATCCGGTAAGGAGCCTTAGAGATTGGCGCAGTTCCTGGAACCACGTCAATCACGAACTCAATCTCCCTATCTGGCGGCATACTAGTCAGCTCAGGTGGAAAGACATCCGGAAACTCGCGGGCAATTGGGATATCCTCGAGTCCCGGTGCCGCCGTAGGCCCCTCAACAACACTAGCCAAAAAGGCTACACAACCTCGATGGATCATTTGCCTCGCTCGGGAAGTCGAAACCATGGAGGCAAAGAAAGCACTCTGACATCCCTGATATACCAGCATCTCCTGGCCTGGCTCTCTAAAAGTGACCGTCCTTGCGGCACAGTCAATGGTCACAAAATACCGAGCCAGCCAGTCCATCCCGAGGATCACATCGAAGTCCTTTAGCTGTCTCAAGACCAACAGGTCCGCTGGCATAATCCAGGACTCGATTTGCATCGGGCAGGACCAACAACACTCCTCCACGTGCAAGGTGTGATCGGGAATCTGAACCTCTAGCGCACGTGGCAAAAGTCCTACCTCTATCCCATGTAATGATGCAAATGATTTACTAATAAAAGAATGTGATGCTCCCGTATCAAATAAAGTACGAGTCCTAATGCCCGAAAGTAAGGTGATACCTGCCACCACATGGTCTGCTGCCGAAGAGTCTTCTACCTGCGCAGCATACACTCGCCCACTCTGAGCTGGAGGGCGATAATCCGTGGGATGGGAAGAAGATGGTCTGCTTGCTGGAGCATAGGGCCGCTGAGCCGTCGACCGCTGCTGCGATGTAGATGGAGCCGATGCTGAAGAAGGGGTGGTGGGGGCCGAAAAGGGGCACGAAGTTCGAATGTGCCCGGACTGTCCACATCCATAACAGCGACCCCACCGCTAGTCGCAGGTGCTGGGAAAATGCTGGCCTCCACAGAAAATACAATTACCGGGGGTTCGTGGTTGTCGGGGTTGCTGTTGAGACTGCCGCTGTCGCTGATGCTGCCGCTGCGACCCACGCTGCGACGACTGTGATCTTTGCTGCTGTTGCCGCTGCTGGGGCCTCTGGGATCCACCAGGCCCTCGTCGCTCGGACCGTCCTTGGCCGGGGAACTGTGGCTGCGGCGGTCGTGGCGGCCTCCACGAACTAGATTGTCCCCCAGCCTCCGGTGCCGGTCGCTTCGCCCCCGGGATCACTACGGGGGCTGGAGCTACCTCCTCCATCACCACCTCCCCGCACTCGACATAGAGTGCCTGCTCCATCGAGGCCTCCAAAGTCTGCAACCTACGCGAGCGAACCAATTGAAAAAGGTCCCGGCGCAAACCTCGCTCGAACATATAGATCCGGTGCGCCTCATCCCTGGCCATGTTTGGTACACATGCCAATAACTGATTAAAATTGGCAATGTACTCGTGCACTGGCCGATCTCCTTGGCGGAGGTTTCTCAACTGTTCCTCCAACCTCTGCCGGACGCTTTCCGGAAAGAAAGCCCCAAGAAGGAGATTGCGGAATTCCGCCCAGGTCAGGAGCTGAGCCCCAGGCGGACCAGCCGGTCGAACACGCCGCCACCAAGCTTCGGCGTTGTGTTCCAAAAAGTTCGTCGCCAATATCACTTGATATCGTTCCTCGATAAACAACATCTCAAAACGTCGCTCCATCGCCGTGATCCACGACTCTACCTCCCACGGCTCAGTACTTTGCCCCGAAAAATGGGGTGGGTCAAACTGGCGAAACCTCATCAACAGGTCCACCACTCCCCGCTGTTCTGCCGGGGTCAGAGATCCTGTCAGCCCAGTCGGCTGTCCACCAGTACCCCGAGTAACAGGGGATGCCGGGGTCACCGGTACAACTGGAGGATTCACAGCAGGGGAAGAAGGTACGGGAGAATTCTCTGAAGGTGCTACAACAGGCTGAGCCCTCTGCTCTAACATTTGCGTCAGCCGACCCATAGCCTCCTCCTGACGCCGAACAGCCTCTGACATCTGGGCCATCTGGGCCTGCAGCTCTTGCACCTCACTCTGCTGGCCCTGCCCGGACTCCTCCTGATCGGGTTCAGGGGAATCAGGCTGAGAACGCATCAACATCCTACGTCGCGGAGGCATCCTACCACAAGAAACCACACTCAGTATCGGGACCCCACACGACCCAATCTAGCGAAAGTCAAAGACATTCCCCTATTCCTGTGACTTTATGTTGTCTGCAGCCAACATAACTGTCCACCAGAAATAGGCTATGTCGATCCATCTTCTCTCACTGGAAGAGTCAAACAAAATAAATCGACGACTTTCGCAAAATGCCACGTCTCTCATGCCCTATTATCCTAGGGTCTGCCAAAAGCCTAGGGTTTCCTAAGTCCCAACTGAACTATCCCTAAGCTCTGATACCAACTTAATCTGTCACGCCCCGGGGTGCCACCCAGTCCCCGGGTCCGTCTACAGATCCGCCGTGCACACGGAACTTCCCGCGTACACGAAGCGCTGGTAACTTGCTCAGATATTAAATGTACAATAAAAGAGCATAATACAGAGCTGAAATAGAAGAACCACATAGTATCTCAGACTGGAATTATAAGTAAAGCTGTAATATGTACAATAATCTCCCAGCTCACTCAAAATAATACAACCCGCTGGCGGAAGCCAGACCCAAAATAAAAGGAGAATCTCACAGTCTGAGTGGGGGTACAACGTCTATCTACAGCTCTCAGTCTCCCAGGAGATCTATCTATTCAGCGATCCCCTTACCTCGATCAGCTGCCGATGGCCTAGCAGCTCCCGCAGATGACTCTGCAAAATAAAGGAGAAGAAAGAAACAGAAAACAATAATGGGGGTGAGAACTACCAGATAAACCAGCAGCCTCCCCTAGTGGGTAAAAACCTCAACTCTGACGCACCCACTAGGACTACTAGAGGCAAAAGGGAAAAGGGGAAGTGGTAGATACAAAAGATGCTGAAACAGGAAAACTATCACTATTATGCTGTCAAAACTGTATGCATGCATCAGAAATAGTATCTGACCAAATAAACCCAATCTAGCAACCGATACACGATCGGTATTGCCTGCTCAAGAACCAGTATCTGATCGGCACACGGCACGATCCCATAATATCCAATCGACCGGCACACGGCTCGGTTCTAAGCCTACTCCGGAGCGGCACTCGAGGGGAGCGACCCACACGAGTAAAATATCTCTGTCATCAGTATCACAAGTATCTCTGTAGCACATGTCTCAATATAGCAGGACTGGATCATGACTATGATCAAAGTGGGAATACTCCATCCACTACAGGAACCCAATCCCCAACTGATGCAATAAATAAACCAAACTCAACCCCAATCTGATGCAAGGATAAACATCTGGTCAACCGCCTACTGTCCGCGGTTACCGCAATACCCCACAAGTCCACAATCTAGCACAACCTTGGCTACACTATCCCAAACCCCTGCTCACACTTGAGCAATGACGTATGAATGCAAAGGACAACAATGAAACATGTTCAAATCCCAAAATGATAGTGTAGCAATGAATAGTGGCCTTACCTGATGTCCGGGCATGCATGCAACTGTCTTTATTTTTAAAAGTCGTAAAATAGTGTCAAAGGTTTAAAAACAATTGATTTACTGAATAAAAGTCATTTGCATGCGAGATCATGGCCTTTGTCTCAATCACAGTGTCCCAATATAAGCCATCATATTATTTGTGGGGTTATATTAAATTTTAGGGGAGTTTGTCCCAGCGGTCCTTGTCATTTGTCATATTAATTTGTCCCAATGGTTCTCATTAATTGTCCTGTTAGTTGTCCTGTTAGTAGTCCTGTTAGTAGTCCCAATGGTTCTCAGCAATTATCATATTATTTTGTCCCAATTGTTCTCATTAATTAAATTTTAGGGGAGTTCCAGTAATCCCAGTGAGCTTGTCAAAAATGAGGTAAGCAACAATCGCCCACCTTGAACAGCTCAAACAACACCCCAGGTAGTCCCCTGGCTGTCCACAGTCCTCAAATCCTGCAAATCAATACTCCCGGTGTAAATACAAATCCAAAAAAGTACATTATTTGCTGTTTTTCAGACAGCACGGGAAAAGAGGAGTTTTTCACCTCTAAAATGAGCTCCTAAAATCCCAGAAAAATCACGGTTGCGTTCCTCGCGAAGAGTAGATCAAAATCGACTCTTTAAACGCCTCGATCTGACGCTCCTACGTCAAGATAAAAATCGGAGAAGTCGGTGCTGTCCAAAAACCATCACAGTAAAATGGGGGGTCAAAGAGGACTTGTAAACTGTGCCAAAAGTACGAAACGGAGCAAAATGATCAACACGGAAATCGAAGCCCTACCTCTTACGGTCGTGCTGCCATAAAAATCGTCCAAAAATTCCACCCGGTTAGCCTGCAGTGAATTTTCGACGGAACTGCGACGGGAAATGGGCCTAAAAAGAAAATCGTCGCAGTGCGCCGCATCGCAGATATCTTGCTATCTGTAACTCCTAAAATCCTGAGATTGTAGAGAGAGAGAGAGGAGAGAGAGAGGAAAAACTTTTGTATAGAACACTTCCTCTGATTCTCTCTCTTCGGCGCGCAAAACGAGGTGGGAATGAGGAGGGGTGGGGGACCCCTATTTATAATGGGCCAAGGGAATATTCCCACACGGGATCGGACAGAACAGGAAACACTGGATTGGGCCAATCATATTGCGCCACGCGTTGCCCAAACAGGAAACAGCCGGTGCAAGGGCCACTGGGAATTTGCCACGTGTCCACGTGGTCCACATGCCCGGGTCTCCGCTCCGGGTTTTCCGGAAAATGCTGGCCAATCGGATCACGCCACGTGTCACATTCCCACGTGCCTTCTAGAAGCCGGCCAGCCAATCAGGGGCTGCCACGTGGCAAGGGAAAAATTCGGTGCACCCGGTGCACGCCTGGCCTATGGACCGCGCACCCGAGCCCCCTGCCCGCGCCTGCCCGCGCCTGCCGCGCTGCCCGCCTCCGCCGCGCTCCTCCGTGCTCCGCCGCTGCGCCGCCGCTGCGTCGCTGCCCGCCGCCGTGCGCCGCCGCCCGCCGGTCGCCGGAACAGTAATTCCGGCGGCCGGAGTTACTGTTCCGGCGTGAACAGTAACCTAGTGCCCAAAAATAAAGTGAATATACCATTTTGACCGTTTTCGCGTGCTGAGTCCGATTTCGCCGTCCGTTTCGCCAAATTCTCATCCGAAATTTTGCCGAAAGCTCCCGGAAATTCCCGTTTGCCCCGATTTTCGCGCCAAGTCTATTTTTAAATGTCCAATTTCAATTCTACAAGCTCCGATGCACTGTACAAGCTCCCCGCAGTCACTGTTTAATGTTGCACAGTTCCTGCGGGAGTCCGGATCATCACATCCTCCCCCACTAAAAAGAGTTTCGTCCTCGAAACGAGACTCAACAACAATTCTTAGTCCAATGTCTCAAATAAGTAGGGGTGGGCGTCCCTCATCTCCGACTCGAGCTCCCATGTAGCCTCGCGCTCGTCATGATTGCTCCATTGGATTTTCACATAGGGAATGGCCCTACTGCGCAATTCTCTTACCTCTCGATCCAGAATTCGCAGTGGGCGCTCCTCATATCTCAAATCCTCGCTAATCTCCAGCGGTGTGAAGTCGATGACGTGCGATGGGTCGAAGACATACTTTCTCAAAGAAGAGACATGAAATACATTATGGACACCAGCAAGCCTCGGAGGAAGTGCAAGTCGGTAGGCAACTGGCCCGATACGCTCCAATACTTCAAAGGGTCCAATGTATCGGGGGCTAAGTTTTCCACGAATGCCGAACCTCCTGATTCCTTTGGACGGCGAGACTTTCAGGAATACATGATCACCAACCTGAAACTCTAAGTCTCGTCGCCGAACATCGGCATAACTCCTTTGTCGGCTTTGGGCGGTCTGAAGATGCTGTCGGATTACTCGGACCTTCTCTTCTGCCTCTATCAAGACATCTGGTCCCAAGGTCCGCCTCTCGCCCACGTCACTCCAATAAAGCGGTGATCGACACTTGCGTCCATACAATGCTTCAAACGGAGCCATCTGAATGCTCGCTTGAAAGCTATTGTTGTACGCGAACTCAGCCAAGGATAAGTGTCGAATCCACCCTCCGCCGAAATCCAAGACGCAAGCCCTAAGCATGTCCTCCAGGATTTGTATCGTCCGCTCTGACTGCCCATCAGTCTGCGGATGGAAAGCCGTACTGAACCTGAGTTCAGTCCCCAAGGCTGTTTGCAAACTTTTCCAGAAATGCGAAACAAATCTCGGGTCTCTGTCTGATACTATGGAGGCTGGTACTCCATGCAATCTTACTATCTCATCCAGATATAGCTGGGCTAGTCGCTCAAGTGGCCACGTAGTCTGCATGGGCAGAAAGTGCGCCGACTTGGTAAGTCGATCCACGACTACCCAGATAGCATCTGCTCCTCCCTGTGCCCTAGGAAGTCCGACCACGAAATCCATCGTAATGTGGTCCCATTTCCACTGGGGAATTGGGAGACTCTGTAACTTGCCAGCTGGCACTCGATGCTCAGCTTTCACCTGCTGACAAGTTAAACACTGAGCCACAAATCTCCCGATATCCCTTTTCATGCCTTTCCACCAGAAGTGTGCCTTGAGGTCTTTATACATCTTAGTCCCACCAGGATGTAGGGTATAAGGTGTATAATGGGCCTCTCGCAATATCTGCTCTCGGATCTCCGCATCCGCTGGCACACATGCTCGGTTCCTGTACCTTAGTACTCCCGAGGCATCTACCGTAAAGTCCCCAGACTGATCACTCGGAATTTGATCTCTAATCCTGGTCAAGTGGGGGTCCTCACTCTGTTTTTCCTTGATCCGGTCTAGCAGAGTGGGCTGCACGACTAAAGATGTCAGTCTAGCAGAGACCCCAGGGGACACAACCTCTACTTCGAGCCGTCTCATCTCTTCTAATAGCGGTGCCTGGTCTGTGATCAACATAGACAAACTTTGCACCGCTCTCCTACTCAAGGCATCAGCGACCACATTAGCTTTGCCTGGGTGGTAGAGAATATCTACATCATAATCTTTTAATAGCTCTAACCACCTACGCTGCCTTAAATTTAGCTCCTTTTGCGTGAACAGGTATTTTAGGCTCTTGTGGTCGGTGTAGATTTCACAGTGCTCTCCATAAAGGTAATGACGCCAAAGCTTCAGTGCAAACACTACAGCAGCAAGCTCCAAGTCATGGGTAGGGTAATTTTTCTCGTAATCCTTGAGTTGCCTTGATGCATAAGCAATTACCCTCCCTTCTTGCATCAACACACAACCAAGTCCACTGTGTGATGCGTCGCTGTAGATCACATATCCTTTCCCCATAACAGGGAGGGAAAGGATAGGGGCGGTCATCAATCTATTCTTTAGCTCCTCAAAACTTTTCTGACAATCCTCACTCCAGATAAACTTCACTCCTTTACGCGTCAAGCGAGTGAGGGGTGTGGAAAGCTTCGCAAAGCCTTCCACAAACCGACGATAATACCCAGCTAAACCCATAAAACTACGCACCTCCGAAACGGTCGTCGGTCGGGGCCAATCACGGACTGCCTCAATTTTCGCCGGGTCTACCGCCACACCTGCGGCGGAAATCACATGGCCCAAGAAGACTACCTCCCGAAGCCAAAATTCGCACTTTGCCAGCTTGGCATACAACTTCTTTTCTCGCAGAAGTTGTAGCACTATCCTTAAGTGCTCCTCATGCTCAGCATCACTTCGGGAGTAGATCAAGATATCATCAATGAACACTACTACGAATCGATCCAAGTATGGTCGGAAGATCCGGTTCATTAAATCCATGAATGCGGCAGGGGCATTAGTTAGCCCAAAAGGCATAACTGTAAACTCATAATGCCCGTACCGTGATCTGAATGCCGTTTTCGGAATATCCTCGGCCTTCACCTTCAACTGGTGGTAACCGGATTGCAGATCTATCTTAGAGAAGACACAAGACCCTTGCAGCTGATCAAAAAGATCATCGATGCGCGGCAAAGGGTACTTGTTCTTGATGGTCACTTTGTTCAATTCCCTATAATCCACACAAAGTCGAAGTGACCCATCTTTCTTCTTCACGAATAGCACCGGCGCTCCCCAAGGCGACACACTCGGCCTAATAAAGCCCTTATCCATTAAATCTTGGAGTTGCGCCTTAAGCTCTCGCAGCTCAGCCGGTGCCATCCGGTAAGGAGCCTTAGAGATTGGCGCAGTTCCTGGAACTACGTCAATCACGAACTCAATCTCCCTATCTGGCGGCATACTAGTCAGCTCAGGTGGAAAAACATCCGGAAACTCGCGGGCAATTGGGATATCCCCGAGTCCCGGTGCCGCCGTAGGCCCCTCAACAACACTAGCCAAAAAGGCTACACATCCTCGATGGATCATTTGCCTCGCTCGGGAAGTCGAAACCATAGAGGCAAAGAAAGCACTCTGACATCCCCGATATACCAACATCTCCTGGCCTGGCTCTCTAAAAGTGACCGTCCTTGCGGCACAGTCAATAGTCGCAAAATACCGAGCCAGCCAGTCCATCCCGAGGATCACATCGAAGTCCTTCAGCTGTCTCAAGACCAACAGGTCCGCTGGCATAATCCAGGACTCGATTTGCATCGGGCAGGACCAACAACACTCCTCCACGTGCAAGGTGTGATCGGGAATCTGAACCTCTAGTGCACGTGGCAAAAGTCCTACCTCTAACCCATGTAATGATGCAAATGATTTACTAATAAAAGAATGTGATGCTCCCGTATCAAATAAAGTACGAGTCCTAATGCCAGAAAGTAGGGTGATACCTGCCACCACATGGTCTGCTGCCGAAGAGTCTTCTACCTGCGCAGCATACACTCGCCCACTCTGAGCTGGAGGGCGATAATCCGTGGGATGGGAAGAAGATGGTCTGCTTGCTGGAGCATAGGGCCGTTGAGCCGTCGACCGCTGCTGCGATGTAGATGGAGCCGATGCTGAAGAAGGGGTGGTGGGGGCCGAAAAGGGGCACGAAGCTCGAATGTGCCCGGACTGTCCACATCCATAACAGCGACCCCACCGCTGGTCGCAGGTGCTGGGAAAATGCTGGCCTCCACAGAAAATACAATTACCGGGGGTTCGTGGTTGTCGGGGTTGCTGTTGAGACTGCCGCTGTCGCTGATGCTGCCGCTGCGACCCACGCTGCGACGACTGTGATCTTTGCTGCTGTTGCCGCTGCTGGGGCCTCTGGGATCCACCAGGCCCTCGTCGCTCGGACCGTCCTTGGCCGGGGAACTGTGGCTGCGGCGGTCGTGGCGGCCTCCACGAACTAGATTGTCCCCCAACCTCCGGTGCCGGTCGCTTCGCCCCCGGGATCACTACGGGAGCTGGAGCTACCTCCTCCATCACCACCTCCCCGCACTCGACATAGAGTGCCTGCTCCATCGAGGCCTCCAAGGTCTGCAACCTACGCGAGCGAACCAATTGAAAAAGGTCCCGGCGCAAACCTCGCTCGAACATGTAGATCCGGTGCGCCTCATCCCTGGCCACGTTGGTACACATGCCAATAACTGATTAAAATTGGCAATGTACTCGTGCACTGGCCGATCTCCTTGGCGGAGGTTTCTCAACTGTTCCTCCAACCTCTGCCGGACGCTTTCCGGAAAGAAAGCCCCAAGAAGGAGATTGCGGAATTCCGCCCAGGTCAGGAGCTGAGCCCCAGGCGGACCAGCCGGTCGAACACGCCGCCACCAAGCTTCGGCGTTGTGTTCCAAAAAGTTCGTCGCCAATATCACCTGATATCGTTCCTCGATAAACAACATCTCAAAACGTCGCTCCATCGCCGTGATCCACGACTCTGCCTCCCACGGCTCAGTACTTTGCCCCGAAAAATGGGGTGGGTCAAACTGGCGAAACCTCATCAACAGGTCCACCACTCCCCGCTGTTCTGCCGGGGTCAGAGATCCTGTCAGCCCAGTCGGCTGTCCACCAGTACCCCGAGTAACAGGGGATGCCGGGGTCACCGGTACAACTGGAGGATTCACAGCAGGGGAAGAAGGTACGGGAGAATTCTCTGAAGGTGCTACAACAGGCTGAGCCCTCTGCTCTAACATTTGCGTCAGCCGACCCATAGCCTCCTCCTGACGCCGAACAGCCTCTGACATCTGGGCCATCTGGGCCTGCAGCTCTTGCACCTCACTCTGCTGGCCCTGCCCGGACTCCTCCTGATCGGGTTCAGGGGAATCAGGCTGAGAACGCGTCAACATCCTACGTCGCGGAGGCATCCTACCACAAGAAACCACACTCAGTATCGGGACCCCACACGACCCAATCTAGCGAAAGTCAAAGACATTCCCCTATTCCTGTGACTTTATGTTGTCTGCAGCCAACATAACTGTCCACCAGAAATAGGCTATGTCGATCCATCTTCTCTCACTGGAAGAGTCAAACAAAATAAATCGACGACTTTCGCAAAATGCCACGTCTCTCATGCCCTATTATCCTAGGGTCTGCCAAAAGCCTAGGGTTTCCTAAGTCCCAACTGAACTATCCCTAAGCTCTGATACCAACTTAATCTGTCACGCCCCGGGGTGCCACCCAGTCCCCGGGTCCGTCTACAGATCCGCCGTGCACACGGAACTTCCCGCGTACACGAAGCGCTGGTAACTTGCTCAGATATTAAATGTACAATAAAAGAGCATAATACAGAGCTGAAATAGAAGAACCACATAGTATCTCAGACTGGAATTACAAGTAAAGCTGTAATATGTACAATAATCTCCCAGCTCACTCAAAATAATACAACCCGCTGGCGGAAGCCAGACCCAAAATAAAAGGAGAATCTCACAGTCTGAGTGGGGGTACAACGTCTATCTACAGCTCTCAGTCTCCCAGGAGATCTATCTATTCAGCGATCCCCTTACCTCGATCAGCTGCCGATGGCCTAGCAGCTCCCGCAGATGACTCTGCAAAATAAAGGAGAAGAAAGAAACAGAAAACAATAATGGGGGTGAGAACTACCAGATAAACCAGCAGCCTCCCCTAGTGGGTAAAAACCTCAACTCTGACGCACCCACTAGGACTACTAGAGGCAAAAGGGAAAAGGGGAAGTGGTAGATACAAAAGATGCTGAAACAGGAAAACTATCACTATTATGCTGTCAAAACTGTATGCATGCATCAGAAATAGTATCTGACCAAATAAACCCAATCTAGCAACCGATACACGATCGGTATTGCCTGCTCAAGAACCAGTATCTGATCGGCACACGGCACGATCCCATAATATCCAATCGACCGGCACACGGCTCGGTTCTAAGCCTACTCCGGAGCGGCACTCGAGGGGAGCGACCCACACGAGTAAAATATCTCTGTCATCAGTATCACAAGTATCTCTGTAGCACATGTCTCAATATAGCAGGACTGGATCATGACTATGATCAAAGTGGGAATACTCCATCCACTACAGGAACCCAATCCCCAACTGATGCAATAAATAAACCAAACTCAACCCCAATCTGATGCAAGGATAAACATCTGGTCAACCGCCTACTGTCCGCGGTTACCGCAATACCCCACAAGTCCACAATCTAGCACAACCTTGGCTACACTATCCCAAACCCCTGCTCACACTTGAGCAACGACGTATGAATGCAAAGGACAACAATGAAACATGTTCAAATCCCAAAATGATAGTGTAGCAATGAATAGTGGCCTTACCTGATGTCCGGGCATGCATGCAACTGTCTTTATTTTTAAAAGTCGTAAAATAGTGTCAAAGGTTTAAAAACAATTGATTTACTGAATAAAAGTCATTTGCATGCGAGATCATGGCCTTTGTCTCAATCACAGTGTCCCAATATAAGCCATCATATTATTTGTGGGGTTATATTAAATTTTAGGGGAGTTTGTCCCAGCGGTCCTTGTCATTTGTCATATTAATTTGTCCCAATGGTTCTCATTAATTGTCCTGTTAGTTGTCCTGTTAGTAGTCCTGTTAGTAGTCCTGTTAGTAGTCCCAATGGTTCTCAGCAATTATCATATTATTTTGTCCCAATTGTTCTCATTAATTAAATTTTAGGGGAGTTCCAGTAATCCCAGTGAGCTTGTCAAAAATGAGGTAAGCAACAATCGCCCACCTTGAACAGCTCAAACAACACCCCAGGTAGTCCCCTGGCTGTCCACAGTCCTCAAATCCTGCAAATCAATACTCCCGGTGTAAATACAAATCCAAAAAAGTACATTATTTGCTGTTTTTCAGACAGCACGGGAAAAGAGGAGTTTTTCACCTCTAAAATGAGCTCCTAAAATCCCAGAAAAATCACGGTTGCGTTCCTCGCGAAGAGTAGATCAAAATCGACTCTTTAAACGCCTCGATCTGACGCTCCTACGTCAAGATAAAAATCGGAGAAGTCGGTGCTGTCCAAAAACCATCACAGTAAAATGGGGGGTCAAAGAGGACTTGAAAACTGTGCCAAAAGTACGAAACGGAGCAAAATGATCAACACGGAAATCGAAGCCCTACCTCTTACGGTCGTGCTGCCATGAAAATCGTCCAAAAATTCCACCCGGTTAGCCTGCAGTGAATTTTCGACGGAACTGCGACGGGAAATGGGCCTAAAAAGAAAATCGTCGCAGTGCGCCGCATCGCAGATATCTTGCTATCTGTAACTCCTAAAATCCTGAGATTGTAGAGAGAGAGAGAGGAGAGAGAGAGGAAAAACTTTTGTATAGAACACTTCCTCTGATTCTCTCTCTTCGGCGCGCAAAACGAGGTGGGAATGAGGAGGGGTGGGGGACCCCTATTTATAATGGGCCAAGGGAATATTCCCACACGGGATCGGACAGAACAGGAAACACTGGATTGGGCCAATCATATTGCGCCACGCGTTGCCCAAACAGGAAACAGCCGGTGCAAGGGCCACTGGGAATTTGCCACGTGTCCACGTGGTCCACATGCCCGGGTCTCCGCTCCGGGTTTTCCGGAAAATGCTGGCCAATCGGATCACGCCACGTGTCACATTCCCACGTGCCTTCTAGAAGCCGGCCAGCCAATCAGGGGCTGCCACGTGGCAAGGGAAAAATTCGGTGCACCCGGTGCACGCCTGGCCTATGGACCGCGCACCCGAGCCCCCTGCCCGCGCCTGCCCGCGCTGCCCGCGCCGCGCTCCTCCGTGCTCCGCCGCTGCGTCGCTGCCCGCCGCCGTGCGCCGCCGCCCGCCGCCGCTCGCCGGTCGCCGGAACAGTAATTCCGGCGGCCGGAGTTACTGTTCCGGCGTGAACAGTAACCTAGTGCCCAAAAATAAAGTGAATATACCATTTTGACCGTTTTCGCGTGCTGAGTCCGATTTCGCCGTCCGTTTCGCCAAATTCTCATCCGAAATTTTGCCGAAAGCTCCCGGAAATTCCCGTTTGCCCCGATTTTCGCGCCAAGTCTATTTTTAAATGTCCAATTTCAATTCTACAAGCTCCGATGCACTGTACAAGCTCCCCGCAGTCACTGTTTAATGTTGCACAGTTCCTGCGGGAGTCCGGATCATCACATCCTCCCCCACTAAAAAGAGTTTCGTCCTCGAAACGAGACTCAACAACAATTCTTAGTCCAATGTCTCAAATAAGTAGGGGTGGGCGTCCCTCATCTCCGACTCGAGCTCCCATGTAGCCTCGCGCTCGTCATGATTGCTCCATTGGATTTTCACATAGGGAATGGCCCTACTGCGCAATTCTCTTACCTCTCGATCCAGGATTCGCAGTGGGCGCTCCTCATATCTCAAATCCTCGCTAATCTCCAGCGGTGTGAAGTCGATGACGTGCGATGGGTCGAAGACATACTTTCTCAAAGAAGAGACATGAAATACATTATGGACACCAGCAAGCCTCGGAGGAAGTGCAAGTCGGTAGGCAACTGGCCCGATACGCTCCAATACTTCAAAGGGTCCAATGTATCGGGGGCTAAGTTTTCCACGAATGCCGAACCTCCTGATTCCTTTGGACGGCGAGACTTTCAGGAATACATGATCACCAACCTGAAACTCTAAGTCTCGTCGCCGAACATCGGCATAACTTCTTTGTCGGCTTTGGGCGGTCTGAAGATGCTGTCGGATTACTCGGACCTTCTCTTCTGCCTCTATCAAGACATCTGGTCCCAAGGTCCGCCTCTCGCCCACGTCACTCCAATAAAGCGGTGATCGACACTTGCGTCCATACAATGCTTCAAACGGAGCCATCTGAATGCTCGCTTGATAGCTATTGTTGTACGCGAACTCAGCCAAGGATAAGTGTCGAATCCACCCTCCGCCGAAATCCAAGACGCAAGCCCTAAGCATGTCCTCCAGGATTTGTATCGTCCGCTCTGACTGCCCATCAGTCTGCGGATGGAAAGCCGTACTGAACCTGAGTTCAGTCCCCAAGGCTGTTTGCAAACTTTTCCAGAAATGCGAAACAAATCTCGGGTCTCTGTCTGATACTATGGAGGCTGGTACTCCATGCAATCTTACTATCTCATCCAGATATAGCTGGGCTAGTCGCTCAAGTGGCCACGTAGTCTGCATGGGCAGAAAGTGCGCCGACTTGGTAAGTCGATCCACGACTACCCAGATAGCATCTGCTCCTCCCTGTGCCCTAGGAAGTCCGACCACGAAATCCATCGTAATGTGGTCCCATTTCCACTGGGGAATTGGGAGACTCTGTAACTTGCCAGCTGGCACTCGATGCTCAGCTTTCACCTGCTGACAAGTTAAACACTGAGCCACAAATCTCCCGATATCCCTTTTCATGCCTTTCCACCAGAAGTGTGCCTTGAGGTCTTTATACATCTTAGTCCCACCAGGATGTAGGGTATAAGGTGTATAATGGGCCTCTCGCAATATCTGCTCTCGGATCTCCGCATCCGCTGGCACACATGCTCGGTTCCTATACCTTAGTACTCCCGAGGCATCTACCGTAAAGTCCCCAGACTGATCACTCGGAATTTGATCTCTAATCCTGGTCAAGTGGGGGTCCTCACTCTGTTTTTCCTTGATCCGGTCTAGCAGAGTGGGCTGCACGACTAAAGATGTCAGTCTAGCAGAGACCCCAGGGGACACAACCTCTACTTCGAGCCGTCTCATCTCTTCTAATAGCGGTGCCTGGTCTGTGATCAACATAGACAAACTTTGCACCGCTCTCCTACTCAAGGCATCAGCGACCACATTAGCTTTGCCTGGGTGGTAGAGAATATCTACATCATAATCTTTTAATAGCTCTAACCACCTACGCTGCCTTAAATTTAGCTCCTTTTGCGTGAACAGGTATTTTAGGCTCTTGTGGTCGGTGTAGATTTCACAGTGCTCTCCATAAAGGTAATGACGCCAAAGCTTCAGTGCAAACACTACAGCAGCAAGCTCCAAGTCATGGGTAGGGTAATTTTTCTCGTAATCCTTGAGTTGCCTTGATGCATAAGCAATTACCCTCCCTTCTTGCATCAACACACAACCAAGCCCACTGTGTGATGCGTCGCTGTAGATCACATATCCTTTCCCCATAACAGGGAGGGAAAGGATAGGGGCGGTCATCAATCTACTCTTTAGCTCCTCAAAACTTTTCTGACAATCCTCACTCCAGACAAACTTCACTCCTTTACGCGTCAAGCGAGTGAGGGGTGTGGAAAGCTTCGCAAAGCCTTCCACAAACCGACGATAATACCCAGCTAAACCCATAAAACTACGCACCTCCGAAACGGTCGTCGGTCGGGGCCAATCACGGACTGCCTCAATTTTCGCCGGGTCTACCGCCACACCTGCGGCGGAAATCACATGGCCCAAGAAGACTACTTCCCGAAGCCAAAATTCGCACTTTGCCAGCTTGGCATACAACTTCTTTTCTCGCAGAAGTTGTAGCACTATCCTTAAGTGCTCCTCATGCTCAGCATCACTTCGGGAGTAGATCAAGATATCATCAATGAACACTACTACGAATCGATCCAAGTATGGTCGGAAGATCCGGTTCATTAAATCCATGAATGCGGCAGGGGCATTAGTTAGCCCAAAAGGCATAACTGTAAACTCATAATGCCCGTACCGTGATCTGAATGCCGTTTTCGGAATATCCTCGGCCTTCACCTTCAACTGGTGGTAACCGGATTGCAGATCTATCTTAGAGAAGACACAAGACCCTTGCAGCTGATCAAAAAGATCATCGATGCGCGGCAAAGGGTACTTGTTCTTGATGGTCACTTTGTTCAATTCCCTATAATCCACACAAAGTCGAAGTGACCCATCTTTCTTCTTCACGAATAGCACCGGCGCTCCCCAAGGCGATACACTCGGCCTAATAAAGCCCTTATCCATTAAATCTTGGAGTTGCGCCTTAAGCTCTCGCAGTTCAGCCGGTGCCATCCGGTAAGGAGCCTTAGAGATTGGCGCAGTTCCTGGAACCACGTCAATCACGAACTCAATCTCCCTATCTGGCGGCATACTAGTCAGCTCAGGTGGAAAGACATCCGGAAACTCGCGGGCAATTGGGATATCCTCGAGTCCCGGTGCCGCCGTAGGCCCCTCAACAACACTAGCCAAAAAGGCTACACAACCTCGATGGATCATTTGCCTCGCTCGGGAAGTCGAAACCATAGAGGCAAAGAAAGCACTCTGACATCCCTGATATACCAGCATCTCCTGGCCTGGCTCTCTAAAAGTGACCGTCCTTGCGGCACAGTCAATGGTCACAAAATACCGAGCCAGCCAGTCCATCCCGAGGATCACATCGAAGTCCTTTAGCTGTCTCAAGACCAACAGGTCCGCTGGCATAATCCAGGACTCGATTTGCATCGGGCAGGACCAACAACACTCCTCCACGTGCAAGGTGTGATCGGGAATCTGAACCTCTAGCGCACGTGGCAAAAGTCCTACCTCTATCCCATGTAATGATGCAAATGATTTACTAATAAAAGAATGTGATGCTCCCGTATCAAATAAAGTACGAGTCCTAATGCCAGAAAGTAAGGTGATACCTGCCACCACATGGTCTGCTGCCGAAGAGTCTTCTACCTGCGCAGCATACACTCGCCCACTCTGAGCTGGAGGGCGATAATCCGTGGGATGGGAAGAAGATGGTCTGCTTGCTGGAGCATAGGGCCGCTGAGCCGTCGACCGCTGCTGCGATGTAGATGGAGCCGATGCTGAAGAAGGGGTGGTGGGGGCCGAAAAGGGGCACGAAGTTCGAATGTGCCCGGACTGTCCACATCCATAACAGCGACCCCACCGCTAGTCGCAGGTGCTGGGAAAATGCTGGCCTCCACAGAAAATACAATTACCGGGGGTTCGTGGTTGTCGGGGTTGCTGTTGAGACTGCCGCTGTCGCTGATGCTGCCGCTGCGACCCACGCTGCGACGACTGTGATCTTTGCTGCTGTTGCCGCTGCTGGGGCCTCTGGGATCCACCAGGCCCTCGTCGCTCGGACCGTCCTTGGCCGGGGAACTGTGGCTGCGGCGGTCGTGGCGGCCTCCACGAACTAGATTGTCCCCCAACCTCCGGTGCCGGTCGCTTCGCCCCCGGGATCACTACGGGGGCTGGAGCTACCTCCTCCATCACCACCTCCCCGCACTCGACATAGAGTGCCTGCTCCATCGAGGCCTCCAAAGTCTGCAACCTACGCGAGCGAACCAATTGAAAAAGGTCCCGGCGCAAACCTCGCTCGAACATATAGATCCGGTGCGCCTCATCCCTGGCCATGTTTGGTACACATGCCAATAACTGATTAAAATTGGCAATGTACTCGTGCACTGGCCGATCTCCTTGGCGGAGGTTTCTCAACTGTTCCTCCAACCTCTGCCGGACGCTTTCCGGAAAGAAAGCCCCAAGAAGGAGATTGCGGAATTCCGCCCAGGTCAGGAGCTGAGCCCCAGGCGGACCAGCCGGTCGAACACGCCGCCACCAAGCTTCGGCGTTGTGTTCCAAAAAGTTCGTCGCCAATATCACTTGATATCGTTCCTCGATAAACAACATCTCAAAACGTCGCTCCATCGCCGTGATCCACGACTCTACCTCCCACGGCTCAGTACTTTGCCCCGAAAAATGGGGTGGGTCAAACTGGCGAAACCTCATCAACAGGTCCACCACTCCCCGCTGTTCTGCCGGGGTCAGAGATCCTGTCAGCCCAGTCGGCTGTCCACCAGTACCCCGAGTAACAGGGGATGCCGGGGTCACCGGTACAACTGGAGGATTCACAGCAGGGGAAGAAGGTACGGGAGAATTCTCTGAAGGTGCTACAACAGGCTGAGCCCTCTGCTCTAACATTTGCGTCAGCCGACCCATAGCCTCCTCCTGACGCCGAACAGCCTCTGACATCTGGGCCATCTGGGCCTGCAGCTCTTGCACCTCACTCTGCTGGCCCTGCCCGGACTCCTCCTGATCGGGTTCAGGGGAATCAGGCTGAGAACGCATCAACATCCTACGTCGCGGAGGCATCCTACCACAAGAAACCACACTCAGTATCGGGACCCCACACGACCCAATCTAGCGAAAGTCAAAGACATTCCCCTATTCCTGTGACTTTATGTTGTCTGCAGCCAACATAACTGTCCACCAGAAATAGGCTATGTCGATCCATCTTCTCTCACTGGAAGAGTCAAACAAAATAAATCGACGACTTTCGCAAAATGCCACGTCTCTCATGGTCTATTATCCTAGGGTCTGCCAAAAGCCTAGGGTTTCCTAAGTCTGAACTGACCTAACCCTGCACCCACAAGTGCTATCAGGGGGCTCACGGGCCTTTACCGGGGCCACTTTACCGGTAAAGAACAATATCCCGGGGAGCGACCCCGGCAATGTTCGTGAAGTACAGCGGTGCGTGGCGATCAATCATGCGAATGCTCAAGCTCACGTCCACAGACCGGGTAGTCGTCAACAAGACGGGAAATCCCCACTGGGATGCAACCATAGTGTACCAACAGATATCTCAACTCAAATAATTAATCATAAGTCAGAACAGTTCCAACAGGAATGCAATAACAGAATCACTGAATCAACTCTCATGCAGGAATAATCAGCAACTAATCAATAAATCTCAACTCAATCACTGCAGACAAACCAGAACAATACAAAACTAAACACATATTTTGAGAAAACTGTTTTGAATATCCAGATTTCGAAGAGCGTTGCCCTCGTCCTATCAAACAAGAACAGACTCTGCGAACTACTATGCTCGGTGGGTTTCCAAATCTCGCAGAGCAATGCCTTTGTCCTATCAAACAAGAACAGACTCAGGCGACCCTACGACGAGTAAAATAATAGTTAATTCAAACTATGTGTTCAGCAGTGTATCATTTGATCAGGACAAGCAGGCTCACAATCAAACATGGAAATATCCAAGATCAGATATAAATACCAGAGGCACTATGAATAACATGTAAGGCAACAAGAAATGATAAAAGTCATACTCAGGCAGGGGTAGCAGATATAATGAAATCAAAGAAAGGCAGGCTCAAAGAGAATAATTAAGCTACAACAACAGGGGTCCAACCAGTATCGCACCCCAGAGGGCCGAACTGATAAAACCCGGACCGAAGATAACCCACCTGTCAAATTGCAGCGACTGATCTGTAACTCTGTACGCTCAAAACCAGATGCAAACTGGTATACCTGAATCAAACATATTGATCAGGGAACACTTTAATTCTAACTTAATTCAAGTCAACTTAAACCTTTTTATTGTTATTTGAGCACTGTTTTCGCTCGTTCTTTCAACTGGAAACTAATTTTGACGAACCGTCACTTCCAGCAGGTGACATTTCTCTTGCTGAACACCGTGCTCACCCATTTGTGGCAGCACGATGCCCGAGGAAAACTTCGGGCCATGAATTACTCCTCTAACCTAGCCGAAATGCATTTTTGTTTCTTCAGCTCACCAAAACCCAAAATAAACGCGAGCATCGCGTTCAGTGACCCCAAATTAGCCAGGAGTACACTGATACAACTTTTCAACCAGCCCCTAATATTGGTTCTAATCAATTTTGTCATTTAAACTTGTTTATGTCATAACTTTGGATCTACACCTTTTGAAATGAACCCCTAGAATCAAAAAG
Source organism: Tillandsia fasciculata (assembly GCA_029168755.2). Classification (NCBI taxonomy): domain Eukaryota; kingdom Viridiplantae; phylum Streptophyta; class Magnoliopsida; order Poales; family Bromeliaceae; genus Tillandsia; species Tillandsia fasciculata. The sequence continues at coordinate 25,251,983 of CM054930.1, forward strand.
ACTCCGGGTAATGTCACGATCACAGGGCTTGCCCTAGTTGCAGCCCAGATCTGCTGGATCAAGAAGATCCATCATCTTGCAAACATACAAGTTCATCTTGCTCCAACTTTCATTTCACACAGAATCCTTTTTATCTGAGGTGAGCACCAAGCTCAGGGGAATATTGGAAACAAGTTTGCAATTTGCAGTATTGTCAAATTCCAATCCAATTCTCTTTGAGGCATTTTTACAAACAGGTGGCATGCATCATTTATTAACTACAACATAAGCTATAAGGTGAATAGAGATCTCTGCATTTACAGCATCTGGAGCAGATTTTCTTGGAGACAAATCTTCTACTAAGTGTCTGGAGTCTTTCTCCTCATCTTGGAGCAGACCAAATACCCAAGGTGGCCGGTTCAAGGAAGGAGATGAAGCTCCAAATCTTGAAAATCGTGACCAACCAACCAAGAGCTCTGGGCCACATCCAATTGCACCAACAGGTGCTAACCCACCTTATGAACTTATCTGGACCCGTGCAAGCAACGGAAGTGCGACGGCGGCGCGGGGAGCAAAGCTCCATTTTTGGAGCTTGAGCCCTCTAATGGCAACTTTTCACAGAGGCACTTGGAAGCTCTATAACTTGGATGGAAGTCTTCTTTGGGTCCGCATGAAGCTTCCCGAACCCTCCTCCCCGGCCGGAGGTGGCCGGAGCACCGGCGGCCGCATTTCATTCCACTCTCGGGTCCATCCATGGCCGCACCACTTTGGTGCTGCATGGATGCCATGCATGTGCATGGGTGCACTCCTCTTATACCCAGGAAGTCTTCTGGGCACATGGCCGGTGTCGGAGAAGCCCGCCGGCGCCGGAGCAACAAGCTCGGCTAACATACAATATTTCGAAAAACTAGGGCATCCATTTTCTTTCTAATCACTTAACCATAAACGATGAAACTTTGCAGATTTTATCTACATGTCCTACAGTCCACGCACACCAAATTTGAGCCATTTTGGTCAAATGGTTGCGGAGTTCTCTTAAGGCGGAGCTAGGCTAGGTTTCGGCGAGAGTTTTTCCCCGCCGGCCAACCCGCAAGCATGGAAGCTCGGGCTTGTGCAGGGAGCATCCTTAGGACATGGGGAGTCTACTGCAATGGGTCCCGGGTACTAGCACCTCAAGGGTTAGGGTGATCTTACCTTGGCCGGAGTTGGTGAAGGAGGAAGAAGCCGGTTCTCGGGTCCTTCTTCACGCGCGGCCTTGGGCACTCTCCAGCAAGGTCCTCCTTGTGCCAGGAACTCCTCAGGGTCACCGATCAAGATTGGGAAGAGGTTGCTTCCAAGCTCCTCCTTTTTCTCTTTCCCGAGTTCACAATAATGGGTTGTGACTCCTCGGCCACCCTACACTCTGGTTTTTAATCTGGAAGGCTCAGAGGAGTTTATGCTTCGTAATCCACTCCAAACCCTTCGAGCTCTGGTCCAGGGTAGTCCAAGAGGCAATCCCATCTTAAATGCAAGATTCTTTTGCAATTTAGCCTCCATCCGGGTTCACACACCCCATGCCATCTAGCTCTGTTCAGCCACCTTCGTGGGCTTCTTGGGTTGGCAGAGGCCCAACCAACAAGGTCCCAAAGGCATTGGCCCAAGAATACCTAAGTTGCTTGAAGAAAAAGCAATAATTTGGTGTTTTTCACGCATCCCGAGGCAATCCGATCGTCGTTTTGCGAAACGGACTTCGCCACGACGTCCAGCTCGTCGAGACCCGTCAAGTAGCGTATTTGTTTGGTTTGTTTGACGCTCCGATAAAAACTTGTTCCATAAAAAAAACTATCCAATTTTACAGTTTTTACGCCTTTCGAGATTCCAGAGTCGCCAAACAGAATTTTCGACTGCGCCATTGCGTTCATAACGTCAAAAATAGCTAGAATTGACTACTCGAATCACTATATTAGGAGTTCAGATAGTAAATTGGCCAACGTTGGTTCAAGAGGGAATAAAAATTAAGGTTTACTATTTATCTACAGTTAGTGACTTAAGTCACTGTGCGCACAGGTACTGTTCCATTGGTCGCGGCTAATTGCCCTCTTCTTCTTTGAATTATGGAAGATTCGACCGTCAGATCGAAAAGTGCTGAATATGAAACTTGCTCAGTTTGACGAGACGATCGCAACGGTCAACTCGGATTTCCAAGATCATATCCGGATTGGAAACTAGCTTTTTCGCCTCGTAATTTGTGCCACTTGCACCCCCGCAATTAATCAAACAGATCAAATTAGATCTTTAGAATCTAACTCAGGCTAAAAATTCAACTTTTATTTTATTTATTAAAAATAAAATATTCCGGATTACTACATCACTCCCACCTTACAAGAAGTTTCGTCTCCGAAACTTAATTCAACTTAAAACGTGGATAAGTCTCTAATAGGTTCATAATAGTGACCACTAGTCACAAGGTTTCAACAACGCCAAGGCTGCTATTTTAGACCCAATCTTATATACCCCATCACAGGGCAGAGTATTTTCCAGTTCTTTCGTAAGTACGTTGTCTGCAGCCAACGTGCTTACCAAAAGAAAGGCGAAATACCATAGATCTGTCTCCAACGACTGGTTGGGGACACAACTTACACCTGAAGGTACATCACATACCTTCCCATACAGTCTCTATGCTGATAACATAACCCCTACCAAAGGTTACTATATCTTATGGTCAGAAGGACCAACCTGTCGACTCACAAGAATCTAGAATCGTATTTCAACATTTTTCAATTCCTTATAAAACTCGACATGTAGGCAAAGACTTTAAATCCACTAATTACTGCAAGAACCGTGGTCAATCTTTGAACCACAAGTACTGATCGGAGCCTTTTGGCCCTACTGAAACTTCAAGCCCACGGTCGAAACCATGACCGCGGCTAATCCTGAAATGTGAACACGAAACACTTCTAAGTTCCCAACTTACTGTACCAGAACCCCGCGCTCTCACGTGACACGAGTCATCCTAGGGTTCGTTCCTAGCCAAACCTAGACTTCTTATTCCTATTTCTCTGATACCATCTAATCTGTCACGCCCCGAGTTCAAATACCAGTGTATAAATTTTTTTTTTTTTTCTTTTTTTTTTTATCAGACTTGCAAAACAGCCAGGGCAATGACAGACCGCCACATATATAGAAGAGTCCCAATCCCCTATGGAATTGAGCCTTTTCTATATATGCACGGCTAGCTTGGCAACAACATCAGAGTACTAACAACGTACTAACAATATTACAAAATAACTTTACAAATTACAACTCTTTTTCCCAAATTACAACATCTTTCAACTTTAAACTCTTTAACTAAGTACACGGCTGTCCAGGGTCGAACATCTATCTCGATACCTTGCCAACTTGTCCCGACATCCCAACACCTGCTCGACCTGAAAAACAGTCACCCGAGGGTGTGAGACACACCGGAGTGTATCCCAGTGGGCACGACGAGCCGAGAAATAGCAGATCGTACCTACTGGTATACAATACTAGAGGATAGTAATAATCAGGGGTTAGAATAACAGGTATGTATTCATGAAGATCAGCAGATATGTATAATCCAGTTGGGATAAGCAATGATCACAGTTAAGATAACAGTTAGGCAACTTGGAGATCAACAGATATATAATCATGGAGGTTACAATTAGTCAACATGGAGATCAACAGATACATAATCACAGTTAGGATAAGCAACTCTAAATCATGGAACTATAATCAAAGGCATCATATCAAGTCTCAACATGCATAGGTGGATGATAGAACATCAAATCAAGGAATCAATGGAAATATAAAATCTATGCATCAATCACAGGAATATCAAGTACCCAATTAATGCCACTATTGGTCTCACATATAAAATCTATGCATCAATCACAGGAATATCAAGTACCCAATCAATGCCACTATTGGTTTCACAGAACCTCAGGCTCATGCCACGATCTGGCACCTGTCTGGCTGACCTAACCCCGCACCCACAAGTGCTATCAGGGGGCTCACGGGCCTTTACTGGGCCACTTTACCGGTAAAGAACAATATCCACGGGGAGCGACCCCGGCAATGTTCGTGAAGTACAGCGGTGCGTGGCGATCAATCATGCGAATGCTCAAGCTCACGGTCCACAGACCGGGTAGTCGTCAACAAGACGGGAAATCCCCACTGGGATGCAACCATAGTGTACCAACAGATATCTCAACTCAAATAATTAATCATAAGTCAGAACAGTTCCAACAGGAATGCAATAACAGAATCACTGAATCTCAACTCTCATGCAGGAATAATCAGCAACTAATCAATAAATCTCAACTCAATCATGCAGACCAACCAAACAATACAAAACTAAACACATATTTTTGAGAAAACTGTTTTGAAATATCCCGATTTCGAAGAGCGTTGCTCTCGTCCTATCAAACAAGAACAGACTCAGGCGACACTACTAAGCTCGGTAGGTTTTAGGTCCAAATCTCGCAGAGCAATGCCTTTGTCCTATCAAACAAGAACAGACTCAGGCGACCCTACGACGTTTAGTAAAATAATAGTTAATTTCAAACTATGTGTTCAGCAGTGTATCATTTGATCAACAGGACAAGCAGGCTCACCAATCAAACATGGAAATATCCAAAGTTCAGATATAAATACCAGAGGCACTATGAATAACCATGTAAGGCAACAAAGAACTGATAAAAGTCATAGCTCAGGCAGGTAGCAGATATAATGAAATCAAAGAAAGGCAGGCTCAAAGAGAATAATTAAGCTACAACAACAGGGGTCCAACCAGTATCGCACCCCAGAGGGCCGAACTGATAAAACCCGGACCGAAGATAACCCACCTGTCAAATTGCAAGCGACTGATCTGTAACTCTGTACGCTCAAAACCAGATGCAAACTGGGTATACCTGAATCAAACATATTGATCAGGGAACAACTTTAATTCTAACTTAATTCAAGTCAACTTAAACCTTTTTATTGTCATTTGAGCACTGTTTTCGCTCGTTCTTTCAACTGGAAACTAATTTTGACGAACCGTCACTTCCAGCAGGTGACATTTCTCTTGCTGAACACCGTGCTCACCCATTTGTGGCAGCACGATGCCCGAGGAAAACTTCGGGCCATGAATTACTCCTCTAACCTAGCCGAAATGCATTTTTGTTTCTTCAGCTCACCAAAACCCAAAATAAACGCGAGCATCGCGTTCAGTGACCCCAAATTAGCCAGGAGTACACTGTTACAACTTTTCAACCAGCCCCTAATATTGGTTCTAATCAATTTTGTCATTTAAGCTTGTTTATGTCATAACTTTGGATCTACACCTTTTCAGATGAAACCCCAAGAATCAAAAAGACTCCGGGTAATGTCAGGATCACAGGGCTTGCCCTAGTTGCAGCCCAGATCTGCTGGATCAAGAAGATCCATCATCTTGCAAACATACAAGTTCATCTTGCTCCAACTTTCATTTCACACAGAATCCTTTTTATCTGAGGTGAGCACCAAGCTCAGGGGAATATTGGAAACAAGTTTGCTATTTGCAGTATTGTCAAATTCCAATCCAATTCTCTTTGAGGCATTTTTACAAATAGGTGGCATGCATCATTTATTAACTACAACATAAGCTATAAGGTGAATTAGATCTCTGCATTTACAGCAACTGGAGCAGATTTTCTTGGAGACAAATCTTCTACTAAGTGTCTGGAGTCTTTCTCCTCATCTTGGAGCAGACCAAATACCCAAGGTTGGCCGGTTCAAGGAAGGAGATGAAGCTCCAAATCTTGAAAATCGTGACCAACCAACCAAGAGCTCTGGGCCACATCCAATTGCACCAACAGGTGCTAACCCACCTTATGAACTTATCTGGACCCGTGCAAGCAACGGAAGTGCGACGGCGGCGCGGGGAGCAAAGCTCCATTTTTGGAGCTTGAGCCCTCTAATGGCAACTTTTCACAGAGGCACTTGGAAGCTCTATAACTTGGATGGAAGTCTTCTTTGGGTCCGCATGAAGCTTCCCGAACCCTCCTCCCCGGCCGGAGGTGGCCGGAGCACCGGCGGCCGCATTTCATTCCACTCTCGGGTCCATCCATGGCCGCACCACTTTGGTGCTGCATGGATGCCATGCATGTGCATGGGTGCACTCCTCTTATACCCAGGAAGTCTTCTGGGCACATGGCCGGTGTCGGAGAAGCCCGCCGGCGCCGGAGCAACAAGCTCGGCTAACATGCAATATTTCGAAAAACTAGGGCATCCATTTTCTTTCTAATCACTTAACCATAAACGATGAAACTTTGCAGATTTTATCTACATGTCCTACAGTCCACGCACACCAAATTTGAGCCATTTTGGTCAAATGGTTGCGGAGTTCTCTTAAGGCGGAGCTAGGCTAGGTTTCCGGCGAGAGTTTTTCCCCGCCGGCCAACCCGCAATCATGGAAGCTCGGGCTTGTGCAGGGAGCATCCTTAGGACATGGGGAGTCTACTGCAATGGGTCCCGGGTACTAGCACTCAAGGGTTAGGGTGATCTTACCTTGGCCGGAGTTGGTGAAGGAGGAAGAAGCCGGTTCTCGGGTCCTTCTTCACGCGCGGCCTTGGGCACTCTCCAGCAAGGTCCTCCTTGTGCCAGGAACTCCTCAGGGTCACCCGATCAAGATTGGGAAGAGGTTGCTTCCAAGCTCCTCCTTCTTTCTCTTTCCCGAGTTCACAATAATGGGTTGTGACTCCTCGGCCACCCTACACTCTGGTTTTTAATCTGGAAGGCTCAGAGGAGTTTTATGCTTCGTAATCCACTCCAAACCCTTCGAGCTCTGGTCCAGGGTAGTCCAAGAGGCAATCCCATCTTAAATGCAAGATTCTTTTGCAATTTAGCCTCCATCCGGGTTCACACACCCCATGCCATCTAGCTCTGTTCAGCCACCTTCGTGGGCTTCTTGGGTTGGCAGAGGCCCAACCAACAAGGTCCCAAAGGCATTGGCCCAAGAATACCTAAGTTGCTTGAAGAAAAAGCAATAATTTGGTGTTTTTCACGCATCCCGAGGCAATCCGATCGTCGTTTTGCGAAACGGACTTCACCACGACGTCCAGCTCGTCGAGACCCGTCAAGTAGCGTATTTGTTTGGTTTGTTTGACGCTCCGATAAAAACTTGTTCCATAAAAAAAATTGTCCAATTTTACAGTTTTTACGCCTTTCGAGATTCCAGAGTCGCCAAACAGAATTTTCGACTGCGCCATTGCGTTCAGAACGTCAAAAATAGCTAGAATTGACTACTCGAATCACTATATTAGGAGTTCAGATAGTAAATTGGCCAACGTTGGTTCAAGAGGGAATAAAAATTAAGGTTTACTGTTTATCTACAGTTAGTGACTTAAGTCACTGTGCGCACAGGTACTGTTCCATTGGTCGCGGCTAATTGCCCTCTTCTTCTTTGAATTATGGAAGATTCGACCGTCAGATCGAAAAGTGCTGAATATGAAACTTGCTCAGTTTGACGAGACGATCGCAACGGTCAACTCGGATTTCCAAGATCATATCCGGATTGGAAACTAGCCTTTTTGCCTCGTAATTTGTGCCACTTGCACCCCCGCAATTAATCAAACAGATCAAATTAGATCTTTAGAATCTAACTCAGGCTAAAAATTCAACTTTTATTTTATTTATTAAAAATAAAATATTCCGGATTACTACAGATCGTCTCGTCTTGTGGTGGCATGACTACTGGGCGCGGGCCCGTTGTGTCACGCCCCGGAGTCGAAACTGCGACCCGGGCTCGCCAACAGATCCGCCACCTATGCAAAATCCCGCATAGGCGAAGCGTCTAACCTGCAAAAGATAGTACTATAGCTACACAAATATCAATACTGAAGTAAAATGCTGTAAAATAAAATCCAATCACTGTACAACATGAAATAGAGTACAATATCCATCTCCTCAAATACAGATAATCATCATACAATGTCCTCAGTACAGCATCTCTCAACTATAAAGGGGAGATAAACTAAAACTATAGTACATCAGTCTCTCCAAATACAAAAGATCTCTCTCCAAAGTAAACAGTAAAACCAGCCAACAGCTACGAGGAATCTCCAACCAGGGGATACAGCTACACTCCTCGGGTGGTAAGGATCTAGCTCGTGACTCCCTCGCCTCGAACAACGACCGAAGATCAGCAACTCCAAGAGGACTCTGCAAAACAGGGGGAAGAAAAGAGGGAAAACAACAATGGGGGTGAGAACCACTAGTAAACCAGTAGCCTCCCCCTGTGGGTAAAGCCTCAAGCTCCGGCGTACCCACTAAGTCTACTAGAGGCAAGAAAAGGACAAGTGGTAAAGCTGTAAACAGAACTACTGAATAAAAGGGGAAACCACAACAAGTATGCCTCTAAATGCAATACCGAAGGAAATGACGGTATGAATGCATCAGGAAACAGTATCTGACCAAATAGACCCAATCTAGTGCCACCAGTAAAACTGGTACTGCCTGCTCTGCTGTCGAACTAACAAGAACCAGCCATAACTCGACCCAACTGACCGGTACCCAAACGGTCTAAAGCCTACTCCGGAGTGGCACTCGAGGGGAGCGACCCACACGAGTAAAGTATCATCAGTATCAAGCATCTCTGTAACCACATATCTCAATATAGCAGGACTGGATCATGACTATGATCAAAGTGGGAAACTCCGTCCACTAATGAAACCCCGATCCCCATCGATGCAATAGTACTCAAAAGTGGGAAATACCATCCACTAGAGAAATCTGATACCCAATCTGATGCAATAGTAAACATCCGGTCAACCGCCCAAAGTCCGCGGTCACCGCAATAACCCACAACCCACAATCGGGTAAAATCATCAAGATCCGGTCAACCGCCTACTGTCTGCGGTTGCCGCAATAACCCATGATCCAACATCAAGTACACCCTGTCTCTGACCCTAAGGCCCCGGCTACACTATCCCAAACCTCTGCTCGAACCCGAGCAACATGACTCAAAAGTCTAAATAAGAAGGAGAAAGAAAGCAATCATGGTTTCTCCTAAGTCGAATCCCAATACGATAGTGTAGCAATAAAATAGTGGCCTATCTAGATGTCCAAACAAGCATGCAAAAGTCCTCATGCAATGTGAAAGAGAGAGAATGTCACATAACAGTTCTACATGTGTAACAATTAATAATATCCACATAAATATACCCAATATGCTAAAATCATCAGTCAACTACACATGTAAATAATCCTTGATCCATAATAAATCCCAAAGTGGCACCCGCACATAGATAAGTCATCATGTCCCAACATTTAATCCATTTAATCCACTTTCATAAAATCTAGGTGCTAATATGGCATGTTAATTATCACTATTAAATATTCCAATGATCATGTTCCAACAGCAATATTATCCCAATAATATCCCCAACATGCTATATCCACAAAATTAATCTCAGATGATAGGCTCACATTTATATCAGTCAATCATGCATCGCAATCAATCAATATGCTCAATAGTGGGGTTTTCTAATAAACTTAGTGAGCAAGTCAGAAGTAGAGGCATGCAACAACCACCCACCTCGAAAAGCGCAATCCACAGCCGTAAAAGTCTCCTCGCTGTCCAACCTTCATTTTCCTCGCAAAACATCCCTGAACTGTGGCACAACACAAGAGTCCACTATAAACTTAATCCCCAAAAACTGCACCTTGTTGTTTTTACCAACCAGCCCGAAAAAGGGGAATTATCACCTCTGTCCAGTCCTCAAAAAAATCCAGAAAAATCACGGGCGATCCTCGCGACGAGTAGCCTCAAACGAGTACTTTAAACACCCAAATCCGATACCTGTAGCCAAGAAAAATTCGGACATCGCGGTAAGCCAAACCATCAACAACTCACAAATCTGTAAAATCAGCCACAGAGAAGCTTAATTCTCACCTTCGAAACAATTTCCAAAAATCCCAGAAAAATACGACTGCGTTCCTCGCGAAGAGTAGATCAAAATCGACTCTTTAAACGCCTCATTCCGATGCTCGTAGACTGAGATATAAAATCGACAAGCCTCTGCTGTCCAGAATCCATTACAGAAAAATGGGGGTCAAAAATGCCTCGGGAACCATGCCAAAAGTGCGAACAGAGCGAAGCGATCATCACAAAAATCGAAGCCTTACATTTTAGGAACATGCTGTCGAAGAAATCGCCCAAAAACCCCTCCTGGTTTGCTCACAGCGAAATTCCGACTGAACTGTGACGGTAATGGGCCGAAATGGGGGAAAACCGAGGCGAACTGTAAAGTCGATATCGCCGTTGCCGAGCTTCCAAAAATTCCGGGGATCCACCACGAGCTCAAGAACATCAAGGGGAACAAATTTCGTGTAGGGCTCTCTCTCCCATTCTCACTCTAAAGCTCGAAAAAGGGGAAGAAAGAGGGAGAGGAGGGGGTATTTATAGGCCCAAACCAAACAATTCCAAAATGCCCACTGTGTCCCTGGTTTCGGGCGCCCGAATCTTTCCGGCCCCGAAACCGGGCCCAAACAGTAGCCCAAAGCCTCGGCCCACTTCGCGGCCCGCCTCCATCCGCACAGTGCCCGGCCAACCCAGGAGCGACACCTGTCCCCGAACACGGGACAGCAAACCCAGCCGCTCCCCTAGCGCCGCGTGGCCCACTCCGGTCAACGAAGTGGTTGGCGCCCGCCAATGGCGGGCCGCCACGTGGCACACGCGTGCGCCACGTCGCCGCCGTGGCCGCCACGCCAGCCGCCCCCGCTGCCACGCCGCCTGCCCCGCCGCCTCCCGCCCGTACGCGCACAGTAGCTCGCCCAATCCTCGCTCGCCACGTGTCAGCCCCGCGCTCGCTGCACCCGGTGCACACACTCCGTGCACCCGACGAACCACAGTCTGCCACGTGTCCACCACTGATCCAATAGAACACCGCCACGTGGCACACCCCAGTCTGCACCCCTGCGCCTGCCCGCACAGTACTCCCAACCAATGGGAAGCCGCCACGTGTCGTCCCTCTGCCTGCTGCACCCGGTGCACACGATCCCAAGAACCCGACCAATAGCCAGATGCCACGTGTCCCCTCTCCGGTGCACGCCGGCCGCGTGGACCGCGCACCTGCCCGCGCCCCCGCGCGCCTGCCCGCGCGCCCGCGCGCTGCCGCGGCCGCGATCCGCCGTGCTCCGCCGCCGCCGCGCCCGCCGCGCGCCGCCGCTGCCGCCGCCGCCGCCGCGCCGGAAACACTGTTCCGGCATGAACAGTGACCGGTGTCCAAAACATCAAGTAGGTAGTCCATTTTAACCGTTTTCGCGCGCTGAATCCGAATTTGACGTCCGTTTTGCCAAATTCCAACCCTAAAAATCGCCGAAGGCACCCGAAAAGGCGTTCTTGATCCGAATTTCGCGCTGAGTCTAAATTTGATATCCGTTTTGCACGAAAACACCTCTAAATATCCGACGGGGTCCCCCGATTACCCACGCGATCTATTTTAAGCCCGAAGTCCAACTCTTATGTCCAAATTGGCGCACAAACACCGCCGACACACCTATAGCATAGAATAGTCCTCCAAAAGCTGCTGACCAAGCCATAAACCGTCAATAAAGATCCGGGTCATCACATCCTCCCCCACTAAAAGAAAGTTTCGTCCTCGAAACTAAAACAACTCCCAAGAAGTCTCAAAAACCAGGGGTAAGTACCCAACATCCACCACTCCCGCTCCCAAGGCTGCCTATCACTCCCCGTGATTACTCCTCAGCAACAACATCAGCAACAACCAGTACGGCATAGCCCGATTGCGCAATTCCCTCACCACACGAACCAGAATTTGCAATGGGCGTCCCTCGTACTCCAAACATTTATCAATCTCAAATGGAGCGAGTCAAACACGGGCGGGGGATCCAAAAGCACATCACTCCCGTGCTGAGACGTGGAGAAACCTCAGGGACTCCAACAAAAGGCTGGGGGAAAAGAGAAGAGGAACAGTACAACACACATCAACACCACACCCTGGTGCCAACTCGACCAGTGCAACCCAAAACACCCCCACGTGATCATCCAAGAAGGGAAGAAGTCTTAACAAGCCGGGGTCCTCACTCGGTCACTCTCAACATCCGACCACCCGAGTGGATTTGCTCAGCCACAACTTACCACCAAATGAATCCTCTGGGACACAACCTCGAGCCCTGATCACTTCGACGGTCCCACACAGCGCCAGCTACGAAATCATCAAACTCAACCCCAAATAACTCTCCTGCTCCGGATATCCGCCACCATAGTGGCCTTATCGGGGTGATACTGGTTGCTTGTCAATAATCCACTATAACTTCATAGCCACTATGGGAGGTATCAATGTATCTCACAAATCCATCTCCCATCACTGGCGATGCTAAAATCGGCGCTGGTATCAATCTCATCACCAATTCGTCAAGCTCTGCTGGCACTATCCGGCTCACAAGCTCCTCACCTCAACAAATAACTGCCGGTCTCAGCCATTCTCGCATAGCATCCATTTTGGCCGGATTTCCACCACCGCCTCTTATGGCTAGAATAAGTAATCCAAGAAGATATGCTCTCGAAGCTAAAACTTGTACCACAACAACTTGGCATACAGCTTCTTCCTCACAGACCTTGTTACACCATCTACAAGTACTCCACCAGCTCTAAACCATACAGAGATGGGGTAAAATCAAAATATCCCGGAAGAATATCTCCAATAATTCTTCCAAGTGCAGCTGGAACACACAATTCCTCAAATCTTAAAGACGACAGGGCATTAGTCATTCCATTTGTCCTCACTGTACTCATAATGCCCCTACCGGGTCCTGAACACCATCTTGGCGAAATACTCAGCTGTATGATCCCAAAAGATACATGCATCCTAAGCAAACAACTGTCGGAGTATAACTCCATCAAAAGGTCCTAAATAATATCCAGACCTGCCTGCGGTCACCCCACACAAGGACCCTCACTGTCGTGTGTCAACGACGTGGCATCACCACCGTGTATCAACGGTGTGGCATCACCACCGTATCAACGGGGTGGCACTAGGTCGAACAGACCCTCGATCCATCAGATCCTGCAACTGCGCCATCAGCTCTCTCAGCTCTACAGGTGATATCCAATGAGGTGCTATCGGGGTTGGCGTGGTTCCCAGAACCACGTCAATCGCAATCTCAATCTCCCTAATCGGCGGCATCATCATCAGCTCCGGTGGAATCACACCCGGGATCTCACGATAACAGGGATATCCTTGCGTCCCGGTGCCGCCGTAGGCACCTCGCGCATTGTCGCTGCAACCTGTGTGCTCTGACTGTCTCAAGAACAAGTCTCTAATGTCTGCCTTGCAGAAGATCATAACCTTCTCTCTCCGCAGTCATACACCATGTGGCACTGTGCCAACCAATCCCACGCACTGGGTCAAACACTGACCAGGTACAAATACCAATAAGTCTGCCGATACCACTCGAGGTCTCAACTGCACTGGACATGATCCACAAGCCTCCCCCACATGCACCACACCAACAGGAACCTGTACCTCTAGTGCATGTGGTAACAAATCTGCCTCTAGTCCATGCAGGAATGCAACATGCTCTAACTCCGACTGCTGTGATGAAATCACACCTGCGACGACCCGATCCACTGCCTTGGTGCCCTCCACCCAGGCAGCACAGTCTCAACCGCTCAATGTAGGTGGTCGTCACTTAATCTGCCTGAAAATCAAGGCTATCCACAAAAGGAGCACAATTCTCCGCCTTTGCTCACACTGAGGCGATGAATACGGTCTTCGCAGACAATAAATCCACGCTACCGCTGCGCCACTCTGATAACGATGCTGATGCTGCCACCGGGGTCCACCTGACCTCTGACATCTCAGAAAATCCATTATTGCAATCGTCATATGACAAAACACAATTAATTCATGCAATTCCTTATACAATTATCCTTACTCAGCTCACCCCTCAGCACATATATTGTACCCCAAACATGCATGTTATCAATCACAAAGGGTAACCTTCCTTTGGGTAAGCTTTACATAATCCGTCCACAAGGATATCCACCATCTGGGAAAGAAAACGAAAATGCCTCTGCCGCCGATCTGTCCTCCAACACCTAGCGCCAAGCGCCTCTATCCAGAACTCGCCTCTGGCGGCAGATCCCTATCCAAAGGAACTGCAACAGTACGCTCCATACACAATGCCTACTCCATCGAGGCATCCAAAATCCAAAATCCAAAACAGAGGAATCAGATAAACTGAAAGGTATCCTGGCGCAATCCACTCCCAGTCACACACATCCTATGCGCTTCGTCCCTCGAAACCTGGAGCGTACAGTTCAACAACTGCATAAACTTCTCCAGCACAGGGGGACCCTCAATTGATCACTCCATCACCACCAACCACGATTTTGCCTCCAAAGGCTCCAACTCAAATCCATAAATCAGGGTGGTTCATCTGCCAAAACTGGCTCCATCGATCAATGATGTCCCACAACTCATCAACTGTCAGCAATCCACCCCGCCTCGGTGCCTCGGCACTAAACATTGGCACGGAGGGGGCTACTCGCTCAATCGGCGCCTCAGAAATCACTGCCGCTGAGGATACTGTAACCAGGTGGTCTCAGGAGAAAAGCACTGTCGGGCTGCCCACTGCTCCGACAACTGTGTCACCCAGACCAGCGGCTCACTCTGCCGCTGATAACCTCTGACAATCCTGCCATCGGGGTCCTGAGCTCTCTAACCTCAATCCGGGTATCCGGCCCCAAAACAATCCGCTCAAGCTCCACTGCTGCGACGAGTGCACACCAATCCGCACAACGCGTCGGGGAGACACCGCTCACCACGACCAACTGCACCACAGCACAAAACAAAACTCGACCCAATCCGGCGAGAGTCTAGAGCATGTCAACCGTTCCGCCGCATTATGTTGTCTGCAGCCAACATAATTGCTTAGGAGAATAAACATGCCAATCACCCATCCCATCACTTGGGAGAGGTATAAAACTCAATCAGGACTCTCGCTAAAAATCACGACTCTCACGAAGTCATCCTAGGGTCCAACCATAAGCCTAGGGTTTCTACAGTCCCAACTGACCTATCCCTAAGCTCTGATACCAACTTAATCTGTCACGCCCCGGGGTCGAAACTGCGACCCGGGCTCGCCAACAGATCCGCCACCTATGCAAAACCCGCATAGGCGAAGCGTCTAACCTGCAAAAGATAGTACTATAGCTACACAAATATCAGAGCTGAAATAAAATGCTGTAAAATAAAATCCAATCACTATACATCATGAAATAGAGTACAATATCCATTCCTCAAATACAGATAATCATCATACAATGTCCTCAGTACAGCATCTCTCAACTATAAAAGGAGATAAACTAAAACTATAGTACATCAGTCTCTCCAAATACAAAAGATCTCTCTCCAAAGTAAACAGTAAAACCAGCCAACAGCTACGAGGAATCTCCAACCAGGGGATACAGCTACACTCCTCGGGTGGTAACGATCTAGCTCGTGACTCCCTCGCCTCGAACAACGACCGAAGATCAGCAACTCCAAGAGGACTCTGCAAAACAGGGGGAAGAAAAGAGGGAAACAACAATGGGGGTGAGAACCACTAGTAAACCAGTAGCCTCCCCCTGTGGGTAAAGCCTCAAGCTCCGGCGTACCCACTAAGTCTACTAGAGGCAAGAAAAGGGCAAGTGGTAAAGCTGTAAACAGAACTACTGAATAAAAGGGGAAACCACCACAAGTATGCCTCTAAATGCAATACCGAAGGAAATGACTATATGAATGCATCAGGAAATAGTATCTGACCAAATAGACCCAATCTAATCACCAGTAAAACTGGTACTGCCTGCTCTGCTGTCGAACTCAATAACTCAGTAGGGGACCAGCACATAAGGCTCGAAATCCCAATCAGATGGACCGGTACCTATCACGGTCTAAAGCCTACTCCGGAGTGGCACTCGAGGGGAGCGACCCACATGAGTAAAGTATCTCTGTCATCAGTATCACAAGTATGTCTGTAGCACATATCTCAATATAGCAGGACTGGATCAAGACTATGATCAAAGTGGGAAATTCCATCCACTAAAGAAACCCCAATCCCCAATCAGATGCAATAGTAAATATCCGGTCAACCGCCCAATGTCCGCGGTCACCGCAATAACCCATAACCCACAATCGGGTAAAATAATCAAGATCCGGTCAACCGCCTACTGTCCGCGGTTGCCGCAATAACCCATGATCCAACATCAAGTACACCCTGTCTCTGACCCTAAGGCCCCGGCTACACTATCCCAAACCTCTGCTCGAACCCGAGCAACATGACTCAAAAGTCTAAATAAGAAGGAGAAAGAAAGCAATCATGGTTTCTCCTAAGTCAAATCCCAATACGATAGTGTAGCAATAAAATAGTGGCCTATCTAGATGTCCAAACAAGCTTGCAAAAGTCCTCATGCAATGTGAAAGAGAGAGAATGTCAAATAACAGTTCTACATGTGTAACAATTAATAATATCCACATAAATATACCCAATATGCTAAAATCATCAGTCAACTACACATGTAAATAATCCTTGATCCATAATAAATCCCAAAGTGGCACCCGCACATAGATATGTCATCATGTCCCAACATTTAATCCATTTAATCCACTTTCATAAAATCTATGTGCTAATATGACATGTTAATTATCACTATTAAATATGTCCCCGTAATCATGTTTCCATAATAATATTATCCCAATAATATTTCCAACATGCTATATCCACAGAATTAATCTCAAATGATAGGCTCACATTTATATCAGTCAAACATGCATCGCAATCAATCAATATGTTCAATAGTAGGCTTCTCTAGTAAACTTAGTGAGCAAGTCAGAAGTAGAGGCATGCAACAACCACCCACCTCGAAAAGCGCAATCCACAGCCGTAAAAGTCTCCTCGCTGTCCAACCTTCATTTTCCTCGCAAAACATCCCTGATCTGTGAACCACAAAACAAGAGTTATTTCCGGTATAAACTCAATCCCCAAAAACAGCACCTTGCTGTTTTTACCAACCAGCAGGAAAGAGGGGATTTTCACCAGTGTACAGTCCTAAAAAAAATCCAGATAAATCATGGTTGCGATCCTCGCGACGAGTAGCCTCAAATCGAGTCTTTAAACACTTTAATCCGATACCTGTAGGCCAAGAAACAATTCGGACATCGCGGTAAGCCAAACCATCAACAACTCACACATCTGTAAAATCAGCCACAGAGAAGCTTAATTCTCACCTTCGAAAAATTTCCAGAAAATCCCAATAAAATACCACTGCGTTCCTCGCGACGAGTAGATCAAAATCGACTCTTTAAACGCCTCATTCCAATGCTCGTAGACCGAGATATAAAATCGAGAAGCCTCCGCTGTCCAGAATCCATCACAGAAAAATAGGGGTCAAAAATGCCTCGGGAACCGTGCCAAAAGTGCGAAACGGAGCGAAGCGATCAACACAAAAATCGAAGCCTTACCTCTTAGGAACATGCTGTCGAAGAAATCGCCCAAAACCTCCTCCTGGTTTGCTCACAGCAAAATTCCGACTGAATTGTGACGGTAATGGGCCGAAATGGGGGAAAACCGAGGCGAACTGTAAAGTTGATATCGCCGTTGCCGAGCTTCCAAAAATTCCGGGGATCCACCACGAGCTCAAGAACATCAAGGGGAACAAATTTTGTGTAGGGCTCTCCCTCCCATTCTTACTCTAAAGCTCGGAAAAGGCGAGGAAAGAGGGAGAGGAGGGGGTATTTATAGGCCCAAACCAAACAATTCCAAAATGCCCACTGTGTCCCTGGTTTCGGGCGCCCGAATCTTTCGGGCCCCGAAACCGGGCCCAAACAGTAGCCCAAAGCCTCGGCCCACTTCGCGGCCCGCCTCCATCCGCACAGTGCCCGGCCAACCCGGGAGCGACACCTGTCCCCGAACACGGGACAGCAAACCCGGCCGCTCCCCTAGCGTCGCGTGGCCCACTCCGGTCAACGAAGTGGTTGGCGCCCGCCAATGGCGGGCCGCCACGTGGCGCACGCGTGCGCCACGTCGCCGCCGTGGCCGCCACGCCAGCCGCCCCCGCTGCCACGCCGCCTGCCACGCCGCCTGCCCCGCCGCCTCCCGCCCGTACGCGCACAGTAGCTCGCCCAATCCTCGCTCGCCACGTGTCAGCCCCGCGCTCGCTGCACCCGGTGCACACACTCCGTGCACCCGACGAACCACAGTCTGCCACGTGTCCACCACTGATCCAATAGAACACCGCCACGTGGCACACCCCAGTCTGCACCCCTGCGCCTGCCCGCACAGTACTCCCAACCAATGGGAAGCCGCCACGTGTCGTCCCTCTGCCTGCTGCACCCGGTGCACACGATCCCAAGAACCCGACCAATAGCCAGATGCCACGTGTCCCCTCTCCGGTGCACGCCGGCCGCGTGGACCGCGCACCTGCCCGCGCCCCCGCGCGCCTGCCCGCGCGCCCGCGCGCTGCCCGCGGCCGCGATCCGCCGTGCTCCGCCGCTGCCCGCCGCCGCCACCGCCGTCCGCCGGCGGCCGGAAACACTGTTCCGGCATGAACAGTGACCGGTTGTCCAAAACATCAAGTAGCTAGTCCATTTTAACCGTTTTCGTGCGCTGAATCCGAATTTGACGTCCGTTTTGCGAAATTCCAACCCTAAAAATCGCCGAAGGCACCTGAAAAGGCGTTCTTGATCCGAATTTCGCGCTGAGTCTAAATTTGATATCCGTTTTGCGCAAAAATACCTATAAACATCCGACGGGGTCCCCCGATTACCCACGCGATCTATTTTAAGCCCGTAGTCCAACACTTATGTCCAAATTGGCGCACAAACACCGCCGACATGCCCCATAGCATAGAATAGTCCTCCAAAAGCTGCTGACCAAGCCATAAACCGTCAATAAAGATCCGGGTCATCACACGTTGAGTAAGGCTTTCTAAGGGATAAGCAACTTGAACTAAAGCACAATAAAGAGAATGAGTAAAGTGGTCATGTGGTTGGGCTAGTGTTGAACCTTTGGTAGCAGCATAGTGGTCGTGTCATGACAACATAAGCATGATAGATAGTATTTACAATTTTCTCGCCATTTTATTATCTATTATATTGCTTCAATTGGACCAAGCGGTGTAGAACATTCTCTCTCGGTGGTTGAACTCACTAGGAACTTTAGGTATTTCTCACATCCTTGGGTGACCATTTACAGGACCAGGTACATCGGACGAGGTGCACAATAGGGGCAAGAGCCCAGCACCTTAGCTACCTAGCAGTCTAGAGTCGCTAGTACCATTTTGTGGTTTTATTTTGAGTGAACTTGTATGTGAGGAAAAATATTGTATATATTTAAATTGTCACTTTAAAGTTTATCGAATGAAAGATGTAATTCACTCTATATTTAAAGTTTCACCCATGCATTTACTTTCATGCTCCTTAAACTAGTTGTTTGAATGGATGAAAGTTCTTAATTGCTAGTTTAATACTCTGAATTATACTCTTCCGTTTGCACTAAATTGTGTCGAAATGGATGTAACCGTTCCTTTCGGGTGTTGAGAGGTCGTCCCCGATTGGCAGGTTTGTTGGCGTGCCCGAACTGACCGAATTGGCGGTCTCGGGGCGTGATAGTTTGACCGGTGCGATTCCCTCTTTGGCCGAAGTTGCTTTTGGATGAGGCGATAATTTTCTTTTCGGTTACTTCTCTTATCGGCTGGTATCTTCAGCCGGTGACATACATCGCGTGTCGCGTCTTCACGCGACCAAGTTCGGTCCGGATCGGGACGCGGTCTCTTCTTCGGTTGACCCTCTCTTCCGTCGGTTGATGCCTTCGGCCGACGGCGTGCGCCTCGTGATGTACCATTACGCGCCTAAGACTGGTCTGAAACAAGACGTGGGTCTTTCCTCTTTCGACTTATCCTCCTATCAGCTGACGCTTTTAGCCGATGGCGGGTGCCACGTGTCACTCCGTCAAGAAGCGAAAATTTTGGTCTCAACACATAGTGATCGAAAGGGCTCAAAATCAACGGCGGAAAATAAAAATCTCAGAAAATATGATGATATAATACTAAAATTTTAGTTCAACGATATTGATCTTGTTCTATATAGTATAAAAAATTTTCTATAAAAATTTTACATGATTTGAATATTTCTATACCGTTAAACTTGCAAACGGCTCACCACAATCATTAAAATTGTTGATTTTGAGTCACTTTAATCAATGGGCAAATGATAATGAAAATTCACAAAATTTTAATTTCTAGACCTTTTAAATACTCTAGATCAAGTTTAACGGAGTCGATCGTCTATTCGGAAGTCCTAATTGTTACGGCTTTTTGTATTGGCATATTTCGTGAGTTGAGTCGGAGTCTTGAAGTGATCAAATTGTCAATCAGCAATTGAAGGCTCAGAGAAGATTCAACAAGATCTCAAGTTAACACTCAGTGTTTTGAGTCTTGAAGATTGAAGTTGAAGAATTGTGAATCATATACATCAATCTTAAGGAAAATGGATTCGGAATGATCAGGTATGTTTAACTAAATAATTTTGGTGATCCGAATACTTTTTATAGTGTAGAAACACTTGGATAATTTTTCATTGCATAAAAATCAAAAACTGGACATGGGATGTTCAGGATCCGGATCAGATTCCAATCCGGTCAGGATCAGATTCCAGTTTCAGTCAGGATCAGATTCATGTTTTAGTCCGGATCCCGAACATGTTTCGATCCGGCTCAGAATTCCGATCCGGATCGGAATTCCGATCCGGATCCCGAACCTTGTTTTTTCAGGAATTGCTGAAAAAAGACGACGATCCGGATCGCAGTAAATCCGATCCGGATCGTCGTCCGGAAAAATTCCAGATAAGGTAGTTTTTGATTCTTATCTCTTTCCAAAGGTTTCTAAACTATAAATAGACACTTAGGGTTTCTCAAGAACTACCGATCAATTTATAAAACACTTGAGAGCAACCCTAGAGGCTAGGTTTTTACCGTTCTTCTTTATAGCCTCTTTTAGGTCAATTCGATGGTTCTTTCAAGATCATATCTTTTGTCGAATTGATCTAATCTTTGCTTAGAGATTCCTTCCATGGTTCTTCATTGATAATCTAAGCAAAGGATCACCATCGAAGCCAATATTCTTACCGGCTGAGTTTGCGTCGTGGATTCGACGTGGCATCGTGGATTCGGTGTGTTGAAGGCGTTTCGTGGATTCGAAACGTGTGCTCGTGGATTCGAGTGGCGTTCGTGGATTCGAACGTGTGCAGTGGACGTGCAATCGGTGGAGCGCAAGGTCCGAAGAAGTTGAAGGAGGGGTTTGAGTCCGTGGAGTCGGTAATCACCTTGTTATTCTTCTTTTCTTAGTGGATTGTTATTGCGTGTTGGTCCCGTGGTTTTTCTCCTGGATTGGAGTTTCCACGTAAATCTCGGTGTGCTATTTTTATTTTCCGCATTGGTTTTTATTTTGCACTGAGATTGGTTTTTAATATTACACCTATTCACCCCCCTCTAGGTGTTTGATAGTACCTATTTAGATCCTTGTGGATCCTTAAAAACCTACAATTGGTATCAGAGCGGGTTTTAGGTTTATCTATCATGTCGGGTGAAAGTGGTAATATTTTTAGACCTCCTCTTTTTGATGGGACCAATTATGCATATTGGAAAGTGCGGATGAGAGCTTTTCTCATCTCAATTGATGAGCGTGTTTGGCAAACCGTGGAATACGGTTGGGTGCATCCGGTTGAGGAAGTAGGAAATTCTACTACCCCAAAACCTCGCTCTAGATGGTCTAAAGAGGAAATCGAAAGATCTTCTTACAATGGGAAAGGTATGAACGCTTTATTTAATTCTCTTTCCTCGACTGAGTTTACACGAATTTCCGCGTGTGAAACCGCGAAGGAAATTTGGGATATTCTCAAAATTACACATGAGGGTACTAATCTTGTAAAAATTCAAAAGCTCCAGATGCTTACAAGTCAATTTGACTCTATTCATATGGAAGAGCATGAATTGTTTACAGATTATTACACTAGACTTCAAGATGTAATTAATACATGTGCTAATTTAGGAGAAAAGATCCCGGAGTCGAAAGTTGTAAGAAAGATTCTTCGGACTCTTCCGGAACGGTTTAGGGCAAAGGTTACCGCCATTGAAACCGTTAGTCATCCGGATGAGATGAGTGTAGAGGAATTAGTAGGTGCTTTACAAACTTATGAGATGACGTTTCCTACTAATCAAATTTCTTCCAAGTCTTCTTCTAAGCTTACAGGTATTGCATTCAAATCAACAAAGGAAGAAGATAGCGAATCAAGTTCCGACGATGAAATCTCTTTTGCCGAGTTTGAAGAACAATTGGCGCGGATCACAAAGAAATTTCGTCGGAAATTTTGGAAGAATCGAACCGATGGATCTTCATCCACGAAACCATCTAAAGGATCATCGGGTTCTAAATCCTCTAAACTCAAAGGCGTTGCAAAACCTTCTAAAGAAAAAGAAAAAGATGATTTCGAAGGGGAAATCCGATGCTATCGATGCAAAGGCTACGGCCATATTTCAACGGATTGTCCTTCTAAGAAATCATACAAAAAGAAGGCTTTGCAAGCGAAAACTTGGGACGATTCTAGTTTCGATGAATCGACCTCAAGTGAAGAGGAAAAAGTTGTTGCTTTTCATGCCTCTCAAATTCCCTCTTCTAATTTGTGCTTATCATCTTTAGTCACTGACTCTATTCCTTTGATTTTGCATGAAACATCAACATCCGGAGGAGAGTCATCAAGTGAGGGGGAGTCGGACGAAGAAGAACTCGTTGAGGCATACCAACAACTTCTTGCGGAATCAAAGAAGATGGCCAAGCATATCAAGAAGTTGAGGAAGCAACGACTTGAGGTTCAAGACGAGAATCATGCTTTAAAGATCAAACTTCATGATCTCGAGGAGGAACGTTTATTGGATAACAATAAAATCCTCCAAGAAAAGCTAAACCAATCGGAGACGAACGCAAAATCTTATATGGACAAGATTGGTTTTCTTGAAAAGCAGTTTGAGGAGATTCATGTCACCAACCAAGCTTTGACCAAGCAAGTTCATCAACTTAAATCCGACATACAAAGGCTTTCAACCGGTTCCAAGAAACTTGATTGTATGTCCGGATTAGGTCAAACAAGCAAGGTTGGTTTGGGATTTAAAAAGAACCAAACTGTGAAGGCTTCAAGTTCCACAACTAAATTGAAAGGAAGAACTTGTCACCAATGTGGACTTGAAGGACACTTGGTGAAGAATTGCCCGAAAAAGAGAAAGAAGAGTCCTTCGGCAACTTCATCTACGGAGCGAACTCAACGGAATCAAAAGACACATCAAGTCAAAGGAGTTCACTCAACCCACCAAAGGTCCGAGCCACAACTTCAATCATACAAGTGGATTATTGAGAGGCAAAGACCTAAGGTGGACCAACAGTCAAAGCTACAACCCCCGGCCACAATGAATCAAGACAACCCAAAATCCGACGATTTTGGATTCGGAAAGGTGATATCTTTCCTTGTCTTAAGTTCTAAATAGCTTATGACTGTATGTAATGCTTTGATTGGTTTTCCTTTCATATTTTTCTTAATCTTTGCATTACATGTTTTTCAATGCTCTTTGTTTTTATACTTTGTTTTTGAACAAAAGGGTTTTTATTGAACAAGTGCATTGAATAAAAAGGGTTTCACGTTCATTCACTCCAAATTAATTTTATATGGATTATCAACTTTACTCCATAATCATAATCTTGAAGATACTTCATTATAGGAGTTTTTGATAATTATATTCATCAAATTTTAGTAATCTTGTGTGATCTTAAGATGCTTAATCTATCTCGGTTGTGTGAATTCATTGTGATAAACATGAGACAACCGATAGACTAAAATTTGGGATTTAATTCTTTCACATAAGAGATTGTATTTTCTTACAAGGGTAATGAAATGAATTGCATAAGATGTGGAAAGAGTTACATCCGAAAGGAGTGTGAAAACTACCACCACATGTTGGAAAGAGCTGCCACCCCGGTCGTCCGATTTGTGTGTGAAGCTACCACATGTTTTGGATGCTAGAAAAATATTTTTGAAATTTTTAGTTAAAGCATTCGGAGATTCATATTCAAATTTACTATATTTTTGAACAATCTCCTGGTTGGTATAAGGTGGGATAGTTGAAAGATGCTCAAAGAGCCACCCTTAGGTATTTTAGTGCTTATCTCAAATTTGAAAGGGTAGAAATCAAATTGATGTCATTTGGAAATCTCTGTAAATTATCTCTGTAAATCCGTTACATCTTGATAGAGTTTGGATCTCTAGATTATTTTTGATGACTTGTGTTTGACGTATATAATATGAAAAACGGTTTATAATGTTTTATCTTTGTTTTTCATGATTTCGGAGTAAATCTTTTTAATTTTTGTAAAATTAATTGGATTGAATGACATCTATGTGATCTCATTATTTTCAAGCACTTAAATTGATTTCTTGATGGAATACAAATCGGTATTTCAAAAGATTCAAAATCTGGATTTGTTTCAAGAAATTATTTGATTTTTGCTTTCGGTACCGGTACGCAATCTGCATTTTTGTTATATACCGGAACTGAGCTTTTATCTCTCTTTCTCTATGAACTAATGTTGTTAGTGATTTCCTTTTGTCTAGTATGTTCACTGTTTGACAATTTGTGACAAAAAGGGGGAGAAGAGAAATGAGGGAGAAGAGATCATCGAGATAGGGGGAGACGGAGATGAGATCATCGAGATAGGGGGAGATGATGAAAAAGGAGCCGAAAAACAAAAAGAACCAAAAGGACGAATCAAATGTAGGATTTTTAATTTCTAACGACTAACGTTTGATTTTGTTTGGAGTTTTGTTTTGCAGGAATTACATCACTTTAAGACTCCAAGTCCTAAGTCATAGAGTATGTTCTAGGACTGGTTCAAATGTAATTTTTATTTATTGGATCTTTCACGCAAAGAAAATCAATGTTTTGGTGATGACATTGAATTTCGATTTTTTGGTTTAAGATGAGTGACTTGAGCGTTTTATGTATTTTTGGGTTTTGTCACGAAATTGCCAAAGGGGGAGATTGTTACGGCTTTTTGGTGTTGGCATATTTCGTCGTGAGTTGAGTCGGAGTCTTGAAGTGATCAAATTGTCAATCAGCAATCAAAGACTTAGAGAAGATTCAACAAGAGCTCAAGTTGACACTCAGTGTTTTGAGTCTTGAAGATTGAAGTTGAAGAATTGTGGATCATATACATCAATCTCAAGGAAAATGTATTCGGAATGATCAGGTATGTTTAACTAAATAATTTTGGTGATCCGAATACTTTTGATAGTGTAGAAACACTTGGATGAATTTTTAATTGCATAAAAATCAAAAACTGGACATGGGATGTTCAGGATCCGGATCAGATTCCAATCCAGTCAGGATCAGATTCAGTTTCAATCCGGATCAGATTCCTGTTTCAGTCCGGATCCGGATTCATGTTTGCCGGATCAGAACGATCCGGATCGGAATTTCGATCCGGATCCCGAACCTTGTTTTTCTGGAATTGCTGAAAAAGACGACGATCCGGATCGCCGTAAATCCGATCCGGATCGTCGTCCTGAAAAAATTCTGATAAGGTAGTTTTTGATGCTTATCTCTTTCCAAAGGTTTCTAAACTATAAATAGACACTTAGGGTTTCTCAAGAACTACCGATTAATTTATAAAACACTTGAGAGCAACCCTAGAGGCTAGGTTTTTACCGTTCTTCTTTATAGCCTCTTTTAGGTCAATTCGATGGTTCTTTCAAGAACATATCTTTTGTCGAATTGATCTAATCTTTGCTTAGAGATTCCATCCATGGTTCTTCATTGATAATCTAAGCAAAGGATCACCATCGAAGCCAATATTCTTACCGGCTGAGTTTGCGTCGTGGATTCGACGTGGCATCGTGGATTCGGTGTGCTAAAGGCGTTTCGTGGATTCGAAACGTGTGCTCGTGGATTCGAGTGGCGTTCGTGGATTCGAACGTGTGCAGTGGACGTGCAATCGGTGAGCGCAAGGTCCGAAGAAGTTAAAGGAGGGGTTTGAGTCCGTGGAGTCGGTAATCACCTTGTTATTCTTCTTTTCTTAGTGGATTGTTATTGCGTGTTGGTCCCGTGGTTTTTCTCCTGGATTGGAGTTTCCACGTATATCTCGGTGTGCTATTTTTATTTTCCGCATTGGTTTTTATTTTGCACTGAGATTGAGTTTTTTAAGTATTACACCTATTCACCCCCCCTCTAGTTGTTTGATAGTACCTATTTAGATCCTTGTGGATCCTTAAAAACCTACACTAATATCGAAAATAACTTGAAAGCACGGGAGCCTCCTGCTTTTAAAAGCACACAAGCCTAGCTCTAAATACAATATACTCTACCTACTACTATAGAGCCTAGCAAACATATCATCCATGACAGCTCACCACACAGACCGCTCCCATGAGCACACAATCTAGTTCTGAAACTACCAAAAAATACTCTAGGCGTGCACATCCCACGTGATTAGGATTAGGGATGGCAATGGGAGAGGGCGGGAACGAGAGGTCCTTCCTCGTTCCAGTCCCTGCTGGTTTTAGAATCCATATCGCCACCAAATTCCTACGAATATATAAGAATAATGAATCCTGGGTTCTTGGCTGCCACATGTCGAGCTCTCACCTTCTCTTCCTTTCTTCCCTCTTTTGTCTTTTTTCCCTCTTTTGTCCCGCACTCGCGCATGGCTTCTTCCCTATTTTTCTCACGTCTTCTTACCTAGGGTTCTCTCTTGCCTCTTCCTTCTACACATTGCTTTCTCTCCCTCTTTTCTCTTGTCTCCTCTTTCCTCTGGAGCCTAGAGAGTATAGGAGGTTGGATCTGGCGACAACAATGTCGGGTCCCCCTGTACGACTTATCGCGGCTTCACAGGTCGCGTGGCATGCAAAACGTTGTCTCGGCTCTGCATTGGCTGCCTCATTCTTGCTCTCTACTCCTCCGTATGTCGGAGCCCTATGGCTGACGTCAGTAAGTACCATGGTAATCATGGTGGGTGCGTCCCCTTACTCTCCTCCCTCTGCTTTGTCTTCCTGTTCCCTCGTTTTGCAACCTCGATATGCCGAAGGTGCGTGGCTGACGTGCGTCGGTACCGGCGTGGTCATCATGGGCTACTCTGGATCCTATTTTGCCCTACATTCTCCCATGGCTACTCTTCACCTGAGTTTGGTGATTGGTCTTTGTAAGGCCCTTCTCTTTCTTTGCACTTTCCCAGTTTTATTTTCCCTATAAATAGTGGTCCATGTGTGGAGATGTTGCTCAAGGTTTCCCTGCCTTTGGTTTGCCCAAGGTTTGCTATCATATTTTTTTGCTTAAGAACTATAAATTTGGGTGTGGTTTCCCCTGTACTATGGAAGACAATATGTTAATGGGTATTCCACTGTTTTCCTTTAGGTTCTCACTTCTAGCTTTTGCCTACAGGATCTCGACCCATACCCGCATTGGTGGTTTGTGGTCTACTCTGGTTGGTAAGATGATGCTGCCTATTCTCTACCTTTTATCTATGAGATTTTAATCTGATGGTGTTTGTGGCCTGCTATAGTTGGTAAGATATTGCTGCCTCTTCTTTACCTTTTATGTACACAAGTAAGATGATGCTGCCTCTTCTCTACCTTTTGTCTACAAGATTTTAAACAGTTGGTGTTTGTGGCATGCTTTAGATACTGCTGCCTCTTCTTTACCTTTTATGTACACAAGATTTTGGTTGGTGCTCTGTGGCCTACTCTGTGTCTGCTCTGGTTGGCGGCTGTTTGTCAGCATTATGCCTGAGGGCCAGGCAGAGGTTCTAATTGTGGTCCCGATCTTTGAATAATGTGGTATTTTAGATTTGTCAAACTGAAGCCTTTTAATTTGCGTCTTCGAATAACTTGAGTACTTCAAATCCCTCTTTGAATTGCCTGGCATGATATTCTGGCCAGTTAGAACACTACATTCATACTTTCTATTAAGTGGCTTAGGATATACTTAGGCTTCAAGCCTAAAAAAAAAATGCAAAGAATGTGATATAAATCAAAGAGATGGGCAAAGTAATTCTTCGATATTTGAATAACCCGATGTTTTAGATTTGTCAATCTGAGGCCTTCTAATTTGCGGCTTTGAATAACTTGAGGACTTCAAATTTCTCTCTTTGAATGTTGTGGTATTATGACTGGGGCAGTTAGAGCACTGCATTTCATACTTTATAGTGAGTGACAAGGAACTTTATATAAATGAAAGAGATAGACAAAGTAATTCGGTTGTCGGTTGGTGTTCTTCGGCCTATATATATATATATATATATATATATATATATATATATATATATACACACACACACACACACAGGGTGTTGTCACGCCCCGGGGGTTTAAAATAAGCGAAAAACGTGTATATTTTCTTTTTTTTTTATAAGTACACCTGCCGGGCACGTGCGCAGATCCGCCACACATACAAATTCACCCCGCAAACGGATGGAGCCTCCTTTGTATATGCACGACGTCGCAAGCCAAAAACGTACTTTAACCACACAGGCCAAGAAGTTAAGTTGAGAGAAGAATATCATCATGCTCAATAACCAAGCCGGCCACCTATATTTTGAAAGGATAAATCCACGGGTTGTAAAACGGTGCCCACACGACACCTAAATTTTATTAAACATTTAGCAATCTTTTTACTTGATTTGAAAAGAGTGGCCGAAACAACAACTAGTAAGAGGAAACGTTCATCCACGATAAAATACAGTTCAAACCCAACATCCACAATAATGTATCACACGCACATAAGCTAACTAACCGAAATAATCAAAACGTAAGTAGAATAAAGGTCACCAGCCCCTAATCGGGCTAAAATCCTCGAGTCGCGGCCTCACTGTCGTCCTAAATCCCACCCCTGACCGAACCTGTCACAGTGTGGGAAGTTAGTGACCAAAGAGTAAGAGGTAGATGTAAAACATATAAGATGCTATAAGTACTGAAAGAAAAGCAAACCGATAAACCAGAGCATCCAAAACTCCCCCTCATGAATCCACAATATCCCTGTAAGTCAGAACGGAACACCTGCCAAAAGGTCTAAGGACCCCCAGCGAAATGAAACACCTTGCTCTCACCTTGGTGCTCTTAACCCCACCACGTCACCTTGTGGGGTACACGAGTCAACGTACCACCTTTTCGAAAAAGTACACTGATGCGGTGGCCAAACCGCTTGTGTGCGCGTAAGCAGCCATGAGCATAAGGACCGAAGTCGGTGTGTGATATAGAGCACCGCGACACCAGTCGCAACAGATAATAATAAAGGGATACTTATGTGAAAAGGGGTTAGTTGAAAACCATCAGCACATCTACTTTACTTTTACATAAAACATGATGAGACCTCACTTTAAAAAAAGACGCACGAAAAGGGTACCCACATTGAATCGCGTTGAACAGAACACTTGAAACCGTCCTGCGCCCTTGCACGATTCCCATACATAAAAAGGGAAAACCCCAACAAAACATAACATCGATAAGCTAAACCGTAGCCCCGAACTCTGTCCAGAACAAGACAGGGAACGCCAAGACCCACCCAGACGCGGCGCAAGAACAGCGCGGCGCAGAGACAACGCTGCGCGGCGGCGCGCTGCATGCGGAGCAGCCCCGCGCGGCGCGCTGCATGCGGAGCAACCCCGCGCGGGCACCAACCCCGCGCGGGTGTGCGCTGCATGCAAAGCAGTCCCGCGCGGGCACCAGCCCTGCGCGGCGCGCTGTATGCGGCGCAGCACCGCGCGGGCTCCAGCCCCGTGTGGGTGCGCGCTACGGCGGTGCGGCCCCGCGCGGGCACCAGCCCCGCGCGGGCACCAGCCCCGCGCGGGTGCACGTTGCGGCAGTGCGGCCCCGCGCGGGCACCAGACCCGCGCGAGCGCGTTGCATGCAGAGCAGCCCCGTGCGGGCTCCAGCCCCGCGCGGGCGAGCAAGCGGCGCGGTGCACGGCTGCCCCGCACGGGCACAACCCCGCGCGGGCGCGCAAGCGGCGCGGTGCGCGACCCTTTAGCGGCGCGCGGGTAGCGCTCGCCTCAGCCGCGCGGCAGTAGCGAGGCGGTGGCGCGGCGGCGGCTAGGGCATCCTAGCGTCGCCCAAACATCAAGACCGAAAACGCAAAACCCAAACCTAAAACACAAAACGACGAAAACGCGGGAGAGATAAACGCCGCTAACCTCGATCTATTGGAAAAGATGATCCGTTCCCGTTCCTTGCGGTGGTGAGGATCCGGACCCGCTCCTCGCTGACCGTAACGTCTCATTCCCGGCTTCCAGCACGTTGATCGAAGAAGGTTCAGGTTCTGCTTTCCTTTTTCTCTCTTTTCTCTCCGATTAGGGTTTTCCTTAATTTCCCTTTTTCTCATACGTACAATTAAATCCCTAAATGCGATAAACGGAATTCTCAACTAACTTCTAGATAAGAGTGCCACCTAAGCCGAGTTCTAAAACTCGTCGGCGCAGATTTTGATGCACCAAAGCCTTAACTGGTTCGACTTATCCCATCATACCCGTTAACACAAAAGACTCAATCCAGAAGATCCGTAAGTCGGATTTCGGATCCGATCGCTCCGCCGTTCACCATTTCTCGGGCTCTATCATGAAAAAATATCCGCAAACTCCGACGGTCTATCCAGAAAAACTTGATAATTTATTTTCCCTAATAAACTAATTTATTAAAAAGAAAATAGAAAGAGGACAGGAAAAGTCATGATACTACAGGTGTAGATTGAAGGCTTATAATTTTCTTTTGGTCCTCTATAATTTGCTTCTACCTTCTATTTCATTTGTTTCTTTATATAAATCAAAGAGATAAACAACGTAGTTCGTACTGTTTTAAAATAATTTCTCTTTTTTTCCTCCCTGGATAGCCTACTCATTTTTTTCTGGCTCTTTGCTCCTCCAGTTTTTGGGCCAGCTACTATAGTCACCATGCCAGTTGTTCAACTTTCTTACGGTAAATTGCTTAAGGACATAGCGGGCTTGCTAGGTGTTGACACTCCTCCATGCGAAGTTAACATTGTTGGGGAGGGTTGGTTTCTAGCATATATAGATCTCCATGTCCCACGTGATGGTCCAATCCTTGAGGTCGTGCGTTGTTGGGGTGTTCCATCCCCTAATTTGGGTGTAGTAAAGGAAGATGCAGCCCGAGTTTCTGTGCAAAGAATGAAGAAAGAACTTGATCTACAAACTAAAGATACAAACTATGATGATTTTGTCATCTACAAGAATTTGTATGATCATGTGACCATTCAATATGCAGACCTCTTGAATCGGTTTAATAATCTGGAGCGAGAACATAATCTTCCAAAAAATGTTATGTTTCGGGTCTTGCAAAATAACCGATCTCATAGTTGAGTAAGTCACAATGAGAGATACAATTGACGAATACCTCGCAACCATCGACCGCCTCCATGGAGATCCTGTTCTTGCTCTCCGTCATCCATCTGAATCAACATCTTCTGTTTAATTTGAAGTACCCCCTTCGTTGGAATTTCGTCATGTGCTTATGAATTTTGATTGCACTTTCTTCATACTATTTCCCTTCTATTTTGGTCGTTCCTATGTCCTTGCAATCCCTTTTGTATTATTGGGATTTGTGCTAACAAATTAGCAAATACTAAGCTTTGTGTAAAAAAAAAATTGGTTAATATATAAGGGTAGGTGTGTGTAGAAAACACTATTGATTTATAAGAAATATGTGATCTTTACTTTTCCTTTGCTATTGCACTCTCAGCCTATAGCAGAACCTGGTTTTGCTTTTATATAAAGAGATTCTTTCGTTTTGAGTGGTGATTCTTTCATGTGAGCTAGCGTGTTGGTGGGCTTTCGATTTGATGCTGCTCTCTTTTAGCTAAAAAAAAAAAAAAAAAAAAAAAGGAGTTGGAAAAAAGAGAGCCGTCTTTCGTGTGAACTATCGTGTTGGTAGACTTTTGATTTGATGTTGCTCTCTCTTAGCTAAAAAAAAAGAGGCTGGAAAAAAAGGAGCTGAAAAATGAAAAGGAAAAGGATCTTTCTTTCTACCCTAAACCTCCTACTTAAAAATGATCATTCTTTCTACCCAGGTTTGTTCCTATCAAAGAAAGGTGCTTTGATTGCCTGCATTTTCTATTTTCGTGATTTCCTTTTTATTTGATTTCTTGGTTTTTTCTATAATTGTTCTTTGCAAGTTCATGTATTCTCTATGATTATATTCCTATTGTGGTTGTGGGCTGTTAAGCGTCCGCGCACTAACTTGCACGCACATTAGCCCTGGGCAGTGCTGCGAGTGTCCTACCATGCTCCGATTTCCCCTCCTGTGAGATTTGGGCGCCCGGTTCTGTGCTGTGTGTGCCTATGCGCTACCCTGCTCTGATTTTCCTCCCTGTGTGATTTGGGCGCCCGGTTCTGTCTTGTGTGTGCCCAAATCCCATGATGCCTTGATTTGGACAGGAATGAAGGCATTTTCATTGCTGCATGTTGCATTGCTAAACATTGTCGCGCAGCTTTGATCATCCCGAACGGGCACGAGCCCCAATCCGACCATTATTAAATTAAAAATAAATATTCTTTCATTGTATGTTGGGATTTATATTCTTTCATTGCATGTTGGGATTTTTTTCCTGTGAATTTTTACATATTTGGTTTATTCTAAAAAGGTTTTTTGATTGTGGTTCTATCATGATTGCGATCGTGGTACTTTCTACTATCTCAAAAAAACGGGAAAAAAGAGTGCATGGGAACAAAAACTGTAAAAAAAAAAAAGGTTCCATGATCCTTGGCATGGTACTTTCTGGTACCTGAAAAAAAAAAAAAAAAAAAAAAAGGAAAGGGGCATGGTAATTTTCCACTTATTTGTGTAATGTTATGTTGGTTTTTTGCTAATTTCCTTTTTTGCGTTGTTTGCTTAATTTGTTATTTGTGAGGTTGGGTGTTTGTTATGAGGAGCTCCTATTTGGACGCCAGATTCTTTATCGAATTCGGTTCAATATTGCGCATTATTTACGTTCGTTCTATAGTGTGCGCTCTGAAAATTGGTCTCCGATAAGCTTAGTGCTCTTAAGGAACGAAATTTGGGGGGTCTTTTGTTGCCTGATGCTGAGCACACCTTGGATGGCTTGCTTTGCAGGCAACCTATTGCTCTTACTCATACTGCAGTATATATTTTGAACCCTAAATTTTTTCTTTAGTTGGGTAAATGTTATTGACAAAAAGGAAAAAAAAAAAAAAGTTAGTGAATCTGATGATATTTGATTAATAGGAGAGGCTGAGCAAAATATATTAAAATTCATTATATGTTTTCCTTCCTTTTGCTATGTTATAATATAAGTTTTTCCTTCTACTCTTCTTTTTTTATTGTTCTTTGGGTTCTTTTGTTGCGAGTAATGATCCTTTATGTGAAAAATGTTAGAATTTCCATATATGTGGCATAATTAATTATATTTAATTTGGATTTACTATAGATAAGGTCAATCCTAAAGGATATAGAATTACTTGATATGGTATATCTTATCCCTTTCTTATCCATTTAAATTAAATAGAATCCTAACCGACTTTGATGGGGAGTCGATCTGGAATCTATATAAAGGGGTACTGGTCCTGCCACCTACTCATGTGCATTCTGGTAAGATTATCCATTAAATCCACACCATACGGAAGAGTGCCTGAGACAGGAGGAGAAACCAGATTACCTAGTTCGGTCGGTAATATAAAGTATTGCAACCGAATTTCTTGCTTCCGCTATTTGATAAAGAATTTCTTCTTGATGGCGCTCTGTAAGTTATTTTACAGTTTTATTTATGATCCTGGATATTGGTATTTATTGGTTTATATATTTTATGCCATATAAATTCCATCAATTGGTATCAGAGACAGGTTAGGTAAATTTAATATTATATGCATAATTTATTTTAATCAATTGTGATGAAGGATTATGTATTATGACAGAAGTTTCAATATCTATCTTTTGAGATATTGATCTTGGTAATGCATACGTCTTCATTACTTATGCATGTACAATGGTATTAACTAAGACTATACTGTTCATCATCTTCTTTCCTACCTATATATATATCTTTTATAATCACCGATCAAATTAATTAAGTCGGCGTCTTAGCGACTCTTGGTTGCTTGAAGTGGACGTGGCGTGATTGCAACAATCTTTGGCGTTGGAGTCACAGCGACTTTTGGCCGCATGATTTTTTGGCATCAACATCAGTCCGTTTGGTTGCCACGTACTAATTCTTTTTTGCGCGATGATGCCATGAGCAGTCACGCACGGGTTTGCCCGTGCATAAATTCGGCCGCGTGTGGTTAGCGATGCTCAGTTAATAAATCAACGTTTTAGTACGATTAAGAAGAAGAAGATGAACATTTAGTTTTGGATTAAAACATGCTTTAATAATTTTGCATACAATATTAATTTATCATAAATTCATTTATCTGATATTTATGGTGAAATATGGATATACATAAATTTTATGAATGCAATATTATATTTTAAATTATTGTATGTATATTTATGTATATCATAAAGTGTTATTTTGATCAGACATAACATGAAAATTAAATAATCATAATTGTTGTTAGATTATTTAAATCTAGACGCTAAGTTAAATTAATTGATTATTTCGATTAATTAGGTGCAAGCCAAAGCGGCCCTAACTAAAGAATAATAAATTAATTTACTTTAAAGTAGCGTTCTTTTGGATAATTTTCATGTTAATTATACGGCACTAAGTCAAATTAATTTATTGTTTCAACTGTTCGGGTGCAAGCCAAAGCGGCCTCGTTCAGAAGAAATAGTGAATTAATCACTTTAAAGAAGTGCACGTAAAAATTGCACCCTATTATTTTGGTTTAGTATGATTCTAGACATAAAGGTATATGGGTGGTGTAGGATGGTAATTTTCTTGTAACTCGTTTGGAGAGATTTGCCTGGCCAAAGCTGACAATTTCTTCATATGGGAAACTTGAAATTATCACGATCTACAGAAAGTCTAAATCAATTTCTGATAAAGAAATTGCATATTTATGCTCGTAACTCTGCTCCCAAAGGAGGGGTTATGATGCCATATAAAGTATATGCATAAAGAAAGAAAGAAAAATATTTATGCTCATAATTCTGCTCCCAAAGGAGGTGTTGTGATGTCATATAAATTATATTTTTCTAATTTTGGTGTGGAATATTATGATGTGGTTTCTTATTAATAAAGACATGCATTTTATTTTTCAGCTATGACTTCATCCTTTGTTCCTATTGGTGATTCTGTTCCTATGCTTAATGGTTCTAATTACTCGGAGTGGAAAGAACAGATTATGCTTACATTAGGGTGTATGGATCTCGATTTGGCTCTAAGAGAGGAAAAACCTCTTCCTCTTACAGATCAAAGTACGCCAATCCAAACAGCATCTTTGGAAAAGTGGGAGCGCTCTAATCGACTTAGTTTGATGCTGATGAAGGCGCGTGTCGGTAAAAACATTCGGAGCTCTATTCCTGAATGTAAGACAGCCCGCGATTTCTTAAATGCTGTGGAGCAACAGTTTGTTAGCTCCAGTAAAGCTTTGGCAAGTACCCTAATGAATAAACTGTCTTCCATGAAGTACTCCGGAAATGGCTCGATTCGCGAGCACATTATGGAAATGCGAGATATTGCAGCGCAGCTCACTGCACTTGAAGTAACCATCTCTGATTCATTCTTAGTGCACTTTATTTTGAACTCCTTACCATCTGAATATGGACCATTTCAGATCTCTTATAACACACATAAGGATAAATGGTCAATCAATGAATTGTTGACTATGTGTGTGCAAGAGGAAGGCAGATTGATACAAGAAAAACAAAATACAGTTGACTTTGTTTCTCACAAGGGACAAATAAAGCGTACTAAGAATGGTAAAGGCAAGAATGGCTCGAAAAAAAAGAACTTGGAAGTCATGGCTGGTTCACAAAGCCAATCAAGTAATTGGACTCCCAAGTGCTTCTTTTGCAAGAAAAAGGGTCATATAAAGAAAGACTGTCTAAAGTATCAGAAATGGCTCCAGAAGAAAGGTAAGTTTCTGGTTTTGATGCATGAGTTGCATTTAGTTTCTGTTCCATCTAATACTTGGTGGATTGACTCTGGTGCCACATGCCATGTGGCGAATTCCGTGCAGGGATTTCTAAACCGCAGGAAACCCAATAAAGATGAAGCCACTATCTATACTGCTGAAGGAAATCCAACTAAAGTTAAATTTGTAGGAACATTTAGATTAGTTCTTTCTGGTGGTTATGTTTTGGATCTAAGTGATACTTTTTATGTTCCAAATTTTTCAAAGAATTTAATTTCTATTTCGAAACTTGTTGGTTTGGGATATAGTTTCAATTTTGATAATAAAGTTTTTTCGTTATCCTACAAATCTGAGATAGTTGGCTCTGGTGTTTTGGAAAATAATCTATATAAAGTATCTTTAGATCATTCGTATAGTGAAATCCTTCTTACCATGCACGGAAATGTTGGATCAAAACGTGGCATTAATAATGAAAAGTCATCCATGTTATGGCATAGGAGGTTGGGACACATATCGAAACAGAGAATCCAAAGATTAATTAGAGAAGGAATTTTGGATGATCTTGACTTCTCTGATTTTGGAACGTGTGTGGACTGCATAAAGGGAAAGCAGACCAAAACCTCCTCTAAAGGTGCCAAAAGGTGTGATGGAACATTAGAGCTGATTCATACGGATATATGCGGACCTCTCACTCTTACGTTTACTGGCCATAAATATTTTATCACATTTACTGATGACTACTCTCGATATGGCTATCTTTACTTGCTTAAAGAGAAATCTGAAGCATTAGATGCCTTTAAGGCATATAAGGCTGAAGTAGAGAATCAACTCGAGAGAAAGATAAAAGTGGTCAGATCAGATAGGGGTGGTGAATATTTTGGTAGACAGACAGATAAAGGCCAATTCCTGGGCCTTTCGCTAAGTTTCTAGAGCAGTGCGGGATTGTTCCACAGTACACCATGCCAGGCACACCTGAGCAGAATGGTGTTGCTGAAAGAAGGAATCGCACATTAATTGATATGCTCAGGAGTATGATCAGTAATTCTACCCTTCCGATATCATTGTGGGGTGAGGCGCTCAAAACTGCCATATATATTCTTAATCGGGTCCCTACTAAGGCTGTCACTAAGACTCCTTTTGAGCTTTGGACAGGTAGGAAACCCAGTTTAAGACATTTTCATACATGGGGTTGTCAAGCTGAGGCCAAATTGTATGACCCACAAATAAAGAAATTGGATCCTCGAACCATTTCAGGTATTTTATTGGTTATTCAGAAAGGTCCAAAGGGTATAAGTTTTACTGTCCATCACTTCCTATAAAGATTGCAGAAACTAAAACAGCACGGTTTATTGAGGATGAAACAGTTAGTGGGAGCTCTGAACCTCGATTCGTTGAATTTGATGAAATTCAAGAGCATTTAGATTCTGTACAGAATATACCCATTATTGTTCCTAATAATTTGATGGTTCCAGTTCCAGTAGAACAACAAGTTATTTTGGAACCACAAAGTGAAGGTGAACCTATCATTGATAATCCACATCAAGATTTACAAGTGGATGATCAGATAGATTTAAGAAGATCCTCAAGACAGAGAAGACCGGCTATATTTAGCGATTATATTGTCTATCTTTATGAGAATGGTCAGAACTTTGATGATCCTCTCAGTTTTTCCGAAGCCATAAATAGCAGTAATGCAACAGAATGGTACAATGCCATGAAAGATGAGATTGAATCCATGAACCACAATAAGGTATGGGATCTTGTTGAGTTACCGATAGGAGTTAAACCTGTAGGATGCAAGTGGGTTTATAAAATCAAATGGGACTCCAAAGGTAACATAGAGAAATACAAGGCCCGTCTTGTGGCGAAAGGGTTTACTCAGAAAGAAGGCATTGATTATAAAGAGACTTTCTCTCCGGTATCGAGAAAGGAATCTTTCCGTGTGATTATGGCTCTGGTTGCTCATTATGATCTCGAGCTATACCAGATGGATGTAAAAACTGCCTTTTTAAATGGAGATCTTCATGAAGAGGTATATATGAGTCAACCAGAAGGATTCTCGCAAAAAGAAATGGAGCACTTGGTATGCAAATTAAAGAAATCAATATATGGACTAAAACAGGCCTCCCGACAATGGTACTTAAAGTTTAAACAAACCGTTTTAACCTTTGGTTTTAAAGAAAACATTGTTGATCAATGTATATATCTGAAGGTTAGTGGGAGTAAAATAATTTTCTTAGTCCTTTATGTTGATGATATTTTGCTTGCCAGTAATGATCTCGGACTATTGCATGACACTAAAGAATTTCTTTTCAAAATTTTGAAATGAAAGATTTAGGTGAGGCCTCATATGTTCTTGGTATTGAAATTAAAAGAGATAGACATAAAGGTTTACTCGGTCTATCTCAAAAGGCCTACATAAAGAAAGTTTTGAAAAATTTTGAAATGCATAATTGTAAACCGAGTGTTGCTCCCGTTCAGAAAGGGGATAAGCTTAATGCTTTTCAGTGTCCCAAGAACCAATTAGAAATTGAACAGATGAAAACCATACCATATGCCTCTGCAGTTGGTAGTCTTATGTATGCACAGACGTGCACACGTCCGGATATTGCTTTTGCCGTTGGATTGCTTGGCAGGTATCAAAGTAATCCAGGTATGGAGCATTGGAAGGCTGCTAAGAAAGTTATGAGGTATTTGAAGGGTACTTTGGATCATATGCTGATATACAGGAGATCAGATCATTTGGAGCTGATCGGATATTCAGACTCTGATTTTGCGGGATGCCCAGATACCAGAAAGTCTACAACTGGGTATATTTTTCTGCTTGCTGGTGGAGCGATTTCATGGAAGAGCAGCAAACAAAGTATTACTGCTCCTTCGACCATGGCTGCAGAGTACATTGCATGTTATGAGACCACATCACAGGCTATTTGGCTTAGGAATTTTATCACAGACTTAAAGATTGTGGACTCCATTGCTCGTCCAATAAAGATTTTCTGTGATAGTTCAGCTGCTATTTCCTTTGCCAATAACAACAAGATTACGACGGGGTGTAAACACTTGGACACCAAGTATCTTGTGGTGAGAGAGAAGATAAATGAAGGACATGTTAGAATTGAATACATCAGTACCAAGTGTATGATTGCAGACCCAATGACCAAGGGGCTAGCACCTGGGTCATATAAAGATCATGTTTGTAGCATGGGTCTAATGAGTTCTTTTGATGTATAAGATTATGACATTATTTTTATCTTTTTTCAATAAAGTTACAGTTTTAATGCAGCTGTATTGGACCGTTTAATAGACATAAAGCTTTGTCTGTTAACGAATGGACATAAAGTTTTAGTTCATTCATAAAGTTGTGCCATATAAAGTGCTTGGCTAGGAGATGAAGATGATATGGTAATTATGGAAGGAAAATTTCAATATAGAGAGGTGGACCGCCATAGTTCCTGTCATTGTAGTCTTTTAGTTTAAGTTAAGGATCAAGTGAGTTCTAAGGTATTTGACCATAAAGTTTCCAATAATGCGCAATAAAGTTTGGAATATAGAAATCCGTTCAGGAAATATAATTAATATAAGCCAAGTGGGAGATTGTTAGGATTTCCATATATGTGGCATAATTAATTATATTTAATTTGGATTTACTATAGATAAGGTCAATCCTAAAGGATATAGAATTACTTGATATGGTATATCTTATCCCTTTCTTATCCATTTAAATTAAATAGAATCCTAACCGACTTTGATGGGGAGTCGATCTGGAATCTATATAAAGGGGTACTGGTCCTGCCACCTACTCATGTGCATTCTGGTAAGATTATCCATTAAATCCACACCATACGGAAGAGTGCCTGAGACAGGAGGAGAAACCAGATTACCTAGTTCGGTCGGTAATATAAAGTATTGCAACCGAATTTCTTGCTTCCGCTATTTGATAAAGAATTTCTTCTTGATGGCGCTCTGTAAGTTATTTTACAGTTTTATTTATGATCCTGGATATTGGTATTTATTGGTTTATATATTTTATGCCATATAAATTCCATCAAAAAATTCTACTCCTGGGTTTTCAATTTAATGCTATTCTGTGTTAACTAAAAAAAAAAAAGGAAATAAAGAAAGGGCTCTGTGTTTAGGTTAAAAAAAAAAAAAAAAAAAAGGGAATGGAAAAGGGGGAGATGAGAAATAAAATGGAAAAGAGGGAGTTGAAAGTGGTCCTACGTAGATGCCTAGTTTTGGTCCTGCTAAAAAAAAAAAAACTTTCTTTCTACATAGGTTTGGTCCTATCAAGAAAGGCACTTTGATTACGTGTGTTCTTTTTTTTTTTTTTTTTTTTTCCCGTGATTTCCTTTGTACTTGGTTCCTTTCTTTTTTTAGACTGTGTATGATACTCAACCATAGTATGTGTGTGTATATATATATATATATATATATATATATATATATATATATATATATATATATATATATATATATATATATATGTCGAAGAACATCAACTCCAATTGAATTATTTTGTTCATCTCTTTGATTTATATAAAGTTCTACTTGGTTCCTTCCTTTTTTAAGACATGCACCCTGTGTATGATACTCAACCATAGTCGTTGAGACCAGAATTTTCGCCACCTAAGGAAGCGACACGTGGCGTCTACCATCGGCTAAGACATCAGCCAATGGGAGAATTAGTCAACAACGAGGGAGCCGCATCTTGACTAAAACCGGCGTAGGTCGCATGAGAGCGCAGCGCATGACATACGCCATCGACTAGATATGTCAGCCGACAGGAAAAGCGGCGAAAAACATAAGAGCATCGTTTCACCTTGGATCGACTCCGATTGAAGAAGAACACCAGACTGCCTCAGTCGAGCGGCAGAGAAGGCAAGGCCAAAGTCAACCTTCGGTTGCCCGAGCCAAAGAAGGAAAAACTCCGAAAGGAAGGAGTGCGAGATTTGGAAGCGAATCTCGTAACTGACTCCGGAACGGTAAGAGGTGCGCAGCATTGGAAAGCGCCGAAGATCATGCTTCGGCGTGATGATAAAAGGGATGAATTTGGACGAAAAAAGACTACTATCCTATTTGATAAAGTTCGACTCAAAAGAAAGTGGTTGAGAAATTTATGATAATTCTTTCCAAATCACGCCAATTATTCAAATCGGCGATTATACGCATGGTTCGGGAGTGTATAAATACCCGAACCATTAAAAAAATAAGGGTCCTGCAACCTCGTAAGCCATTGACCACCCATACTTTTTCATACCTTTCATATCTACATTTACTGTTTTTCTAAGAGTAGAGTTAATTGTAATTGGCTACCAGTTCCCCTTGCAACCCTTCTTCAAACTATTTATTTTCAATCGGCTCCTTAGCCATGTCAAATCTCTATCTCCACATCCTGATTCGGCTAATTTAAGTCGGACGGTCACGGGAGTTTAACTGAGAAGAAACCAGCCGAGAGGATCCCTTATCGGCCCAATCGCTTGATCTACTGCCATGTGGCGCATCACATCTCGAGAATCAACCCGCCTGCGGGGCCGATCGCGATCTACAATTTTCGGCCCCAACAACTTTTTGGCACGCTCAGGTAACTTTTACTTTCTCCTACCGTCATCATGTTAGAAGAAAACAGCCTGATTCTTAGGAGTAGAGTCGTTCTCAGACAAGTGGAAAACGACCAGGCCAGCAATCCACCACCGACGCTACTGGAGGCCCCGGAGACCAGTGGGAGGTCTGCACCCCAGGAGCCGACCCTAGCTCAGATATTCGGGCAAATAGCCCGAATGTTGGATAACATCGAGAGGACGCAGGTGTCCCTCAAAAGAAACCGTTAGGCGCAAGACGCCCGGTTAGATTCTATATTGGCCGCGATAGCGGCCCCAAACAAAAATACGGCTCAAGTCGGGCAAGTCTTGAGCCGGGCAAGTCCCAAATGAGCCATACAGTGGAGGGAATTTCTCCACGGCACCCTAGTAAT
Organism: Tillandsia fasciculata; assembly: GCA_029168755.2. Classification (NCBI taxonomy): domain Eukaryota; kingdom Viridiplantae; phylum Streptophyta; class Magnoliopsida; order Poales; family Bromeliaceae; genus Tillandsia; species Tillandsia fasciculata. The sequence continues at coordinate 25,294,027 of CM054930.1, forward strand.
TGCTGACGTTAACGATCACGATGGCGCCGGCAATGCCGACAGTGAAACCATAATTTGCACCGCCGGCAGCTACTTATCAAGTGGCACAGTCGTTGGGGGCAATACAGCCGCAAGTGACCCCGTACTAGACGAGAGTAGGGTCGATGGGACAGAACATCGACCATCAACAAGAAAGCTACTGGCGGGGTCCTCTACCTCCCCCACCACCATCCGTCCAGCCTCGGCTGGGGGCAGGATCGGCGGACAGGTTCCTTCTCAGGGACCACATCAACAACATGCTGGCCATTACAGGCCGCCACCTCCACCAGCATAGTCGGTGGCTTAGGTACCTCAGGCTGGGCACGCCGAAATTACTGGGGGCAGAAATGAGTGGCAGGTCCCTCCGCAGGGACCGCCTCAGAATCAGGTCGACCTGTATGGGCCGCCACCTCCACCCGCCACCTCCACCAGCACCACCGGTGGCCCTAACACCTCTAGTGGGGCTCGCCGACATCCACACCCATGTAGAGAAAGTGATTCGCAATACCTTTGGCACAGAGGCCAGGCCGGCAATTCGACCAGTGTTCAGGTCTCCGTATCCCACTCATATCAATACGGACTACCTGCACCCGGCTAACTGAAAGATGTCAAAGTTCAACAAGTTCTCGAGCGAAGAGAACGAGAATAGTGTCGAGCACATTGCTCGATTTACGGCCCAATGTCGAGAGGCGACTGCTAGTCCATTCCTTAAAATAAGGCTATTCAGTACGTCATTGACAAAGACGGCGTTCTCGTGGTACACGAGCCTACCCCACAACTCCGTCGGAATTGGAACGAGCTCGAGGCCAAGTTCCACGAGTCTATCGGGTCGTGCCCGAAATATCGGTTGCTGATTTAGCATCTTATCGGCAAAATGCCGACGAAGCAGTCGAGGAATACCTCAATCGTTTCAAAACAGCAAGAAATCGATGTTTTGTGATGATGCCCGAGGCTGATTTTACGAAGATAGCGTTCAATGACCTTCACTTCAAGACCCGCGACCATTTCGAGGATCGCCATTTTCCCTATCTCTTTGATTTGGGGGTCCAGATTGTTCAATATGAGCAATTCCAGAAGAACAATAGAGAGGAGCAGCCGAAATGGGACCGCGGACAAGACTAGAGAAAGCCGAAGGAATACAATGTTTCCTTCATGGAACGTGGCTCAGCTCACGGAGAGCCGAGCGAAACAAGTGTAGACGAGTCTTCGGCTGAAGAGGCCAAAGTATGCGCACCCGAAATGATATTGGGCCGCGAGCCTTACACATGCCAGTTCCTCAAGCAGAGTAAGGCCCGAGAGCTCGAGGCTTGGGCATCGGCTAACGCCTTCAAATTCAACATGTCTAAGACCGATCAAATATTCGATAGGTTGTACAAGAACAGTCGAATCAAGCTCCAGGAGGGTCAGTCGATCCCTCCATATGAGGAGCTGAGGCGACGTAAATACTGCAAGTGGCACCATTCCTGAAGCCACCGAACAGGCGAATGCTTCGCCTTTAAGAAGCAAATTCAAAAGAAAATCAATGAGGGCAAGCTAATTTTTGCCAACCACGAAAAAGAGAAAGACATGGAGGTCGACACTAACCCCTTTCCTACGCGGGTGAACATGGTCAACCCCAAGGGAAAGAAGCTGATATAGGAGCCCTCTGCGAAAAGGGAATCGGCCCAGAACACGTTTCGGCTCTACATCCGCTGCAAGGCCGAAATGACAGAGAGAGATTGGGATGCTCTCCTCCTTGTCGTATCCGAGGAGGTAAAGAAACGGTTCACCTTCATCGACCGCAGTAAAGACGCGAACTACCACGATCACTGGCAAGACTTACGTTCGGCGGAAGGATCTAACGATCCGAGGAGGAGGAGAAGAGAGAAAGGCAAAACCTTCCCATCCGGAGGGTCTCGCGGGAGCTCTACGGCCGAGAGGGGCCAAGGCTGATCCTGGTCGGCCAAAAGGGGCCACGCGCCCCATCGCAACACCAAGGCCCCCACCGCTGCTTCAACAAAAGCCGGGTCCAGTCACTTCCTCGTAATAAGTATGTCTACTTCATATCACTTCTTGGTGTATGCAACTTTGAATCAAGGGGGAGTGTTGAACATGTAAATATGTAATTCAAAGTGGTCTAGTATTTAGGAGTTGTGGTTTATGGACATGTTCTCTGTGATCTAGTTAGTGGAGTATTTTTAGGTGTTAATTTTTACCTTGTAGTAAGTTGCTTTAGTGGGTTGTTACTAATGAAAACATGAATCATGGAAGCTAAAAATATGGCAACATGATTTGCCAACAATGTCTATAAAAGAGGCATTTGCATTTTAGTTTTTTCATGCAATTAATGAAATTGTCCACTTCCAAAAACTAGTTTTGCCTATTCTTCTCATTGGTCTATGAGTTTAGTTGCATAGAAAATTAATCCTACCTCCTATCTCCAACAAGGGCACCACCTCCATCATTCTGCGGCGGCATTAATTGCGTGGAACGGTGGTAGATAGAGGTGTACTTTGCCAATCGAGGGCATTTAATGCACAAAAAATACGACATATCATTCTGCCGCTCCCAGCCACGTGTAGGAGGGAGAGGCGTATAGAGAAAGATGAGAAAATAACAGGTTAGAAAGAGAGAAAAGATAGGAAAGAAAGAGGGACCTACAAAAGAAAAAATAATATCTTGAGGGACCAAAGGTTCGAAAACACGGAGCGAGAGAAGGAAACGCGAGAGAGTGAGACAAAAAGAGATATGACAAGAATAGAAAGTAGAGAGAGAGAAGAGGTAAGGAAAGAGGGCCCACAAAGAAGAGAAAAAAAAAAAAATACTCCGAGAAACCCACCGGGCCAAGAATACGGAGAAAGAGTTGAGGCTTTACCCTTTAATATACCTTTAATATAGTTGCATTGATAATAGATGAGGAATACTTTGATTTCAGTTCTCTATTGTAACTTTTAGTGTTGTGTATAAAATGCACCAATAGTCTCTAGTGCCCCATTTGCTTCTTTTCTTAGAGGATGATGGGCCCTATTGTGAGGGGAAGTTATGGCCTACAAGCTGTGTATCTATACACCTTATGCTTCCAAACAAAATTTCCCATGGTTAATATCTTAAAATCAAAATTCAATTCAATAAATATGATTTACGTTATTTTAAAAAACTGTACATAAAAATTTACAAGGTTTAAAAATCTGTTACTAAGACGTCAAGCAATCTCAATAATCAATGATTGAAAAAAAAAAAAAAAAAAAAAAAAAAAAGGACTCTTTCATTTGTGAGAAATTGATGACTAAAATTTATGATTTTTCATATATAGTTTTTTAATGTTGTAAAACATATATAAGGTTAGATTTTAAATTTGAAGGCTCTTTTGTAGCATTTAGAGATGTGGTGTACAATAAATACATTTTTGGGATCTTAACTTTTCTGTTCAATAAATGCCAATGTTTTAACATAAACACATTTTTGGGACCTAAACTTTACTGCTCAATAAATATCACTGTTTTAAAAACCGGATCAAACAATGGGTTAAGTGTTACTGGTTTGACCAATGAGTAAACCACTAGCTGAGCCAATAACATCATCTTAATATAATAAATATTTAATTATTAATATTATTTTATTATATTGACATATACATAAATTACTATTCTATTCTAGTATCATACTTAATTATAAAAATATTAATTTTTAAATCAACTTAAGTTGATATAAATTTTTAAAATTTATTTTTTATAAAATTAATTTGTGCTAATAAAAAATAAAATCGACTAAGTTGATTTTAAGTCATTGTATTTTCATATAAAAAAAAAAAAAAAAAATCATCCGGTTTAATAAAAACCAGACCAATTCAAATTAAAATCAGACTGATTCTCTGACACCCCAATAATCCTACATCACATGGGATGGGATGAGATTTGGACATTAGTAATAATAATTGGGTTTAAGCATTTTGGGCTACGATTTGGTCCAACGAGTTATTATTGTTAGTGGGCCGAGTCGTTATATTTGATATCAGAGTCAGTTACCAGCCGAAAATGTGAGACAAATCTCGGCTGAGCCTGGATCTAGATGACAGTGCTAGCGAGACAAGTCTCACATCGCCTGATAATCTTGGACTATATGTGTTTGGAATGACAAGGATGTCGTGTCTAAACGGAAGAAGTCTGTAATACCCCATGGACTGACAAAGACGTTATGTCTAAACGGGAGAAGTCTGTGACACCTCAATAATCCAACATCTGATGGAATAAAATTGAATTTATGATTAGATATATAAAATACTTGAACATTAGTAATAATAACTAGACTTAAGTATTCTAGGTTGTTTGGATCCAACGTCTTATTATTGCTAGTAAATTTACAAATTCACTGGTACGATAGTTGAACCACTGATGCGAACGGTTCAACACGATTTTGTTACCAAATTATAAACATCCCAAGCAGTAATGATCTAAAATAAATTTAAAATTGTTCTAATTTACTCTAAAAAAAGGTATTTGCTAATTCATTTACAAAGGCCAAAATTGTAGTACATAAACCATGTAAAATAAGTTATTAATGAAAATAAATAATATGATACCAACATAGAGTAAGAAAATGAGAGAATTCAAACAACCAGAGGGGTAGCTGCTTGTACATCACAACAAAGTTTGATTGGCAACGAAAATTTGGAAAAAAAAAAAAAAAAAAAAAAAAAACACCAGCACTACAAATGAAACCAAATTAGACAATAGTAATAAAAAGAAGTGGCACACAGTAGAAAGTGGGTATTTGATTTTAAAACAGTAAGCAGTCCATCACAACCGAAACTCCACAGTGACACAACGACAAGTGCAAATCCAAGCTATTAGCAAGCGGAAGTCTTGGCAGCGAGATGGAGCAGTGCCTGTCGGTGGTAGGTGGTGCGGAGCTTCTTGTATTTCTGTACAAAGGCAGGTAAGTCGACCTCCTTCTCGAGAAGCTTCGAGTGTAGTTGCTCAGATTCTTCGTCCACCTTATTCATAGCATCTGCAGAGGAAGAAGACATCACACACCAATTAACATTTTGTATGCACATATACATTTGTATACAGATTCTCGTAAGTTCTTACGCATGTAGAAATTTACCTACAGAAGCGACTAGCTCCTCTCATACATATACAATAGGCCAGTATGACGTTCACAAATCAAAAGATACGAAAGCTTTGCCACTGAGATACTATATACTTCTTTGGCCGATTATTAAGCTTTTCAGGTCTACGAGAATGGGTAGGAACTATTATGACTAGAACAACTGAGATAAAATTGCACACGTAGGTATATGCTTACCATGCAACTTCTCAAGAAGTCCAGCGAGGGAATACAACTTCAAAGTTTCCTCCTTTTGCCTCTCCAATTCAGTCAGCTTCTCTTGAGCAGCGGCCAACTCAGTTGTCCGAATTACAGTGCACTGCATATATCAGCTAGGTATTGTAATGTTAAAGGTCATTGCATCCTTCCTCTACCAAAAAGCTATGTCACATATTATTTCACTAGTTTTAGGTGCAAAGCATAGCGATGTTGCTTAACCCCAGTGAGAATTTGCATGACATTGGAAGGCAAAATGCATCGCGTAGAGAAAAGGGGAAGTGAAAACTATACCTGGTTCCTGAGCTCCAATATGCGGGGTTCCTTTTCCACATTTTGCCCTGAAACAGTAACGCATTAACACTGTAGTGAAAACAGATTAAGCAGAGGATACATAGTTCAATAAAGAAAGTAGCTTACTAGCAAGTTGCAATGTCTCCTTACGAAGTTCTTCATGTACCTTAAAGGAAATTAGGTAAAATTAGAAAAAAGTATTTTCCAAGACAACCAAAAGTATCCCTAGAGAATCAAGAGAGCGATGATATCTATAGAGAGATCTATGCTCCAGAGAACAACGTTCAGGTTAAGTAAACAACCTCTATCTTTAAGAAAATAAGTTTAAAGAATGTCAGTATTGGCCTTAAGTTTTAAGTCAAGTAAACAGTGTACTGCAGATTCTCCCGGATTTCATTTCATTCAATTTGATATGGAGATTGTCATTTCTGAGAATAAAAGTCAACATCTTATATACTCAAAACATTCGAACATGGAAATTTGCTTGTCATCTGCTTTCTTACCTAGCTTTGACAGTATAAGTTTCAAAGTGGTTTGAATTTTGAAATCACCAAATTTGTAACAAATCCCAGAAGCCAATAGATATCGCTAGTACATAAATACATAAATCAATGTGATATAAACTTGGGATCATCTTAATAATTAAGAGGGTAATATCAGACTCAGAAATATTCTATAGTGTTATCAGTCGTATATGGTTAACGAGTGAAACAATACACATAATTCATATTATTATAGGTAAATAATTAGTAATTACTGAGAAGAAAAGGAGAGATACACCTTGAAGCAACTCTAGCTAAGAGTAATAAAATAACCAGTCTAATTGCAAGCATCGTCAGCTTCAAGAAGCTGGTTAAAAGCAGTGCAATAGTGTGATAATCATGAAGAATATATAAGCATGATACATGGTGCAGAGGAGAAATGTAGAGGAGAATGGATGCTTACATTATTCTGAAATTTAACTTGGTCAAGTGAACTGAAGAAAGCATTATATGCTTCTTTGTCAGTTAAAATTTTTCGCAACTCATCAACGCTGCACATAAACCACAGTCGTAAGTGCAACATAAAGAAGAACAAAATGCAATCAAAGAGAAAGATAAACAATCAGTCATTAGTACCACATTGGCTTTCTGATTATCAAAATGTTGAGGACAGGTGTAACTAAAGCATTATGCTTGAATTCCTAAGCTAATTAATCGTCATTCCTCATACAAAATTAGATGTCTCACGTAAACAACAAAAGTACAAAAGAAAGTCTTGTAGATGATCAAAGCTCCAAAAAGAAGAAAATTATCATCTACAAAAAATTCAAATTTCATGCCCACGCTGTTGCATCTGATCTACATCATTAGTAATAAAAAAGAATCACACGAAAAGGATACAATTTAATTATGATATACCGGATTTTTAGTATATATGCAAGTATAATAAAAACAGTGTGAGATACTATTTTTCTTAAATTTAGAGAAGTATAGTATAATTTGGAAGTGATTTGTGATGAAATTGGAATAAGAAAGGGAGATTTAGAATTTTCTACAGGGAACAGGACGTTATTTATATTTTGGCAAAAAATTTACAGTGTCAAAAAATCATGAAAATTTTTGAGGTGGTATGTACTTATGTCCTGAGGCCATAATAAAAGTTTCGCGTCATTCGGATGCCCGAGCAGTGAAAGAAAAATCTGTTAACGATTTTAAGTCTGCAGAACTTTCAGTGACCAAAAAATGATTCAAATTGAAAACTTAAGATAAATTATAACAAAGTAAATTAAATTGAGCTTGTCTGTCAAATTTGAGTGCAAACGGACGTTCAGAAGGGTTCCGACGAAAAGTACCACATCAGAACTGGGCTAAATAGTAAATTTCCACTATTGAGCCTATATGTATACACAACCACCCCTTATCTTCTTCTTCTCCCACTCGTACGCACACACACACACACGCAACCGCACACACACAGGGAGCTATCTCTATCCCTCTCCCTCTCCCTCACTCGTTTCTCTTTCTCTCTCAAAATTGTCGCCGAGTGTGGAGATCGAGCTTGGGAACCTCGTGGGAGTGGTGGATCGAGCTCTAGCATGCATTGCGGGTTGGAGAACTCGTGATCCGTGGTGAGTTTTGCAGAAAATAAATTAGGTTTTGTTGTAATTCCTTTAGATTTTAGATCTATGTGATCCTAGGAGTATTCTAAACGAAAGAATCGAAAGAAAATTCGAAGAAAACGTGATGAATTTAAAGAAGAGAAAGCCTAGGGTTTAGAACATGAATTCTTGGATTCTTAGGGTTTTGATCTAAATTGCTTGTCAAATTTCCTAATTGAAAGTTGGTGAAATGCGTCTAACAAGTTTAATTTGAGAATCGACGGAGTTACGACGGCCGATTTGAAAAATGGACCAAAAATCGGTGCTTTTCCGTTCGTTAGCGTCATAACGTGCTTAAACGGCGTCGGAAGTTTGATTGCTTTAATTCCCTATCGATTGGCATCAAACCGAGGTGGGTGGTGCTATCCAGAACGGTTGGATCTCCTCCTGTGTTTAATTTTCCTTTATTGAGCATTATGTGTATTAATAATAATATAAAATCTAGAGTTCATTTGTATGTAATTGTTACAGTTTCTTACATACCTACGTTAGGAATAGACAATTATGTCGAAAACTCGAAACATAGGATGCATGAGGATTGGCTCCTTTGGACATTGGAACTCTAGAGTTGCAAAAGAATGAGTAAAGAGATTTAGTAAATGTAGAAAATACGAGTGACATTGTAGTAGTAAACAAGACCTAGAGAACATAGAGAACACTACTGACATTGTGGTACTAAACTGGAACCTAGGATACCGATTCGAGTGGCATTGTGATAGTAAACAAGAACCTAGTGTTGTGCTTGAGTGGCATCGTAATATTAAACGATAACCTAGTGAAAGAATATGGATTGGGTGTCATCTCACGATCATGTTGAGAGTCGAGACATGTTCAGGGTTAGCTATTGTGGATAGCGATAAAGGTGTGTCATCTTAGAGTATATGATTGAGACAAGCGCTTGGGATTATTAGATTCCTTGATAGCGTTGTCATGATTTGGTGGAGCTCCCTGCATTAGAGATCTAGATCATACTCACATAGTTTGTACGGCTTGTGGAGGTCACTACTCCACAAGCAGTATACTCCGGAGTGTCACGTGTGGGTCGATATCTTATCTCCCCACAGGTCAAGGTCTTATCTCCCCAGCAGACTGCCAGATAGTAGACTAGGTGTATCTCTCCACTTGGCTTTTAGTTGTGAGTCGGGCTCGACAATTGTCGAGCCGGTTGATTGGGTTGAAAGATCAACAAGTTGTTCATGTAGAGTCGGGTTTGAGGCATTGTACCAAGCCATAGTACTAGTTTTTCCTTTCATATTGCATAGTATAGATGCTTTACTACTTTTCTATTATCTCGTTTTACTTATCACTTGATTGGACCTAGTGGGAAAGTCGGCAGAGTCGGCGGCCGAACCCACTGGGAACTTCTTTTAGTTCTCACCCGCTATTTTGCAAATCCATCCCCGAGCGTAGCGACACAAACCACAGTAAAGGCATTGCGCCCTAGGTAGATTGACCTCCGTACATAGGTCACCCTTGTATTTACTTTTAATAGATGATGTACATGATTTCTATTTGGAGAGAGAACTTATAGAGATTTTATTTTGGGAGAAAAAAATGTAAATTTACAATATTGTATGAATGTAAATGTGAATGCCTAACTGTTTAGATAGATTTACTTTTCTCGTTCTCATAATATCCTCTTTATGTGCAAAATTGTGTTGTACTGCATTTTATTGCTTGAAATTCAATATATCGATTTTATCAACGCCTTGAACATACAAAAAAAACTCTGTCCATTCGGCGGGTCTGTGCGCACGCCGAACCGACCAAATAGGCGGTCTCGAGGCATGACAACATAAACCACAATCGTAAGTGCAACATAAAGAAGAACAAAATACAATCAAAGAGAAAGATAAACAATCAGTCATTAGAACCACATTGGCTTTCTGAATACCAAAATGTTGAGAATAGGTGTAACTAAAGCATTATCCTTGAATTCCTAAGCCAACTAATCATCATTCCTCACATACAAAATTAGATGTCTCACATAGACATCGAAAGTAAAAAAGGAAGTCTTGTAGATGATTAAAGCCCCAATAAGAAGAAAATTATCATCTACAAAAAATCCATATTTCATGCCCATGCTGTTGCATCTGATCTACATCATTAGTAATAAAAAAGGATCACATGAAAAGGATACTATTTAATTATGCACCAAGTGAACACATAATAGAAAAATATAAAACGGATCATGGCCAAAAGAATATGAACTGAGGCATCAATTGTTTACCTTTTATCCTTCAAGCGAGCAATTATTCCTGCTGCCTCAGCTGGCGACGGCTGTCCATGAGGAGCAGGGCCATCTGGAGTTTTTTGATTTCCACTAACACTGGAAGAACTACCTGCTGCAGAAGGGCGTGAAGATGAGCTAAGCACCGAGGAAGGATACCACGACTGCGTAGGGATATCTGGCAAATTCGACGGAGCTTGTTGCTGCTGGGCCCCACTGCAACCAAGAATCCATATTTCATTTCAAATTTTCTAAACCAGCTACAGATTTAAATATATGTTTCCGTAAAGGCCCTCTCGGCATTGTCACAAGGCATTAAAATTAAAGGGAAATACAATAATCACTTGATCGATCACTTGTTTCTTTCATTTTCAGTACCAGGTGAATAATTACGAGCAACAATACGAAGGAGAAACAAGGAACCCATATTAAATTAGAAGATGTGCGAATCTAATAATAAGCTTATTGCACCTGTATTGAACTAAAGATTTGCAGATACAATTGAACATGTCGGAAAAATAATTGGAGCAACTCACCCAAATATGGGAAGTTTCCAACTCATTGCGCAACTTCTGAAATCTGCGAAGGGGAGAATATAATTATGTTCATTTTAATTTGAAATAAAAAAGTTCAACTAAGAAGGAAAACAAATTCAAGAATGGAATTTGGAGCTGCCATAAAAACTAGTTTTCTCTACAATATGCAACCAACGATTCTAAGTGCTCCAATTGAAAAATAAGTTAGAAATAACAGGTGCCAAAAAGAAATTATATGGATATCAGAAGCATCAAAGCAGGGGGGAAAATCCCTTCAACTAGGGTTTCAAATTATTGCTCTTGGGTATAAACAAAGACGCATCAAAGTAGCGGGAAAAAAGAAAAAAAAATCCAAAAAATCCGTCCGAAACCAATTACAAAGACAAAATCAATAGGGCGTAACTCGAAGAGGATTAGGGTTTCGAAACGCACCTCTTTCTCTTTCGTCGGATCGAAGGAACCTGGAGCGTGTGGAATAGACAGGAGAAGGGAGGAGATGAAGAGAAGCGTGTGGAATAGACAGGAGAAGGGTGGAGATGAATTTTTTTTTTTTTTGGCTAAATTACATAAAACCCCCTTCTAATATTCCGCTTTTCCATTTTACCCCCTGTCTTTTAAAAGTCGACAACCTGACCCCTCGTAATTACCGAAATATGCATTTACCCCCCTGCCAGATATGAAAGTCCATCCATGAGCCTCTAATGGATGCATTTACCCTTTCCCCCCTGCCAGATATGAATTGGTTTCTTACCAATTTGTTACAAGCAATTGGGTCATTAGAGGCTCATGGATGGACTTTCATATCTGGCAGGGGGGTAAATGCATATTTCGGTAATTACGAGGGGGCAGGTTGTCGACTTTTAAAAGACAGGGGAGTAAAGTGGAAAAGCGGGATATTAGAGGGAGGTTTTCTGTAATTTAGCCATTTTTTTTTTATAAAAAAAGGGCAATTAGTTTTTTTTAATTAATTCCTTTTTTTTTTTTTAATAATCCTTACAAATTTTATAATTTGATAAATAACTTACTAAAAATATATTTGATAAAATAATTATTTTTTCATCATGGGATGAAGTTTTTTTTTTTTTTTTTTAAAAAAAGATGAGGTATAATTCATCTTCCCTATAAAATATTCTCTATAAAATATTCTAGGGCTTTTTTTTGAAATTGACCCCATAAAAATTTAAATTTTTAAAAATGACCCTACAAAATTTGTATTTGCAAAAATGGCCCTCTTCCTGCCATGTCAGCGAGCCACGTCAGTCGGACCGCCACGTCAGCTCGCCACACCAGTTGGGGTGGGGATTGAGTAAGTTAAACATGCAGACTCAGCCTGCGTGTTCTAAACGGCCTACGTGTTTAGAACACGCAGTCTGAGCCTGCGTGTTCTAAACACGCAGGCTGCCCGCAGCGCGCGGCCCAGGCCCACAGCGCGCGGCCCGCGCGGTGCACAAGCGTGCCCGCGCGGTGCACTTGCGCTGCGCGGCGCCCGCAGCGCTCCTGCGCAAGCACGCCAGCGCCAGTGCCCTGCGCCCGCCCGCCTGCGCAGCGCCCATGCGCGCACCCGCCAGCGCGCAGGTGCAGCCTTTGCGCGCCCGTTTGGGGCCCTGCGGCCAAGCGAAGCTCAAGGACAAGCAGTCCAAGCACACAATCTCCATCAACAACACCAACCCACTCCAAATCCACCATTAAAGGGCAAAAAAACAAGCTTCTAAAAAAAACTGCAATTTACCTTGTTTGAGGCTCCTCGCGCGCGCTCTGTTCGGCAACCAACCGAAGGTCCTCCTTCGCACCTCCCATCCACCTCCCTCTCTTTTTCCATTTTTTTTTTCCATCATTTTTCATCATTTTCATCCTTCATTTCCATTTTTTTTCCTTCCTCTGTTCCATATCCAAAACCTCTGTTTCTTTTTTTTTTTTTGAAGAAGATGGTGACGTGGCGCCTTCATTTAATTAAGGGATGGCTAATTAAATGGGCTGGGGGGGGGGGGGCAGGTGAGAACACGCAGGCTCAGCCTGCGTGTTTAGAAGTTTAACTTACTCCACCCCCGCACCAGCTGGTGTGGCGAGCTGACGTGGCGGTCCGGCTGACGTGGCTCGCTGATATGGCAGGAAGAGGGTCATTTTTGCAAATACAAATTTTGCAGGACCATTTCCAAAAATTTAAATTTTTATAGGGTCAATTTCAAAAAAAGCCCAATATTCTATTAAGCCAGTTAGTTGTTCACCGTCTTCAATAGATGTAATTTTTTTTTTTAAAATACGGTGAATCGTTTTGAAGATACTGTTCATCGTCTTTATAAAATATTCTATTAAAGTGATAAAACGAAAATATAAATAGAATGATATTTTTGAAAAATTTAATTTATTATTGTTTATTATTTGTTAACTAATATAAAATATAGGGTAAAAAGATAAGAGACGTTTTATTTTAAAATTTTAGATTGTTATTATTAATATAAAAGGATCCAATACATTTTAAACAAATTTTTTACAATATGCTGAGTTGATAAAAAAAAAAAAAAAAAGTTATTTTACCAAATATAATTTTAGTAAGGTTGTTTATTCAATTATAAAATTTTTAAATTTGTAGTTTCATTTCTTATATTTATTGAAAAATTTTATTATAGAGAATAATAAAATAATTTTATGCACTAAAAAGATATTTAAAGAATAATGAATAGTTAATAATATTAGTCATTAAAAAAAAAAAGAATAGAGGAATTAGAGTACCTAAGTATATTAGATTTTCGGAGATGTGTAATTAGGATGATAGTGAACGGATAAAATTTAGTGGATGGTTGATAAAATATTATGGTTTAAACTTTTTAGTTTGGATAGTTATTAGTCTTTTTTTATTCTATTAGATTTTTTTTTAAAAAAAAAAAATAAATAAACAAGTAAAGAGCCGGCACTAAGTTTGAGAGATATGGGCTGGGCTGGGCCGACTCCTGCATCATTTTGGCCCAGATTAATGTGGGTTGTTTTGATCTTTTCCGGCCCACATTACATCTGATTAGGGATGCAAAAGGGGTGGAACTGGAACTGGGAGTGAGAAGGGTCACGAAGCCACTTTTTTTTTTTTTTTTTTTTTTTTTTTTTTTTTTTTTTTTTTCTAAGTTCCGTTTGGTAATTATAGAAATTTTAAAAATAATTTTATATTTTATTGTCATAGATTGGTATGAAATTTTAAATATGGTATAATATTTTACTCTTTTTTTTTGTTTGAATAAAATACTTTATTTTTATAAGATTGAAATAATGACTAATTTTTAAAAAAACTAGCCGTTAACTTTTTCAAAAACTAGCTATGGAAGTATTTTGAAAATCATATATATATTTAAAATAATCAAACCACCCGTTATGAGGATATAAAAATAATAAAATAATTTTACAATATTTAAAAATTGGCCAAACTGGATTTGAACTAATCAAACTAGCCGTTAATTAAGTGTTTTGAACTAGTCAAACTAGTCATTAAGGTATCGTTTGGTACCGGTACAAGGGGGATAAGGGGATATCCCCTTATCCTCCCAAACAAGATAGTGTTAAGGGTGGGAACAAATGTTCCCACCCTTACCTCTCTCTCTTCATTGCCCTTTCACGCATCGCGAGACATCTCCTTTTTCCCTTCGGTTCCTTCATCCTCAACCCCTCCTCTCTCTCTTACTGTGCTCTCTCCTCCCTATTGAAGGCTTCTAATTTGTGAGACTCGTCCTCATTGAGTTGTGCGGTGTCGATGTGGGTGTGGGTATTTCCTCGGCTGATCTCTGCGACCGCAGATCTGTGGGGTGGGGTTTATTCGCTCCGCGGATCCTCGACCGTCGATTTATGAGTTTGATTTATTACTCACTCCTTCTCTGACATGGCCGATCTCCGGTGTGTGGGTTCTTCCTCGGCTTCTCTCTGAGACCTCCGATCTGTGTGGTCCTCTCTTCTGAGACTCCCGATCAGTGCAGTGTGGGATCTTCGTTGTGCACTCTCCGCAGGCCCTGATCTGTGGGTGTTGGTTCTTCCTCCGGCTGTCATTTCGACCACTGATCTCTGTGGCTCTTTCTTCCCCACCCTTTCCCTTTCTTGGTTTTTGTGCACTTATTATACCACGCTTCTCGAGGCTCCCTCTTCCCCATCCTCTCTGAAGCTGCTCCGGACGCCCGCCGATTCTTGGTTGTGGGATCCTGCTTGGCTTCTCCCTGCGACCCCTCTAAGCTATGCGGTGTGCTTTCGTTGGCCTTGTCCACGAGCGACTATTTGTGGTTGTGGGTGCTTTCGCAGCCTGTCTCTACTTCTGGCGATCTGTGCGGTGTGAGGTGTCGTCGCGTTGTCCGCGACTACCGATCTGTGGGTATGGGTTCATCATCGCACTTCCTTGCACTGTATTGAAATGCGTACATATTGTAAGTCCGTTCCTTTTTAAGTCCTTCTTGTTGTTCCTTATGGCCCTGTAGCATTAAGATAGGGTAAACTTTGCCGATCTCCGGTGACCTACCTTCTTTGCACAACTTGGTCTGACCCGTTTGGTCAAGAAGCACGATCGAGGTTAACACACTCATTGAACAGTTGTGTGGACAAAATGTTTGTAATTCATGCGTTGTGCGTTTGACTGTTGCCTCGTTGTCTTTGTGCGACTACCGCGCCGTGCATCCTCATGGCCCTGTGTGTTATTTTCTGTCATTAGGCACATTCCTTCACCCTACTCGACCACTGCACATCGTGTGTGGAATACCGTGTTGTGTAGCCTATTGAATTACTAAGGTTGGTCTTCTCCAGTTAGCTACCAGTGCGCTATCCGTCTTATAAATGATTATTACAGTACGAACTATAATTGGTGACATATATGCCATATATTGAGATGTTATATATGTGTGTTCATCCATATGATTGCTATACACTATCTATGCCATAATCTGTATAACTCTGTCAATGGTTTTTGTAATTTGTGCATGCTATGTATTAAAAAGAAGTTCTAACTAAACTTGTAATTACAATTGCAAGTAGCCGCGTGACTTGGATTTATAATCCATTACACCCTCATGTGTTGTTGGAAACCAATTGAGCCAAATAAAATAAAATTAATTTAATATTCTGTGACAATTTGAAAGTTTGAAAATTTTCATCTTTCCTTTGCTATATTGCGAATTTCATATCATAATTCATATTACTTAAGTTATTTTGTACCTGAAATTGTGTTGCATGCCCACCATTAACAACATGCTTCTAACATAGTATACATCTTTATGATTTCTAGTTATATCTTTACGATTTCTAGAATACTTCTTTACGTCGTTATCGCTACTTTCAATAATACTACATATTTTTTCCATCAGATGCATCCTTTCAAGAAATTTTCTTAGTCAAGTCAACAAATTCGTCAAACCGTGGATGGCACCCAAACTGAAAATGTGACGAATGAAGGTGGAAACAGATCGCGCTCACAAGCGTAGACGCGAACACCTAATTGGACGGACAATATGGATGCCACCCTATTCTGTTTACTGACCGAGGAACACACTCTAGGCAACAACATAAATGGTTCCTTCACGAACCTTGCATGGACTAGAATTGTTAGCGAATTCAATTCTAGGAATAACATGAGCTTAACAAAGGACCAAATAAAGAACCAACTTAAAGTTCTGAAGAGAACTTTTTCTTTATACCAATGTCTTGCAAAGAAGAGCAGGTGGGGCTAGGATTATGTTAACAACATCCCTACAGCTGGTGATTGTGCTGACTGGGATGTTGTAATCGCGGTAAATTTTATTATCCATGCGTTAAAGTTTTAATTAAAACAAATGTTAATTGGTTTGTGTTGGGCCAAAAAGTTGCTGGTACCGATCGGCCCGTGGGGGTGACCCTCTGAGTGTGATGCGTCACGTGCCAATGGATCAAGCGATCGGGCCGAGGAGGGATCCGCTCTGTCTGGTTCTTCTTAATCAACTCTCGGACGAGTTTGGTTTAGATTAGCCGAACTGGGGTTGTGAGAAAAATAGAGTTCGGCCTAGAGTAGCCGAACTGAGATGAGGAGACAAGGATTTGACACGGCTAAGGAGCCGATTAAGAATTTGTATTGATTGGAGTGGGTTTATAAGAGTAACTGGGAACCGATTACAGGTTAATCTACTCCTAGGAAATGTGGTAAAGATTATCTAGAAAAGCAGTAAATGTAGGTATGAAAGATATGAAAATGTAGGGGTGGTCACTGGCTTACGGGGTTGCAGGACCTCATTTTCTTCGATGGTTCGCTTATTTATATATTTATGAACTATGTGTATAATCGGCGTGATTTAAGGAGAAATCATCGTAAATTTCTCAACTATTTTATTTTGAGTCGATTCTCCTCAGTAGGATAATAACCTTTTTCCGTCTAGATTCATCCCCTAATCGACGCGCTGAAGCGTGATCTTCGGCGCTTTCCAATGCTGGGCGTCGCTTGCCGTTCCGGAAGCTGTTACGAGATTCACGCCCAAATCTCGTACTCTTTCCTTCCAAGATCTTTCCTTCCGCAGCTTAATTAGCCAGGAATTGACCCCGACTCCGTCTTTTTCGTCGTTCGACTGAGACGGATTAATATTTACCTTCGGCCGAGATCAGTTTCGGATGAGACGATCTCCCTTGTCGGTCGCTTCTCTTATCGGCTGATACCTTTAGCCGATGGACGTGTGTCACGTATCACACTCTCACGCGACCGAGGCCGGTCTTGGTCAAGACGCGAGTCCATCTCTACTAACTTATTCTTCTATCCGCAGATATTCTCGGTCGATAATGCCCCCTTGGCAATCGCCTCATGTGCTATTCGAGCGATTGTCGAAGTCTCAAGGATGACTAGCGCGAGCCGCGGGATCTTTGATCATTCCCTTCGTATTTTGTCATAATGTGATCTTTCCATTCTCCCGACTCTTAATCGAGAGATTTATCCTCAACGGCAGATCCTTCTTCCACGCCTATTGATCAATCTTTATCGATTTTGCTTCAGTTGCTTTCTCATTAAAGTTTCGCTCCTCGATTTTTGCAATTGATCATTACTTGAGCTGATCTGACGTCACCAATTCATCCGATGGTTCGCATCCATTCGTAGATTGTTTCGCCATAAATGTTGCCGATTTTCAAGGGACAACGATTCCTATTTTATTGGTTCGAAACCCTAATCTTGAGGCGCACGCCATCTTTCGGAGCTTAAATATCCCTTACTCCGGTGCTCTTTTACCTTATTTTCCTCCTCTTATATTATCTTTCTCGCCACTTATTTAGCTTTTTTTTTTTTTTTTTTTCATGGCTTCTCGCGCTGCTCCATTGCCGTCTTACTCTACCGTTGATTTTCGGCTCCTTCGTCCGACGGTGGAGAATCCTTTACGCTTTCTCCATGGGCCTTCTTTTGTGGCAAGTCCCTCCGAGGAGACCTTTGTGTGGCCCAGGTTCCCATGCAACTTTTTTTTGGTGAATCCATTGTTTAGAACACCTATTGTTGGTGTGTCTGGCCCATAGTGCATCAAAGGGATGCCATAGATGGACACTGTGTGATATTTTTTGCTATTTTGGCCTTCGGCTGCATTTGCCAAAGTTTTGAAAAGGATTTAGGCCAAACAGAGTTGGAATTGGATTCAGCACGGAAAAACGCTTGAAAACGGCTATTTGCTTGTTAAATTATGTGTCTGGATGCCCAAAAACGGACTCCCGGAAGTTTTGGTTGAATTTCGGTGCATGGGAGGGGCCGTGGACTGCCGGCTGCCACGTGGCGGCCCGTGATTGCCCGGTCCGCAGCGCTCGGTCCACAGAGCACCGCGGCTGGGTGCACGGACCCGGCGCATGACACGTGGCGCCGCCTGATTGGCGGGCTTTTGAGGCGCGGTCTACAGAAATTGCGCGGCGGTGCATGGACCGGGGCGGGGGACACGTGGCAGCCCCCGGTTGGTCGGTGCACGCGGCGCGGTCCATGGAACCCGCAGTAGGGTGCGTGGACCGGGTGCGGGGTACACGTGTCGGCACGCGATTGGGTGGCTCATCGGGCGCGGCGCACGGGGGCGTGGGACCCCGCCTCGGGGCGCGTGCGCGGTAGGCTCCGCCTGCCCGCACATGTGACCGCGACAGTGGCAGGGACGCATGGCGCCCTGCCACTGGCGGGCGCCACCTACCCGCTTTGACCGGGGAAGCGCCACGCGTCGACAGCCCATGCGCCCCACACAGCTGTTCGCTGTGCGGGACGCTTGTCGGACTGCGTGACGCGGAACGTGGCCGCAGCAGAGAGGTCCCGCCCACTGCCGCCTGTTGGTCGGGCTACGTGGAGGCCTTGGGACGTTTCGGGTGCGCACAGTGTTGGGCCGGGCCCAACACTGTAGCAGCCCGAAGATTTCGGGCGCCCGAAAGTAGGGACACGCTCGGTATTTTATCAAATGTTCTGTGAGCCTTTATATAGCCCGAAAACTGTTCAACATGGTTTTTTCTGCGTTTCTAGGCCTTTTCTCACCGAACTTTCTTCAGAGGACTTCACCCCCAAGCAGTGTAGCATCCATCTGCAGAGTTTGGAGATTTTTCGGGGCACGGTTTTCGAGATTCCATTTTTCTTGGCGCGTCGCGACGCTCTTTCTTCGGTGCTTCTTCCGTCGCTTTTCGGTGCACGAGCTCTTTCGTCCTACTCCGACCATATTTTCGAGCGATTTCTTCGTCGTTGGATCCGTGACAGGTAAGGCTACAATTTTGGTTGCTTCCTCATTTTCTCGTTTCGTGTTTTTCGAGGTGATTTTCCGTGCTCACTGGGACCTATTTTTGCTGTGAGATTTTGTGAGGGCAGCGCCTTGTTTTGAGGAGATCTCCGCGCACGAGTCTCGAATCAGGACGTTCTTGTAGACTTTTTTCATCTACTCGACGCGAGGATTATCATAGTATTTTTCTTGGAATTTTTGGATACCTTCCCGAAGCACTTTCCTTTTATCTGTACAAGAGTTTACTGTTATATGGTTTTGGGATTTTGCGCACCGATACTGTGGAATTTGTAACTTGGCCTACGGGGCTCCGTTTTGGGCGTGCTGGTACCCGTTTCGAAGGTCTCGACGCGAGGATCGTCGTGATATTTATTTCAGAATTTTTGGAGATCTTTCTGCAGGTGAAAAATCGAATTCTTTGCGGCTGAAATTTCAGTGTTGTATACTTGGCAGATTTTGGGATTTAAGCGTAATTTTAGCCTTGTGTTGTACCCAGGAGGGATTGCAGATCGTGCTGGACCCTTTGGACTTTGAGTTGCTGTTTTCCTGGTATTTTCAACTGTAGGACTTGGACAGTTCAGCACTTCAGGTGGGTGGCCTTATCTTCAAGATCTACGAATTGCTTATTAATTCTATATGTGTAAGGACTTGCATGATTAGAATAGTATATTGATAGTATGTCAGTCGGTGAAAGAAAATTGATGTTCCTGCTATTTCAATTAATCATCTGATATGTTATCTTTCCTACCTACTGTTAATTATTGTTATTTTGGAACTTGACCTAGCACCCCTGCCATATCCTGCATGTTCAGCCAGACTGTAGAAAACTTCAACTTGGGCTAGGTTTTTTTTTATTGCTCTAGACATTCCCACATCACTATTCTATATATCACTCTGGACTTAGAGTTTTCGTCGCCCGAGTAGTGGGCCGAGAGGTCGGGTTGTTGTGGGATGCTTTTACACTCGTGTCTGGGGATCGAGTGGAGTCTGATAGCAGTCTGTAGATCAGGGTTCTTGGGAGCCGTCAGAGTGACAGTGGGTCTCGGCTGTGCAGTTTTCCAGCCTGTGAGTGAGACAGTGTTCTATTTGGTTACTGCCGATCTTGTTGATCGAGGATTTGGATCATAGCCTGCATGAGCCACATTTGAGCTCGACAGAGATGCGCAGATACTTTACTCGTTGGGGTCGCGCCCCTCGAGTGCCACTCCGGAGTTGGGCTTGTTACTTGCTATCGCGACTTGTCGACGCATTGTCCCTCTGGCTGGGCCAGTTTTGGCAGTCACGGACACCGTCCCTCTGGCTGGGCCAGTTTTGGCAGTCACGGACGCCCTACGTAAGTCCGATCCTCCGGGATGTAACGGCAGTAGGTAGGCGCAGGTTTGACTGGACCCGATGTGGCAGTCAGTTTAGATTGGGTGATCTGAGTTGAGGGCTAGTTGTGCATCATGTTCTTTCTGTTCCACTTTTTGAGCATCTAGATAGAGGCATAGTAGCTGTAGAGTTTACTTTTCCAGCTTTTCTTTACAGCACTGCATTTGTTACTTTATGCCTCTAGTAGACTTAGTGGGCAGACCGTCGGGCTTGTTGGCGGCACCCACTGAGAACTACTGTGGGATGTAGTTCTCACACCCGTCGTGGTGTCTTTTTCCCAGGGACTTCTACTCCTGTTCCTGCTGCACCTGTTGCTGATCCGACTGATCGAGGTAAGGGAGTCGCGAGATAGATCCCTACCAGTGTCGTCCTGAGAGTAGATGTACCTCCTTATATTTTGAGAGTTCATGTTGAGTGATCATGTAGTGAGGATTGAGTTGTACTCTTCTTTGTTTTGAGAGATATTTGTATTTTGGTGAGGACTTGGGTTGTATATTTCTAGAGTTGTATTTATTTTATTCTGCATTTACCTTTCAGCTCTGATATCTGTATAGTATAGATGATTCTTTTGCAGGTTAGTCGCTACGTCTATACGGGGCTTCCCGTGTGGGCGGCGGATCTGTTGGCGAGCCCGGGTCGCAGTTTCGACTCCGGGGCGTGACAGATTAGAGTGGTATCAGAGCCTAGAATGTAGGTCATTGAGAACTTAGAAACCCTAGGCTTGTGGTTGGACCCTAGGATGACTTGCGTGAGAGCCGTAACCTTTTAGCGAGAGTCTTGATTGGGTTCCTAACTCTCCCAGCGGATGGGATGAGTGATCGACATGTCTTCCTTCGGTGGCAACTATATTGGCTGCAGACAACATAGTGCTACGGGAAGGGAGACATGCCTTTGACTTTCGCTAGATTGGGTCGTGTTTTTGTTTGGGGTTCTGACTGTTCTTCTTTTCCCCTCAGGTGAGCGATGCCTCCGCGACGCACGATGTCGACGCGTTCGCAGCCTTCTTCCTCTGAGCCCGAGCAGGAGGACTCGGGGCAGGGACAACAGAGAGAGGTTCAGAGCTCCGTGCCCAGATGGCACAGTGTCTGAGGCTGTTCAGCGTCAGGAGGAGACTTCGCGACGCCAGGAGGAGGCCTCGCAGCGCCAGGAGGAGGCTTCTCGGCGTCAGGAGGAGGCCATGCGTTGGATGATGCTTCTGTTAGAGCAGAGGGCCCAGCCAGTCGTAGCACCCCCTGAGAGTTCGCCTGTGCCCTCTTCGCCAGCTGTGGCGCCCCCTGTTGTTCCGCCAGCACCGGCAGTTCCTGTCGAGCCGGTTTCTAGCAGACCACCGTCTGGGTCGACGGGACCGTTGACTTTAGCTGAGCAGCGGGAGGTGGTGGATCTATTGATGAGGTTCCGCCAGTTCGATCCACCCCGTTTTTCTGGTATGAGTGCTGAGCCGTGGGAGGCCGAGTCTTGGATCACGGCCATGGAGCGTCATTTTGAGAGTTTGTTCATTGAGGATCGCTTTCGGGTCCTCTTGGCTACACATTTCTTGGAGAGCAACGCCGAGGCTTGGCGGCGGCGTGTGCGACCTGCTGGTCCGCCTGGGACGCAGCTTCTCACTTGGGCGGAGTTCCGCAGTCTTCTTCTAGGGGCCTTCTTTCCTGAGAGTGTTCGTCAGAGACTGGAGGAGCAGCTGAGGAATCTCCGCCAGGGAGATCGGCCCGTGCATGCGTACATAGCTAATTCAATCAGCTGTTGGCTAGTATGCCTCACGTGGCCAGAGATGAGGCTCACCAGATTTACATGTTTGAGCGAGGGTTGCGCCGGGACATTTATCAGCTCGTTCGCTCCCGCAGATTGCAGACTTTGGAGGCCTCGATGGAGCAGGCATTATATGTTGAGTCTGGAGAGGCAGTGATGGCAGAGGTGGCTCCAGCCCCCGTAGTGACTCCAGGGGCGAAGCGCCCGGCACCGATGGATGAGGGGCAGTCGAGTCGGCAGGGACCCCCGAGACCTCCACGATTCCATCCTCAGGGTCGTGGGCATCAGGGGCGCCAGAGATCTGGATCATCTCGTCAGTCTTCGCAGCAGCAGCAACGTCGACCACCTCGGCCGCAGCAGCCTTCTCAGCAGCAGCAGACCTCGCAGCAGCCCCGGCAGGACCGATGTGTTATTTGTGGAGGGCCGCACTCACCGAGTCAGTGTTCTCAGAGGCAGGGCCGATGCTTCCGTTGTGAGCAGACCGGTCACTTTCAGAGCTCGTGCCCCAGAGCAGGTCATCCAGCTCCTTCCTCAGCTTCAGCACCTTCTGTTCCTTATCAGCCGGCAGGGCCTTCTGCAGCCTACGGTAGGCCTGATCATGCGTCATCTTCCTCGCGACAGCCAGAGCGACGACCACCAGCACCGAGCGGGCGAGTCTATGCCGCTCAGGTAGAGGATGCTACAGCAGCTGACCACGTCGTCGCAGGTATTATTTTGATTTCTGCAGTTCATACTCGAGCTCTTTTTGATACCGGCGCATCGCATTCATTCATTAGTAGAGCATTTGCATCCCTACATGGTATAGAGGTAGTTTCTTTATCGCATGCATTAGAGGTTCAGATCCCAGACCATGTCTTGCATGTCGAGGAGTATTGTAGGGATTCCCCTGTGCAGTTGGGACCCTGGATCTTGCCGGCAGACTTGCTTGTCTTGCGGCAGCTCCAGTATTTCGATGTTGTACTCGGTATGGATTGGTTGTCGCGATATTTCGCTACTATAGACTGCAGAGCGAGGACGGTGACCCTCCGCGAGCCTGGACAGGAGGAGTTCATTTTCAGAGGCTGCCAGAGCACCTTCTTTGCGATGACTATTTCTTCGCCGAGGGTTAGGCGGATGATGAGTAGAGGCTGCACCGCTTTCCTGGCGACGATTGTTGAGGTGCCTACGGCGGCACTGGGGCTCGAGGATATCCCTATTGTCCGCGAGTTCCCAGATGTGTTTCCCTCGGAGTTGACAACTATGCCGCCGGAGAGGGAGATTGAGTTTGTGATTGATGTGGTTCCAGGAACCGCACCGATCTCAAAGGCACCTTATAGGATGGCACCTGCCGAGCTGAGGGAGTTGAAGGCCCAGTTACAGGATTTGATGGACGTGGGTTTTGTGAGGCCCAGTGTATCTCCGTGGGGAGCGCCGATTTTGTTTGTGAAGAAGAAGGATGGATCGCTTCGATTGTGTGTGGACTACAGGGAGCTGAATAAAGTGACCATCCGGAACAAGTATCCCCTACCACGGATTGATGATCTGTTTGATCAGTTGCAGGGAGCGTCAGTGTTCTCGAAGATTGATCTCCAGTCAGGTTACCACCAGCTGAGGGTGAGGGCCGAGGACATTCCCAAGACGGCTTTTAGATCCCGGTACGGGCATTATGAGTTTACAGTTATGCCTTTTGGATTAACTAATGCCCCTGCTGCATTTATGGATTTAATGAACCGGGTATTTCAGCCGTACTTGGATCGGTTTGTCGTTGTGTTTATTGACGATATTTTGATTTACTCCCGGAGTGATATGGAGCATGAGGAGCACTTGAGGATAGTGCTACAGCTTCTGCGAGAGAAGAAGCTGTATGCCAAGTTTAAAAAGTGCGAATTTTGGCTTCGGGAGGTTGCTTTTCTAGGCCACATTGTATCAGCCGCAGGAGTGGCAGTAGACCCAACGAAGATTGATGCTGTTCGGGATTGGCCTAGACCGACGACGGTTACTGAGGTCCGTAGCTTTTTGGGCTTAGCGGGTTATTACCATCGGTTTGTAGAGGGCTTTGCGAAGCTCTCTACCCCCCTGACCAGTTTGACCAGGAAGGGGATAAAGTTTGTTTGGACTGAGCGGTGCCAGGAGAGTTTTGAGGAGCTGAAGAGGAGATTGATCTCGCACCAGTTCTAGCATTACCAGTGATGGGCGATGGATTCGTGATTTATAGTGACGCCTCTCACAGCGGTTTGGGATGTGTTTTGATGCAGCATGGTAGGGTAATTGCTTATGCTTCACGGCAATTAAAGGATTATGAGAAGAATTATCCTACTCATGATTTGGAGCTTGCGGCTATGGTGTTCGCGCTGAAGTTGTGGCGGCATTACCTCTACGGGGAGCACTGTGAGATTTACACTGATCATAAGAGTTTGAAATACTTGTTTACTCAAAAGGAGCTGAATTTGAGGCAACGCCGGTGGTTGGAGTTAGTAAAGGACTATGATGTGAGTATCCTTTATCATCCCGGCAAGGCCAATGTTGTGGCAGATGCTTTGAGTAGGAGGACGGTGCAGAGTTTGAGCATGTTGATCACACAGCAGGCACCGCTTGTGGAGCAGATGAGGCGTTTACAGATTGAGGTGGTATCCCCTGGGGTCTCTGCTAGACTCATGTCTATGGTCTTGCAGCCCACTCTGTTGGACAGGATTAGGGTGACGCAGAGTGAGGACCCCCACTTGACGAGGATTAGATCGCAGATTCAGGCAGATCAGATAGGGGATTTTTAGTGGATAGCTCGGGAGTACTACGGTACAGGGACCGAGTGTGTGTGCCTATGGATCCAGAGATCAGAGATCAGATTTTGAGGGAGGCCCATTATACACCTTATACCATTCATCCTGGTGGTACTAAGATGTATAAGGACCTCAAGGCACACTTTTGGTGGTCCGGAATGAAGCGGGACATTGGGAGATTTGTGGCTCAATGTTTAACTTGCCAGCAAGTGAAGGCAGAGCACCGGGTTCCTGCTGGCAAGTTGCAGAGTCTTCCAATTCCCGAGTGGAAGTGGGACCACATCACTATGGATTTCGTCACTGGACTGCCGAGGGCGCAGAGTGGGGCCGATGCGATTTGGGTTATCGTGGATAGACTCACCAAGTCTGCACTTTTCTTGCCTGTTCAGATGACTTGGCCGATGGAGCGACTTGCGCAGTTATATTTGGATGAGGTAGTGAGGCTACACGGCGTACCCGCCTCGATTGTATCAGATAGGGACCCGAGGTTTGTATCACACTTTTGGGGGAGTCTACAGTCAGCCTTGGGGACCCAGCTCAATTTAGCACAGCATTCCACCCACAGACCGATGGACAGTCTGAGCGCACCATACAGACCCTCGAGGATATGTTGAGAGCGTGTGTTATGGATTTTGGAGGAGGGTGGTACCGGCACTTAGCATTGGTTGAGTTTGCGTACAACAACAGCTATCAAGCGAGCATTCAGATGGCTCCGTTTGAGGCGTTGTATGGACGCAAGTGTCGGTCGCCCTTGTATTGGAGTGACGTGGGTGAGAGGAGGACTTTGGGACCGGATTTACTGTTGGAGGCAGAGGAGAAAGTCAGATTAGTTCGCCGACATCTTGAGATAGCCCAGAGTCGTCAGAGGAGCTACGCTGATACTCGGCGGCGAGACCTAGAGTTTCAGATTGGTGATCATGTCTTTTTGAAGGTCTTGCCTTCGAAAGGGGTCCGGAGATTTGGAGTGCGTGGGAAGCTCAGTCCCCGCTTTATTGGACCCTTCGAGGTACTTGAGAGAGTAGGCCCTGTGGCTTACAGAGTTGCCCTTCCACCACGCCTGGCCGGAGTTCATGATGTTTTCCACGTCTCAGCTCTGAGGAGATATGTTTTTGACCCTTCGCACGTGATTGATTTCACTTCTTTGGAGATCAGCGAGGACCTTGGATATGAGGAGCGCCCGTTGTGAATTCTTGCTCGTGAGGTGAGGGAATTGCGCAATCGGGCCATTCCATATGTGAAGATCTTGTGGAGCAAGCACGAGGAGCGTGAGGCTATTTGGGAGCTGGAGACAGTGATGAGAGATATCTACCTCTTTTGTTTGAGATTTCTGGTTGAGGTACGTCTGTTTGTTTTTTTTTCTTATTTCAGGGACGAAACTTCCTTTTAGTGGGAGAGGATGTGGTGGCCCAGGTTCCCATGCAACCTTTTTCTGGTGAATCCATTGTTTAGAACACCTATTGTTGGTGTGTCTGGCCCATAGTGCATCAAAGGGATGCCACAAATGGACCCTGTGTGACATCTTTTGCTGTATTGGCCTTCGGCTGCATTTGCCGAAATTTTGAAAAGGATTTAGGCCAAACAGAGGTTGGAATTGGATTCAGCACGGAAAAACGCTTGAAAACGGCTATTTGCTTGTTAAATTCTGTGTCCGGATGCCCAAAAACGGACTCCCGGAAGTTTTGGTTGAATTTCGGTGCATGGGAGGGGCCGTGGACCGCCGGCTGCCACGTGGCGGCCCGTGATTGGCCGGTCCGCAGCGCTCGGTCCACAGAGCGTCCCGGCTGGGTGCACGGACCCGGCGCATGACACGTGGCGCCGCCTGATTGGCGGGCTTTTGAGGCGCGGTCTACAAAAATTGCAAGGCTGTGCATGGACCGGGGAGGGGGACACGTGGCAGCCCCCGGTTGGTCGGTGCACGCGGCGCGGTCCACGGAACCCACAGTAGGGTGCGTGGACCGGGTGCAGGGTACATGTGTCGGCACGCGATTGGGTGGCTCATCGGGTGCGGCTCACGGGGGCGCGGGACCCCGCCTCGGGGCGCGTGCGTGGCAGGCGCCGCCTGCCCGCACGTGTGACCGCGACAGTGGCAGGGACGCGTGGCGCCCTACCACTGGCGGGCGCCACCTACCCGCTTTCACCGGGGAAGCGCCACGCGCCGACAGCCCATGCGCCCTGCACAGCTGTTCGCTGTGCGGGACGCGTGTCGGACTGCGTGACGCGCGACGTGGCCGCAGCAGAGAGGTCCCGCCCGCTGCCGCCTGTTGGTCGGCCTACGTGGAGGCCTTGGGCCGTTTCGGGCGCGCACAGTGTTGGGCCGGGCCCAACACTGTAGCAGCCCGAAGATTTCGGGCGCCCGAAAGTAGGGACACGCCCGGTATTTTCTCAAATGTTCTGTGAGCCTTTATATAGCCCGAAAACTGTTCAACATGGTTTTTTCTGCGTTTCTAGGCCTTTTCTCACCGAGCTTTCTTCAGAGGACTTCACCTCTACGCAGTGCAGCATCCATCTGCAGAGCTTGGAGATTTTTCGGGGCACGGTTTTTGAGATTCCCTTTTTCTTGGCGCGTCGCAACGCTCTTTCTTCGGTGCTTCTTCCGTCGCTTTTCGGTGCACGAGCTCTCCCGGCCTACTCCGACCATATTTTCGAGCGATTTCTTCGCCGTTGGATCCGTGACAGGTAAGGCTACGATTTTGGTTTCTTCCTCATTTTCTCGTTTCACGTTTTTCGAGGTGATTTTCCGTGCTCACTGGGACCTATTTTTGCTGTGAGATTTTGTGAGGGCAGCGCCTTGTTTTGAGGAGATCTCCGCGCACGAGTCTCGGATCAGGACGTTCTTGTAGACTTTTTTCATCTACTCGATGCGAGGATCATCATAGTATTTTTCTTGGAATTTTTGGAGACCTTCCCGAAGGTATACACTTTCCTTTTATCTGTACAAGAGTTTACTGTTATATGGTTTTGGGATTTTGCGCACCGATACTGTGGAATTTGTAACTTGGCCTACGGGGCTCCGTTTTGGGCGTGCTGGTACCCGTTTCGAAGGTCTCGATGCGAGGATCGCCGTGATATTTATTTCAGAATTTTTGGAGATCTTTCTGTAGGTGAAAAATCGACTTCTTTGCGGCTGAAATTTCAGTGTTGTATACTTGGCAGATTTTGGGATTTAAGCGTAATTTTAGCCTTGTGTTGTACCCAGGAGGGATTGCAGATCGTGCTGGACCCTTTGGACTTTGAGTTGCTGTTTTCCTGGTATTTTCAACTGTAGGACTTGGACAGTTCAGCGCTTCAGGTGGGTGGCCTTATCTTCAAGATCTACGGATTGCTGATTAATTCTATATGTGTAGGGACTTGCATGATTAGAATAGTATATTGATAGTATGTCAGTCGGTGAAAGAAAATTGATGTTCCTGCTGTTTCAGTTGATCATGTGATATGTTATCTTTTCTACATCCTGTTAATTATTGTTATTTTGGAACTTGACCTAGCACCCCCGCCATATCCTGTATGTTCAGCCAGTCTGTAGAAAACTTCAACTTGGGCTAGGTTTTTTTTATTATTGCTCTAGACATTCCCACATCACTATTCTATATATCACTCTGGATTTAGAGTTTTCCTCGCCCGAGTAGTGGGCCGAGAGGTCGGGTTGTTGTGGAATGCTTTTACACTCGTGTCTGGGGACCGAGTGGAGTCTGATAGCAGTCTGTAGATCAGGGTTCTTGGGAGCCGTCAGAGTGACAGTGGGTCTCGGCTGTGCAGTTTTCCAGCCTGTGTGTGAGACAGTGTTCTATTTGGTTACTGCCTATCTTGTTGATCGAGGATTTGGATTATAGCCTGCATGAGCCACATTTGAGCTCGACAGAGATGCGCGGATACTTTACTCGTTGGGGTCGCGCCCCTCGAGTGCCACTCCGGAGTTGGGCTTATTACTTGCTATCGCGACTTGTCGACGCATTGTCCCTCTGGCTGGGCCAGTTTTGGCAGTCACGGACACCGTCCCTCTGGCTGGGCCAGTTTTGGCAGTCACGGACGCCCTACGTAAGTCCGGTCCTTCGGGATGTAACGGCAGTAGGTAGGCGCAGGTTTGACTGGACCCGATGTGGCAGTCAGTTTAGATTGGGTGATCTGAGTTGAGGGCTAGTTATGGCATCATGTTCTTTCTGTTCCACTTTTTGAGCATCTAGTTAGAGGCATAGTAGCTGTTGAGTTTTCTTTTCCAACTTTTCCTTACAGCACTGCATTTGTTACTTTATGCCTCTAGTAGACTTAGTGGGCAGACCGTCTGGCTTGATGGCGGCACCCACTGAGAACTACTGTGGGATGTAGTTCTCACACCCGTCGTGGTGTCTTTTCTCCAGGGACTTCTACTCCTGTTCCTGCTGCACCCGTTGCTGATCCGATTGATCGAGGTAAGGGAGTCGCGAGATAGATCCCTACCAGATGTCGTCCTGAGAGTAGATGTACCTCCTTACATTTTGAGAGTTCATGTTGAGTGATCATGTAGTGAGGATTGAGTTGTACTCTTCTTTGTTTTGAGAGATATTTATATTTTGGTGAGGACTTGGGTTGTATATTTCTAGAGTTGTATTTATTTTATTCTGCATTTACCTTTCAGCTCTGATATCTGTATAGTATAGATGATTCTTTTGCAGGTTAGTCACTACGTCTATACGAGGCTTCCCGTGTGGGCGGTGGATCTGTTGGCGAGCCCGGGTCGCAGTTTCGACCCCGGGGCGTGACAACCTTCATGTTCACAATCGTTGGCATTCTGTTGTTGGCAGACAAGGTTTATCTTGGTACCTGGACCTCTAATAAGGCCTTCGGGAGGAGTCTCCGCACCTAGCCCACCGCTTTTGTTTTTTATGTGCAGTGGCTTGATCCGGTCCAGGCCGCTTGCGGGACCTGTAGAGAGAACTTGACATCTTCGACGCCATTCAACTCTCTCGGAATAGTTATTAGGCCGATTCGCTACTCTTGGCGTCACTTTGTGCTTCTAGTCGCCACACACCAACGCATTCTTCTTCTGTTTAGGGCCGTTTACACCGATGCTGATGGACGTGGCCGCCATCACCGGCCTTCGTCCTTATGGTGTCATTCTGTCTTCGACCTTCTCGGCCGACGGCATGGACGATTTCGCTCCCAGTTTGGATTCGAAGACAGACCTCTCATATGGGAGGTTCGTAAAGATCTTCACTGGTCGTGGGGCTGAGTCGGTATCAAAGGATGAGCATATTGCCTTCCTTTGGTAGTGGTTGTGTAATAGCCTCTTCTGTACCTAGTCTCAGAAGATGAATCGGGACTTCCTGCCGATAGCCATGGCGCTAGCCAATGGCCAGAAGCTCACTCTCGGCCCTTAGTTTCTCGCCTTCTTGTATCGAGAGATATTTGAGGCGATAAGGTCGGCTCCTCGCAACGACAATCACCTAGTGATCGGCTCGGGGTGCGACGTTCTATGGTTCTTGCATATGTGTCTGTAGTTCTATTTTCCCTCGCTTATCCACCGCGCTGAGTTTCCTCCAATTTATCCTTAGCTCTCTATTTCTTTCGGCCAATCTTTCGACTGTCCCGCACCCTTTTCCATGGGTAGTTCCCTCGATTTTTGGCATTACTTTTAAGTGTTTTATACCGAGAAAAAACGGCTGAAGGGCCGTTGGGCGCCTTTCGCCACTTGGGGAAACTGACCTTCCTGGTTTCAAAAAATGTTCGAGTACATCCGTAATCAGGCGGAGCTCGCCGAGCATACCGCTTTGTGTTACTCATTCCTTGCTCCCCGAGACCTGCACATCGGCCTTAAAAGTCGATCCAAACTGGTTCCAAGCACCGAGGTCTACTCGCCTCACTTCGCGGCCTGGTTGTTCGGGCTAGTCCAAGCACTTCCGGCCCCAGCCGCTTACTTTATCGACAACTCCCATCGCGGTCATCATCCAATAAAGGGAGTAGCTGAGGTAGATCGGGTTACAGCTATCGGGAACCGCCTAAAACGACATTTCATCCCCGTGTCGTTTGAAGCGGTTTCTGAAGGCCTTTCTAACGAGCTCTTCCGGCAATTGTGGAGAGACACCTGCGATGCCTTACTCGGCATTTCTTTTGACGACATTGTCGGCCGGTTTGATTTCAACATCGATGTAGAGGTCCAGGTCCCCTTGCAGTTTTTCTCGTGAATCCACAATGTGAAACACCTATTATTGGTGTGTTTGGCCCATAATACATCAAAGGGATGTTTTGAATGGACCAGTGAGGTTTCTGGATCATGTTTGGGCTTCAGCTATTTTTGCCGAATTGTAGAAAAGGATTTGGGCCAAACGGAGGTCGGATTTGGATTCAGTGCGGAAAAACGAGTCAAAACGGCTATTTGCTTGTATTTTCTGAGTCCGGATGCCCAAAAATGGACACCCAAAAGTTTTCTGTGTAAAATGGTGCACGGGAGGAGCCGTGGACCGGCGGGTGACACGTGGCGGCCTGGTATTGGCCGACGCATGCTGTCTGGTCCACGGGAGAGTAGCGCTGGTGCACGGTGGACCGGCGGGGACACATGGCGACCGCCCATTGGCGGGTTCGCACTGCGCGGTCCACAGGAGCGAGCGGCCGGTGCATGGACCGAGGCGCGCCACGTGGCGGCCCCGGATTGGGCAGCTCATGCGGGCGCGGCGCACGCCAGGGCGCGCGGCTGCGGCCGTACGCACGCGGGCGCAGGCGCGGCAGGCGCGCCGGCTGGCGTGCCTGGCAGGGCAGTGCATGCGGCGCCACGTGGCGCCGCGCCACTCGCAGGCGCCACCCACCTGCCAGGCTGCCAGGGCCACGCGGCCGCGCCCGGTTCGCCGGGCGCCGCTGTCCCCTGTTCGGAGACACGTGTCGCGCCCGGGTGAATCCGGGCGCTGGATTGCGGGCCGGGTCGGGCGCGAATTCGGCGCCCGAAAGATTCGGGCGCCCGAATCCTAAAGGCCCACATGGGCCTTTTGTGGGTTGGGTTGGCCTATAAATACCCCTCCTCTCTCTCTCTCTCTTTTTTCTTTTTTCGAGCTTTAGAGAGAGATTGAGAGAAAGAGCCCTATAGGAGAGTTGTTCCCCTTGATGTTTTTGATCTCGTGGTGGATTCCCAGGATTTTTGGAGGCTCGGCAGCGGCGATCTTGGTTTTACAGTGCGCCTCGACGTTTCTCTTTTTCGGCCCGTTTTCGTCGCTTTTCAGTCCGAGAAGCCCCCTGTGCAGCCCCGAAGGAATTTTTGGACGATTTTTGCAGCAGCATGTTCCTAAGAGGTAGGCCTTCGATTTCCGTACTGACCGTTTTGCTCTGTTTTGGGTTTTGGCATGGTTCCCGAGGCATCTTTTGACCCTATTTTCTATGATGAATTTTTAGACAACGTGGGCTTGTTTATTTTCTATCTTGGGCTACGAGCATCGGATCAAGGTGTATAATTACTCGTTTTGGATCTACTCGTCGCGAGTAACACAACCGTGATTTTTTTGGATTTTTCGGAGCACTGCACAGAGGTGAAATTCCCTCTTTTTCCGTACTGTTTGGAAAACAGTAAATGCTATGTTTTTGGGTGTTGTATTTACACCGGGTGCGATGTTTTGTGCAGTAGTGCACTATTTTCGGTGGGTTGCGGAGTTAGAGGACTGCAGACAGCGATGAGCCTTTTTCGGTGTGGATTGCGCATTTCGAGGTGGGTGGTTGTTGCTTACCTCACCTTTGACTGCTCATTAGGGATATTAGAGATCCCCTAGATTAAAAGTAATAATTGACATCCTATTTGAGAATCGCATGTGTTGACCCCACGAATTAATTGACAGCTGATCTATGTTAAATCAGGACATTATGGTTGGAACATAATACTATATCATCACTTTTTATGCAAAAGAATAAAAATGGATAGTGGTATATCAAAAGGTATTCTTTGTAAAATTAATAGTGGACACTTTCCTTTAGTTTTAAAAGAGGACAATATCATGCTTGTATGGACATTTAGATAGGCCACTATTTATTGCTACACTATCATATTGGGACTTGACTTAGGAGAAATCATGCTTAGTTGTTCTCCTTTTTATTCAGATGCATGTTGCTGGAGTTTGAGCAGGGATTGAGATAGTGTAGTCGAGGCCATTGTGTTTGGGACGGGTTAGACTCGATTATGGATTGTGGGGCATTGTGGTAACCGCAGACAATAGGTGGTTGACTAGATGTTGATTACTTAGCAGATTTGGACTTATGGGGTATTGTGGCGACCGCGGACATTGGGCGGTTGACCGGATGTTTTTATTGCATCAAATTGGGAATCGGGGTTTCATTAGTGGATGGAGTTTCCCACTTCGATCAGAGTCGTGATCCAGTCCTGCTATTTTATATTACTTGTGGCTTATTACTTTGCTCGTGTGGGTCGCTCCCCTCGAGTGCCGCTCCGGAGTGTACGACAGGCAGGCTTTGAGTCCTTGAGACTCCTTTCCATCGATGCTATGCGTAGGCTGGCATACCCGATATGGCAGGCACAGCAGGCAGTACCAGTTTTGCTGGTCCATCGATTGGGTTTGTTCAGGCAGCTATTCTTTACTGATGCACTCATATAGTTACTCTTTCAGTACTGCATTTAGAGGCATACTAGTGGTAGTTTTTTCTATTTTAGTAGCTTATTTACCTTACCACTTTTCCTTTTTCTTTGCCTCTGGTAGACTTAGTGGGTATGTCAGAGTTTGAGGCTTAACCCACTAGGGGAGGCTACTATTTTTATAGTAGTTCTAACCCCCATTGTCCTTTTTTCTTTTCCCCCCTTTATTTTGCAGAGTCCTCTGCGGGAGTTGCTGGGCCGTCTTCGGCAGATCGAGGTAAGAGGATCGCGGATTAGATAGTTCGTTTACCTCGTCTGCGAGCTTAGCAGTGTTTTGGTTGTATCCTCTATACTCTCAGGTAGTTGTACTATTATTTTGGGTCTGGCTTCAGCCAGCTGTTTGTATTTATTTGGTGAGCTGGTACTTGTACTTATTGAGAGTTGTATTTTACTTTTATTTTCCAGCTTCAGTCTGAGATGTATTAGTTTTAGTTCAGCTCTGTTTTTATGCTCTATTATATCTCTTATATCTGAGCAGGTTACCAGCGTTTCGTGTACACGAAAAATTCTGTGTGCACGGCGGATCTGTAGACGGGCCCGGGTTCTGATTTACACCTGGGGCGTGACAGTCGACCCCTTGTCCAAACTCGAAGGTATGTCCGCAACTCTTTTATAAGTTTTCTCGATATCTTCTTACTGAACTTTCCCCTATTTTTTTCAGTCGAGCCTTCGACTTCGGCTTCCGAGTTAGTCATTGTGGAGAGCTCGACTCCATTTCAGGCTCTTCCAGTACATTCTTTTTTTCTTGCTCCGGCTTTATATTATCTTGAGCTCAACTAACCTGTTCATGATTCTCAGCCACCTCGCCCGACCAAAAGGCCAGTTTGTGGCTCTTTTCCGGTTAGACACTCTGCTAGGCATGTTCCGGTTCCTTCGCATTCGGCTAGAGACGGGTCGATCGCTGGGAGCTCGGGTCGGGGGACGTCGGCTGTTGTGGAGCCGACGGTCACTCGGGGAGCATCGGCTATCGCGGAGCCGATGGTAGCTCAAGCATCTGCTTTATCTGAGAACGGGGCCTCCCCTCCCGTTAGGTATTTCATTTGTTTCTTCATTTTCTAGCCATTCAATCGGCTTATATTTCTCTTTTTTTTTTTGCAGTTGCATCGCCGCTCGACCAAGCGTCCAGCCGAACCAACCATAGCTACAACGCGGCCGACTAAACTTGGCCGCGGAATTCTTTCTGTGTCCGCACTAGCCAAGGATACCCCTCTACCACAATCCCCTACTGCCCTTCAGTAGGTTGCACCTGTCGTGCCGCTCCCAGTGGCTGAGTCCAGTTATCAGCTGGATATTCCCAATGTCCCACCTATCGAAGCGGCTCAAGAAATCCCTGATGCGGAGCCGGGAGAGGCTGATGAGGAGCAAGAAGGTGGAGGAGATGAAAGGATTGAAGAAGAAGAAGAAGTAGTAGAAGAAGAAAAAGAAGAAGAAGAAGGAGAGGATGAAGAAAAAGAACATGGAGGATAAAGGGAAGAAGGGTACACTCCTGAAGAGGCAGAAACGGAGAGAGTCGTCGTTGATACTTCGGCGTCTGATATCGCCGCCGATATTTCGGTGGCTGGCTTTGAAGCCAACTTGTTGGCTATCTCTGAATTGCCTTCAAGTTCGGCTCTCCAGGTGAGAGGGGACCTATTACCCACTCCAATGGAGTTTCTTACTCTCGGCCATTCTTCAAACGACGGCACTGGAGTGACGCCCGCCCTGGCCAAGGATCCTCTTCAACCAGTTCAAGAGGTCCTTAGTCTCTACTATGAGGGCCTTCAGTCACTTCTTCAAATTCCAGGGAAGCTTCAGCGGCTTGAGGAATTTCTCGATTTTTTCAAGTCCCCTTCTTACTGTTCTCGTCTCCCTCCACGGGAACAACTTCTCATATTTTTCTTATCCTCTTAGCTGCCCTCTATCGTCTCTCTCCAAACATACAACCTCAAGGAGCTCGAGACAGTTGGAGTCCACTTCCGTACGGTCGAAAGCTATCGGGTGTCGGCCGTATCTCAAGTGACTCCAATGGGTGAATACGCGGCGCAGTTATCTCAACTCTAGCGACATTCAGTCGGAAATGAGAAGGAATTGCCGAAACCAAGCTCCGCCTTGCCAACCTAAAGCAAGATCTTACTACAGATCAATCGGTACTTAACGTGGTTAAAGCTCGTCCGCAGGCGGAGACAAATCTCAGTGCCTCCCTCTGTCACAGGCTCAGTGAACTTCCAAGCAAACATTCAGAGATGAAGCGACGGAGGAAAGTGACCTAACGTACGCAGGTGCTAATTGATGTCGAATTGAAGCAGCTCCTCAGCTTGAGACTCTGAACACTTGACCTCTTCTTTTTCTGCCCACTTTTGTATTTAAACATTTGATCACGATTGTAATTTTATTACTTTTTTGAACTAGTTTACATCGTGTCTTCATTTCAATCTAAGCATCCGGCTTTGACTTCCTAGCCATTTATACACATTTTTCTCGCCGTATTCCAGCAACTTTGCCTTGAAGCGTTCCGGCTGATCAACTTCGGCCATTCTGCCCACTTTCTGCCTTTCTGGTCGATCATGGCCTTCATCAATTTTCGGCTTTGAACGTGGTAGCCAAAAAAATTTCTTCCGGCCGGCCCCTTTTAGCCGGCCTTCAATAGTCTATTCGATAGGCCCCCGTCTGGCCTATCTCAGCCGAATCATCATCGGCCTGGGTTTCTCCGATTTCTTCAACCGAAGGTGTAGTCGAGACTTCCGCTTTTCTTTCCTTCGGATGTCGCCTATCGTGTTTACCCGAGGCGTTGGCGTTGTGCCAGATCATCACCTCAAGAGCTCGAATTCGGGCATCTAGCCCCTGGCGGACGCTCGTCGGCTCTTCCGCCGCCAACTGCGGCATGGTTGATTTGCCTCAGGGCTGTGCATTTGACCCTTTGGCCTCGTAATCGTTTCGCATCGGTTAAAACGATGTCCGAAGCATGGATCGTGCTTCGCTAGGGCCAGGCCGCGACCCTCGAGCCGTCGTTACCTCCATCATTGCATCGGCTTGAGCTCG
The DNA here is from genome assembly GCA_029168755.2 of Tillandsia fasciculata. Classification (NCBI taxonomy): domain Eukaryota; kingdom Viridiplantae; phylum Streptophyta; class Magnoliopsida; order Poales; family Bromeliaceae; genus Tillandsia; species Tillandsia fasciculata. Next base: position 25,330,732 of record CM054930.1, read on the forward strand.
CTGTTGCCGATGTTTCTGCATCCTTGTCATGGCCGAACCATACCACCAGTTTGGCCTATATGAAGTAGGTTGTTGTTCGGCCGGCAGGTTTACTTCCCTTAGGTGTTTCCTGAGGATCTCTCTCACCTCTGCCATAGCTGGATTTGGAGCGACTCCACCAGGCGAATGGCAAGGGCGTCCACCTCTCCTGCCGTTAGCCAGGGGAACTCGATGTCTGGCGCAAAGGTAGCCCGTGCTCCCAGCCTGTCGTCTCCGTGATAAGAGACTCAAGGCTTTGGCCTTAAACGTGGATAGCCGGTCGCTGGGCCGAGCCTCTCGAGGGGTCTGCCTTGATATGGGTGCGGTTGTGGCCCATTTCTTCGTCCATCCTCTCGGCCAAAGGCTCTTTGGGGTGCCCCCTGGTTTCGTCTTTATTGATAGCCGTAGTAGGGGCCTTGCTGTCATACTGGGGCTCCTAGCCCTCCGCGGACGTCTACTCGCGACCTCGGCCTTCTTATGCCGTAAAGATCACCCAAGACCCGCTGGATAGCCCGGTCTTGTTCATCCTTCTCGTCCTCCTTCTTGGGAGGTTGTTCGTTGGACTCCTCAGCCGAATATTGATCCGGCGTCGGGTCACGGCGAACCTTGTTTTTGCCCAAGTTGGGGAAGGCGAACCATTTCTTGACTTCCTCAGGCATGCCGAGGAATAACGCGCCCTATTCTTCGTTGGTCATCTCGTCCTTACAGAACGTGCAGAGCCGATGAACGCTGTTCGTCGACATCCATTTTTCAAAGGACTCGAATTTTGATGTCAGCTTCTTTCCCTTCGTGTCCACTATGTTTACCTGCGAGGGAGAGGAATTAGTTTTTATTTCATTATTATTTTCGTGGTCGGCAAAAATGAGCCGACCCTCGTCTATCTCCTTTTGGATTTGCTTCTTCCAAGCGGTGTAATTGCCTATTCGGCGGCTCTCTGAATGGTGTCACTTGCAGTACTTCCGCTTCTGGAGTCTTTCGTGTGTGTGTGTATATATATATATATATATATATATATATATATATATATATATATATATATATAGTAGAGTTTATATCCTTTCAAAAGCATAAGACCATTTTTGCTTGTGAATTTTTTACCATTGGATTTGTATTAGATTTGTGCTATTATAAAGTCAACTAGAGAAAGAGAAAGTACAATAGCATAGATCTCAATACAAATTCAATGGTAAAAATTTTACAAGTATAATTGAGTTTATATTTTTAAAAATATAGAAGCTCTACTTTCTCTCTCTCTCCCTATATATATATATATATATATATATATATATATATATATATATATATATATATATATATATATATATATATATATATATATATATATTAGAGTCCAACTGGACTACTTTCGATATCACAAAATAATTGATGCTACCAATTTTCCAGCCTTTGGATGAAAGGATATGCGGTTGGGATTATAATGTTCTTCTAGAATTTTTACTATTCAACCAACCACCTACTAAATGAGACTGCTATCATACTAACCGCACATCGCCTAATCGAAGGGCTAAAAAATTAGTAGCACCAATGACTTGGTGCTATCGATAGTATTCCAGCCTAATATATATATATATATATATATATATATATATATATATATATATATATATATATATATATATATATATATAAAGTTAGGAAAACTTTGTAGTAAATTTGATAGTAATTAAGTGGTTACAAATAAGTAGTTTTATAGAAGAAATTAATTAATTATTACTGCATTAATTTAAGGAATTAAAATCGAAAAATTAATTTGCCAAGTACCATGCTGCAATGGCAATGGAGTAATTGACAGCAACGTGAAGGGCAATTTAGCATGTTTGTAAGTGCCTTGCGCTACACTTCGTGGGTTCCACGCAACTGAATCAAAAGCAAGGGAACAGTATATTTAAAAGAATGACGTTGTTTATACTTCTTTTTGCAAAGCACGCGCCGACTTGCAAGATTGCACATGATAAGCATACGCAAGGCACAATTTGATAATGTATAATAATAATAATAATAATAATAATAAAATAATAATAATAATATCAGTTGATGTTGAGATTTTAATTTTTTTGAAAAATGTTAGATGAACATCTTAAATGGAGTGTATATTTTATACACATCCCATTCTGAAGTGGGATAAATTTTATTCGTCACATCGATGTGACGAGTGAATGAATATCCATCCCAGGATGGGGTAGGTGTAGAATGTTTGATGTACACCCATCCCATTTTGAGATGGAGTAAATTTTACTCGTCACATCGATGTGACGAGTGGATGAATATTCACCCCAGGATGGGGTAAGTGTAGGATGTACACTCCATTTGGGACATACACCTAGCATTGCTCTTTTTTTTTTTGTTAGGAGTTAATTTCATACATTTATATAAACATACCCAATAGAAAATGTTTTTTAAAAATTTTATTTTTTTATATTTATTTTTTAAAAAATTATAAATTGTTAATATATATATTTTTTTAACAGAATATAAGTAAAATATTAATTTTATCTTTATAAATATATTCTTCTAAAAATCTTAACAGTTAAAAAAATATACATATGATTAACCTTACAAATATGTTTCTTCAAAAATCTTAACTATTGAAAAATATACATATGATTAAATATAATTATCTGAAAAGATAAAAAAATAAATTTATCTGACTCACTAACAAAATTAAATAGTTAATAATATTTTTCTCACTGACATTGATAATAGAAACATATATGAATAATTTAGTACTTTTGAACGAATAAATATAAAAAATTAAAAATTATATTTATTATTTGATATATTTATATAGAATTGTATAAATGACTAGATAAAGTAAAATCTATTTTGATGATGATCCTTTAAAAATGGCACGTGAATATAATAATTTGCATAAAAAATTTTGTTGATAATTTACTAAGATTTGAAGAATTGTTGAGTATTTATATTATTTTTTAGCAAAATGTTACCCTCAATTACTGGTGAGAAAAAAAAAAGCGTACTAGAAAAGCTGAGAGGGAGGGCGTTTTTGGAAATTAGGATGCCAAAATCAGTGGAGTCGGCGGCACGTGTTAAAGTCGGCGCCGGCTTTTGAGAAAAGCAAGAGGTTCCTTATTAGTGGGGAATCTTTAGTGGAAAGAAGTCTTAATTTATTGTCATATATTATTTTTATTTTTATTTAAAAATTATATATTTTTTAAAATTTCAAAAAAATTTTTAATAGATTTTATTATTAAAAATTAGGCTAATTTGTAAAAAAAAAAAAAAAATTAATCGATTTTCATTTGGACAAAAATAAGTTATTTTTTTATTTTTACATATTCGGTCCGAACTTTAAAAAACTGACGAACATATTTTTATTTTTTTTTCTCTTTTTTTCTTCTCTTTCCTTTTTTTTTTTTTTTTTTTTTTTTTTTTCTTTCTATGGTTCGTCCTCCTCCTCTTCTCCTTCCCGAGCTCGCCGTCTCATTCCTACGCCCCACGCGACGTCCAAATCGTTACTATACTATCACTAATATCAAGCACTTAGTACTACTGAATTTCTGGTTCTTTGATGAAGAGATGTACGGTTAGGATGATAGTGATTCTCTATGATTTAGTGGATTGTTGGCGAAATAGTATAAATTTTATGGGACCATTATAATTTTAATCGCACATCTTTTCATTCAAAAACTGAAAAGTCAATAATACCAAATGTTTGGTACTATTCATAATATAGTAACTGAATTATATATATATATATATATATATATATATATATATATATATATATATATATACTGGAATAATATTTGGTACTTTTGATAGTATAGTAACCAGACTATATATATATATATAATTGAGCTCCTATACTTTTAAAGGATTGGTGCTTGTCGGTTTTTAACCCTTGGATGAAATTATGTGTAGTTAAGATGATAATGGGCCCCCTGAGTCAAGTAAGTGGTTGGTGGAATAGAATAATCTAATAGATGAAATTAGTCAAAGGGATAAATCTAACGGTAAAAAAAACTTACAAGCACCAATTGCTTGGTGCTTGTGCAAACATAATAGCGGGACTTTATATATATATATATATATATATATATATATATATATATATATATATATTGGAATACTACCGCTAGTAAACGGACTTTGTTGTCATTTTTTTTTTCAATGATAGAGTTTTTAAAACGATAATCGACATCGTTAAATATGGTGTAGACTATTTAAATTATTTGAAAATTAAATTTTAAGCTTTTTCGATATTTTTTTCCTTTTCAATCAAACGGGCATAAAAATGAACGACTGGAAATGAATTTTCTTCAAAAAGTGATGATAGAAATTTTATTATTAAGATTAAGAGTATAGAACTTAATTTACATAGTTTAAAAATTTTCTAACTAAAATTCAATAAATATAGATTTCTTTACACAGTTAAACGAATAAAAGATTCATATTTACTATTAAAATTATAAATTTTGCAACTATTTAATCATTAAGTTAATGATTTTTGAAAAAATTTAAAATTTGAATCTAAGTACTGCCAGTGGTCTAGATCGCGTTTAATAATGCTAATCGTCAATTTAAAAGCTTTATCATCAAAAATAAATAAATATCAATGAAATCGTTTAGTACTAATTAATTATAGCATTCCAACTTAATTTTAATATATATATATATATATATATATATATATATATATATATATATATATATATAAAGTAGAGCTTATATATTTTTAAAAGTATAAGTCCAAATATATTTTTAATTTTGTACTATTAAATTTATATTGAGATCCGTATTATTGTAATTTCTCTTTCTCTCTCTTTAGCTGACTTTATAATAGCACAAATTTCAATACAATTTTTATGATAAAAAATTCACAAATATCCGTGGATTTATGCCTTTAAAAGTATATAAGCTTTACTGTATATATATATATATATATATATATATATATATATATATATATATATATATATATATATATATATATATATATATATATATATATTTATTGGTATTAGATCACAAGTATACATATCTCTTATGCCTTATAATATCATATTATTTTTTTGTCTTAAAAACACAAACTAATTATTTTGTTGAATATCTTCTTCCTTTTTTTTTTTTTTTTTTTTTTGAGTTAAATATATTGAAATTAATGTTTTGCCATTTACAGAGAACCATGTAAGCATTTAAGGTTTTATATTTACCGTCGAATTTTTCAAAATTATATAAGTAATTAATTATCTAAATTCATATTTCATCAATATATAGTGATCAATATTAGCTAGCCAATTGGTCGAGAAATAATAAAAATTCTATCTTAGATAAAACTGACTACAGTAATCACAATTAATTTGAAAAAATTAAGTACCAAAAGTCAAATTCGATATTGCAATATTACTCAGCTTCGAGAGAGCTTCATAACTTGTATTTCTTGACCATTAATTTTACTAATATTAGGTAGTTTATATTTTTTTAAAATATAATTCTAGACACTCGATCAGTTGCAAAATTTTAAAACTTCATCAGCTTACAAATATAAAATTTTGGAATTCCTGTTACTATGTTCAAAAGTTCAAATGGTTCTAGTGCATTAATTTAAGCTTCTTTTTTTTTTTTCTTTTTTTTTTTTTTGTAAATTTCCATTGCCTCTTTATATATATATATATATATATATATATATATATATATATATATATATAGTCCAGCTAGAATACTATCGATAGATCCAAACAATTGGTGCTATCAAGTTTTTAGCCGTTGGATGAAAAGATATACGATTGGGATTATAGCGGTCCCCTAAGATTTTTACTATTCAACCAATTACCTAATAAACTCTAGGGGACCACTATAATCTCAACCGTATATTTTTTCATCTAACGGCTAAAAACTTAATTGCACCAATGGCTTGGTGCTATCGATAGTATTCTAGTATATATATATATATATATATATATATATATATATATATATATATATATATATATATATATATATATATATATATATATATATATTAATTACATACAGCTTTCTGTAATAGCACAAATGACTTGATACTATTAATAGTAATCCTTATATTAAAATATGTGTGGTTGAGATGATAGTGAATTCCTTAAATTTAATAGATGATTAGAAAAATAATAAAATCTAACGAATAAAAATAATTAAAAAAATTAATTTAAGAATAAAAAATTTGATAATACTAATAATTTGATAATGTTACAACTCTTTATACTAGCCAGAGTCATCACAGCCTTACAGGTTTCGAATTTTAATATTATTTTAAAAAGGTAAATTAATGGTGCTTTTGGTCCTCAAATTAATTATAAGGCCAGTGGTACTTTGCAATTTGGACTTTGAATTTTTTAAATTATTATAATAAAGTCCCATGATTTAATTATTGATGTAAAAATAATAATATAAAAATATTGTGATGGATGATATTATAATAATTAAAATATTATATTATTTTTTATTAAAAATTTATTAATATTTAACCAATTATAAATTAATTAAATTATAAAATTTATTTGTAATAATAATTTAAAAAATTCAAACCAGCAACTATAACAAATTAAAATTGCTATACCACTTCTACATTAATCAATTGACAATATTTAACCAACTAAATTGGCACTTGTAGGACCTAATTAATTATAATAATTAAAAAATAATAAATTAAAATTTATAATAAGTTAAAATTTGAGAATCAAAATGTATGGCACATGTGATCATTTGAGGACTAAAAGTATAATTCATTGGGTCATGCACCACCATATATATATATATATATATATATATATATATATATATATATATATATATATATAGAGAGAGAGAGAGAGAGAGAGAGAGAGAGAGAGAGAGAGAGAGAGTCCGATTACTATATTATTAATAGTAATAATGTTATTGGTGCTATTAAGTTTTCTACTCTTAGATCATTTTTATCTGTTAAATTTTATTATTTTTTCAATCACCTATTAAATTCAAGGAGCCCACTATCATCTCAACCACATATTTTTTAATCCAAATATTAAAAACTTAATGGCACCAATGACTTATACTATTAATAATATTCAAGTCTAGCTCTATATATATATATATATATATATATATATATATATATATATATATATATATATATAGTCTGGCTACTGTGCTTGTACAAGTACCAAGCAATTGGTGCTTGTGAGTTTTCTACCGTTAAATCTAATCATTTGATTAATTCTATTTCTTAGATCATACTATTCCACCAACCACTTACTAAATCTAAGAGGCCCATCATCAACCTAACCGCACATTTCTATATCCAAAGATAGAAAACTCACAAGCACAAATAAATTGATACTTGTACAAGCACAGTAACCGAACTATATATATATATATATATATATATATATATATATATATATATATATATATATATATATACACCATACCTCTAGAGAGAGAGAGAGAGAGAGAGAGAGAGGGGGAGACGGAGAGGGAGGGGTGTGTGTATTGTGGCATTAATGGATCAGGGAGATGAGAAAGTTGGCATGGAGCAAAAGCAACAGATAGAGATGGTGGGGAAGGCGTTTGTAGAGCACTACTACCGCCTCTTCGACACGGACCGCGGTACGCTCGCCGCGCTCTACGACGGCGCCTCCCTGCTCTCCTTTGAGGGCGAGAAGGCCGTCGGCGTCGACGAGATCGGGCGGAAGCTAGCGCAGCTGCCGTTCGATCAATGCAAGCATTCCATTTCCACGGTCGACTGCCAGCCGTCGCTGGTCCCTGGCAGTATTCTTGTGTTTGTCAGCGGCAGCATTCAGCTTCCGGGGGAGGAACACCACCTCAAGTTCAGCCAGGTATATACGTACGTGCATGTCCCAGTAGTCCCTCACTTCTCTCAAACCCTAAATTTTAAACTACTGGATTCAGAAAATTTTAATCTTTCATTTTCACCAATTAATTAATTACCTTCATACCTCAAATATATAGTTAATTCAATAGGTATCTTTTCTCAATCTAAGTTACTACTTAATTACATAACTGTTTCCATGGCATGTATTGCATTTGCATGTAATATTTATTATTATTATTATAAAGGTTTAAAATACTTAGATAAGTTTACAGTACTATTCTTTAGTCCTGTCATAATTTGTAGTAAAAATGAAAACAAGATTTTTTTTTTTATTTGATTTAATGTTATGCAAAATTCTGTACTAGAAAGAGATGTCTATTAAAACTATTTGGTAAAGTTTTAGATGCTCACCTAAACAAAATTAACAATTTCTAGATATATTTTTACAAAATTTAATTTTTTATACTTATGCATTTAAAAATTTTAAATTGTTCATATATATTTTCACCGTCAATCTTTATTAGAAAAATATAATTAAACATAGATTAAATTAATATTTAAATTTGATTAGTTAGTGAGATAAATTTATTTTTTTTCTTCAAATATTATACTTAACTATAGAATAGATATAGTATTTTTAACAACTAGAAGAAAAAAAATTAATATTTTATTTATATTCTTTTTAAAAATAAATAGTAAACTAGCGATAGCAAATCAAAATGAAATTTATAAATAATTTAAAATCTTTGAAAAATATAAATATAAAAAATATAAATTTTATTGAAATATATATGTTGTTATTCGATATGTTTATAAAAATAATATTTAACAAGACATCCTTACTCCCAAATTTTTATAAAACATTTAAACTATAAAAAAAAAATTAATATTTTATATTAATCAGCACTACTCATGACCATGCAACCTCTAATGCGGTAACATTTATATAGCCAAAATATATATATTAATTGTACCGAATCAACAATCAAAAGAAATATTAGACATTGGTTCTTTTCTTTTTCCTTTTTTTGAAACTTTCCCAATTTAAATTAGTACAAAATATTGTTTTAAATTTAAAAATTCTTTTATTTTTCTTTTCTTTTTCTTGTGTAGATGTTTCAACTGGTTCCAACGCAGCACGGGAGCTTCTTTGTGCAAAATGACATTTTCCGGCTCAACTATGGATGATAGACTAATTATAATGTACGGTTAATTAATATTAGGAGGGAGCTTTAATTTTCGTGCTATAAGATGAAGGGGTTGGGGATTTTCCTTTTTCATATTACTTTTATCCTTCCTTGTATCTTTGATTAATTATTTGTTGAAATTAGCTAGTAACCTAGCTTCAAGATTGTGTTGTTGTACCTAAAAAAAAAAAAAAAAAAAAAAAAAAAAAAAAAAAAAAAAAAAAAAAGGGAGGGAGGGTGAGGAAGGGAGGGAGAGAGAGAGAGACTGTGTTGTTGTCACGTCCCGAGTTTTAAAACAGCAATCTACTTCTTCTTCTTTTTTTTAAAATCAGAGTTTAAAATTTTGAAATCCAGAACGTGAGCAGACCACCATGTGTATAGAAAATTCTCTGTCCACACGGACAGAGTCTCCCCTATACATGCTCGGCTAGACAAGTATAATGATACAACCAGAGGAGTGACAATAACTTAACTAAAACATAATATAAAGTTTTACATCTAAACACGACATAATCCACAAAACTCCAAAGGTGTAATACAAGCTAATGTCATAATATTGAATACAAAGTACTGATAACTGAAGTCAATAACAGGGTCAACTCTATCATGGCAGCTCACTAAATCGTCCCAAACTCTCACCACCCGACTGACTTGAAAAATGGTCACCCAGGGGGTGTGAGATACAATATAAACGTATCCCAGTGGGCATGACGGGCCGAGAAATAGCAAGTCGTACCTACCGAATACCATAATAAGTGGATAACAAAATTAGGATATAATCTCAAGGCTGTACAACGAGATACTGAACTGAAACTAAGCATACTAAAGTGAAAGCAAAGGTAAAAGCAGGGGTACTCAAATATATAACCTAATCATGCTATAACTGGCAAATCGGACAAACAAGGTGTCACGCCCCGGGGTCGAAACTGCGACCCGGGCTTGCCAACAGATCCGTCGCCTATACGAAAACCTCGCATAGGCGAAGCGTCCAACCTGCAAAGAAAAACTACTACAGCTAAACAGATATCAGAGCTATAAAATAAAACTGCTGTAAAACTCAAAACCAACTATCTGTACAACTGGAAATAATGATACAATGTCCATCTCCCATAAGTGATAATCATACAATATCCTCAAATACAATAACCCAGAACTCAAAAGGGAGATAAACCGAAATAATACATCAGTATACAAGCTCTCACTAAAAGTCAGATCCTCACAATACAATAATATCTCAAAAGCAGAATAAAACTAATCTACTGACTGTACTACAAATCACCAATGTGGGGGTACAACTACTCTCACTACAATATCCATCTCCCATAAGTGATAATCATACAATATCCTCAAATACAATAACCCATAACTCAAAAGGGAGATAAACCGAAATAATACATCAGTGTACAAGCTCTCACTACAAGTCAGATCCTCACAATACAATAATATCTCAAAAGCAGAATAAAACTAATCTACTGACTGTATTACAAATCACTAAAGTGGGGGTACAGCTACTCTCCAACGACAGGTAGGGATCTAGCTCGCGACTCTCTCGCCTCGAACAGCAACAACAGAATCAGCATCTCCCACAGATGACTCTGCAAAACAAAGATGAGGAAAGAAAAAAGAGGGGGAGAACCCCCAACGGGTGTGAGAACTACATCAACACGTAGTTCTCAGTGGGTACCGCCACCAAGCCCGACGGTCTGCCCACTAAGTCTACTAGAGGCATAAGATAACAATACAGTAAAAACTGAACAAGAAAAGCTGGAGATACTCTACATCTACCATGTCTCTATCTAAATGCTCAATGGGTGATAAAGATGAAAAGATATGCAACTACTCGCACCTAAGGTGCTCAATCGACCCAATCGAACTGACTGCTTCATAGGTTCCAATCAAACCTGCGCCTACCTACTGTCAGTACATCCATGGAGGACTAGACTTACGTAGGGTGTCTATGACTGCCAAAACTGGCCCAGCCAGAAGGACTGCGTCTGTGACTGTCTAAAAAAGGCCCAGCCAGAGGGACAGCGTCGACAAGTCGCGATACGAAAGTAATAGGCCCACTCCGGAATGGAAGGACTCAGGATCCTCAAACATCTCGCACACCGGTCGGAGTGCTCTCAACGACTCAGCTAAACAGCTCTCATGAATCTCAAGACACTAAAGAACTCAACCAACTCGTGGCGCTAAACACACAGGTTGGAGATACTCCACAGCCGGAATTGACCCACAACTCAGGGCTAACAAAACTGGTCGGACAACACTCAACGACCCAGGACCACCGTCAACCCTAACGGTTCCCAACGACACTGACCGGAAGATGCTCGACGGCCCGAGACCACCGTCTACCCAAACGGCTCCCAACAACACTAGCATAGGTCTAATCTCAGCTACCAGACTCCACTCAGCCCCCAGGCACGAGTACAACAATGTCCCACAGTAACCTAACTACTCGACCCACTATCCGGGCGAGGAAAATCTATGTCTAGGAAAAGATGCAAAGTGTGGGATGTCTAAAGTATAAAAGAACCTAGCCCAAGTGAAGGTTCTCTACTAGTCTGGTTTCAACATGCATCATATGACGGGGTGCTAGGTCAAGTTCCAATAATAGCATTTAAATAAATTGAATCATAAGCACGGAATATTAACAGATATGATTACCAAAATCAATCAAAATAAGCCTCATCTCCCTAAACATGCTCTCAACTAGCATAGGTGAATACAACCATTAAATATATATAATATCTCGAAGGTACCCAACATGTACAATAAATCATGTAAGCCTCAATCCACATGAACTATATCATTCTTATGCTTACATCTCAATCTTATAGGTTGTATATTAAATTGTACATGCTATCCATCACATAGTGTAATGCTTCCCTTAGGTGAGCTTTCATTGATCATAATCATGGATATCTAAATCTTGCAAGTTTCATTAGGCATAACATGAATGTCATATCTTGTAATTCCTCAAATAAATACCATTTACCAAGCTCACCTCTCAACGACATATTGTTACACTAAACATGCATGCATTCTAACAAATAGAATTAGAGAACCGTCCACCGGTTCTGGAGACGAAGCAACCCACCTGAAACGCTTTTCGCAAGCAAAGCCGAAGTCAGTGAAGTGCGCCGTCACCACAATCGAAAACCGCCGAAACCGCACCCTCGGTACTCGGTCGCTCTCTGCTCAAACCAACATCACAGCCAACAACACAATCAATACCCCAAACAGCATTTGCCGTTATGCAAGCCAGCACAGAAAAGGGGATTTTCACCGGCGTGCAGTCCTCCGAAAAATCTAGAAAAATTACGGTTGCGATCCTCGCGACGAGTAGATGCAAATCGAGTTTTTAAACTCTTCATTCCGACACCTGTAGGCCAATATACGCCCAAAACATCGTGGTAAGCCAAATTCCCTCACAGTCACAAATCTGCGGAAATCAGTCACGAAGAAGCTTAAATATCACCTTCGAAGAGTCCTACAAAAATCTCGATAAAAATACTGGTGCGTTCCTCTTGAAGCGTAGATGTTGATCGAGTCTCATACATCTCGTTCCGATGCCCATAGGCCGAGAAATCCCAACAGTACTCCACCGCTGTCCAATACCTCGCAGCGGTACAAGGGGTCAAAAGATACCTCGGGAACCATGCCAAAAACCAAAAATGAGGTGAAATGATCAACATGGAAATCAAAGGCGTACCTCTCGTAAACGCGCTGCTGTGAAAATCAGCTCAAAAGTTTATCGGGGTCGTCCAGGGGGCCTCGCGCACTGAAATGCGACGGTAGAAGGCAAAAACGAAGGAGCGTCGAAGTGCGCCGCGTCGCAGAAAACACCGATGTCGTGGCCTCCAAAAAATCTGAGAATCCACCACGAGATGAAAAACACAAGGTAGAACAACTTTGCTAAGGAACTCACAGGGAGAGGAAGTCAGGAAAAGGCCCAAATGCGCAGCAAAGGAGGCTATTTATAGCCCAAACAGAACAAATAAAAAAATGCCGCTTGTGTCCCCGGTTTCGGGCGCCCGAAGGATTCGGGCGCCGAAAACGCGCCAAATCCGCAGCCGTCCATCCAGCGCCCAGATCCACCATGTTGCGCCACGTGTTCCCGCACAGCAAACAGCGAACACGGCCTATCCGCTCGCGACACGTGGCCGCGCCCACACTCCCGCCTTCCTTCATCAACGCCTCGGTCGGTGCGCCCACGTGCGCGCACGCCGCGCTGCCGGCGCCCACACTGCGCACGCTTCCCGAGGCACCAACTGCACCCGCTCCGTGGACCACGCCCAGTGCACCATCTAATCGTCTGCCGCCACCTGTCCACACCGCGCCAATAGGAACACGCTACATGGCACACCACCCACGCTGCACCGCGCCTGCTCCACTCCTCGCATGGACCGAGCGCACGTGGACCGGCCAACCAGCGGCTGCCACGTGGCCCGCCCTGGTCCATGGCTCCCCGCACTCTCCCGTAACCGCGCCTCGCTAACCGGCCAACCGGAAGCCGCCACGCGTCCATCCCCCGGTGCACGCCAAGCCCATGGACCGAGCGGCCCGCGCCTCTGCCCGCAGCCGCTGCCCGCCACCGCGCCGCCGTGCTCCGCTGCCTGCCCATCGCCGCCGGCGGTGCCCCGGCCGCCGGAACAGTACCCCTTGCCTCGAAATCCGTGCTTGGGCATCCGAGCTCCGAAAAATACAAGTAAATAGTCCATTTCCATTATTTTCGCACACTGAATCCAAATCCGATGTCCATTTTGCCCAGTTCCACTTTAAAAATTTGTCAAAGGCACCCAACTAATTAATCTTAATCTAAATTTCATGTTGGGTCCAATTCTGAGGTCCGATATGCACACTAAAATCTTCAACACACAGCCTAGGCCTCCAGAAGCCGCTAGTCCAACAGTAATCCTCTCGTGGGGATTCGGCTCCTCACATCCTCCCCTACTAAAAGAAAGTTTCATCCTCAAAACTAGCACAACTCAAAAAGGGAGTCTCAAATAAGAAGGGCATGTATCCATCAACACCGTCTCCAGCTCCCAAGTTGCCACTCACTCCCCGTGATTAGTCCTCAACAACCGTAGCTACTAGTACGGCATGGCCCAGTTACACAATCCTCTCATCTCACGAGTCAGAATTCGCAACGGCGTCCCTCGTACTCCAAACACTCACATATATCAAATGGGGCAAGTCAAACACGGGTGAGGGATCCAAAAGCAAAGCACTCCTGAGCTGATACGTGAAAAAACATCAGGGACTCCAACAAGACGGCTGGGGGGGGGGGGGGGGGGGAGAGAAAGAACAACTAGTGCAACACGCACCAAAATCACACCCTGGTGCCAACTCAACCAAGGCGACCCGAAATACACTCACACGATCAACCAAAAAAAAAAAAAAAAAAAAAGAGCCCTAACAAGCTGGGGTCCTCACTCGGTCACTCCCGAATCCTGGCCATTCGAGTGGACTGCTCTACCGCAATTTACCCTCAAAAAGGGACCCCCAGGGACACAACCTTAAGTCCTGTTCGCCTCAACAATTCCACACAGCGCCAGCTGTGGAATCATCAAACTCAACCTCAGACAACTCTCCCGCTCAAGGTATCTGCCACTACAGTGGCTTCGTCGGGGTGATACCAGATGCTCATCAATAATCCAACGGTAACTCTACATCCACTATGGAAGGCGTCACTATAACTCGCAATTCCATCTCCCATCACCGGCAATACTAAATTAGCGCTGGTATCAGTCTCATCATCCATTCGTCAAGCTCTGCTGGCACTGTCCAATCCAAGAAGCTCCTAGCTTCCACAATCAGTGTCGGTCTCGGCCAATCCCGAATAACATCCATTTTGGCCGGATTTCCACAACCGCTCCTACGGCTAGAATAATGTGGCCCAATAAGGTATGCTCCTGAAGCTAAAACTCGTACCTCAACAACTCGATATACAGCTTCTCCCTCACAAACATTGTAGCACCATCTACAAGGGCTCCTCACAATCCAAGTTACTCTGGGAGTAAATCCAAATATGTATACAGAACACTTTTACCAATCCGTCCAAGTGCAGCTGGAACACACAATTCCACAAATCATAAAGGCGGCAGGCATTAATCAATCCACTTGGCCTCACTATGAGCTCATAATGCCCATATCGTGTCCTGAACGCCGTCTTGGCAAAATTCTCGGCTGTAAGATTCCAAATAGATATATGCCTCATAGAAGAACAACTGCCGGAGTATAACTCAATCAAATGGTCCTAAATAAAATCCGGACCTGCTAGTGCTCAAACCACAAAAGAACTCTCACCGTCGTGTATCAACGACATGGCATTGGGTCAAACAGACCCCTTGATCCACCAGATCCTGCAACTGCGTTATCAGCTCTCTCGGCTTTACTGGTGCCGTTCAACAAGGTGCCTTCCACATTGGCGTGGTTCCCATAACTACGTCAATCGCAATCTCAATCTCCCTAACCAGCGGCATCATCATTGCTCAGGTGGACTCACACCCAGGATCTCACGGGCAATAGGGATATCCTTGAGTCCCGGTGCCGCCGTAGGCACCTCTCATACTGTCGCTGTAACCTGTGTTCTAATTATCTCTACAAACAAGCCTCTTCTTGTCTGCCTCGCAGAAGGTCATAGTCCTCTCTCTTTCTGCAGTCAAACATCATGTGGTACTGTGCCAACCAATCCAAGGACTGGGTCAAAACACCAAACTACCACAATACCAATAAGTCTACCGGTATAACTCGTGGTCTCAACTGCACTGGACATGATCCACAAGCCTCCTCCACATGCACAACACCGACAGGAACCTGTACCTCTAGTGCACGTGGTAACGACTCTGCCTCTAGGCCATGCAGGAATGCACAATGCTCTAACTCAGACTGCTGTAATGAAATCACACCTACGACAATCCGATCCACTGTTGTGGCGCCCCCCAACCAGGCAGCATAGACTCATCTGCTCGATGCAAGTGGTCGTCGCTCAGTCTGCTGTAACAAATCTGGACGATCCGCAGCCGATCGTGATGAGATCTCTCTGAATCTGGCTTGGCGGAGAGGATGATGGGTAACTCTTGTGATTCCCAACCGATCTATGATGAGATTTATCTGAGATCGATCAGGTAAGAGCTACTAACCAATGCTCGATTTGATCTTAGATGATCAAATCGAGGAAATTGGGGTTTTTGATCTGAGATTTGGGAGAAGTGAAGGAAAATTTGGGAGGAGGAGAGGGGAATTTTAGAGAGAAGAGATAGGGAATGAGAAGAAGTGGGAATTCTTATTCAAATTTCCGACCATTTGTTTGTAATACAAATTCCTATTTATACTACGCTTCATCTGGACTAATTTGTAATAATACCCTCTTCAGGGCTTGGTACTGTAAATTGTTTATTACAAGTGGGTCTCAATTGGGCCTAATGTGGATCCGAACTGGGCCGCTCGGACTGGATTTGCCTCTTCCACAGTGCTGCGTCTCCTTGGATCCGCACCATCCGCGTTTGCACCCGCTCCACCGGATCTTCGGATCGGCACCCGTCTCTCCCGCCCGCTCCATTCGGAACACTCCAGGCCTCCCTGCCACCCATCTTGTCTCACCTACTCCTGTACTACACTCTAACCCTACCCCGGTTACCACCTCCTCCTCACTATGGTCTCATCCTTCTCCTTACTCTTCATCTTAATCACCAGCACAGCTCTTCCTATAGCCCCCCTACTACTCTCTTCTTCCCCATCTTCTACAGCGGTTACACTCCACCCCCCACGAGATTATCCTTGTCCTCAAGGATCAAACTCGGGATATCTTGCATTCATCTCCCAGTAATCTTCCCATGATGCCTTCTCTGGATCCAAGTTACTCCACTTCACTAATACTTGGGAAATGGCCCGATTTCCCTTCTTCAACAACCTCCTCTCCAAGATTTGCTCCGGCTGCGTTAAGAGTTGACCCCCTTCTCCAACTTGAGGCATGGCTTCCGGTTGCGGCACCTTTTCTGGCACTCCCTTCTTCAACTGAGAGACATGGAACACGGGATGGATCCTGGCTTCTTCGGGTAACTTCAACCTGTAAGCTACCGGCCCAACCTTTTGCAAAATCTCATAAGGCCCGAAGTACTTAGAGGTAAGTTTTAAGCTGCAGCGCATGGCTATACTACTCTGTCGGTAAGGCTGAAGCTTCAGGTATACCTTCTCCCCCACTTGGTACTCCTTATCCACCCTCTTCTTGTCTGCGTTTTGCTTCATACAATTTTGGGCCTCTCGCAGTCTCTCTCTCAGTTCTTGTATCATTTGATCTCTGTCTTTTATCCACTCCTTAACTGTGGGACTAGCTACTGTATCACAGTTAGCCATTGAAGGTGTTGGGGGCTTGTAACCGTAGAGAGCCTCAAATGGTGTTGTACCGAGGGAGGAGTGGTGGTTGGTATTGTACCACCACTCTGCCAGGGCAAGCCATTTGATCCACTTACTCGGTTGTTGTGAGCACATGCACCTAAGATAGGTCTCCAGACACCTATTTACCCTCTCCGTTTGGCCGTCGGTTTGTGGATGATATGCAGTGCTCATGTGTAGCTTAACTCCAGAGAACTTGAATAATTCCTGCCATATCTGGCTCGTAAATACCTTGTCCCGATCAGAAATTATGCCCCTAGGCATTCCATGCAACTTGTAAACCGTGTCTAGGTATGCCTTTGCAACCCCCATTGCTGTATAAGGATGAGTCAGTGGAATGAAATGTGCATATTTTGTAAGTTTATCCACCACCACTAGAATTGTGTCTTTATTATCGGATTTTGGGAGGGCTTCAATAAAATCCAAACTAACCATTTGCCATGCTTCCGTGGGTATAGGTAGAGGTTGTAACAGCCCAGCATAAGGTGTTCCATCCACTTTATTTTTTATACAAGTCTCACAGGCTTTAACCCAATTCTCCACTTCTTTCTTCATCCCAGGCCAATAGAAGTGTTGCTTCAATCTGCGGTAAGTGTTGTCAATTCCAGAATGCCCACCCACAGCCGTGGAGTGTAGTTGATCAAGTAATGTTTTCCTTAGTTGTCCATTACTCCCCACATAGACTCTACCCTTGCATCTTAGTAACCCATGATGATAGGACAACCCATTTGGTAGACCCTGATGTAGCATTGCTTCCATTAGTAGTTGTTGTGCCTTTGGGTCATCTCTGTAGCTGTCTGTTACCTCTTCCATCCATGCAGGAATAGATGCAGATATGGCTTGGTTGTTGCCTATCTCTAGAATGATTCTAGACAAGGCATCAGCAGCCAGATTCTCCTTCCCCTTTCTGTATGTGATGCTATACTCTAATCCCATCAACTTAAGCATACCTTTCTGCTGAACTGCTGTGGTAATCTTCTGCTCCAACAGATATTTCAGGCTCTCATGATCAGTTTTGATTATGAATGGCCGGGGACTAAGATAGTGTTTCCACTTACTCACAGCTAGTAGTATGGCTAGGAACTCCTTTTCATAAGTTGAAAGCCCCAAATTTCTGGGACTTATTGCTTTACTGATATAAGCCACTGGTTTCCCCTCCTGAGAAAGTACAGCTCCCATCCCTACCTCACTTGCATCTATCTCCACAACAAAAGGTTTATTGAAATCTGGCATAGATAGGACAGGAGCAGAAACCATTACCATCTTTAATTTATCAAAAGCCTCCTGAGCTGCACTAGTCCATTTGAAGTTGTCCTTTTTAAGAAGTTCAGTCAAGGGTTTGCTGATTTCTCCATACCCTTTAATGAACTTCCTGTAGTATCCAGTGAGTCCAAGAAACCCTCTGAGCTCCTTCAGGGTTGTAGGTTTGGGCCACCTGACCATTGCCTCAATCTTGCTAGGGTCAGTGGCTACTCCTTCTGCTGAAATTATGTGGCCCAGATACTCTACATGTCTTTGTCCAAAAGAGCATTTACTTCTTTTAGCCAAAAGCTGATTTTCTTCCAATAGCTTCAGCACTACTCTCAAATGGTTGACATGATCCTCCAAGCTCTTACTATAGATTAAGATATCATCAAAAAATACCAATACAAACCTCCTGAGATGTGGTTGGAAGATCTCATTCATCAGTGATTGAAAAGTTGCTGGCGCATTAGTTAATCCGAAGGGCATAACCAGAAATTCATAATGCCCCGCGTGAGTCCTAAAAGCAGTTTTCTCCACATCCTTGTCATGCATTCTAATTTGGTGATACCCCGATCTTAAGTCGATCTTAGAAAACCATTGAGATCCCTTCAATTCATCTAATAAGTCATCAATTATAGGAATTGGGTACTTATCTTTAATAGTAGCCTTGTTCAATTGTCTGTAATCCACACACATCCCCCAGCTTTGATCTTTCTTTTTCACCAACAATACAGGGGATGCGTAGGGACTTGAGCTTTTCCGAATAAAATTTGACTTGAGCAATTCAATTATTTGCCTCTCCACCTCTCCTTTCTGCTCATAGCTGTGCCTGTAAGGCCTAGTGTTGACTGGATGAGTTCCTGGCTGCAGAGGAATCCTGTGGTCTTGCTCTCTTTTGGGGGGAAGGCCCTTGGGTTCTTGGAAGATATTAGAATACTGCTCCAGCACCTCTTGTATCTCCTTGGGAATGGGATCCTCAACCGTCCATGTATCATCCTTGAGCTGAGCTATGGCACAGCAGTGACCTTGCATTCCTGCTTTGACCCATTGCTTGGCTCCAATTGCTTTAAGCCTAGCTCCTTCAGTAATACCCTCAACAGTGATGGGTTTTCCTTCTTTATAGAAGGTGACAGAATTGTTGGAGTAATCAAAAGTGATCTTGCCATACTTCTTAAGCCAATCTATGCCTAAGATTATGCTGGATCCATCCAATCTGATAACCCATAGATCTTCTTGATACTGCTCTCCTTGCATCATCCACTGAAACCCAGAACATTTTAACTTGCACAGAACCTTATGTCCATTGGCCACAGTGACAATAAGGGGTGTTGCTGCTGTCATGTTGGCCTTCAAATCCTTAGCCACTTGAAAGTCTATAAAACTGTGGGTACTCCCAGTATCTATGAGGATAACTAGTGGTTTTTTTCCAGATTCCCCTTGCACTTTAATTGTTTCTTGAGGAATTTCACCACTGAGTGCATGGACAGATATGCCCACTTCATCTGGCTCAATTTGTTCTTCTTCTTCACATCCATCTTCTTGGAGCATAACTTCATCAAATACCTCTTCTACTTCAGCTTCACTAACAATTTGATTTAGAGATTTTCCCTGACACTGGTGCCCTGAGAAGTATTTATCCCCGCACTTGAAGCATAGTCCTGCAGCTCTCCTCTGCTCTATCACTTGTTTGCTGACTGTTGGTTGCCAAGTCACACCCTTGGAGTTGGTTGATGTGTTACTCTCCATACCTCTTGGGTTAAACTTCTGACTGTAACTCTTGTAGCCTTGATTGCTCATTGGTTGCCCACTTCCTGATCTACTAATAAGCTTGTGTTTCCTCCACATCATTGCGAGAGCCTGCTCATGCAACTTAGCCTGCTCATAGACTTCTTCCAATGAACTTGGATTAGTTAGATCTATAAATGGTACCAATTCCTCCTTAAGTCCACTGATGTAGCTTTGGATAAAATGTTCTTCACTTAAGGAGGGGTTGAGATATAGCATCCTTACTCTCAATTCTTCAAATTTCTCCTGATATGATTCCACACTTGAGGTTTGCTCTAATTTGTTGAATTCTCTGACAAGCTTCTTCAGGGAGGCTCCATCAAACCTCCTACAAACAGCTTCTGTTAACTCAGTCCATTCTAAATCTGGTTTGTCAATCATAAAACCTTCCTTCCACTTATGTGCCTTCCCTGTAAAATGCATAGTGGCAATTTCTACCCATTGTTCTTCTGGAATTTGGTACAATTTAAAAAATTGCTCACTCTTACTAATCCACTCTCTAGCCTCTTCACCCCCAAATATTGGATAATCCAACTTTGGGTAGGGAACATAGTGGTACTGCCTGGAATTTGGTTGTGGAGTGAAATTCTCTGCCCCATTCTGTGGAGTGGGTAACACCCCTTTTCCCTTTTCATCCTTGAAATGTACCCTGCTGCTACTACCTGGAAACTCTGCCCTCTCTCCTCTAACCTGAATTGGTGGTTGGAGGACAGTATGATGGGGTTTAGGCTGTGACCCAATCAACTTCAACAATTGATCATGCCTCTTAGCTGCTTCTATCTGCTGTGCTTCATATCTCTGTTGATTACCCAACTGAATATCTTCTAATTGATGGACTAAGATTCCCAATTTCTGATTGTATTCAGCTCCAAACTGCTGCAACTTGTCCTCAATGATAGTATGGCACTCAGTGGGAATTAAATGCATCTTTTCCCCCAACATTCTAATTTGCTCACTCATTTCTTTGAGTCTCGTTCCCTCAGCCATCTTAATCAGGAAAGGTTCTTTTGGATTATAGTGAAATCTGTTGTATTTGGATTTTCCTATTTTGTACTTATGAACACTGATGCTACTTCTTCTTCTTATCCAGATACAGATATTGCAATACTATGATTCATATAAGGATCGAAGCAATAAGATGAATTCAGTACCTCCAAGCTGAGGTATCCAGGTTATTGAATGCTCGATTGTGTGAGATTAATGTTGCCTCGATTGTGCCTTGATCTGTTGCCTCGGATTGTTGCCTTGATCGATTGCTTCGGATGGTTGCCTTGATCGATTTCCCCGCTTGTTGCTCAGTTCCTTATGATTCCTGGGATCGGAACTGCTCTGATACCACTTTGTAACAAATTCGGACGATCCGCAGCCGATCGTGATGAGATCTCTCTGAATCTGGCTTGGCGGAGAGGATGATGGGTAACTCTTGTGATTCCCAACCGATCTATGATGAGATTTATCTGAGATCGATCAGGTAAGAGCTACTAACCAATGCTCGATTTGATCTTAGATGATCAAATCGAGGAAATTGGGGTTTTGGATCTGAGATTTGGGAGAAGTGAAGGAAAATTTGGGAGGAGGAGAGGGGAATTTTAGAGAGAAGAGATAGGGAAGGAGAAGAAGTGGGAATTCTTATTCAAATTTCCGACCATTTGTTTGTAATACAAATTCCTATTTATACTACGCTTCATCTGGACTAATTTGT
The DNA here is from genome assembly GCA_029168755.2 of Tillandsia fasciculata. Lineage (NCBI taxonomy): Eukaryota > Viridiplantae > Streptophyta > Magnoliopsida > Poales > Bromeliaceae > Tillandsia > Tillandsia fasciculata. The sequence continues at coordinate 25,352,900 of CM054930.1, forward strand.
AATAATACCCTCTTCAGGGCTTGGTACTGTAAATTGTTTATTACAAGTGGGTCTCAATTGGGCCTAATGTGGATCCGAACTGGGCCGCTCGGACTGGATTTGCCTCTTCCACAGTGCTGCGTCTCCTTGGATCCGCACCATCCGCGTTTGCACCCGCTCCACCGGATCTTCGGATCGGCACCCGTCTCTCCCGCCCGCTCCATTCGGAACACTCCAGGCCTCCCTGCCACCCATCTTGTCTCACCTACTCCTGTACTACACTCTAACCCTACCCCGGTTACCACCTCCTCCTCACTATGGTCTCATCCTTCTCCTTACTCTTCATCTTCATCACTAGCACAGCTCTTCCTATAGCCCCCCTACTACTCTCTTCTTCCCCATCTTCTACAGCGGTTACATCTGCCTCGTCATCAAAGTCCAGTATGCCAGAAAATACCTATACCAATCACATAGGGAGCACGACCTCTGCCTCTGCTCACACTGAGGCGACGAATGTGGTCCTCCGCAGATAACACATCCACACTACCGCCGCTGCTGATACTAATGCTGGTACTACTATCGGGGTCCACCCGACCTCTAGCGTCTTAGAAATCCAATCCTGGGGAAGGAAATCAGGAATGCCTCTGGCGGCCGATCTGTCCTCTATCACCTAGCGCCAAGCGCCTCTATCCAGAACTCGCCTCTGACCGCAGATCCCTATCCAAAGGAACTGCAGCGCCACGCCTCACTCAACGCCTACTCCAACGAGGCATCCAAAATCTGAAATAGAGGGACCGAATAAGCTGAAAGATATCCTGGCGCAATCCACTCCCAGACACACATATCCTATGCGCCTCGTCCCTCGAAACATGGAGCGCGCAGTTCAACAACTGCGTAAACTCTTTGACACAAGGAGGCTCTCAAGTAGTCTCTCCATCACCACCAACCACGATTCTGCCTCCAAAGGCTCCAAAGTTAAACCTATGAATCGGGGTGGTTCATCTGCCGAAACTGGCTCAACTGATCGATGATGTCCCACAGCTCATCAGCTGTCAGCTATCCACCCTGTCTCGGTGCCTCGGCACTAATTGTCGGCACAGAGGGGGCTACTCGCTCTATCGGCGCCATTGAAATCGCTGCCACTGAGGATACTACAACCGAGTGGTCTCAGGAGGAAAGCACTGTCGGGCTACCCGCTGCTCCGACAATTGTGTCACCCAAACCAACGGCCCACTCCGCCGCTGATATAACTCAGACAATCCTATCATTGGGGTCCGGAGCTCTCTGACCTCAATCCGGGTATCCGGCCCAAAACTAACTGCTCGAGCTCCACAGCTACGACAGGGTGCACACGAGTCAAAACCCAGCGTCAGGGAGACACCTCTCACCACGAAAAAAACTGCAAACAACACACAACAAACACTCGACCCAATCTAGCGAAAGTCTAGAGTATGTCACCCATTCCACAGCATTATGTTGTCTGCAGCCAACATAATCACTTAGGAGAATAAACATGCCGATCACTCATCCCATCCCTTGAGAGAGGTATAAAACTCAATTAGGACTCTCGCTAAAAATCACGACTCTTACGAAGTCATCCTACGGTCCAACCACAAGCCTAGGGTTTCTAAAGTCCACAATGACCTACATCCTAGGCTCTGATACCACTCTAATCTATCACGCTCCGGGGTCGAAACTGTGACCCGGGCTCGCCAACAGATCCGCCGCCTATACGAAAACCTCGCATAGGCAAAGCGTCCAACCTGCAAAGAAAAACTATTACAGCTAAACAGATATCAGAGCTGTAAAATAAAACTGCTGTAAAACTCAAAACCAATCATCTGTATAACTGGAAATAATAATACAATATCCATCTCCCATAAGTGCTAATCATACTATATCCTCAAATACAATAACCCAGAACTCAAAATGGAGGTAAACCGAAATAATACATCAGTGTACAGGCTCTCAGTACAAGTCAGATCCTCATAATATAATAATCTCTCAAAAGCAGAATAAAACTAATCTACTGACTGTACTACAAATCACCAATGTGGGGGTACAACTACTCTTCAACGACAGGTAGGGATCTAGCTTGCGACTCCCTCGCCTCGAGCAGCAACAGCAGAATCAGCATCTCCTACAGATGACTCTGCAAAACAAAGGAGAGAAAAGAAAAAGGAGGGAGAGAACCCCCAACGGGTGTAAGAACTACATCAACACATAGTTCTCAATGGGTACCGCCACCAAGCGTGACGGTCTGCCCACTAAGTCTACTAGAGGCATAAGATAATAATGAAGTAAAAACTGAATAAGAAAAGCTGGAGATACTCTACATCTACCATGCCTCTATCTAAATGCTCAATGGGTGATACAGATGAAAAGATATGCAACTACTTGCACCTAAGGTGCTCAATCGACCCAATCGAACTGACTGCCTCATAGGGTCCAGTCAAGCCTGCGCCTACCTACTGCCAGTACATCCATGGAGGACTGGACGTACGTAGGGCGTCCGTGACTGCCAAAACTGGCCCAACCAGAAGGACTGCGTACGTGACTGCGTAAAAAAGGCCCAGCCAGAGGGACAACATCGACAAGTCGCGATACGAAAGTAATAGGCCTACTCCGGACGGGGCACTCGAGGGGTGTAATACCTCAACCTTCCCGCCTCCTGTTTTGGTTCTAATTTATTTTATTTCAGTTGTTAGGGGGGAGGGGGGGTTGAAAGTTTGAGAATTTCTGAGCTCATTGTCGGGGTTTGCGAGTATTTTTAGGTGCTTGAGCTCGCAAAACGGTGAACGGTGGCGCGATCGGATTCGAATTCCGACCCTGAGATCTCCCAGAAATGATTTTTGAAGTTCTCTATCAGCTTGGGCACGTCGAAATCCGTGCTGACGATCGGCACGCTTTTCGAGGTGATCTGGACCCTCGTTCAAATTTCGATTGTCTAAGAATGTTAACTGTAACTAATTTTATTATTTTTCCTTTTGTTAGCGCTTAAGTCTGATCGGGGTTGTGTACGGGAAAACCCCAAACCATTTTTTCCCTCTTTTTAAGAAAATGGCGTAGAGAACCGAGGATGAGAGACGGAGAGAGGGAAGGAGAAATTGCTCTCTTTCTGCGAGATTGATCTAGCGAGGAGCGGACGATCCTCTTTCTTCCTCCTACTCCAGCGAAATCAAGGTGAGCGGTTCGAGTTTTCTTCGGTTTTTGTTGTAGGGTTTTCTTGCCGTTGTCGTGTCGGGGTCGGGGGCAAGTTTCCTTGCGTGTGCCGCCGCCCTCGTCGCCGCTGCCGCGATGTACCGGCCGCGGAGGGGCACCCACGCGGGCTGCTGCCGCGCGGGGCCGTCCGCAAGCGGGGTGCCCGAGCGGGCTGGTGCCGCGCGGGGCCGCCCGCGCCTGCAGGCAGCATGCCTGAGCGGGCTGGTGCCGCTCGTGGCCGCCAGCAGGTGGGGCGCCCGCGCGGGCTGGTGCCGCGCTGGGCCGCCCGCGCCTGCGGGAAGCGCGCCCGCGCGGATTGGTGCCGCGCGGGGCTGCCCGAGGGGGGGGGGGGAGGTGCCCGCGCGGGGCCGCCCGCAGGTGGGGCGCCCGCGCGGGCTGGTGCCCCGCGGGGCCGCCCGCAGGTTGGGTGCCTGCGCGGGCTGGTGCCGCGTGGGGCCGCCCGCACCTGTGGGCAGTGCGCCCGCGCGGACTGGTGCCCCGCGGGGCCGCCCGCAGGGTGGGCGCCCGCGCGTGCTGGTGCCGCGCGGGGCCGCCGGCGCCTGCAGGCAGCGCGCCCACGCGGGCTGGTGCCGCGTGGGGCCACCTGGAGGCAGCGCGCCCGAGCGGGCTGGCCGCGCGGGGCTGCCGCAGTCAGCACGTGCCTGCGCGGGCTGGTGCCCCGCGGGACGACTGCACACAGCACGGAGTTGCTCCGTCGCCGGGCCCTGGAGCCGTTCTTCGCGACTGGCTCGGTGCGTCTTCCTTTTATTTAGAGGTAGTCTGTTTAGTGTCACTGACGTTTTCTTCGGGGAACTTTTTAGGTTCGGGAGGCACACAGAGACGCGGATGAGTTGAGTGCCCGGTCGTTGCACAAAAAGATGGGTACTTTTCCGATGTTTTAGATTTCGGAATTATGGAAAATGTGTAGGAATAAAGTAATTGCATGATTTACTACGATGAGGAGGGCGGTTGCTCTGGTTTTCTTACGGTTTGCTTTAGTTACAGCCTTTCCTGCATTTCATACTTTATACCATGTGTCGCTGACTTCCCACTCTATGACAGGTTCAGTTAGGGGTGAGAGCTAGGGCGATGGTGAGGCCGCGACAAGAGGACTATTGGCCCTTCGAGGCTACAGACTGTGTTTATTTCTCCTTATGCTCATTTTATTATCTGTTAGTAGCTATGTGGGTTTGATACATTTGTGGGGTCGATGTGGATGTTGGGATGATTTGATACTTCTGTGGATAAATGTTTACTTTACTATCTGTTAGTTGGCCGTTTTCAAACTATCGAAAAAGCATTGCGAAAATAATTTGAAAAACATAGGTGTCGGGTGGGCACTGTTTTTAAAACTCTGTGGATTTATGGATTTCGAAACGATTTTGAAAAACATAGGTGTCGGGTGTGCACCGTTTTTAAAACTCTGTGAATTTATGGATTTCGAAATGGTTTTGAAAAACATAGGTGTCGTGTGGGCACCGGTTTTAAAACCCTGTAGATTTATCCTTTCAAAAGATCAATCGGCCTCGTTAAATTCCTGATGCAAGATAATCTCGTGTGGTAATGCTTGTTGACTGCTGTGGTTAAATGACTGTTGTAATCGTGACGCCGTGCATATACAGAGGAGACTCCGCCCGTTTGTGGGGTGAATCGGTATATGCGGCGGGTCTGGGCTCGCACCGGAAAAAAGGACTTTCAAAAAAAATATATATATATGCAAAATTAAGAACTTTTTGGTGTCTTCTGCTTGTTTAAATCTCCGGGGTGTGACAAGGGGCACGATCCCACCGAGGAAAAAGGCATCCGCGCATCTCTGTCGAGCTCAAGGTAGCTCATATAGGCTATAGTCGAAATCCACCCTCACTCTCAGAACAGAAGGACTCAGGATCCTCAAACATCTCGCACGATGGTAGGAGTGCTCTCAACGACTCAGCTAAACAGCTCTCACGAATCTCGAGACACTAGCGAACTCAACCAACTCGTGGCGCTAAACACATATGCTGGAGATACTCCACAGCCAGGATCGACCCACAACTCAGGGCTAATAAAACTGGTCGGACAACACTCAACGACCCGGGATCATCGTCAACCCTAACGGTTCCCAACGACACTGACCGGAAGATACTCGACGGCCCGGGACCACTGTCTTACCCAAACGGCTCCCAACAACAATAGCACATGTCTAATCTTAGCTACCAGACTCTACTCAGCCCCCAGGCACGAGTGTAACAATGTCCCACAGTAACCTGACCACTCGGCCCACTATCCGGGGGAGAAAAATCTATGTCCAGGAAAAGATGCAAAGTGTGGGATGTCTAAAGCATAAAAGAACCTAGCCCAAGTGAAGGTTCTCTACTAGTCTAGTTTCAACATGCATCATATGACGGGGTGCTAGGTCAAGTTCCAATAATAGCATTTAAATAAACTGAATCATAAACACGGAACATTAACAGATATGATCGCCAAAATCATTCAAAATACGCCTCATCTCCCTAAACATGCTCTCAACTAGTATAGGTGAATATAACTATTAAATATATATAATACCTCGAAGGTACCCAACATGTACAATAAATCATGTAAGCCTCAATCCACATGAACTATATCATTCTTATGCTTACATCTCAATTTTATAGGTTGTACATTAAATTGTGCTTGCTATCCATCACATAGTGTAATGCTTCCCTTAGGTGAGCTTTCATTGATCATAATCATGGATATCTAAATCTTGCAAGTTTCATTAGGCATAACATGAATATCATATCTTGCAATTCCTCAAACAAATACCATTTACCAAGCTCACCTCTCAACGACATATTGGTACACTAAATATGCATGCATTTTAACAAATAGAATTAGAGAACTGTCCACCGGTTCTGGAGACGAAGCAACCCACCTAAAACGCTTTCCGCAGGCAAAGCCGAAGTCGGTGAAGTGCGCCTCACCACAATCGAAAATCGCCGGAACCACACCCTCGGTACTCGGTCGCACAAGCCTCTGCTCAAACCAACATCACAGCCAACAACACAATCAATACCCCAAACAGCATTTGCCGTTATGCAAGCCAGCACAGAAAAAGGGATTTTCACCTGCGTGCTGTCCTCTGAAAAATCCAAAAAAATCACGGTTGCGATCCTCGCGACTAGTAGATACAAATCGAGTATTTAAACTCCTCATTCCAACACCTGTAGGGGAAGATACACCCAAAACATCGTGGTAAGCCAAATTCCCTTACAGTCACAAGTCTGCGGAAATCAGTCACGAAGAAGCTTAAATATCACCTTTAAAGAGTCCTTTAAAAATCCTGATAAAAATACGGGTGCGTTCCTCTCAAAGCGTAGATGTCGATCGAGTCCTCATACGTCTCGTTCCGATGCCCGTAGGCCGAAAAATCCCAACAATAGTCCACCGCTGTCCAATACCTTGCAGCGGTACAAGGGGTCAAAAGATATCTCAGGAACCATGCCAAAAACCTAAAATGAGACGAAGTAATCAACAAGAAAATCAAAGGCGTACCTCTCGTGAACGCGCTTCTGCAAAAATCAGCTCAAAAGTCCATCGGGTAGTACAGGGGGCCTCGCGCACTGAAATGCAATGGTAGAAGCCAAAAACGAAGGAGCGTCGAAGTGCGCCGCGTCGCAGAAAACACCGATGTTGTGGCCTCCAAAAAATTCGGGAATCCACCACAAGATGAAGAACACAAGGTAGAACAACTTTGCTAAAGACCTCACAGGGAGAGAAGCTCGGGAAAAGGCCCAAACGCGCAGCAAAGGAGGCTATTTATAGCCCAAACAGAACAAATCCAGAAATGCCGCTTGTGTCCCCGGTTTCGGCCGCCCGAATCCTCCGGACGCCGAAAACGCGCCAAATTCGCAGCCGTCCATCCAGCGCCCGGATCCACCCCGTTAAGCCACGTGTCCCCCCATAGCAAACAGCGAACACGGCCTATCCGCTCGCGACACGTGGCCGCGCCCACGCGCCCGCCTCCCCGCGTCAATGCCTCGGTCGGCGTGCCCACGTGCGCGCACGCCGCGCTGCCGGCGCCCATGCCGTGCACGCTTCCCGAGGCACCCGCCGCACCCGCCGCACCCGCTCTGTGAACCGCACCCAGTGCACCATCCTATCGTCTGCCGCCACCTGTCCACACCGCGCCAATGGGAAGACGCCACGTGGCACACCACCCACGCTGCACTGCGCCTGCTCCGCTCCTCGCATGGACCGAGCGCACGTGGACCGACCAACCAGTGGCTGCCACGTGGCTCCGCCCTGGTCCACGGCTCCCCGCGCTCTACCGTAGACCGTACCTCGCGAACCGGCTAACCGGAAGCCGCCACGCGTCTATCCCCCGGTGCACGCCAAGCCCGTGGACCGAGCGGCCCGCGCCTTTGCCCGCCGCAGTGCCGCCGTGCTCCGCCGCCTGCCCGTCGCCGCCGGCGCTGCCCCGGCCGTCGAGACAGTACCCCTTGCCTCAAAATCCGTGCTTGGGTATCCGGGCTTCGAAAAATATAAGTAAATAGTCCATTTCCATCGTTTTTGCGCGCTGAATCCAAATCCGATGTCCATTTTGCCCAATTCCACTTCTAAAATTTGTCGAAGGCACCCAGCTAAGTAATCTTAATCCAAATTTTGGGCTGGGTCCAATCCTGAGGTCTGATATGCGCACACACACCTCCAACACACAGCCTAGGCCTCCAGAAGCCGCTAGTCCAACAGTAATCCTCTCGTGGGGATTCGGGTCCTCACACAAGGGCTAATCAAGAGCAAAGCTAATATGATAATCATAAATATCAAAGCTATAAACAAGGAGTACCAATAATCATGCCAGTCATGCTAATAAATACTGAAGTAACAATGCAAATCATGCATCAATCTCAGAAACAAAAGTATCCAATCAGATGCCACTATCGGTCTCACAAAACCTTAGGCCAAATACCACTATCGGTCTCACAGAACCTCAGCCAAATGCCACTATTGGTCTCACAGAACCTCAGGCTAAATGCGCTATCATAACCCATGCACACCTGTGTGACCATGAGCTCACGGGTCGATGTGACCACTCTACCGGTAAAGAACACCCTGACGGTGGCCAAATTAAACTATCGGTGTACGTGACTTAAAGCTGGCTTCATGGCGATCATAATGCTGATGCTCAAGCTCGCAGTCAAAAGACTGAACAATCGGTATAAAGCCGGACAATCCCTGTCAGGATGCTGAAAGCTGTAATCTCAACTGAATAGCAAAAATGTACTCCTATTCTATCATGTAACATAGAACAGGAAATACTAATATAACTAGGCTGATGACAAAGCAAACATGGCATATGTCAAGCTATATATATATATATATATATATATATATATATATATATATATATATATATATATATATATATATATATATATACTAAATGCTGAACAAGAAATCATAGCGAGAACTGAACTGCAAGATCGATGCTATACAATGAATGCTGGAATGAAAGCAAATAGAAAGGCTCAACCATAGGATCAAGGCTACTCCAAAAACAGGGGTCCGACCTATCACGGTACCCCATAGGGCCGACCTGATAAAGCTCGGGCCGAAGATAAACCCACCTCAGGGTAGACGATCACGGTGACCGCTGGATGGCTCAGGAGCTGGCGGCTGACTGCTGGGACTTGAATCATAATCACATGTTAGAAAAATACTCACTCATACCCAACCCTCTGACTCACTGAGTGCAGACAAGCTAAATGGGGAACTTCCCTAAAACCTCGAGATTCGCCGAAATTTTCGCCGATAGATCCACTAAGACCCATTCTGTGCTAAACAGTCACCAAAACTCGTGAAACTTCACATGCTGCCCATGAATGTCTATCTTAAGACATTTGGGCCCTAACACCAGACTCTGGGTAATTCCGTGCACCGGCGGTGCCATAACCACTGAAACACTTTCGGGAAGCCCATTTTGGCTCCGGAAGTTGCAAACTAAGAACTAAAATCACTGGGCTCTCCGGAACAGCGCCGAGAACAACCAGGGATATCTGGCATCTCAAATTAATCACCATAATTTTTCGAATTACGTGATTAACGCCGAATCGCCGTTAAATCGATGATTTTGCCGATTTACGATTCGATATCCGAATCCCGCTCAACGAAAGTCATCGGATCTCTAACGAAAGGTTTAGAGACCACGTGCACACTGTCTACAGCAGCCTACTAGGCTACAATTACAAGTTGACCCCTGGGGTTTGTTGTTATCCTTGATCCTCTAGTTAAGCTTCCTATTTGCTTATATTCCAGCATTCATTGTGTATAGCTATGTAGCATCGATCTTGCAATTCAGTTCTCGCTATGATTTCATGTTCAGCATTTAGTATATCTATATATACAGCTTGACATATGCCATGTTTGCTTTGTCATCAGCCTAGTTATATTAGTATTTCCTATTCTATGTTGCATGATAGAATAGGAGTACAGTCCTGCTATTCAGTTTCAGTTACAGCTCAGATATTCAGCTCATGTTGTTCAGATTTGTTTATACAGCATCCGTGATTATTACAGCCTTCAGCATCCCGACAAGGATTTTTCGACTTTATGTCGTGTGTTTGGTCTTTAGACTATGAGCTTGAGCATCAGCATTATGATCGCCACAGAGCCAGCTGTATTTTCACGTACACTAGCGGCCTGATCCCCCGCGGCGGTGTACTTTACCGGTAAAGTGGTCGACAGTGGCGACCCGTAAGCCCAGAGGGTTTTATGATAGCAGATTGGTGTACATGTGGCATTTAGCCTGAGGTTCTGTGAGACCAATAGTGGCATTGCCTGAGGTTCTGTGAGACCAATAGTGGCATTGATTGGGTACTTTTGTTTCTGAGATTGAAGCATGATTTGCATTGTTACTTCAATATTTATTAGCATGACTAGCATGATTATTGGTATTCCTTGTTTACATCTTTGATATTTATGATTATCATATTAGCTCTGCTCTATATCATGATTAGCTCCTGTTTGTCCGATTTGCCAGTTATAGCATGATTAGCTTAATATATGAATACCACTGCTTCTATTTCAGTATGCTTATTGTTCAGCATTCAGTTATTCAGCTTTATTATACCTGCTTTCGTTATCCGTTTATTATTGTATCCGGTAGGTACGACTTGCTATTTCTCGGCCCGTCGTGCCCACTGGGATACATGTACAGTGTATCTCACACCCCCGGGAAGATCATTTTCAGGTCAGTTGGGTGCTGGGAGATTGGAACGATCCAGTGAGCTATCGCGATAGAGTTGTCCCCGCTTTTGGCCATAATGGCCCAGTATTCAGTATTTTCAATTCTAGTAGTTGATTTATTATTAGAGTTTGTGATTTGATGGATATTCGTGGATTATGTGATGGATTTGTGGATGTATTTAGATGTAGAAGTTTATGCTTATATTTAGTTAAGTGATTGTTGCTCTCTGATGATGTTATTATACATGCCTAGCCGAGCATGTATAGGGAAGACTCTGTCCGTAAGGATAGAAAATTTTCTATATATGTGACGGTCTGCTCACATCCTATATTTTAAGATTTTGAATTCTAAAAAAAAAAAAAAAAAAAAAAAAAAAAAAAAAAAAAAAAAAAAAAAATTACTGTTGTTTTGAAACTCGAAATATGATTGATTAGATGGTATCAAAGTTAATGTGAGAGGGTGACCTCACATTAAAAAAATTGTACAAACGCTTACAATTTTTTTAATGTGAGGTCACCCCTGAGTGACCTCACAGTTGTTGCAATTTGTCAGAAGCTGGTTTTGTTAAATTTTATGAAACTTTTAATTACAATTTTTTCTCACTTGAAATCTTTTTATAGATTTTTTTTTTTTTTTTTTTTTTTTTTTTTTTTTTTTTTTTTTGCGTCTAAACTTGAGTCTTTTTAATAGGCTCACGATATCGATTCAAATTTAACTTTTTTTTTTTTTTTAACTGTAAAGTTGATTAAATATTCTATTTTATAAGTACACGATGTGAATTTAATTAAATAAAAATAAATAAATAATGTTATGTGCTTAGCAAGACTCCAAGTTAGGATATCCACTCATACAGTCATATATCATGTTAAATTTTATGAAACAACCTAAAATAAATAAATCAAGCAAGTCTTACATTGATCAATAGAAATTTCTACAGCACACTTTTAACTTAGTAAAAAGTAGTTCTTTCCATCTTAATTTAAACTTAATAACTCGTTTGGAATCTATAATTAGTAAAATTCATTTTATTCTTGAATGAATGAATGGGATGTAAAATATACATTCTATTTGGAATGTACAAATAGTATTTTTTAGTTCATAACAAATGAATTTGAATCAATATGCACCTTAGTCCATTTATGGATAACCCAATCTAACTAAAGTCCAACAATTCAGGTAAAAGTGTATAGAGTATAGAACTTACCTCAACTATTATTACATTTTGATTTTGCTATTTAATTTTTTAATTTATTTGTTGTAAGCAAGTTAACGATTTCTTAACTTTACAAATTTGAATGTCATATTTGATGCAATTCATATAACTATAAATATATTAAAATAATTAACTTAATTTTTTTTATTGAAAGAATCATCAAATAATTTAAATCAAATAAATTAAATAATTAAATAATAAAATTTAAAGCTCATTTAATATTTAAAAAAGAGATAATATTGTCCAAAAGTACAGGTCTATGGGCCAGACCCTTTTTAAAGTAACATTAAAATATCTACTTACTAATATAATAATAAATTAAAGGAATAATTGCATGTGTAACTCTGAAATTTGAAAAAATATCTGATTTACCCCTCTTATTTTTTTCTTTCCAATATACCCTTCATACGTTCCACCGTTATTAAAAATACCCCTACCGTTTCCCTTTGTTAAGTTAACTAGGATTAAACTAGAGTTAAATAATAATCGGAGTTGAAAACTATCAGATATACCTATTTTGCCCGGGTTTAGGGTTTAGGGTTTAGGGTTTAGGATTTAGGATTTTTTAGGGTTTTAGGGTTTTAGGGTTTTAGGGTTTAGCGTTTAGAGTTTTTAGGGTTTTAGGGTTTAGGGTTTAGGGTTTTAGGGTTTAGGGTTTAGGGTTTTTTAGGGTTTTAGGGTTTTAGGGTTTAGGGTTTAGGGTTTTAGGATTTAGGGTTTAGGGTTTAGGGTTTTAGGGTTTAGGGATTTAGGGGTTTAGGGTTTAGGGTATATTTGAAAGGACAAAATAGTAATTACACACAGATAACGGCAGTTCCAAACGGTACACTAACAGAGTTTAACTTCAGGAATATTTTGGAAAAAAAGTTGGAACGTAAGATGGGTAGTTTTAATATTAGCCTTCTAAGAGAGGTAAATCTAAAAACAGAAAAATTTATAGGAATATATAGAAAATTGCCCCTAAATTAAATTATACAATTCTTTTGGCACGTACCAACTCTATGAATCTGATAGAGGTAGCGTAACATAAGTGAGTTAGGTTCAGATTCCCTACTTATAAATCAAGCTAATCCTACTTTGTTGAACTTATCTAGTTACTGTAGTTTGATTTAAAAAATAGAGCATATCTACAACAACGCCTCGTAGACGAATCTGCAGATATTCGGTGAATAAAAAATTCTTCAACTTTGGCAAAAGCTAATAAAAGTTGAAACAAGCATCTGAAAACAGTACCATTTTCAATGCAATGAGAAGCAGCTGAGAAAATTTTAAATAAAAACTTGTAAGGGTCTGTCTATTTGGAAACTCTGTAAGTTTTTAATGTGTATTTTTTTATTCTATAATTTATTTGTTCTAATACGACATTACTTTATTATAGAAATATTTTATTTTTCGAACGTTTTGATAGTCATCAAATTTATATCAATTTGTATAAAAAAAATTTATTAATTTTGAGATTTCACAAAAATAGAACATTATTTTGAATTTTACAGATTTAGCTCGAATTTTTAGTAAACAATTAAAATATTTTTATTTTTTTGTCTCTCGTTGTTTTTTTTTTTTTTTTCTCTCTCTCTCTCCGACCCTCCTCCTCCTCCACCACCTCCGTAGTCCTTTGCGATGGTAACAAGGACTATGCTGCCTCCTCTTCCTCTGCTTCATTTTTTCGCCAGTGTAAACACGAACTCCGCGTCGAAGGAGAAGGATGCTATCACGAGCGTGGGTGAAAGTGAAGCGAATGGAGGCGATGAGTAGTGCTTGCTGTCACTTGTGAGGGTGAGGACGAAGACACTCCCGTGCTTCTCCAAAGAATGCTTTTGGCAAGGGCGGTGGCTATAATTGAAGGTGGAGGAGAGGCTGCAACAGTAAAAAAATATAGAAAGTAAAATAATAATAATAATAATAATAAAATAAAAATAAAAAGAATAAAAAGTTATAAAAACATTTTTTTTTTATAGAAAAAATAAAAAATCAGAGAAGAATGAATAAAGAGATAAAGTTTTACTGTTTTAGAAGAATTTAGTATTGTTTTAAATGAAAGTTACACTTTTTGAGATAAAAATTATATTTTCTGATATGAAAATTATAATTTTTAGACAAAAATTATATTCTTTGAACGAAAGTTGCATTATTTTCCTTTTTCCTCCTCATCATCCTTCCTCTCTACCTCCTCATGCTTTTTCTATGTCTATCCAGGGCTACGACGTGTTGTAGAGGTGGAGGAAAGCGCAGCGACATCAGAGAAGAGTGCGACAGAGGCCTTACCTCGCCTCCACCACACCTGCTCACGTTGGTGGGGGCGAAGACTGTATTATTTTAAACGAAAGTTATACTTTTTGAGACAAAAATTTTTTTTTTGAAATAAAATTTACATTTTTAGACAAAAATTATATTTTTAGGCGAAAGTTGTACTATTTTTTATTTTCCTCCTCTTTTCTCTCGCTTTCTCGTGCCTGCGCACCCCCGCGGGGTGGAGGCAAGGCGGGCTGCCTTTGCCTCTGTTGCCCAATTCTCTAGCGTCACCGCGCTTTTCTACACCTCCACTGCCCGTGTCGCCGACTCCAGTTGGGCGCAAAAAAAACACGAGAAAGCGAAGGGGAAGGAGGAGGTGTCGCCGACCGCAGATGGGCGCAAAAAAAGCATGAAGAAGCGAAGGGGAAGGAGGAGGAGGAGAAATAGTGCAATTTTTATCTAAAGAGTGTAATTTTCGCCTAAAAAGTTTAATTTTTATTTTTAAAAGTATACTTTTTATTTCAAAAAATATATTTTTCGTCTAAAGCAGTTCAATTTTTTTTTTTTTTAAAGCGCAACATCATCTTAACAGTATAATTTCATCTTTTCTTCTTCTCTAGTTTTTAGCCTTTACTATAGAAACAAAAATAAATTTTTATTTTTTTCTACTCTTTATATTTTTTTCACCATCACGGCCTCTCTCTTGCCTTTTAGCATAACCATCGCCCTCACCAGAAGTGCTCTTTGGAGAAGCATGGGCTTGTCTTCGTCCTACTCTTACGAGCGACAACGACTATTACCTCGGTCACAATCTCATCACCTTCGTCCGCTCCACTCTCACCCGCACTCGTGATAGCATCCTTCATCTCTGGCGCAGGTGTTGGTGTCTGCCCCGATGAAAAAATGAAGCGAAGGAAGAGGAGGAGACGCTGCCCTCATTACCATAGCATAGGGCCGCAGAGACAACGGAGGATTAGAGAGAAGAATAGAGAAAAAAAAAAAAAAAAAAAAAAGAATAAAAATATTTTGATTAGATTTTCAAAAATTCGAGACGAATCTGTAAAATCTAAAATAATGACCTATTTTTGTAAAATTTCAAAAATGGCGTTTTTATGCAAATTGATCTTAAATTTTCTATCCGAAAGTTAAAAACCAGCTGTTATACTACTTGAATTCAAAAATAATTAATACATCTAAATTAACCATTTGGCTCTATATTTGCTTATATTAATTTCCAATTTTGACAAAAAAAAATATTAACCATATGTAATATATCTAAAATTAACCATACAATACATCTAAAACAGTTTTGATAATAAAAAAAAAAAAAATAAAACCAAAACAAAAGTGTCAAGTTAACCATGTGATACTTCTAAAACAATTTTGATTGAAAACTTAGCCACTCCAGAGAGAAGTTTTTTTTTTTTTTCCAATGATAAAAGCTTATGCTCATTTTACTCCAAAAATACAGGATTTTAGGGGGTTTTTTATGTATTCTTAAACAGCAAAAAGGGCATCCAAATATCATTTTGTAAAAAATACTTCAGAGACTCTATGTTTACAACACTCTCAAACTGGGCCTTCATGCATTTTAAGAAACTAATCATTCATCATCAGGCCTACGGAGGCTTAATTTCTACGGGCCTGCCTGGCTAATAACTCTTATTACACGCTCTAAAATCTTCCATAGCATACCAATTCACAAGCCTTCAGTGAATGCTACTCCAGCAGAGGCCAGCCAAGCCCCCCCTTGTATCAGCTGCGCCACCGTGAACTCCGCCGCCACACTGGGGTTGGCGATCACATGATATCCGGTCCAATTGACGCGCCTGGCAGTCCCCGCGCCTGGGCCCATGTTGGCGTACTCCCCGTAGTACAGCGTATTCAGTGCGAAATCTCCGTCCCACTCTAACCAACCCTTAGGATCCACGTGATTATCAATGTACGATTGCATGAACACCGTTCTCGAGTACTGCTTCCAGGGCCGGCCAAGGTACGTCGGTATTGCCGACTGCACCGGCGCGAGGTCGGGCCCTGGTATGACATTGCAGCTCTGGATAGAGGTGGCCGTGTTTTGGTTCGGGTCGGTCCGCCCCTGGGCCGTGATCATGTTTTTCTGGTTGGACAAAGGAAGGCGAGCGACGAGGTTGCAGTTTTGAATGACCACCGCAGCATTACCGAAGATGAAGTCGACTGTGCCGGATATGAGGCTGTCACCGTAAAATTGGCGGAGGGAGTGCGCATAGAGGGTGTCCTGGTAGCCATCTACGCGACAGCGGTTTATAACCGACCTATCGGCCCCAACACGGAGTGCCACTGCCTGGTGTTTCTCAGGTCCTGCCGTATTCTCGACGCAGATGTCTTGTAGAATGAAGCCGTCAGCGACCGCAGCTGAATTGATTTAAACAAGCAAAGCGAATTTGACGATAAGTAATGAATCTCACACTTGAAGTAACAAAAGTAACCTATTTAAAACATTAGCAAGATCTAGCTCTGTTTCATTATAGGGGCGAAAAGAAAAAAGGTTCAAGATCTAGTCTAAATGCAAATTAATTACGTTTAAATGGTGTTTGATTATTTTTATGTTATCTATAGAATTAAGTGGATTAGCCATGTGCAAACGCCTCATTAAGGATTGGGGAACACTTTGTGGCCTAATTTTAAACTAGGCTACCAAAGGTTATCTATTTTTATATTTTGAAAAGCTCAAAAAAAAAAAAAAAAAAAAAGAAAAGACAAAAGTGCTTTTAATGCCCTCTCCTCCAATAATCTTAAATTACGTTGAAAACCCAACCAAACCGCCACCGGAGAAGTATGTAACTACCTACCTTTTTCTAGTGGCCATTTTCATTGTAATTTTATAACATTAAAGAAGAACATATTAAAAGTACTTTTAAAACTTTTCAAATGATACTACATGTGCTTCAAATGGGGGTCCAACAGCTACGTGGGTACTCTAACTAAATTATAAATTATTAGTACAACAATCCGCAGACACAGGCGCTTGTTTCACATAGTGCTCTATTTCTGTTTATCTTTAGTTAATTCAAGACTTACGACCTTAATTTAAAGCACAAAGTTAAGAAGTACTCTTACCAGCAACCCTAGCTTCTTCAAAGAATTCAATCCAAAAATCACGTCACAGAAATGCACTTAATCAGGACGAGCTAGACTCAGTTTTTAAGAACATTTTTATATGAAAAAGTAAAATACTAAAAGCAGATGTTTCGATTTGTAACTACTTATCTATCTCTACTTGTAATTATATCTACTTACGGTTATAGGATACTAACCTAATGTAGCAGAGTTGAAAGTGGTGGACCCATCAACGACGTTGAGGCTCCCGGTGATCACCGTGGAATTCATGCCGTCGCCGACTATCATTACATTCGTCTTCGACTTCCCCACGGCCACGTTCTCCTTATATGTGCCGGCCTTCACGTAGATCACAAACCGCGCCTTCCCCTTGTTGGGCGCAGAGTTCACAGCTTCCTGCACCGTTCTGAAGTCCCCACTCCCGTTTGCCGCCACCGTCACGTTAGCCGTCACCCCACTCCCCACAGAAGCTTCTAGAAGCTTCCGATCCCTCGCAGTTATCCATTCTGGAAATGAGATCTTTTTCGTGAGGTGTGAAACTTCGTCTTCGTGCGGGTTCATAGTGGTGATAACGGCGAGGGAGGCGCTCGCTAACGCCGTCAGGGGCTCTAGATTGGCCTTAACGGAACGGCTCAACAGCCCGTCGAGGCTGTCGGAGCACGTGACATGGTTGGTCAGCACGGCGCTAAGCCACGTGCGGGCATCAACGTGGGCCCTGCGCGACACGGCGGTGGCGGAGTCGACCAGGCGGTCACGCGACAGGCCCATGAGGTGATTGCAATCGGCGAGGGAGGATCGCAGCCGTCGATCATTTGTCAAACGGTGCATAGTGGTGAGTTCAGAGACGGTGGCATCTATTTCACGAATAGATTCTTGGATGATGGTGAGGAGCACCTGGGCCGGGCCAGGACGGGATTTCAACTGGGCCGAGAGAGCGACGACTGCATTGGAGACGACGACATTGCAAGAAGTGCGGTCAGGGGAGCGAGAGCAGAGGTGGGAGATGTTCGTGGCGGCGGCGGTGGCGGTGGTGGTGGAGGTGGAGGTGGTGAGTTTGTAAGAGAAAAAAGAGCGGCAAGGGAGATGAGAGAAGCTATGGAAAGTAGTAATAAGAAGATGGTCTTGGAATAGGGAGAGGGCTTCTTGATGGAAGGATGAGAAGGAAGAAGAGGGTCATTAGTTGATGGTGCCATGGTGGTGATAGTGGGGAAGTGTTGAAGTTGACGAGACTGGTAGTAACCATAAGCTATATTTATACTGTAAGTGAGAAGGTTGCAGCATCATACCTGGAAGTGCTTTTTTGAGAGGTGGTATTTAGGCAGGTTCCTCTTGAAACTTTTGCTCTCTCTTTTGCGCCACTAGATCTGCAAAAAATACCATTTGTAGAGCTGTTAGAAAAAAATTACCAATATTATTTTCATCGAAATTCCCCAACAGCATTTATCTTCAGCCAATAGTCAAAGTGAAAACTTCCAATAAGAATAAAAAACAACTATAAACCAGAAACCACCTAAACAATATTTCAAAAATTTAAATAACGTGGCACGGAATTATGTCGAAAATTTACCGGCACAGTATAGCATAGTGCATATCGGACCGTACCGATGCGTGCCGAAAATAAAAAAAACACATGTATGCCAACACATAATGGCGTATAATATTTATTTTTTTTAGCAACATAATATTATAATTATTTATTATGTATCTTTATCAAATCATTTGAACTTCATTGAAAAAATTATTTACTAATTGAAAGAAAAGAGGATTTTGAGCTGTGCCATCAGTACGGAGGTTGTATCGTACCGATATTTTGTTGCCACGATACGATACGGTGGATACAACCCGTGCTAATAAGCACTTAAATCCTTGCTATAAAACATCAAAGCTGTTGAGTCAGAAAACACTATACCAAACTAGACTTAAAACTTTCCCATCCACTGAAGCAAAAATCATAAGCTCTTCTAGGGTACGAAAACACGTGCCATATATGGTTACAGCAAAAGCTCTGGATTTTACCTGCCTAATGTTCAGTTAGCTAAGGGTCCCTTTGTGGCACAATTAGAACTTCTACAAAAATGTTGTGAGCATAGAGTAATTAGAAAAGGCACTCATAATTTTTCATTAAAATCCGCCCATAGCTTTTTTATGATGTTTGGAATCTAAAAGCTCATTCCTACTTGGACACACATAGAACAAGCTCAAAATTTTTGTTTGTCATTGCTGCTTTGGAAAAAAGTGCTTCTATGGTCCAATCAAACCCTTAAAAGA
Source organism: Tillandsia fasciculata (assembly GCA_029168755.2). Lineage (NCBI taxonomy): Eukaryota > Viridiplantae > Streptophyta > Magnoliopsida > Poales > Bromeliaceae > Tillandsia > Tillandsia fasciculata. The sequence goes on from CM054930.1 coordinate 25,372,099, forward strand.
TAAAAAATGCTATTTATACATCTCAAAAGATGTGTATATCTTATGCGCGACCCAATCTAGAGTGGGGTAAATTTCACTAATCACACAAATATGACTAGTAAGGAAGTTCTCATCCTTGAATGGATTGAGTGTATATCATACATCTCAAATGAGGTGTATGGGTAGCATTACTCCTAAAAAGATAATAGAAGCGATAGCCATGCACATGGTGGCACATGGTGATATACAACTCGTAAATTATATTTAAAGGTACTATTACTTAAACCATCCTCATAAAAAAAAAAGTCAAAAAAATAGTAGGATTAGCTTAGCTACAAAAGGAGGTGGTCTATATTGAAGCATCAAACTAGACCACATTGAGCCGGTTCAACCAACCTACGAAATCAAGATCAAATCAGGATCAAATGGACAATCCAATCACACCAAGCACAACCTGATATTTTAGAAATTTGTAAATTATTTTTTTTTTGAAATATTTATTCAGTTAAAGAAGTACTTCTTAGTCTTATATTATGGGGGAAGCTACAACCATATAATATCAAATATCTCAACAACAGAAATCAATTTACAAATTCCTAAAATATCAGGTCGTGCTTGGTGTGGTTGAATTGTCCTCAATGCGGTCTCATTTGATGCTTCAATAATCTACTGTGCAACCATTATTTATCACTATATTGATACTATTCATAAAAAATACTTCTATAGCAAGGACACGATTTTCCAGTAGTCATCATGCGTGCATGTTTGAATAATAATAATAATACTATGCCCACTTTGACGTACAACCACGTGCAAAAGTGAGCCATTTTCTGCTCCCTAGTGGAGTAGGTGTTGCCTACAAAACAAAACATAGTGCTGATATTTAATAAAACAAAAGCTCAGAAGTAAATGTTTCCTGAAACATATGCTACAGGATATTGAATGGCCAAAAGCTTTTGCACCATGTTTTGCATCCTAAATGATATAACATTGATCAAGTTGTGGTCCAATTTAAGAACCAGCATGAATTAACCTAGCAACAGTAGAACATGCATCATGGTGCCCATGTTCAAAATCCACCACATTCACCATTCTCAAATTGAAGATCAAGCTCTGGTACCAATTGATATAAATCCAAACTCCAAAGTTGATTGGATGCAGCAGGCCACATCAAGAAGAACAAGAAATAATAAAAATAAAGGTAAGAGAGGGAGAAATGGTAGAAGAAAGAATAGAGGTAAAAGGCTTATGATCTTAAAGAAACAATTTCCACTAGCAAATTTGCATGATCCAATGACTCCATACTGAATATCCCCTTAGCAGTTTATATAAAAAAATAAAACTGGGTCAGTTGTCCAAAAGAAAAACCTTCATAAATTTAAATCATTTCCAAACCCATCTAATACCATAATGGGACTATTTTTTAATCGAATGTAGACTTGTTTTTATCTCTATGGAAACACCTTTGGACAAAATGAGACATCATAGAATCTTAAGTTCATAAAGGTTCTTAATTAGCCCTAAAGCCCAAACTGGAACCTCGAAAAATGTGCAAGAAATATGGAAGTAAACCATCTAATGAATAGCCATAAATGTTGAACACTGACTCAGAATCAATTTGACCCAACCAAGACTCTTTACATACAATTTATTGGACCCATTTAACTTGTAGACCAAACTTAAAAAATCCAAATAAAATTGTATTGCATTATTATGGAAATATTTGCATAAGAAGCTTTAAAAAGCAAAAGCACAAGAATCCGTTGGCTGCCGACCAATAACTAAAAGACTCCATGCTTTGCTAATAACATAATTAGATAGAAAGAAAGTATAAAGACCGCATTACTATCTGAAATGTCTTTATTTCTTAAATTAATGTCGTTTTACTTATAAAACATTAAATTCTGAAACTATCAAACAGTGAGATGGCATTAACTTAAGTTTTCACAATAACTAAATTAAGGGTAAATTTCAATTTGCCCCCCTATGGCTTAGTTCATTTTCACTTTGTCACCTTGTGGTTCAAAAAGTTGCACATAAATATCCTGTTTAGGTCATTTCCACTTTACCACCTTGTGGTTCAAAAAATTGCACTTAACTATCCTGTGGATATAAAAAAAAATCACTTTGCTTTCCTATTTGATAGTAGATCTTTTCGGTAAACAACATGATTGTTGAGTACAATATTTTTGAACCACAGGAGGGCAAATTGAAGTTTACCCCTAAATTAAAGATCTACGAGAGAAAAGCAGAACAATTGCTCACATTGGAGGAACCTTCAAACTACCGACAGAGTGTAATATCCATGACCCAATTGAGCACATCAAGAAAGATGCAGAATCAACTTTACTTCACTCACTTCACATTACTGGTGAAATGATTAGACTTCCGACAATCATCAGTCGCATTTCTGTCGATTGATTCAAACTCTTAATTGTTAGCTTGTTTGTCTTCTCCATGTTATATAGTATATAACAGAGACCTGTCGATGAGAGTGCGAGCTAGCCAACATGGAAAGAGAATAGCAGCTCAAAAATAATTCATTTCACTAAATGCCAGATACAACAAAAATAACAGGATAAAAGCATGCAGGTGCGGTAAGATAGAATAACTACAACCCACATGTATTAACAAAAACAGCACTTACAGTTAGTCGGTTTCTCGCTTTATTCTTCAACAAGCAGGGGCACACCATCATTAAAGAGCATAGTGGCAGCCATTGGTGGTTGCAGATTTTCCGCTAGAGAACAATGAGAAACAACCATCCGTGAATGTTATAAGATCCATATGTTGTGCAACTATAATCAATTCATACCAAGAAAGGAAAGAAGCAAGAGAAGAAAGGAAAGAAGCAAGAGTTATTATCAATGTGTCAAGTTTAAAACATAACAAAGAAAGGAGCAAAGCTGTACAGACATAGCCAACAAATATATGCAATTTATGAGAACATTATGATCAAGCACGTCGAGGTAGAACAGAAACCAGATAGAGTACGGTGTTTACCGTCTGGTAACTTCAATGCCGTTGCCATGACTTCAATCCAAATCATGTCCGGATAATCAGATAAAAAAATTAAATGAATAATAATTTTTGCTGATATCAAAACTAACTATTACGAATTCGAATTCAAACTAAATACAACATGGAGAAACAGAAGTCAGACCTGCTAATTAAACACCGAAGAATTATAAGCATTTATGTGAAGCATCCTTTTTATTGTCTTTGCACCTGTAGGTTTCAATCCGTCTCTAATTTCAACCCTAACACTTATACACTTTTGGATTTTCAGTGGAAAAAGATGTATTCCATTACTATCTGTATTTTTCCTGCTTCCAGTATATATAGAACCAACAAAGTAAGGAGCAATGTTCGTAGTTCCATAGAGATTTGCTTAATGCTTCTTCAGCCAAATGTACAGAGAATATATTACGAAGTTTTTCACAGCACTCTTCTTAAAATCATGGTTAGTTTGATTTATTTATACACTTTGGAAGAGATACAGATGCAGAAATGTAAGGCACCTGCTCGACATTTGTAACTAGCAAATTATAAAGTGTCATATCACAACATTCACGGCAATAAACAAAATCAAGTGTATTCCCAATTCCGTTCCTACTTTAATTGGCCCCTGTAAATAGAATCCAGCTTCCGTCTCAATAGAGGGATAAAGAAAGCTGAAGATGAATCTATTTTGAAACAAATTTTGTTGGCAAACAACATTAAACAGCATAATTAAAGATACCTCAGAATGACTAAAAAAGAAACAAAATGCTTTCCATAGACTTACATTCACCAAGCACTAAGAGCAAAGCTACTATTTCCTTTCTATTGATGAGGGATGAAATGAATTCTTGCTTACCAAAAGTTAACCGGAGTTGATAACTCCACATGAATGTGACAATCATCATTATATAGAAATTAGGCTACATTCAGCTGTCGCCACCAGTTATGAGCTCTCCTAGCTGGTTGAATGCAATTTTGACAAATCATTCAAGCTGTGGGTTTGGACAGTTCTCCAGCACTGCCTCAATACTTAATCACCAATACTCTCAGAAATAGCTCTAGAGTTGATCCCTTACCACAAGCATGAGAGAAGGTTCAATCCAGTTGAATCGCAATTGATGGCCAACATGAGAACCAGAATGTTCCAAAAGCAATCTTTGGCTCTTGCAACTTGTTGGAGATTAAATAAATATATGGAAGGAACATTTTGATTGAAATGAGGATTAAAAGTGTGATTTCAGCCACCAATGATTATTTATCAAATAAAAGTGGCCAGAAGAATGCGAAAAAAACATTCGGGATCGAGGCAGTCTCACATAAGATTTTAGTACAAAGTTTGGCAGTTCAGACTGTCGTTACAGTAACAAATATCCAGAAATCCAACAAATTTAATATTCTCGTCTGCTTTATACCTGGTTCAGGTAAAGCTTTTCCTCTCCCATGAGAAGTAAATCTAGATGACTCTCTTTCAGATTCCTCCAACAATAATTTACAATCCTCACATCATAGCACAGGATGTGCTTCAATCCAAACTTGCATATCCAATATCGTCAAGAAGACATGCAGCAATTCAGTTTGGTGAAGTTTATCAGTTCTTCTCCATATTCCAAAAGGCTGGCCTTATAACTATATAGCCCAAGGCAATCGATAATTCGAGCACCTTTCTTGTTATGCATTAAGGCCAGCCCAGTTCTTAAATGCAATGAGTGCTTCCATTTTCCTGAAGTTTCTCTTTCTTAGCTTTTCCACCTTCAATTTCTTATGTGTCTCCATGAAAGCCTGCTTATGCCGCCACTTGTCCACAAATATCTTCAGCTCCTGAGCCTTTTCCACCACTTGCATTGCCGCATCAAAGAACCCACCCTTAACCAATGCAAACAAAAATGCATCAATCAGATCGTGATCGAAATCAATTCCCTTTTTCCTCACTTCTGTCCAAAGTATCAACACACTAAAGTACTTCTGTATAGAAACGTAGCCATTGATAAGTGATAAGTACGTTTGATTATTCGGTTCAAATCTCAGAAAAACCATTCTCCTATAAGTTCTCCGTGCATCTTCTAATCGGCCAACCTTGCAGAAGGCATGCATAATCGAATTCCAATCGTGAGTAGCAATTTCCACTCTTGGGTCATCAACTATCGAATCCAAGAACGAAGCCATGAGCTCAGGCCGCTGATTTTCCATTAACCCTGTCATTATAGTAAGATAGCTGGTTTTGATATCGGGCAGCCTCGCCTCTCTCATATCCCTAAAGAGGGAGAACGCCGACTGGAAGTCCTGCGCTGACATCGAAACATCAATGAGAGCATCGTAAGAGCCGACATCTAACTGGAGCCCTGCGGCACTAATCTCGGTAACTAGTTGCGCGGCTTCCGCCGTCCGTTGCTCTTTGCAATAAGCTCTCAAGATTGACAAATACACGCCAAGCCCAACAGAAGCTCCTTGAGCAGTCATTTCGTCGAGTATGTTTTGCGCTCTATCCAACAAACCCAGTCCAACACAGGCATTCACGATCCCGAATCCAAATGAGTAGTCTACTCTAACAGATTGAATAGAAGATTCCAACTCCTGGGTCTTAATTATTAAAGAGGCCAACTCTTTGAACCTCCCGTTATCTAGGTAGCACTTTGCGACTTCAATATAGCTTTCGTCATCCAACAAACTACCATCCTCATCTCCCTTTCGCTCCTTCAATAAGCGTAATATTGTCGAAAAAACAGATTCAAAATTTCCGGCTTTAACACACCCGCTGATCAAATTCTTGAAAAATTCCTTCTTTGAAAAACCCAGTGCATCCAACAATTTGTCGAGCTCTTCGATCCTTCTACCGATTCCTTTTGCCGCATACAAGTAAGCGAGCGACCCGAAACTATTAGAATCTGGCGACATGCCCATTTTAGACATCATCTCAAGCACCCTCTCGGCGTCGGAAACCGAGCACATATCGCGGCAGCAACCGTCCAGAACCGCATTGCACGAGACCAAATCGGGCTTCATTGACTCGTTCTTCTCGTCCATCGCGATCCGGCAGTTCTCTTCGAAAACCCGAAGGAACGCAGCGAAACCCCCACTGTTGCCTCCGCTGCTCTTCGCGATGCGGATCAGCGAGTGGCCCCATATGGAAAACGGCGGAGAGAAGCGGTTTTTGAGCATGGATTTGACGAGGGCGAGGGCCGGGGCGGGGGCGGCAGAGTCGGCGAAGGCGCGGAAGAGGGATTCGGCGGCGGGGAGGGAGACGGCGTGGGGGCAGCGGTCGAGGAGGAACACGGCGGCGGCGAAGGCGCGCTTGAGGGAGATGCGGCGGCGGGAGGGGGAGGGGTCGGAGGAGAGGAGGGAGAGGAGGGAGGAGGCGGCGGAGGGGGAGGGGAGGAGGGAGGAGGCGGCGAGGGAGCGAAAGGAGCGCCAGGCGCCGTCGGGGCAGCGGGAGCGGAGGGCGGAGAGGAGGGAGGGTTCGAGGGAGGAAGGGTCGGGGGTTAGGGTTTTGGAGGGAAGGGGAGGGTTAGGGTTAGGGTTAGGGTTAGGGTTAGGGGCGTTGTGGGAGGGGAAGGTTTGTGGCGGAGGGCGAAGATGGAGGGTTGCAGAAAGGAGTAGAGGGTTGGGATCTCCGGAGGTGAAGAAGAAGAAGAAAAGAAATGGCGGGGTAGAGGGAAGAAGAAGAAGAGGCTTCGCCGCATTTGAGATCGCCGGAGAAGGCGAGCAGGGGCGGCGGATAAGGGCCAAAAAACTCTTTTATTTTATTTATCACGGTTATATATTTTTTCGGAAAAAATTATCACTTCTATACAAGTTAAGTAAAATTGTGTGGAGCGGTCATAAACGGAGGCACTTATTCATTTATTTAAGAATAAAAGTATTTTGTACTAATTATATTTATGTTAGGATTAATTGCATACATGTCCCTTCAAATATGTCGAATTACAAATATATTTCTGTAAAATTCAACTTTAAAAATTATTCTAATCAAAACAGATATCCCAAAATAGGTTTTCGAACAAATTATTCTAATCAAAACAAATTGTTTTAAAACAATTCTTTAAAAATTACTTTTAAAAGAATTAGAAATAATTTTATCCTTATCTTTCTCTCTCTCTCTCTATATATATATATAGGGTCCGACTACTATACTCTTATGAGTAAAATTTTTTTGTACTCATAAATTTTCATCCCTTGGATGAAGAAATGTGCGGTTAGGATTATAGTAGTCCCTAAAATTTATACTATTTTTTCAACAACCTAGTAACCCTAGGGGGACCACTATCATCCTAACCGCACATTCCTTCATCCAAGGGTGAAAAAATTATAAGTATAAGAAGGTTTATACTCATAAGAGTATAATAGCCTTACGCTATATATATATATATATATATATATATATATATATATATATATAGTCCGGCTACTATACTATTAATAGTACCAAGTCTTTGGTACTATCAAGTTTTCTACCCTTAGATCAACCCCTTTGATTATTTCATCGTTAGATTTTACTATTTCTTCAACCACCTATTAAACCCAAGGGGCCCACCATCATCTCAACCACATATCTTTTAATTTAAGGATCAAAAACTTAATAGCACCAATGACTTGGTAGTATAATAGTATTCCAGCCTAGCTCTCTCTCTCTCTCTCTCTCTCTCTCTCTCTCTCTCTCTCTCTCTCTCTCTCTCTCTATAATATATATATATATATATATATATATATATATATATATATATGTCTGCGACCACGAATGACTCATCTCGAACGGTTCATAATTTTGTTTAGTCCCTGGGGTAGTATTCATGATCATCTCAACCACATATCTTTTAATTTAAGGGTTAAAAACTTAATAGCACCAATGACTTGGTAGTATTAATAGTATTCCAGCCTAGCTCTCTCTCTCTCTCTCTCTCTCTCTCTCTCTCTCTCTCTCTATATATATATATATATATATATATATATATATATATATATATATATATATATATGTCTGCGACCACGAATGACTCATCTCGAACGGTTCATAATTTTGTTTAGTCCTTGGGGTAGTATTCATGATTCAGATTAATATTTAAATATATATGTATTAGGTATTGCGGATTTATGTCTTCCAATAGATGCAAGCATATACTGTTAATTACCCCCATAACATATTAGGGCACCTTTGATTAAGAGACCTCAAAAATACTGATAATAGAATAGACTGGAATCAAATAAAATATAAATTTTATTATATAGATTATTGTACAATTATATGGCTTAACCAGAGACATACCCCTAGTATACATGAATAGAGTATAAAAAAAGTAATCAGTTTAACGATATGGCGGTCGATTGAGTTTGGATTGCTCAGTTTAAAGACATGGCGATCGATTAGATTTGGATTGCTCAGTTTAACGACATGACGGTCGATTGAGTTTGTGTTGCTCAGTTTAACGACATGGCGGTCGATTTGAATTTAGGTTGCTCAGTTTAAAGACATAGCGGTCGATTAGATTTAGGTTGCTCAGTTTAAAGACATGGTGATCGATTAAGTTTGGATCCTCAGTTTAAAGACATGGCGGTCGATTGAGTTTGGGTTGCTCAGTTTAGAGACATGGCGGTCGATTGAGTTTGAGTTGCTCAGTTTAACGACATGGCGGTCGATTTGAATTTATGTTGCTCAGTTTAACGACATTGCGATCGATTTGAATTTAGGTTGCTCAGTTTAAAGACATGGTGGTCGATTGAGTTTGGGTTGGTCAGATTAATGACATGGCGGTCGATTTGAATTTGGGTTGCTCAATTTAACGACATGCGGTCGATTAAATTTAGGTTGCTCGGTTTAAAGACATGGTGGTCGATTGAGTTTGGATTGCTCAGTTTAAAGACCTGGCGGTCAATTGAGTTTGGGTTGCTCAGTTTAATGACATGGCGGTCGATTTGAATTTAGGTTGCTCAGTTTAACGACATGGCGGTCGATTTGAATTTAGGTACTCAGTTTAAAGACATGACGGTCGATTGAGTTTGGATTGCTCAATTTAACGACATGGCGGCCGATTTGAATTTAGATTACTCAGTTTAACTGTCACGCCCCGAGTTTAAAAATCAGTCTAAGTTTTTTTTTTTTTTTTTTTTTTTTTTTTTTTTTTTTTTTTTTAAATCAGAGTTCGCAAAATCAAGCGTAACAGACCGCCACATATATATGAAATTCTCTGACCACACGGGTAGAGTCTCCCCTATACATGCACGGCTTGGCAAGTACAACAATATACAATCAGAGATCAAGTACAGAGACTTAAACTAACATCAACCCAATCAGTTCTAACATATGTATAAATCATACAGTCCTCAAAATATGTAAAACAATACTGATCATGATATATAAGATCAACTCAAATATAAAATGTCATAGTCAAAGTCCAAGTCTCAGATAGATCATCAGGGGGACAGCTCTATCGTGACAGCCTCACTCGTACGTCCCGACATCCCTCCACCCGACGGACCTGAAAAATGGTCACCAAGGGGGTGTGAGATACAACGACAGTGTATCCCAGTGGGCACGACGAGCCGAGAAATAGCTAATCGTACCTACTGGATACTAAAATCTGCGGATAGTAACTGGTCAGTGGATAAAAGCTGAATAAACTGAAATAGGCATGCTGAAACAAGGAATATAACTGCAGATGTCACATAAGTGCTCATAATAGATGACTGTATATAATCGAGCATGAAACTGAGCATAAAGGGTACAAGATAAATAGCTACATGTAAGTGAAACATGATAACAAAAGCTATGCGTCAATAACAGAAACTCAAGTACCCAATCACATGCCACTATTGGTCTCGCAGGACCTCAGGCTAGTGCCACCGATCCGCACTATATCTGGTTGACATAACCCTGCACTCACAGACTCCAAGTAGTCTCGATGCAAAGGGCTCACGGGTCCTTCCTCTAGACCACTTTATCGGTAAAGAACACTATGACGGTGGCCAAACCGTCAGTGTACGTGAAGTACAGCAGTGCGTGGCAAATCATAATGCTATGCTCAAGCTCACGGTCTAATGACCGGGTAGTCGGCAACAAACCGAGATCCCCTCAAGGAAGCAACTATCTATCTGTATATCAATCAGGTCTATCATGCATAACTGGAAATAAAAGCAAGTATCTCTGGATATAATGCAATCTAATAACTGATAGATATGAAGCAACAATAGGCATGATCAGACCATGAATGTCAACTGTACTGAAAACAGAATTAAAAATGACAGGTAAACAGGAAATGTCCAGGTAGATGTCTATCAACTAAGGATAAAAGACATGTAGCATAATCAAGGCTAAATCAAAAACAGGTGTCCGACTGGACTAAAGCAACCAGAGGGCCGAAAAGATAAAGCCCGGACCGAAGATAACCCACCTGAATGTAGGCCGATCCCGAACTCCCGCTAGTCTACTGAGAGGCTGGTGCTGAACTGCTGGGACATGAACAGTAACTGGAATCAGAAACAGACCCACTCATACCCATCCCGACAACACTACAGCAACATGACGCTGACACGGGGAAACTTAGCCGAAATGAGGCTTTTCCCGAAATTTTCGAAAAACCACCGAATCACTAAATCGACCCGCCGACGGTCTACAAATATTCGAATACTGCCAAACTACACCTGCTGACCCTAAACATCATAATCTAGATATTCGGGTAGACAGGGGCAAAACTGTAATTTCCCGTGTCGAAATGTTGCCACGAATACTCGCGTCGAAAATCGTAAAACCGCCGATTTCGCCGATTTACGGAATGGTATCTGATTCCCGCTCAACGAGAGCCTACGAAACTCTAACAAAATGCCTAGAAGGCGTATAAATACTGTCTAAAGACAGCCAGCACATTCAAATTGTAAGTTGACCCATAATCTTCTCTAATTTGCATAATTATATTATTTTAAACGTTGTTCTGACTCGTTCTTCCAAACTAGGAAGTTCTAGACAGCGCCGTAAGTTTCAACGCGTTCGTTTCAACGAGACGAAACTCATGCTCACGAGTTTGGGCTTGCACGAGGCCCGAGAACAAAGTTGGCTATTAACTCTTAGATCCAAAAATTGTTACGGAATTTGAGTTGGCGTATTTCGTGAAAGTATTAAGTCTTGAAGATTGAAGATAAAAGAACTTTGGATCATATACCTCAATCTCAAGAAAGAAGAATTCAAAAGGATCAGGTATGTTTAACTAAAGATTTTTGGTGATCCGAATACTTCTTGTAGTGTAGAAACACCTGGAAGAAAGTTTTATTGCATAAACATCAAAAACTGGACATGGGACATGTTCAGGATCCGGATCGTGCTCGGCAATCCGGATCCCGAAGGGTGTTTGTTCATACACTGTTTCAATCCGGATCGCAGCATTTCATGATCCGGATCCCGAACACTGGTTTTACCTTTTCACTATCCGGATCAGGATTTGCAATCCGGATCCCGAACGTGATGTTTGGTGAAACTGTATGAACGATCCGGATCGGGGACTACGATCCGGATCCCGAACTAGCATTTTTCTGGAAATCGTCTTTCTTGCTTCTGCAATCCGGATCGTCCAATTCCAATCCGGATCGCCGTCGGTAAAATTTCCAGAAAAGGCAGTTTTTGATCCTTATCTTCTTCCAATGGTTTCTAACCTATAAATAGGCCCTATATTCATTTTCTAGGGCATCCGCAAAATAGAAAAATAGCCGAAAAGGAAAAATCCACATATAGAGAAGAAAGGAAATCAATAGATTTATTCTATGTTTCTTCATCTATATTGATTGATTTGATTCTAGGTTTTCCATACTCACATTTTGAGTAGAATCAAATCAATGAATACTTAGATGGTATTTCCGATCTATTTCTAATCTAAGTATTCGGCGGATCATCACCACCCAAACAAACAACGATTTACCCCAAATCGGCGCGTGGACTCGCGTGGCCTTGTGGATTCAAGGTGCAAGGTACGTTCGTGGATTCGAAGCGTGCTACTGGGTGAAGACCGTGGATTCGGTCGGACGTCGTGGACTCGACGTTGGACGCTGTGGATTCAGCGTTGGGCGCGGATCGTGGATTCGAGAAGCGTCGTGGAGCGAGCGGAGAAGATCTACTAGGAGCGTATGGTAAAAGGTTGAGTCGTCTGTGAGTACGTTATATCACCTTGTACGTGTGTTAATTCTAGTGGATTTCGCCGTGTTATCGGTCCCGTGGTTTTTTACTCCGGTTTGGAGTTTTTCCACGTAAAAATCTTGCGTGTTCATTTTTTTTTCCGCATTGGGTTTTATTGCGCAATGATTTTTTGAGTGTTTATTGTTTACACCTATTCACCCCCCTCTAGGTGTTTTTTCCCCTATTTAGATCCATATTACTTATAACCCAACAAGTGGTATCAGAGCGGGAATAGGGTTGTAAACAATGGTTGAAGGTGGAAACATCAATCGACCCCCTTTCTTTGATGGAACAAATTATGCGTACTGGAAAGTACGGATGAAAGCCTTTTTAATTTCCATCGACGAAAGGGTGTGGCAATCAATTGAATTAGGATGGTCTAATCCAACTGAAATTATTTCTGATGTTCGCACCTTAAAACCTAGGTCGAAATGGACCAAGGAAGAGATAGATTCATCTTCTTACAATGGCAAAGGGATTAATGCTCTATTTAATGCTTTGTCACAAACAGAGTTCTCTCGCGTCTCGGCATGTGAGACTGCGAAAGAAATCTGGGATGTTCTTCAAGTTACGCATGAGGGAACTAACCTTGTGAAGATTCAGAAACTGCAAATGCTTACGAGCAAGTTTGACTCTATCTCTATGGCAGAGAATGAATCTTTCACTGACTATTACACACGATTGCAAGACATCGTAAACTCATGTGCTAACTTGGGAGAGAAGATTCCAGAATTTAAAGTTGTAAGAAAAATTCTAAGAACTCTTCCTGAACGATTTCGCCCGAAGGTCGCAGCCATTGAAACAATTAAACACCCGGACGAAATGCGTGTAGAAGAATTAGTAGGTGCTTTACAAACTTATGAAATGACATTTCCTACTAACTATTCTTCTGGAAAGGCATCCTCTTCTAAGTCTTCAGGTTACGCATTGAAATCAACTAAAGAAGAAGACGCGGATTCATCCTCCTCGGACGACGACGAGAACCTATCTATGGAGGACTTTGAGAAGCAGCTCGCTCTCTTGACAAGGAAGTTTCGCCGCAACTTTCGAAGGGGTAATTCAAGCAAAACTCCATCCTTCGGAAAGTCGAAGAAAGGCAAGGGTTCTTCAAGCTACAAGTCAAGAAAGCAAGAGAACTTCTCAAAGGATAAGAAAAGTTCAGAGGGACAAGTTCAGTGCTTCAAATGTCGAGGCTACGGCCACATTGCAACGGAGTGTCCCAACAAGAATCCGGCAAAGAAGAAAGCGATGCAAGTCGTTACTTGGGATGACAACTCCACGTCAAATGAGTCATCCTCAAGTGATGAAGAAGACAACGCGACAGCTTTCCACGCGTCCACTACATCTTCACCCTTCATGTGCTTAATGGCAAGTACATCCGATTCCTTGTCCAACTCCTCCCTGTTGAAAAGATTGCAACGGACGATGAATCGAGCAATTCTGAAGGTGAAGATTTTGCTCTTGCCTACCATAAGCTTTTGAGGGATTCAAAGAAACTGGCAAAGCAAAACAAGGGGTTGAGAGGGAGATTGCAGGATCTCGAAGAAGAAGTAAAAAGGGTAACTTCTCTCTCAACCGATCTTGAAGTGGAAAGGGATAATCTAGCCAAAGCAAATGTTTCCCTTCAAGAGTCCAATGAGCTTCTCGAGAAGAACATATGGAATGGTGAACAAAGCGAATTACTTCTTGAAGCTCTACGGCGAGGCTCGACAGGAAAAATGGAAATGACAAAGACCATACGCCAACTAAAGGATGACTTAAAGAGATTTTCTTCTGGAAGGAGTAAGTTGGACAGACTTCTTGGTCTTGGTCAAACAAATAAGTTCGGCCTCGGATACACTCAAACTGGAGACATTCCAAGTTCGAGTGGGACAGTATTTGTGCCTCAGTCGGTATCTCCTCCTCCGACACCGGAATTCACGACAAGCAACGACAACAAGCCTACTTCATCCTCCTCGGGATCGTCAAGAACTAAGGTATGTTTTCGTTGTGGCATTTCAGGGCACATAAGGAGAAATTGCAAGATGGGAGCCAAACGCACACCTCAAGCACCTCTTGCAATGACTACCAAAAGGTGATTCCTCGAAAATCAACTGCAAATCATTGAAGGAAAAGAGCCTTGGTAGTTCACCGCTCAAGACGACATCATCAAGGAGCAGCAATTCTTCAACAAGACGCTTTCACCTAGGAGAATCAACTTCACGACCATTACCGACGCATTCCAAAAAGGTTTGGGTGCGCAAAGGTGAAATTTTCCCTTGTCTTGTTACCAATGTTTCCTTGCATGCATATGATAGTTCGTCTTGGTATCTGGATAGCGGGTGTTCCCGTCATATGACCGGTGACAAAAACTGTTTTCAAACTTTGAGAAAAACTCCGGAGGACTTGTTGTTTTCGGAGATGGTCGGTCTTCCAAAATTGTTGGAAAGGGAACGGTAGCTATTCCAGATGGCCCGGTTCTAAAAATGTGTTATTTGTTCATGGCCTTAAGACTAACCTCATAAGCATAAGTCAACTTTGTGATAATGGTTATTCAGTTAATTTTTCATCTGATAAATGTACTGTAACTGACAAGAACCATGCTTTCTTTTTAAAAGGGGTTAGATCAGAAAACAATTGTTATGTAGTTCCTACTAAATTTCTGAAAAATGTAACCTAGCATCTTTGAAAAATGAAACACTTTGGCATGAAAGGCTAGGTCACATAAACTTTAAGGAACTTGCTAGAATTTCAAACAAAGATGTGGTCAAGGGGGTTCCGAAACTTTCTTTTGAACAAAACATTGTGTGTGGCGGTTGCCAAAAGGGAAAACAGTCTAGGACTGCACACAAGAACTTGAACCACATAGGTACAAAACGGCCTTTGGAACTTTTGCATATGGACTTAATGGGGCCAACTCGTCAACCATCTTGGGAGGTAAATGGTATATTTTCTTATTGGTTGATGATTTTTCTAGATATACTTGGGTAGCATTTTTAAAAGAAAAAGCTGATACTTTTGATTCTTTTCTCGAAATCTGCCATCGTATTATGATTGAAAAGAATGATAAGATTACTCGAGTTAGAAGTGATAGAGGTGGGGAATTCATAAATTCCAAATTCATTGATTTTTGCACTTCTAACGGCATTAAACATGAATTCTCCGCACCTTATACACCTCAACAAAATGGTGTAGTCGAGCGCAAAAACAGGGTCGTACAGGAAATGGCACGTGTTATGCTTCATAGCCGGAACTTACCTTTATATTTTTGGGCTGAAGCGGTGAACACTGCTGTTTATGTTATTAATCGAGTGTATTTGCGCCCGGGGACTTTGAATACACCATATGAACTATGGTTTTGTAGAAAACCTAACATCAAATATTTTCGTATCTTTGGGAGTCGGTGTTTTATTTTACGTGATCGCGAGAATCTTGGAAAATTTGACTCTCGAAGTGACGAAGGGATTTTCTTAGGTTATTCTACAAACAGCAGAGCATATCGAGTTTTTAACTTAGAATCTAAGACGATCGTAGAATCGATAAATGTTAAGGTAGATGAAGCTTTTCACTTTGAATCTGAAAAATCTACCCTCGATATCTCTCTTGATGATGATACACCTGCTAATGCATCTTCTTCTAACAATTCTTTCGATAATAATGATGCATCTAACGGTTCTTCAAGCTTATCTGATGTGCAGGAATCATCTCGTGTACCTCCGACTACTCCTCTACCTCAAACGTTACGCATCTCCAAGGATCACCCTGAATCGAACATCATTGGAGATCCACAAGAAGGAGTTAGAACACGGAGACAATTGGTTTGCGGATTTGCATGCTATGTATCTCAAATCGAACCAAAGAATGTTGATGAAGCTCTCCAAGATGACTACTGGATTAAAGCAATGCAGGAAGAGCTCCATCAATTTGAGCGAAACAAAGTCTGGGAATTAACGAAGCCTCCGAAGCAACACAATGTGATAGGTACCAAATGGATCTTCAAGAACAAGAAAAATGAAGATGGTACTATCATCAGGAACAAAGCAAGGTTAGTTGCTCAAGGCTACTCTCAAGTAGAAGGTATAGACTTTGATGAAACTTTCGCCCCTGTAGCTAGACTCGAGTCCATTCGTATCTTATTTGCGATTGCTTGTCATTTTAAAATCAAATTATTTCAAATGGACGTTAAGAGCGCCTTTTTAAATGGGTTTTTAAATGAGGAAGTTTATGTGGCTCAACCGAAAGGTTTTGTGGATCATAAACTACCTAACCATGTTTTTCGTCTGAAAAAGGCTCTTTACGGTCTGAAACAAGCACCGCGAGCATGGTACGAAAGGTTGACAAAGCACCTTTTGGAAAAGGGCTACACTCGAGGGGGAGCTGACAGGACTCTCTTTGTGAAGCATTATCAAAACAATTTCATAGTTGCTCAAATCTATGTCGATGACATTGTATTTGGAGCAACAAGAGATAATGATGCTTCTAAATTCGCGGAGACCATGGAAAGCGAATTTGAGATGTCCATGATGGGCGAATTGACTTATTTTCTTGGATTACAAGTTAAACAAAACGATGAAGGAATTCACTTGTGTCAATCCAAGTATGCACTGGAGTTGGTCAAAAAGTTTGATCTAGAAAATTCTAAGGATTTTCCGACTCCAATGGGAACTAGCCATAAGGGACTTGGAAGTGAATCACATAGTGAGAATGTAGACGAGAAACTGTATCGCAGTATGATTGGAAGTCTACTATATCTCACGGCTAGTCGCCCGGATATATCCTTCAGTGTTGGGATTTGTGCGAGATATCAATCAGCACCGAAGGAGGTTCACCTGAAAGCGGTGAAACGGATCATCCGATATATCAAAGGTACAATCAATTTCGGAATTTGGTATCCTATGGGAACAAGTTTGGATATTGTTGGATACTCAGATGCCGATTGGGCTGGATCGGTGGATGATCGGAAAAGCACGAGTGGTGCATGCTTCTATCTTGGCCATTGCCTTGTTGCATGGCACAGTAAAAAGCAGAATTGCATAGCACTCTCGACTGCCGAAGCGGAGTACATTTCTGCAGGAAGTTGTTCAACCCAATTGATTTGGATGAAAAGCGTGTTGAGCGATTTCCGGATTTCAGCATCTTCGGTAACCATTTTATGTGACAACACTAGTGCTATTAACATTTCTAAAAACCCTGTGTTGCACTCTAGAACAAAACATATTGAACTTAGATATCATTTTCTTAGAGAGCTAGTTGAATCAAATATTCTTCAACTGTCATATATTTCAACTGAGGATCAATTAGCTGATATCTTAACAAAACCTTTGGATCAAAAACGTTTTATTCACTTGCGTAAAGCAATTGGCATGCTTTCCTTGAAATAATCTCTTTTTGAAACCTTTGCTTAGGTTAGGTTTTGTTTTTGTTTTGTTCTTTATCTATGTTTTGTACATAGGACATTAATTGAGCATAAATCATAATTGACTTTAATTGCATCCTTTTATGCATTTAGAAATTTATTATGCTTTTGATATCATAATATTTCAATGTTGCAATGATCATTTACGTTAATTAAACCATCTTTTAAGTGATCAAAGTCAATTTCTCTCTCAATGATCTCTTGGTATAGTCATTATCATATTTGATTGCTTAGTCGAGTATGAATGCGAGATCAATTTTTGGTTGAATACCTTATATATTAAATAATTGATAGCCAATTGAGGGGGAGTCAATGAAATGTAAAATGCTCAAAAGATGTGGAAAGAGTTACATCCCAATGAGGAGTGTGAAAACTACCACCACATGGAGAAAATGAAAGAAAGAAAAAGATACTCCATGAATGCAAAGCAAATTTTTGTTTTAAAAATGTTGATGAAATGCATATTGAAATACTTGACTCAGTCATATTTCATGGTTGGTATAAGGTGGGATTTTTGATAAAAGATGCTCAAAGAGCCACTCCTTCAACAGATTGTCTAGATATATTATCTAACTTATCTGGGATTTCAAACATCTATTGATCTTGGTATTTCATTTTCTTTACCAAAATTGATGATTTGATAAAGGCATTACGCATAAGATCAGGATAGATGTAATTGAAGTTGTTCAACTTTAAGTGTTTTAATTTCGTAAATTTTCGTTTCATTTTTGAGTATTTTTGATAGATTTTGTATAATCTATTTCTTGTTGTATGAAACGATGATTTTTGTTTAAAGTTGACATGGTAAAGTGCTTACATACTTTTTCTGGATTTTATGGAATTTTTCTAAATTTTTCTGGAGAAAAAGTTGAAGCCGATCCGGATCGGGATAAGTGATCCGGATCCCGAACGCAGGATTCTTCCTGCGGGTAGCCGATCCGGATCACATTCTCGATCCGATCCGGATCACGGCTAGGGTTTATAAAGAACAAAGAGATTTGATTTCTTTTACCCTAATCTTTTGTTTCCAAGCTTCTAGAGTTTCTCTCTCTAGATTTCTTGCATCTTGGAGCTTCCAAACTCAAAGTTCTTCGGATTCAAGTAAGTTTTATTGATCAAATCTCGGTTTTTCACAGTTTTTATATGTTTTCATCAAACGTGAGTTGAAATCATGGATCTTTTTCGTTTGTGAATGGTTTTTGATCAAATTTCTTTTGAAATAAGAACTCTGGGTCGATTAGTTTTGCTTTTATGCTGGGTTTTCTGATAAACGAATTTTTAGGCTTCGATTTCTAAAAATTCTGTTTTAGGGCATAAAAGAGGAATTTTTGAAAATCATGGATTGATCTATTTTTAAAATTCTTTTTGCAAAACTAATTTGATTCTTAGCTTCTCTACATGATTATGATTGTTTGGGTACAATTTTTCAAATTTTTCAAAATTGACAATTTTTCATGTGTTCTTGAGTTGGTCTTCACAGGACACTTTCTTAAAGCTCAAGCAATGGTGATCACATGGATCATTTTCCTACTTGCTGCCATGGTCCATGTTAAGGACACTGCAAAGCCTAAGAAGGCTAAAGAACGAAGAGAGCTCAGAATGATTCCGATACAGATTCAGAGACGGATTCAATAGACTGGGATAACCTCGAGATCGAGGAAGATGTCCCCATTATCTCAAAAGGGAAAGCACCTGCTGAAGCTTCAAAGACAAAGCCTCAGCCTACTGCAGCTGATAAAGGAAAAGCCCCATGGAACCTACTTCAATGGAACAAGGATGAAAACTGGTGCAAGAAAAAGAGGCAGTGCTCGGGGCATTTCAATTAACGAACCAATTGCTAGCCAGCCTCCACCACAGGAATTCATTAGCTCCACAAGAATCAAGGATTTTGAGAAAAGAGAATGCATTGGTGAGAGACATGTCAATGTCAAACCAATGATGGAACGATCTGCAGCTTTTGGGACTTTGTTTGATCAAGTTGGTCTTGCTCCAATTTGCAACTTTCCTGAATCAACTGGGTATTGTCCACACACAGTTCGCATGTTTTATCAGAATGCTGCAAGTCTAACTGATTATGATGACGGACGTCGAGAATTTCATACTGTGGTTAAAGGTATCAAAATCAAAGTCACTCCCCAACTGATTGGAGAGGTGCTCGGTATGAAAGCCAGATCTGATGGACTCCATTACCTGAAGACTCAAAGCTTCACGACAACTCTTGGAGAGTTGTAGTCAATGGAATTTGTCTTCCGGATACTTTGTCTACCGGAAATTCTGTATTCTCCAAAGAGCTTCGAAAAGAGTATAAGTATATCAACTTCATTGTCTGCTACAACATTCTTCCCAATATGAATACAAAGGTTCTTCGATGGGATAGGATGTTATTTCTTTATCTTCTTGGAAACCCAGCCGCATTGATGGGAGCAAACTTGAACATTCCCTATCTCATTTGGGCTAGGATGACGCGGTATGTTGAACACTCTCACCCAACAGAGAGACTACCATACCCAATGATAATCATGCGCATCCTTAAGAAGTTTAAAGTGGATACAAGCGCGAGCTCTTACATGTATAGTTTGGGGACAATTAATGAGACAACGATTGTGAAGTCTCTATCGACAAAGCAGGATGATCCTCCATCTCCTCCAATTCGACAACGAGCTCGACCACAAGCAACTACTTCTACAGCCCCTGTTCCTCCATCACAGCAGGCACCTCCATCCACCTCTGATGATGATGCCTCTGTCAGCTCTATCTTTAAAGAACAACAGCGACTTTCCAATGAGCAAGAACGCATGTCTGCTGAGTTCACTGAAATGAAAGGAGAGATTCAAGTTGTGAAAAAGGAACTGGAAATCATCACAGCTTCACAGATCACTTTGACTAAGTCAGTCTCATCAGTGAAGAAACTAGTGAAGAAGATGTTTGCCAAAATGGGATGCACCACCTCTGATGACTCCGACTCTCAGGAATAAATTTTCTGTTCTAACTTTCTTTTGCTCTTTGCAGGTTTTTCATTTTTGCTTATCTTTTTAACTTCCTTTTGTTTTGTAATTATTGGCTTTGTTTGTGACAAAAAGGGGGAGAGAGTTTAGAGAGAACTTGAACAATGAACTTGAACAATGACGAAAATGTGTGAATGTGAAAACATTAAGGTAAGTATGATCTCAACTTCAACTTTGGTTTTTATTTGTTGATTGGTTGCATGCCCCTACTAACTATTTGACTAACTATTTGGGCATGTAATATGACTAACAAGTTGATGTTGGACTAACAGTTTGTGACATTTGGTTTTTGAATGCTTAGAAGATATGTTGGTTTTAACTATGATTCTCTTACATATCTGAATTCTTCAAATGTCATGATGAGAATAAACTCTATCTCTGTACTTGGTTTTGTATGTTTCAATTCTTGAGGTATCTAACGATTTTGTTTGTCAAGAATGATTTCTTTGTGCAGAGATTACAGATGTCTAAGTCTAGAGTCTGTTTTAGGAGTTTATCTCATGTATTTAATTTTTGGATCTCCATTGTAAATTTTTGTTGTATGGTGATAGCAACAAAAATATCTTTTTGAATTTTCTTTTGTGGATTTGTGTTTTGTCACGAAACCGCCAAAGGGGGAGATTGTTACGGAATTTGAGTTGGCGTATTTCGTGAAAGTATTAAGTCTTGAAGATTGAAGATGAAAGAACTTTGGATCATATACCTCAATCTCAAGAAAGAAGAATTCAAAAGGATCAGGTATGTTTAACTAAAGATTTTTGGTGATCCGAATACTTCTTATAGTGTAGAAACACCTGGAAGAAGTTTTATTGCATAAACATCAAAAACTGGACATGGGACATGTTCAGGATCCGGATCGTGCTCGGCAATCCGGATCCCGAAGGGTGTTTGTTCATACACTGTTTCAATCCGGATCGCAGCATTTCATGATCCGGATCCCGAACACTGGTTTTACCTTTTCACTTGCATGATCCGGATCAGGATTTGCAATCCGGATCCCGAACGTGATGTTTGGTGAAACTGTATGAACGATCCGGATCGGGGACTACGATCCGGATCCCGAACTAGCATTTTTCTGGAAATCGTCTTTCTTGCTTCTGCAATCCGGATCGTCCAATTCCAATCCGGATCGCCGTCGGTAAAATCTCCAGAAAAGGCAGTTTTTGATCCCTATCTTCTTCCAATGGTTTCTAACCTATAAATAGGCCCTATATTCATTTTCTAGGACATCCGCAAAATAGAAAAGATAGCCGTAAAGGAAAAATCCACATATAGAGAAGAAAGGAAATCAATAGATTTATTCTATGTTTCTTCATCTATATTGATTGATTTGATTCTAGGTTTTCCATACTCACATTTTGAGTAGAATCAAATCAATGAATACTTAGATGGTATTTCCGATCTATTTCTAATCTAAGTATTCGGCGGATCATCACCACCCAAACAAACAACGATTTACCCTAAATCGGCGCGTGGACTCGCGTGGCCTTGTGGACTCAAGGTGCAACTACGTTCGTGGATTCGAAGCGTGGTACTGGGTGAAGACCGTGGATTCGGTCGGACGTCGTGGATTCGACGTTGGACGCTGTGGACTCAGCGTTGGGCGTGGATCGTGGATTCGAGAAGCGTCGTGGAGCGAGCGGAGAAGATCTACTAGGAGCGTATGGTAAGAGGTTGAGTCGTCAGTGAGTACGTTATATCACCTTGTACGTGTGTTAATTCTAGTGGATTTCGCCGTGTTATCGGTCCCGTGGTTTTTTACTCCGGTTTGGAGTTTTTCCACGTAAAAATCTTGCGTGTTCATTTTTATTTCCGCATTGGGTTTTATTGCGCAATGATTTTTTGAGTGTTTATTGTTTACACCTATTCACCCCCCTCTAGGTGTTTTTTCCCCTATTTAGATCCAATTACTTATAACCCAACAAAAATGACCACTATGCTACATCTTACTATACACTTGATCAAACTGTAATCCAACTGGAGCATGATGTTCAGCGATGACAGAGGACTGTTGTGCTCACCTGTGGCGCGCCGGAGGATGGCCGGAGAAGTTGGCCGGAGCAACCCTCAAATCAAGCTAGGCTCGGGTTTGGTTAGCTTGGAGCAAACCAGGTTTAAACCTGGAACTGTTGCCATATGGTGTGTCCACATTGGCCGGTTCTATTTTGACTCAATCCATATGAGATGTGGATTAGGATTCATCTTTTTGTGTTAAGGATAAGATCGGATTTTATCCTTATATGTTAAGGATAAGGATAGGATTTATCCTTATGGGTTAAAGACAAGGATATGTTTCTTATAGGTTAAGAAACATATCTTAACCCATATCCTAACTATATTCTGTTTATCTTTGCGTGAGAAATAGGATATCCTAAAGGGTCCTAATAGCCTATAAATAGAACCCCTTCCCCTATACGGAAATATATACAACATACGATACACAAGAAGAAAAAGAAATTTTCTTCTTCCTCATTCTCTCTCTACGTTCTCTCTGGGTTTCCACCTTCGTTCCCGGGGTTTTGGAGTGTGGACATAGAAGAGAACTCTAGTAGCCCTCTTCGCATCCAATCCGATCTGCGCATCCAGTCTGCAACCAGGAGATTCGTGGAGGGTCAAGAATTACCAAGAAGACAAGGACGATCCAAGAAGGCTGGTAAAATAAGCTAGCTGATCCAATTCCGGTTCCTGGATACGTTGGCTATCCAGTTTGTAAGTTTCCGCTGCCCTCTAATTCCGGCAATTGGTATTAGAGCAATTTGCTTGTTTTCGCCTGAGATCATGCCGGCTTGATTAAAAAAAAAAAAAAAAATTATATTTCGTTGATCTTTTTTTCGTAGATTAGTTCTACATTTATTTATTTATTTTATTTTATTTTATTTTATTGGATTCATTTTTCTATGTGAAATCGAATAAAAAAAAAAGAGGCTAAATTAGTTTTAGTTTGTATTGATCACGAAATATTTTTATTTACATATGTTGTAAATAACCTTTTTTTTATTATTTACATATGCTGTAAATATTTTTTTTTATAATAATTAATATATATAAATAAAAGATAAAAAGAAAACTAAATTAGTTTTAGTTTTTTATTCTTCAAGAAATATTTTTATTTACATCAGTTGTAAATAAATATTTTTTTATTTTTTATTTTCTTTTATGCTGTGTGCTTTATTTAAAAAAAAAAAAAAAAAAAAAAACAGACCCGGCAGGCGGGCTCGGGGCCCGCGCATTGGGCGCTGGGCCCGGCCCGGCTTACAGCCACGAGCAGGCTCGGGTACTGCGCTACGGGCGCAGGTCCTGGCCCGGCCCGTAGCGGGCCAGCGGGCTCGGGCCCCGCGCTACGGGCGCAGGGCCTGGCCCGGCCCGCTGCGGGCCAGCATGCTCAGTTCCCCCTTCGCTGAGGGCGCAGGGCCTGGCCCTAAGGCTGCGGGCATGCAGGCCAGGCTGCGCCCCCCCCCCCCCCCCCCCCCCCCCCCCCCCCGCGCACTGCAGGCGCAGGGGCCCATCCCGCTGCTCCCTAGCAAGATAAGCAGGCCCCGCGCTGGGTACGCGGGGCCAGACTGGCCGGCTGGTTGCGTGGTCCCTTTTTTTTTATTTTTTATTTTTTAAAAGTTTTTTTTATGCTCCTATGTGCTGCAAATTTTTTTTATGTGGTTTCTTTTATGCTCCTATGTGAAATTTTTTTTTATTTACCTGTGGGATTTAAATATGCATGTGTTGTATAACTTATATCTTGTGTAGATTTAAATGCTTGTCTAGCTTATTATTAATTGTGTATGTAAGTATTTGTGTTCTTTCGGTGTTTTTCCACAAATTTAATTTTAGAAAAGCGGGTTCGGCGTATGCAGCATTCATTTAGAATATGATTCCCTTTGATGTACATCTTTGTAGTGATCTAGTAGGTTTTATTTCTGCAAATGTGATGTAATAATTAAGGTCATGTAAGAGGAATGTGTTTTGCACACCATCGACGTTTTTCAAATTAAATTTTGGCACAAGTACTTATTTTTTATTATTATCTGTGTGATATGAATTTTTTTTTAAGATAAGTTCTTAAAAAGTTATATATTTTTTTTCTTTTAAAATGGATGAGTTTCGTTTTTTTTGAATAAGTTTCAAAATTAAATAAGAAAAAAATTAATAAGATTGAAATTTCTTGAACCGACACTGGGTGATGATTATGAGCCTAGCGAAATTTTCGATCCCGTTGTGAAGGCGATATTTTTTCAATCTTGTTAATTTTTGAAATATGTGCCTAATGTCCAAACCTGTTTTTGAATGTAGTGAAATGGCTTCCAGAAATATTATAGCTGATCTCACGAGGGGTGATAAACTAAACGGGAAGAACTATGACATATGGCACAGAAAAATGCAATACCTGCTTAATGAACAAGGAGTTCTTGAAACTCTCTCTGTCAAAAAGACCGTGCCTCTAGATAACTCTACTGCAGAATACCAACATGAGCATGATGTCTATGATAAATGGTTCAAGGAGGATCGTACTGCTCGGTATACTATGTTGTGTGCCATGCAGGATGACCTCATTGGACAGTTTGAGACATTTGAGACTGCCAAAGACATATGGGAAAATCTGAAGATTGCTTTTGGGCAAACTTCAGTTACGAGGCTGCGTGCCCTAAATCTAAAGTTTCAGCAGTACATTAAGGACCCGAAGCACTCAATGGTTGAGCACCTTCGTGTGATGAGCACCATGATTCGGGACCTTAAGGCTGCTGGAAATGAGCTCACCGATGAGCAACAGGTTCTCGCGGTGATTCGTTCACTGCCGGACCCTGAATGGTCCCAGATGAAGCTCCTGATGACGCACAGTGAGGGCATTAAAACGTTTAATGACATATCACGTCATCTCGAGCTTGAGGCAGAACGCTTGGATGCGAACCGTTCTGTCGCTCTTGTTGCACGCTCTGAGGAGCGCGGGGGGATTGCACCCAAGCGCAAAAAGCGTTACAACAATGGAGTGCAGAAAAATAAAAATCAAATTCCTCATGGTGGAATTGGAAAGCGCGGCAGAGGCAAGCGCGCTGGCAGCAGAGATGTTGCAAAGCTAAAATGCTATAACTGCAAGAAGAAGGGTCATTTCGCTCGGGATTGTTCTGAGCCGAAAAAGGTAGCCCTACCACTCTCACACTGTTTTGTTTGCTCTTATGCTTTAGTAGCTAATTCTCTTCCCGATTGGATCGTGGATACAGGAGCAAACAAGCACGTAGTACGTTATCGAGAGGGATTTGTAGATTACCATCGAGTACCGACTGGCACACAATTTGTCACCCTTGGAAATGGCTCAATGGAAGAAGTTATTGGAGTTGGTTCGTACCGACTCAAGTTGCGTGGTGGCCGCACCTTACTTCTTCAAGATGTGCTATATGCACCCGGTATAAGATGTAATCTATGTTCAGTTTTAGTTTTGCTACATTTAGGCTATTCTTTTCATTTTGACAGAGACCGCCTTGACATTTCCTTTCATGGTACTTTATTTGGATATGGTACATTAATAAATGGTTTCTTTAAGTTAGATTTGGAGGATGATTCGTTTGCTTTTGCTTCTTCTTCTTCTAATCTCTGTGATGAATCCGTTAAATGGCATGCCAGACTAGGCCATATAGGTCAAGAAAGAATGAACAGACTGGCTCGAGTAGGCCTTTTGGGGTCTCTCGCCAAAGTTGACCTATCTGTGTGCGAGCCTTGTCTGGCTGGGAAGGCATGTAGAAAGCCTTTTGGTAAGGCTACTCGTGCCTCTCATCCTTTGGAGCTGATCCACTCAGACATTTGTGGGCCAATGAATGTGAGGGCCCGGCATGGTGCGTGCTATTTTCTCACATTCATTGATGATTATTCCCGTTATGGCTATGTGTATTTGCTTTCTCACCGTTCTGAAGCTTTAGATTGCTTCAAGCGCTTCGTAGCGGAGGCTGAGAATCAAATAGAAAGAAGTGTAAAAGTGCTTCGCACTGATCGAGGACGTGAGTACTTGTCTGATCAGTTCAAGACTTACTGTGAGCAAAAGGGCATCTTGAGACAGCTCACTATTCCAGGTACTCCGCAACAAAATGGTGTTGCAGAGCGAAGGAATCGTACTCTACTGGACATGGTTAGGTCTATGATGGCGCATGCTCATCTTCCTATAAGTTTTTGGGGAGATGCTCTTTTGACTGCTGCCTATATTCTTAATCGAGTCCCTAGTAAATCAGTGCCATCTACCCCATATGAGTTGTGGAGTGGTAGAAAGCCAAGTTTACACTACTTACGCCCTTGGGGTTCAGCTGGATATGTTCACAACCCCTCACATAGATTCGAAAAACTTGGCCCTAAAGCAAGCAAGCATGTGTTCATCAGATACCCTGAAAATTCGAAGGGCTATGTGATGTATGGTGAACACCCAGATGGTGGGATGACCGAGATTGAGTCTCGTAATGTGGAATTCCTAGAGAAGGAATTTCCAAGCATTGGTGAAATGCGAAATGACGTCGGATTGTATGAGTTACAAGACGATGCTATCCCATCTTCTGGTGAGGGTGATCGATCACTTCCCGAAGTCGCTGAAGGAAGTGGTAGCGATCCTCCGGCTAGTGGGAGTGCTTCTATGAGTGGGAGCATACCCTTGGAAGCCGAGAGTTTAGGCCCTCAACTGCGTAGAAGTGAACGTGGAAACATTCCCCGTCGACGTTTTGAGATCGAAGGGAATATTTTCATGTGCACTCCGCTCGATGATGATGAGCCTGCTTCTTATGTAGAAGCGCTACAATCACCAGCTTGTAATGAGTGGATGGCTGCTATGAGAGATGAGATGGATTCCATGAGCAAGAACCAAGTATGGGAGTTGGTTGACCTTCCACCTGAGCGCAAGTCTATTGGAAATAAATGGGTTTTAAAAATTAAGCGCAAGGTGGATGGATCAATCGATAAATATAAGGCTCGGCTCGTGGCTAAGGGCTACAATCAAAGGCAGGGGGTAGATTACAACGAGACATTTGCTCCCGTTGTGAGATTTGCCTCCATACGTGTGATTTTAGCCTTAGTGGCTCATCTAGATTTGGAATTGTTCCAAATGGATGTCAAGACAGCTTTCCTCAATGGAGGATTAGCGGAGGAGATCTACATGGATCAACCTGAGGGTTTTGTACTCGAAGGTCAAGAAGACAAAGTATGTCGTCTTAAAAGGTCCATTTATGGTCTCAAACAGTCATCGAGACAGTGGTATTTCAGGTTTCATGAAGCCATCATCTCTATCGGTATGTCCATGATAGAGGAAGACCACTGTGTATATGTCAAGAAGTCAGAGAAGGGAATTTTGTTTCTCTCTCTATACGTCGACGACATACTATTGGCTGGGAATGACATCGAGTTGATCAATACCACTAAGGAGTGGTTATCTTTCAATTTTGAGATGAAAGATATGGGTGAGGCGAGCTATGTGCTCGGTGTGAAGGTCATCAGAGATCGCTCTAGGAGACTTCTTGGTCTGTCTCAAGAATCCTATATTAAAAGGGTTCTGGAGCGGTTTAGGATGCATCATAGTAAACCCGTTGATACTCCAGTGGAAAAGAATCACACTTTGAGTCTTGATCAGTGCCCTAAAACGGATAAAGAAAAAGAGCAAATGAGTAGGGTTCCTTATGCGAGTGCGATTGGCAGCTTGATGTACGCTATGATGTGTACTCGACCTGACATATGCTTCGCTGTTGGCTTGGTAAGTCGTTACCAGAGCAACCCAGGACCTGCTCATTGGCAAGCGGTCAAGAGGATCCTTCGATACTTAAAGGGAACCAGTGATCTCGTTCTATGCTTTCAAGCTGGGGACTTGAGATTGAAAGGATATAGTGATGCTGATTGGGGCGGTGATAGAGATGAGCGCAGCTCCACTTCAGGCTATGTGTTTATGCTTGGAGGTGGGGCAATTTCCTGGTGCAGTAAAAAGCAGAGTTACATTGCCTTGTCTACCATGGAGGCGGAGTATGTTGCTTGTTCAGCAGCCGTTCAGGAGGCTGTTTGGCTCAGGAGATTTCTCCAGCACCTCGACATTGTGACTCGAGCTGATGAGCCTGTTGAGATGGTCTCTGACAGCATGGCTGCTTTGGAGTATGTGAAGGACCCCAAGTATCATGGTAGGACCAAGCACATTGACATCCGTTTTCACTACATTCGAGAGATGATTAGGCTAGGCGAGGTCACTCTTAGACATATCTCCACCACTAGGATGGTGGCTGATCCGTTGACCAATCCGATAGCTAGGGATATGTTCCTGACCCACGTTAGGAGTTTGGGTCTTCGCAGGTTATGATATATGGACATTATTGAGACTTTTGTATCTTACGCTTTTCTTAATGAAAATATGTTTTTCTTTTATGTATGATTGTGTAATTGATACTAGTAGGCACATATTACCATTAGTCACCAGGCTCAGGTCAGCCCACTCACACGGGTGATCGCCCTGGCACCCAAGTGGTGAGCAGGATGAAACTAAATAATCATATTAAACTTTAGTAGTTGTAATATGATTGCTTTGTTCATATACGTTATGAATAAAGTGTTGATACGATTTGAAAGTCGCCTTAATTAGTTTAAGATGAGACTCTTGGGAGTTGGATATGAGAATTCTTTTGTGAAATTCTATATCGAGCCTGTATAGCAGCCGAACCTAAATACTTGGGTTAGAGAGATGACCTGAGTTGTATAGTGGTTAGATGCCTTAGTGGTGCCTAGACCAAGGTTCGCATGGCGTTTTAGAGCGTGACACGACCCATTGGGTAGGTGCTCCGCCATGGCATACATATCATACTGTATGTGATTGTCGACCAGTTAGTAGAGTGACATATATTCTTCCCTCTATGTCACTGTGTGAGCACTAACCTTTTTTTTTATGCCCTCGACTTAGAACTACATTATGAAGTAGAGGTCCAAAGTAACTAACTTAGCGTGTATCTCAGGGTCATGAGAAAATACGATCTCGCGGAGCATGTCTAGTAAAGTGCTTGGACCGATACAAAATAATGTGAGGGGCTGAGGAAGATGTTTCGATAGCACACCATGAAAGTCTTGTGACTCATTGCCCGGGCGGTTATCTCGGTTGTGTTACTTGAGATAATCATGAGTACAAGAGATGTTGTAGGGTCAAGCCCTGTGATTACAGGAGGGGAATTTGTGATACTTGATCCGGTGTGTGTTGAAATGTCTGGGGCATATACGCTTTAGTCAGTGATGTGCTATGTTAGTTGGGTGGTGACTTAATATAGCACTCCTGCATTGTGATTTTTCCATTTGGTCGCACGCTCTATTACCCGTATGAAGAGTAAAATGTATATGAGAGAAAATTGGCAAATGTGGCTAAGTGGGAGATTGTTGCCATATGGTGTGTCCACATTGGCCGGTTCTATTTTGACTCAATCCATATGAGATGTGGATTAGGATTCATCCTTTTGTGTTAAGGATAAGATTGGGTTTTATCCTTATATGTTAAGGATAATGATAGGATTTATCCTTATGGGTTAAAGATAAGGATATATATGTTTCTTATAGGTTAAGAAACATATCTTAACCCATATCCTAACTATATTCTGTTTATCTCTACGTGAGAAATAGGATATCCTAAAGGGTCCTAATAGCCTATAAATAGAACCCCTTCCCCTATACGGAAATATATACAACATACGATACACAAGAAGAAAAAGAGATTTTCTTCTTCCTCATTCTCTCTCTACGTTCTCTCTGGGTTTCCACCTTCGTTCCCGAGGTTTTGGAGTGTGGACATAGAAGAGGACTTTGGTAGCCCTCTTCGCATCCAATCCGATCTTCGCATCCAATCTGATCTGCGCATCCGGTCTGCAACCAGAAGATTCGTGGAGAGTCAAGAATTACCAAGAAGATAAGGACGATCCAAGAAGGCTTGTAAAACAAGTTAGCTGATCCAATTCCGGTTCCTGGATACGTTGGCTATCCAGTTTGTAAGTTTCCGCTGCCCTCTAATTCCAACAGGAACAAAGGTGTGCCTAAATTAAAAGACCTTCTCAGAGGTGGTCTAGACTCGGCCAACCCCGGCGCCGGTGACCGGAGGTGGCGGCGGCCGAGAAAACACCCAATAAAAGCCTTTAAATAAAAGGTTGGAAAAACTTCTTTTTCAGAGGCTCTATGACCAATACAACTTGATGGAAAGTTTTCAAATGGAGTTTAAAGCCTACCTGGGTGGTTGGCCGGCGACCAAAGGCGGCGGCGACGACCGGCGGTGGAGCTCGGGTTGCTTCTTGGTGCAACTACAGAGGTAAGAAACCCCACGTTAAAATTTTCATGCAACAGCATGAAAAGCCTTTAAATGACCAAACCAACCTACCTAAGTCACTCAGCGGCGGCTGGGAGCGGCGGCGATCGCCGGCGGTGAAGCTCGGTGAAGAAGGATGAGCTCTAATGGCGGATTCCGAGCCGGTGCACTCGAGGCCCCACAACTTGGACCAAAGTGCCTCACTCGGTGCTACGGTGCTTGCTGAGGTGGTGGCCGATGTCTCGGGTGAGCGGCGGCGCCGGACGGCGAGGTTCAGCCAAAGAGCACTTTTGCTCGGTTCTAGGGCAAGCTCGCAAGGCACGAATTCTCAACCGATCATCACCAAACCTCGGGAGTATGCCGCAGTCGATGAGAAGACCAAAACCAACGGTCTGATCTCAGTTTCAATGGTTGGATTCTCTCCGCGCTCAAGATCGGCCAAATATGGCTTTTCTGGCGAAAGGTGGCTCCCGCCGGCAAAGCAGGGCACGACGATGGCTGAGATTAGACGAGAATAATCACCTCAACGTCAAGAAGTCATTGGATTGATCCTTGGGCCATTTAAAAATAAAAAATCCCATAAACTCACCTCGCCGGAAAACAAGGAGGAAGAGAAGCCTTCCGCGGCGGCGCACGGCGGAGCTAGGCGTCGGGTTCACCTCGGCTCGACGTCAACCTCACAGAGACACTCCCAGATGATGCTTGGATCAACCCAACTCTTTCTTGATGCCTCCTACACCACCAGACCGAGAAAAAACCGAACTTCTTTGGTCTCCCCGAGCTTTTCCGGCGACTGGACGGCGGTGGCGCCGGCGCGACGGTTGGTGAAGATGGTGGAGGCGTCGGTTCAACAGAGAGGGAGACAAAGAGGTGGTCGATTGAGGGAATGCCGAAGAGTCACAAACCGGATGCATGCATATAGTGCATTTGTGCACAAAATGCTATTAAGTCCCTCTACAACCCATATTTAGTTCCAAGTCCTTCACCAAAATGTTCCACTAACATTTTAGTCCCTGTCCATGATTTTGCACAAAATTTGGAACATAAAATGTAGGGTTCTTTTGAAAAATACCGTGTTTTTTTTGCCCCTTTTCACGCTTTTTGAGGCGTTTGAATCGTCAAATTGAAAAACGGACTTTGCCACGACATCCGGCTCGACGAAACCTATCAGGTAGCAATTTTCGTTTGTCGACGAGATGCCTGGATAAATTCCCGATCCATCAAATACTGTGCAATTTATAATTTTATACGCTTTTCGAGACTCTAGAATCGTCAAACGAAAATTTTGTCAGTGCCATTGCGCTCAGATCGACGAAACCGATCAAATCGACTACCTGGATCGATATGTTCGGATTCCAGACAGTGGATTGGCCAACGTTAGCATCGAGGGGAATTTGAAATAAGGTTTAGTATTCATCCACTGTTCATTCCACTATTCAGTCGCGGGTCCCGTCCGCTTCTTCACTGATTTTTGGAAGATCCGACCATCGGATCGGAATTTAGTCTATATTATTTTTTATCAGTTCGACGAGACGGTCGCACTGGTGATCTCGAATTTTCAAGATCATGCTCGGATTGAAAAATGATACTTTTGCCTCGTAAATTGTGCAATTTTACACACCGGCATATGACCAAATAGGTTATCTTTTGTTCTTTTAATTCAAAATCCAACTCGAAATTCCTTTTCTTTTTATTTATTTAAAAATAAAAAAAAAATCTTGATTATTACATTAACGACATAGCAGTCGATTGGAATTTGGGTTGCTTAATTTAACAATATGGCGGTCGATTGAGTTTGGATTATATTTCATATAGTGTGAATTAGGTCTTGATTGGGATTTTGATTTCCATTGATATGATGTGGGCTTGAGTATAAGGTTTTAGTTTTGGTTCATATGACTTGGATTCATACTTGGGTTGTATTTGACTCGTGTGGTTTACATCCAATATTGGATTTGGTTTAGGCTATTATGATTTGTAGTTTTTATTTGAAAAATTTTGATTAATGTGGTTTTCGACGATAGGATTTGGTTTGGTTTTGAGTTTGAACATATTTCATATGATGTGGATTTAGATTTGGGTTTGATTTTGGTTGATTAAGTTTGGGTTGAGTTAGGCTTTTGTGATTCAAGCTCAAACTTGGATCGAGTTTGGAATGAGGCTTGGGCCCAACTTGGGCAAATCTGGATTAAATTCAGGTTTAGGTTGGTATTAGGTTTGCGCTCAGCGGAACTTGGGCCTGTACAGGTATATAATAAGATTGGGATTGGGTACTTTAGATTCACGGATCAGGTTCAAGTTTGAATCGGACTTGAATTTGAGTTTGGAAGACATGCAAATGCATGAATTGGACTTGACTTGGCCACAATTGAATTTGAAAGTTTGAATTCAATAATTTAAATTTTATATTAAAATTTTAAATTAATATAAAATTTGAATTAAGTTTAAACTTTAGATCTAAATTTAAAAATTAAATTTGAATTAATTTTCATTTTGAAATTGAATTTTAATTAAGTTTTGAGCTTGAGTTTGAATTTAATTTCCGTTTTAGGTTTAAATTTCAATTCAGTTTAAAATTTTAATTTTGCTTTGAGTTTACATTGGATTAAGTTTAAATTTGCATTTAAAGTCTATGTTGAAATTTGTATTTTATGTTTTAGTTTAAATTTAAATTTTGGTTTGAATTTGGTTTCAGAAATAGATTTGAATTTGAATATTATTTTTTTTAAAAAAAAAAATTGAATATTAAATTTTATGTTTATGCTTTAACCAGATTTTAAAATTGAATTTTAATTGAAATTTGGATTGTTAGAGTTCGGGATTAGATCTGAAGATTTGAATTTTAAATTTTAGCTTAGCATTTTGATTTAAACTTCAGATTTAAGTTGAATTTAATTTAATTTGATTTTATGATTTTGATTAAAATTTTATCTAAATTTAAATTTTAGATTGAAAGTTAGATTGAAAGTCCGTTTTAGGGCGTCCGGACTTCGATTTTCATCGTTTTCGCGTACTGATTCCAAATTCGATGTCCGTTTTGCCAAATTCCATTTCTAAATTTCGACAAAGGTATCCAGATAGACAAACTTAATCCAATTTTCACACTGGGTCCAATCCTAAGGTCTGATTTGCGCGCAACCATCTCCATCACACATCAAAGGCCTCTAGAAGCCACTGAGCACACTACAAAAACTCTGCGGAGATCCGGATCATCACATCCACCTCCTTCATACCCTCATTAGCATAACTACAATTCTGAGACATCTTAAATTCCAAATCTCTGATCGACCCTCGCTCTAAGCTATTTCGGTTGCACAAACGAAACGACGTCACTCGCCGGATAAACCCTAGCGCTGCTTCCACCACCTCCTTCTCCGCCCCCAATGCTCTTCCTCCGTCACGACACTTTTTCTTCCCTCGCTCCTCCTCTAAATCATCAGAGAAATCTTTGAAATAAAAAGTGTAGGAGAACCTTTTTTTATTCTCCCATACGAGACAGAGTTCTACTTGCAACGCAGGAAGCCACCAACGGTCTTTGCAATCCTCCAACCTTCCCTTGGTCGCTTCGGCCACCGCCGTTACCACCACAACCATCATCATCACCATCACAATCATCATTGTTGTTTTTTTCTTCAAGATCAAGGACATCAATAACCTCCACCTTCTTCTTACCCTCATTAGCATAACTACAATTCTGAGACATCTTAAATCCCAAATCTCCGATCGGAGAATCATCTTCCTCGCAATTTCCCCTCCCTCGCTTCTTGTCTTCATCATCCTCATCGAGGATGATAAGCTGCTTTGGTCACACAAACGAAATGGCGTTACTCGCCGAATAAACCCTAGCCATGCTTCCACCTCCTCCTTCTCCTCATTTTTCTCCGGACCCAACGCCTCTTCCTCCATCGTGACACTTTTTCCTCCCTCGCTATCATCAGAGAAATCTTTGAAGAAAAAAGTGTAGGAGAACCTTTTCTGTTCTCCTACCTTTTCTGTTCTTCCATACGAGACTGAATTCTGCTTGTAACGCAGGAAGCCACCAACGGTCTCTGTGATCCTCCAATCTTCCCTTGGTCGCTTCGGCCACCACCGTTACCACCACAACCATCATCATCACCATCACAATCATCATTGTTGTTTTCTTCTTCAAGATCAAAGACATCAATAACCTCCACCTCCTTCATACCCTCATTAGCATAACTACAATTCTGAGACATCTTAAATCCCAAATCTCCGATCGGAGAATCATATCCCTTGTAATTTCCCCTCCTTCGCTCCTCGTCCTCATCCCTCGCTCCTCGTGAGGATGATAAGCTGCTTTGGTCACAAAAGCGAAACGACGTCACTCGCCGGATAAACCCTAACCCTGCTTCCACCACCTCTTCCTTATCCTCCTCTTTCTCCGCCCGCAACGCCTCTTTCTCCATCGCGATGCTTTTTCCTTCCTCGCTCCTGGCCTCCTCCTCGTCCTCCACTTCTTCGTCGAGGATGACAATCTGCTTTGGACGCGGAGGAAAAAACATCGTTCTCTGGACAAACCCTAGCCGCAACGCCACTTCCACCTCCACCATCGCCGCCTCCTCCTCCACCGTGGTGGTGGTGGTGGCGAAGGTATGAGCGCACAC
This sequence comes from Tillandsia fasciculata, assembly GCA_029168755.2. Classification (NCBI taxonomy): domain Eukaryota; kingdom Viridiplantae; phylum Streptophyta; class Magnoliopsida; order Poales; family Bromeliaceae; genus Tillandsia; species Tillandsia fasciculata. The sequence continues at coordinate 25,407,524 of CM054930.1, forward strand.
GGTTCGATCGGGAACTTTAGGGTTTCGTGAGCCATGGAACCAGTCGCCTCTCTCTTTATAAATATATATATATATAATATATATATATATAAATATATATATATATATATATATATATATATATATATATATATATATATATATATATATATATATATATATATATATATATGAATATGTATATGTATATGTATATCTCTTTTTGTAGTGTCCCAGGATCCCTAGTGGTTTTTCCCCTATTTCGGGGTGTGGAACACCTATTATTGGTGTGTTGGGCCCCAACATGTCAAAGGGATGTGTTGATTTAGACTCAGTGAGGAATTGGGATCAAGCCTGATCTTCGGCTGCTTTTGCCGAATTTTAGAAGTGGATTCAGGCTGAATGGAGGCCGTATTTGGATTCAGCGCGGAAAAATGCTTGAAAACGACTATTTATTTATATTTTTCTGAGTCCGGATGCCCAAAAACGGACACCCGAAAGTTTTCTGTGCAAAATGGTGCATGGGGGAGAGCCGTGGACCAGCCTGGACACGTGGCGGCCTGTCATTGGGCCGGCGCACGCTCCCCGTTCCACGGAGTGGGCCGCCGGTACACCGTGGACCGGCGGGCCACGTGGCAATGCTTGGTTGGTCCGGCGCAGTGCGCTCGGTGGACGGGGGAGTGCGCGGGCAGCGCGGGCAGGCCGGGCAGGCTTGGACTGTGGCGCGGTGCACGGTGGACCGGGGCGCGCCACGTGGCGGCCCCGGGTTGGACGGCGCAGGTGCGCGCGGTGCACCCACGGGCGCGCGCCTGCGGCCGTACGCGCACGCGGGCGCAGGCGCGCAGTGGCGCGCGCCGGCTGGCGTGTCGGGCGGGAAAGGCGCCGCCACATGGCGCCACGCCACTGGCTGGCGCCACCCACCCCGCCGCCCCCGCAGGGGGACGCGTGGTTCCCTGTGCGGGGGACACGCGTCGCACGCCGGGCCGAGTCGGACGGCCGCGCGGTCCGGCCGGATCGTTTGTGCGGAGTGGGCCGGGTTGGGCCGGGGCACTATTTGGGCCCGGTTTCGGGGCCCGAAACTTTCGGGCGCCCGAAACCGGGACACAATGGGTATTATTCCAATTGTTTTTAGTGGGGCTATAAATAGGCCTCCCCTCCCCTCCTTTTTCTGGTTTTTCCGAGAGATAGAGAGAGAATGGGAGGGAGGGACCTTAAGAGAAGTTGATCATCTTGGTGTTTTCTACCTCGTGGTGCATTTCCAGATTTTTCGGAGGCTCGACAGCGACGATCCGGATTTTTCAGTGTGCCTCGGTTTTCCCCCATTTTGGCCCGTTTTCATCGCATTTCAGTCCGAGGAGTCCCCTGCGCAGTACAGGAGTCCTTTTTCGACGATTTCTTCACCAGTGTGTTCCTGAGAGGTAGGGCTTCGTTTTCCGTGTAGGTGATTTTTCTTGATTCCTCAAGTTTGGCATAGTTCCCGAGACATTTTGACACCGCTTTTGCTGTTTGGATTTTTGGACAGCGGCAACTTCGACGAATTATATCTTGGCATAGGAGCATCAGATCGAGGCGATTTAACAGTCGATTTGGGGCTACTTTTTGCGAGTAACGTAACCGTGATTTTTCTGGGATTTTTGGAGCTCGGGACAGAGGTGAAATGCCTCATTTTGCGTGCTGATTGTAAAAGTAGAAAAATCTGTGTTTGGGACTTGTATTTTTACACCGTGTGTAATGTGTGATGTTGTAGGACACTATTTTCGGCAGACTGTGTTCGTAGAGGACAGCGGACAGCGGGGTATTTCTTCTGGTGTTGTGCACGCTTTTCGAGGTGGGTGGTTGTGTTTCTCTCACTGTTGACATGCTCACTAGGATTTCAGAGTTTCCCAATTTAAATGCGACAATCTAATAATTGATGTGAGAACCTAATATATTGATCCCACAAATCGATTGATAGCTTCTATGTGTTAAAATTGGGACAGTTATGTTGGACATATGTTATGATAAAGCTTGCGTTCAAGGATGACTTAAAAACAGTGGGACACTTAAATTGCTCTCCTAAAAAGAATAATAAGTGTTCTCTCCTCGAGTTTACAAAAGTGAACCCTTGCATGCTTGTATGGACATCTAGTTAGGCCACTATTTACTGCTGCACTATATTATTCGGATTTGACTTAGGAGAAACCATGATTGCTTTCTTTCTCTTTCTTATTTAGACTTTCGAGTCATGTTGCTCGGATTCGAACAGAGATTTGGGATAGTGTAGCCGGAACCTTAGGGTCCGAGACAGGGTGTACTTGATGTTGGATTGTGGGCTATTGCGGCAACCGCGGACAGTATGCGGTTGACCGGATCTTGATTATTTTACCCAATTGTGGGTTGTGGGTTATTGCGATGACCGCGGACTTTGGGCGGTTGATCGGATGTTTACTATTGCATCAAATTGGGTATCAGATTTCTCTAGTGGATGGTGTTTCCCACTTTTTGAGTACTATTGCATCAGATTGGGTATCAGATTTCTTTAGTGGATGGTGTTTCCCACTTTTTGAGTACTATTGCGTCAGATCGGGGTTTCATTAGTGGACGGAGTTTCCCACTTTGATCATAGTCATGATCCAGTCCTGCTATTGTGAGACATTGGTTACAGAGATGCTTGATACAGTGATACTTTACTCGTGTGGGTCGCTCCCCTCGAGTGCCACTCCGGAGTAGGCTTTAGACCGTGCGGAGCGCCGGTCAGTTGGTGAGTTGTGAGTGCTGATTGGGATTTCGAGCCTTATGTGCTGGTCCCCTACTGAGTTCTTGAGTTAGACAGTAGAGCAGGCAGTACCAGTTTTACTGGTGATTAGATTGGGTTTATTCGGTCAAATACTGTTTCCTGATGCATTCATACTGTTATCTTTTAGCACTGCATTTAGAGGCATTGTTGTAGCAGTTTCCTTTTCAGCAGCCTTTATAGCTTACTTCTATTCCTTCCTTTTGCCTCTTCAGTCCTAGTGGGCGCGTCAGCATTTGAGGTTTTACACACTAGGGGAGGCTACTGGTTTATCTCGTAGTTCTCACCCCCATTGTTGTTTTCTTTCTCTTTTCCCCTTTGTTTTGCAGAGTCATCGGTGGGAGCTGCTGGGCCTTCAGCGGCAGATCGAGTGTGATGATCCAGATTTTTATGATGGATTTTGCAGCATTAACGGCGCTTAGAGGAAGCCTACACAGTGCAATGGAGCTTGCAGCGTCGAAAACGGACTTCAGAAATGGATCCGGCGCGAAAAACGGATCAAGTGGGCCTTTCGGGAGCTTTCGGCAAAATTTCGGATGAGAATTTGAAGAAACGGACGGCGGATTTGGACTCAGCGCGCGAAAACGATCAAAACGGTGTATTCGCTTATTTTTTTCGGCACCATGGTACTGTTCACCGGAACAGTGTTTCCGGCGGCCGGAAATACTGTTCCGGCGACCGGCCGCCGGCGGCAGGCGGCGGCGCACGGCGGAGCAAGGCGGCGCAGGGGCGGAGCAGGGCCGCGGGCAGGCGCGGGCAGGCGCAGGCGGGCGCGGGCAGGCGCGGGCAGGGCGCAGGCGGCGGGGTCCACGGGCATGGCGTGCACCGGGTGCACCGAAGAGGGGAAATGCCACGTGGCAGCCTCTGATTGGCTGGACGGCGTCAAAGGAGGCGGCTTGTCTGTGACACGTGGCAGCATCCCATTGGCCGACACATTCCGGAAGACCCGGCGCGTAGACCGGAAGCGTGGACCACATGAACCGCGTGGGGACACGTGGCATCACGTGATTGGCGGGTTCACGCAGCCCACGTGCTCGAGGCACGTGGAACACGTGGGCAGCTGGGACACGTGGCACGTTATGAGAGGGCTTGCATGGTTGTTTCGTGTTATGGGACACGTGGAGCAATTCTATTGGCCGTGTTGGCTGTTTCCTGTTTTGGCCTGGGATTTGGTGTGGAGCCCGAATAGGATTTGGCCCATTATAAATACCCCCTCTCTCTCTCTCTGCCATTTGCGAATTCTAGAGAGAGAAATTGGCAGTGAGCCCTTAATGAAAGTTTCTTCTCTCTCTATCCTCTATCTACCCTAGAAATTTCAGAATTTCTGGATCTTCCGACAGCGAGTTATCTGCGACGCGGCGAACTGCGACGATTTTCAGTTTCGGCCCATTTTCCGTCGCAGTTCAGTCGGAAAATTCCTATGCTCTAACTAGGAGGAATTTTTGAACGATTTCTGCGACAGCGCGACCGTAAGAGGTAAGGCTTCGTTTTCCGTGTTGATCGTTTCACCTCGTTTTGCACTTTTGGCACGGTTCCCGAGGCACCTTTGACCCCTCTTTTTACTGTGGTATTTTCTGGACAGCCCCGACTTCTCCGATTTATATCTTGAGCTAGGAACATCGGATCAAGGCAAATAAGTAGTCGATTTTGATATACTCATCGCAAGGAACGCAACCGTAATTTTTCTGGATTTTCCTGAGCACTATACAGAGGTGAAAAACTCCTCTTTTTCCGTGCTGTTTGGAAAACAGCAAATACTGTATTTTTGGGAATTGTATTTACACCGGGTGCGTTGTTTTGTGCTGTAGTACACTGTTTTTGACGGATTACGCTGTTAGAGGACTGTGGACAGCAAGGAGGCTATTTGG